>OX402567.1:7525000-8775000 GCA_948098915.1 Lampropteryx suffumata
CTCCATAAGCGTACCCTTCATCTCCAGAGCCTTCATCTATACCATCCGTTACGGCGTTTTTAAACCACAAATAAACTTACAAACACACTCAAATTGCATATTTAAAGTAAAAACGATGGCGATGAATATAATAACATAACAAAATTAACTATGGGTGTATTTATTTAAGATATAAATGTATTATACAAAACTTCCAAAATCATTATTGAAAGCTTTCTTCTAAGCTCATTGTAAAGAGCATCAAAGAGATTATTTGACTTTTGTACGGAACCGTACGCGTGTCTCAGAGGGAGGTATGATTAATAAGATAAGATGAATAAAAGATATAAAATGTTTATTAACTAACTTTACCAATACGCTAATATGAGATGCTAAAGATGATGATAATGAGTGTGACCAGTTCGAGGTCCGATTATACACTGTCTAGGTAAACCACACGGGCGGCGTTGATGCCTCGTCCGACCTACTTAGACCTATTTGCTAGTTAAGCTTATATTGTTCGATGTGCATTGAACAACTTTAGTATGCTCTCAAAGATAGATGCTGAAGCTTTCGTTCTTTACTAGCTTATACCCGTGGCCTCGCACGGGTTGTACCTACATAAAAAGTAACGTATAAAATTTTCACTCAAAACGGGAAATTTACCATGATATATGAGTTTTTCTCTTCCCCGATATTTCGACACAGTTGCATGCGCCATGATCAGTTCAGTTCAGTTTATCTCGTGATCATGTCGCATCCAACTGTGTCGAAATATCGGGGAAGCAGAAAAACTCATATATATTACGGAAAAATCCCGTTTTGATTAGAAATTATGTTCTAAAACAAGATAGTTTTAAAAGTTAAGTAACATATATATTATTCCAGGTCACAGATTACAAGTTTTATCCAAATCGGTTCAGCAGTTATTGCGTTATTGAGTTATAAACATACATTCAAACACTCACTCAAACTTTATATATTTTATAACGTTACAAATGTTTTGCTCTTTGTATTGCTCCGTGTATTCTTAACGAAGTTGCGTTTACTGATCTGGGGAGAATTCTATACTAGCTTTTTGTCCATTTTCTTCTAATTCTATACTAGCTTTTTCTTCTTATCTTGAACAGAAATGTTTTTTTTTTCTTGTCTGGCCTGTTCTCAGTTCGGCTCAGTTGGTAGTAGCTCTACCTTCTCTGCGCTGTACGTTTAAGTTTCGATTATTTCCCAGGATAAATATTTGCGTGATGAACATAGGTGTTTGCACTGTATCTTGGTGTTATAATGTATCGTAAATATAATAATAATAATAATAATAATACCGGACATTTCACACAGCATCATCTGGCCCCAAAGTAAGCAGAGCTTGTGTTATGGGTACCACAGGACTGATATACTACTTATATACTTTTTTTTTTTTTGCAGATCATACAAACATTTGTCCCGCGGCGGGAATCGAACCCGCAACCTTTTGCGTCTCAGCCGGACCTAAGCCCACTGCGCCACAGAGGTCGTCAAAAATATGAATTAAAAAATTTAAAGATATTCTGTCAGTCATCATACAAGCTATGCTATGTTTGGGGCTAGATGGTGTAATATTTTTTTGTATGGTACTAATATTTTTTTATTTAGTAGCAGCAAATATGTACATATTTGCTGCTACTAAATAAAAAAATATTCAATAAAACAAAGTACATGTTATTCAATAAAACAAATAAGTACCTAAGCAAGATATCAATGTATTATGTATACTGCAACTAACCTAATAAGAAATGTAAACCTGACATAAAGGGTAGTCTTTTGAAGAAAGTGTATTATAATATAAATGACTATATTACTGATATGAATGCATGATCTCATGTTGCTCTGTCCTCAGACAGTTAACCGACATATTTGAAATGTATGAACTCTCTTTTATTGTTTTTCGTAGTTAAGGTAGTTAAAAGATGGATCATGCAAAAAAGCGCTAGGACCAGGACGAGTTTCTTGCCAGTTCTTCTCGGGCTTGGGTTAGGAGGAATTGGCACCTAAATTTACCTAGTACTAGTGGTCGCCCACTGGTCGAAATTCAACCATAATTAATTAATTAATCATGTATTTTTTATGCAAAATTAAAAAAAAAAATTAGCATTCTGAACTTCTTCTGTATATAAACTATAAGTGTGCCAAATTTGATACTCCTCCGTCCGCGCAATTTTCGTAAAAAGGGGTACAAAGTTCTTGCTTCACGTGTTAATATATAAATGTAAGATGTTTTAAAGTGACGTTACCTTGTGATTGTATTGAATAGAATATCTTTGACTTAATTTGACTTTGACTGCTACTAATCTCAATAGTAAGTGCTAACGACAGACCTCACATTAGGCCTGTATCGTGAGGACCAAAATAACGATTACCAAATTAAGATGTTAAGATTGTCACTAGTTATTTAGAATCATAAAAGTGTGGTGAAAGGAAAGGTGTGCCTCAGGTGCTCCTTTCGTACCACTGACACATGTCCATGTTCTTTTAGGTTCAACGACATTCCGGTTTCCTCATGTTTTTCGTTTATAGTAACAGTAACGAACTTAAGAATAATTCTTGGCATTTAGAGCCTTTTCAGGTTAACGGTTTTTTCAGCGTGTGCTTTTTGAAACACGCGCTAGTTGTACGAACTTTGAAGCGCTTATAAGTTAGTATGCCGCGAGATTGTTTCTGCTTCAAAATCCAAACTGCTACTGAGTTCTTCTTTCTATGAAGCCACTAGTCATTTCAAACCAGTGTGGTGAACGGATTAAAGTACACTTTAGAGACACTTTTCTTGCTACTGAGTGAGCCACCGGTTCAGGTTAACACACCAGAGTAAGCTCGAGCAACCGCGTTCTGTTTTTTGTAACGCATAATGCGCGTTACAAAAAACAGAAATTGATATAAGCTTTTTATTTATTTTTATTTAACCTATTTCGTCTCACTGCGGGGCAAAGGTTTCCTCCAAATCCTGCCAACTAGCTCTATCTTTCGAGATCGCCCACCATCCTCTCTCAAAGATATGAACTTATACGCGCAATAAAAAGTTAGTCTGAAAGCGCCTTTATTTCCATTTTAACCAAATTTTTTGATGCTTGTATCTAAAAGTAACGTTTTTCCGAAAATGTTGATTCAAAGTCAATAAAACCAATTGTATAGGTACCTTTTATAAAACCCAACAATAGTTTCAAGTGCTTAGAACTAAATTTATTGACCACAAGCTCCAAATGTTTTGGTCACACGGTGGTCCTTCGGACAATAGTTCTTAAGTTTTTGTGCAATTGAAATCGAATTAGCTCTCTTTGTAAGAATAGGGCAGGTGATCCCGAAAGGTGCGCACGAGTCATTGTAGTTTTTCTGTGAAAGACAATTACGATTGACACTCAAATCGTTATAAATTGGAGAAAATTGGGACAGCTGTGGATACATTTTGATAAACGGGTTTAATTTACGTATTATTTTATCGATAATAATTATGTTTTAAAAACTTAAAAGAAAACTGACTTCGTTTATACGAAAAATATTTCGTTGGATGGATGACATATTTTTTACAGCCATTTTAATTTAAAAACAAAACTAGACACCGAACCGATCTTAATTAAATTTCTATGGGACCAATTGGAAAGTATATTCACATAAAAAAAGATTTTTCAAATCGGTTCATAAATTACGGAGTAATAGGTAAACAAAAAAAAAATAGAAAAAGAACTGAGAACTTCTTCCTTTTTTGAAGTCGGTTAAAAATACGTGAATTAAACTCATTATTCATTTTTGCGAATTTGAATGGTACGTAGATAAAAAAGTAGTTAATTGGTTAATCAAAGTCTACAACACTAACGAAAATATTCGAATTTTTAGATCGGATTGAAAATTTTGTATTTAATCGTATTTACTACTTATTTATACAAAATACAAAATGTTTTTATTACACTTACAGTTTTTTACTATTTTAGAAGGGAATTTTTCACTTTTATATATTCTGCAATATATTTTTATATATGTAAGTACTGATTGATTTAGTAACAAATAAATGAGTGTCCATGTCTATGTCTATGTATGATAATTTTTTTATGATTTATCGATTTATTAATTTCTTCATAGTACAAGCTATGCTTAGTTTGAGGCTAGATGGCGCAGTATGTATTAACCGCAAATATTCATTCATTTATTTACTACTTAATCGTGATATCATTGTTTTAGTGTCCATGTTACGCAGGCTGATTTTATTTGCTTTTTCATCTCAGCTATGAAATTTCTTAAGGTTTCGTCAAGGAATTTTCTTACTGGCCTAAGGGTCCATAATGACAACATAGCAGCTTACATAATTATTAAGTATCTGGCGACAGATAGAAATAGGCATGAATTGCGCGATCAACGCTGTCAAACACACTTTGTACGCAATGGCCCTGATTCGGCTTTTTTGCCGGACTTCCTAAATACTAAACGACCTTATTTTGCTTGAGCCAAAGTCCAAGTTAGAGAAACAGTTTAAAATAACTGTTGTAAATTAAGTTAAAATTTCCTTATTGTTTCATTATTAAACGGATATTCCTACAATTTTAGTCAAAATTAAATAACATGGCATCTAATATGACCCAAAACGTCAATTTCACGAAAATTCAAGAAATCTCATTTAATATTGTTAATCTAATTTAGACTTTGGTTCAAACAAAATAAGATTGTATTTTACGATATTATAGTTAGATTGGCGAAATTGCAGAATCATAATAAAAACTCTATTAAACGATTATCGCCAGTAAGTGGGCGAAGGCGAGTAGCGACAGCGGATGGTTTCCGTAATAGGTGTTTTTCAAGAGTTACTCCTGACTTCAAAGAGATCGCAATCGCGTTGCTATAGCTGTCGCAACTGCTACTCTTACGTAATAACCCTGCGGCATTAGTGTGCAAAGTATAAGTAACTTCCCATTGACTGCCAAAGACAACCATTAAGGAATACTTGAAAGCGTATAATTTGCGAACAAAGCATCTGTTTTTCGTTACAATGGCCCGAATGGTCCCCAATAGCCGTTTAATGGCCCGACTCGGCGGTGGGCGTGAAATAGAATAATTTTCTGTCATATTTTAACTTTTAGACCGTGACTTAGGCGCCATGTGGTCTTATAGGCGCTTTGAATGACCGCTAGGGCAAGACTACAAAAACAATTTTGCCTAAGCGCATGTGGAGACTGGACGCGAAAATAACAACTCAAAGGATTTTTTTTATTAATAAATAAATAATGAATAATGCCGGACATTTCACACAATATCATCTGGCTCTAAAGCTGAGCTTCTGCTATAGGTACCACATGACTGATATACTTTTTTGTGTAAATACATACATATTTTACACAGAAACACCCAGACAGACAAATACCTGCAGATCAAATACCTGCAGATTGACTACTGACACAAAAAACGGCAAATAAACAGTGGGCCCCTGGCTAAGACGCAGAAAGTTGCGGGTTCCTAAATGTTTGTATGATCTGTAAGTATTTGTCTCGGGTCTGGGTGCTTCTTTATATAAATGGTATGTATTTACAAAAAATATAAGTAGTAGGTAGGTATATCAGTTATGTGGTACCCATAACACAAGCTCTGCTTACTTTGAGGCCAGATGGCATTATTCATTTAAATCTGCTCTAAAAACGGTCAGAGGCATTATGTGAGCTATCTGATCATTCCCAGTAGTCACACTACTAATACTGTTGATGGGACTACTGAGACAAAACCGCACCAAAAAGGAATGACACGAAACATTGTGAAGCGTTCAACATTTTTGGGTAAAGAAACAACTCATAGTTATTACCTATGGCAATGAAGTAAATTTAATTCATGATCATAGAATTCGAAAGAAAGTAGACACAGCCATTACGCTTGCTCCTTAGTACAAAATATGTTCAATTTATGTTTAATACCAAATTAACTTCACTTCGAAATCTTTACACCACAAATACCAACGAAAGGTCACCAGGTTTGGTCGTTACCTTATGATGACTTCCTGAAAATCGATGGCCGTCAATTTATTGAAGATACGCGAGAGTATTGATGGTTAAGTGGTAGTGGACCCGCTGTCTGATCTTAAGATTGTAAGCTCCTCGAATACGGACGTGCAACAGAATTTTTTTGGGCGTGTTGACGCTAAACCAGTACTTTCGAAAACAGCGCGAGCAAATCAGCATGCCTTAGAACCTAAAAATAAAGTTTGTCAAAATGTGCATAATTAATGAGCCTCCGAGCACTTTAATCCTTTCATCACACTGATTCGAAAGAACTAGAGACACTGTATTAATAACGACATAAAACTCAAACTCAAATATGTTTTTATTCAATACAATCACAAAGATCACTTCACGTCTTACATATACTAGGTAAATTTAGGTGCCAATTCCTCCTAACCCAAGTCTGAGAAGCAATGGCAAGAAACTCGTACTCATCGAATAATATACAATAATACAAAAATGTGAAACAAATGATCTAAGGACCGTTTAAAACGATCTATACATAGTTCAACTAATCCAGATCACTGCCAGAGGGCAGCGTTCCCAAGACACTAGCGGCATTGGCACGTTTAATGGCAACGCTAATACGCTGAGCCAGATAGAGCCATATAGAGCCGATAGCCAGCTTGGGTCACGCAATGTATCAGGCGCAGTGGAATAATTTTGAAAACGCGGTGGGCTTCTGTTCCCCACAGGTTCGACTCCAAAAGGCTCAAATATGTAGGCCTTATTTCACTTTCAAAACATTCGTGAGTTGTACTATACATTTTGATAAACACGGGCTTTACTCACGTATTATTTTGTCGATGGAGGCACCGACAATGTTTCGATTCATCTAGACAAAATAATACGTGAGTAAAGCCCGTGTTTATCAAAATGTATATGTAGGCCTTATAACTAGCTTATCTACGAAAAACTAATTACAAGTTAACAGTAGTTTATACACATTGCAAAACTGTCAGTTAACTGTCTGACGGCAGAGCAATATGAGGCCATGCATTCTTAATCAATACGAGCCGTTGTTTTTGAAAATACGAGCTTTGAGACCATGTATTCTTATTCAAAATACAGTCCGCTGTTTTTCAAAATACGGGTTTAACCAAGTTAAAACAAACAGCTAGGTGTGTCACGGTGATCAGCACAGAAGCTGAGTGCGTGGGCGCCGACGGATAAACAGACAAACAACGCACGCTTTGTGATGCCGGCGCGCCGGTCAAATTAGTTGAAACCTCTTTGTTTGACCATAGAGTACTTATTACAGCTATAGGTATAGTATAAGGCAGTATGGGAAAGTTGAGGTTAAACTTCCCTATTGCCATTTTGACCTGAGGTAACCCAAAGCCCTCCCAAACATTGTCTTAACCAGAAAAAAAACTTGCTTGCAAAACTGTGATCCCAAGGCTTGGTATGTATCAACTCGACGTTACTGAGATATTTTAGAGGTGGTCTAAGCGTGGTAGTCAGCGGCACATATATTTGGCAAATGTCTGTACCCAGTTTATCTAGCTTAAGTTTTATTGACATGTGTTTCTATGACCGAAGATTATTTTAACTACGATATGTAACTTTTTTAATATTGGCTGAATTAAGGCGTTGCGCAAACAAAGACACTTTTTGTTGCCGACACGGCACACCATCACAAGTAACCGTAGTTGCTGTGTCTTGTGGCGGTGATCGGACACAGTCGCCTGTTGCTACTAGGTACTGGCCACTGGTACAATTCGTTGCTTGTTTTCCGTCAGTACAATTGTAAGGAATTGTACTGACGGATTTTTTTTAATGTTGCTTGTGTCTTCAACTGACGACTTTTAGTTTCCAGTTGCTGACACCGAACACTTTTTGATCGTCAATGAGTATGTGTTAAGTGGAAGCAACTAGACACGAAAATATTTACGTGTGCGCAGGGAGTGGATGATTTCATACTGGTTCTATAGAAATTAAATATTCATCGGTTGCTTGTATCCTACACAAGACACAAAAGTGTCCACGTTTGCGCCCTGTCTAAGGTATAATATTTTGCACAGAAGTTTATATTTTCGTGACAGGTTGCAAGCCCATGGCTAGAAATAGATAAGCTAAATAGCAGAACACTCTGAATATTCGGTATCAAGGTATTTCGGTATCGGTTATTAGTTTCCGAGCAAAACATGGCTTGGTATAAACGTCCATTGTAACTATAGACTCCATCTTGGAAGCTGCAATTTGGAGACAGGACATGCTACACACGATTAAGCTTCTGCTTCTTCTTATAGTGTCACTAGTTATTCTGAACAATGTGGTGAAAGTATCAAAGTTCGCCTCAGAGGCTCTTTTCGTGCACATGTCCTCGAACTTTTTAGGTTTTTCGACATGCCGGTTTCTTCAAAATGTTTTCTTTCACCATTTGAGAGTACTAGTATACCGCATATACATTCTCGATCAGAAAAATATATTGGTGCACAACTGGATACGAACCCACGACCTTACGATTAAGCTGACTCTTCACATCATCCTTTTGAGGTCTGAAGAAACAAACTCGAATGCTCAAAACTGGTTATCCGCAGACTTTGTACACACGTTAAATCTATAATTGCGTGTTTTTTTTATTATATCAAATGGGTGGCCCCATCAGAGGTAATCTTAACATTATAAACACCACATGCCCAAATTTTGCATAGCAATAATTCCGTATGTGACAGGTTACAGGCTTATAGAAATAAACTATAACACACACTTAAGAATTCTTAGGTTCCCAGGGTATGGTGGGGTATTTTAAGGCTTTTTTTTCTTAGGCACTACCGCTTGACACTACTAGTAGAGTGAAGGGAAAATTTACTATCCCGTGCCACTATTCTTATTGGCTAATTAAACGCATTATAAAATCTCCCGTAAAATTATAAATTACCTCATTACCTACTAATACTAATTTAGGTCTGTCAGGAGCATTTGGACAGATTCTCAGCTGGACAAATTAGCGATTGGACAGAGTAGAGTCAGGAGAAAAAGTTAAATCAAATTGAAATCAGTTGGTTAGGTTATGTTAGAGTGTAGAAAACTAGAAAACAAGGCGCAAGGCGGGCGAGCAAAGCGAGCGTGCCGCGGCAGCGGCCGCCGAAGCGTCAGACGAATATAGTTCGTCTGTCTAGATACATAACTCTGTTCAGTTGCTAACTTGCCTAGCTGAGAATCTGTCCAGATGCTACGGAGGCATTTAGGTTTGGTTAGGTTAGTCAATTTCTCTAGTAAATGTTTCTACCCACAATAGGTTCACTCGTGCCACGGGAAATAATATTTCCCGTGAAATTACTACAGTGTAACAGTGCAGTGTCACTGGAAATGTAGTTTTACCCGTAGCACTACCAGTAGTGTCACGGGAAAGTAAAATTTCCCTTCACTCTACTAGTAGTGCCAAGCGGTAGTGCCTAAGAAAAGAAAGGATTTTAAAGGATGTTTCACGAGGTTTTTATCTGAAAACCTCGTGCAACATCGTGTATACAAAAATTTCTCAATGGTATAAGGTGGTAGAATAGGTACAGCGAGGTTCTTAGATGAATATTATGCTAAAAAGTTGCAGGAAGATATATTTTGTAATTTGTTTATAAGTAACAGAGACGTCGTTCTACAAACCAAGGAAATATCTAATACTCTTATTGTTAAGTAGCTAGCGGGTATTTAGGGAGTTACTTACCACCGAGTAGATAGTTTTTCAAAACTACCCTCACCCAGTTTTCAGATTCCATAATATTCGCGTACATTACGATACACCATACTAACAGTACCTATCCACGCACGGATATGATGAAACTACTTCGTACTAAGAAATGCAAATAAGACTCCTTTCGTGCACTAAATCACCATTTTTTATATTTTCTGATCTGTAACTGGCCGTGTGCATATAACAGAAAAATACAATCTTACCTTCCTAACCATGCGTTTACGCGGAGGGTTGAGTATCCATATATCCGCGTGTCGCCGCGTTGCGCGCTCGGTGTGTGATTCCAAAGCTCCGACAAAGCGCTCAAACATTCAAGGATTAAGTACTCCAGTCAAGAACGCCGGCGCTTAGCAAAGAAAAATAATTAAAAAATGCGTGTGGTATTTAATTGATGTCAAATATTGGTGGTCACGGCAATTAGTTGGGAGGGCCGTGACCTTCTGCTGCCGCCATTACGTTTTGTAGGGTAGACGACTACTTAAACTGAGACCCGTAGGTACTTAACATACCTATTTTTAACCGACTTCAAAAAAAGAGGAGGTTCTCAATTCGTCGGATTTTTTTCAGAGGTCCAGAGGTCGTAGATTTGAATCGAGTCGCGCACCAATGGATTTTACTTTCAAACGGTGAAGGTAACTTCATGAGAAAACCGGCATTTCGTAGAATATTAAAAGTACGAAAACATCTGCCAAGTGCACGAAAGGAGCTGTACTTTAGGGCTAGAGGATGCTGTGTGAAAAAATCCAGCATTTTATATTAGTTTATGTGTTCGTCCAGTAATGTCGCTTGCTCCAGTGCATTTCGAACCGGCACACAGTAATGCTTGCACACCACTGCTCGAAGGCAGAATATCTGGCACTGTGCTGGTACCCAACAAAGACGGGCTCTTGCTGAGCCCATAAAGTTTACTCAGTTTATGTTTTGAGTTGGAATTTTGTTTTGAAATACGTTTTAGATGAGACACGTACTCCATTACACGCTCATAGAGCCTATAATGCCGATATTATAAAGTTATCTCCACGCTAAATTTAAAATTATCGTGTGTTTTTGAAATTGCCTTATCTAATAGCAACTAGAAGACTCCCGCGGCTTTACTTATTGGTTTTAAGAAAAAGCACAATCCGTGTTTAGACTCGTTTTGCTTGATTTACCATCTCTGACAAAGGTTTAATGTAAACGCACCCACAGATAAGGTTTAAAGCGATTTTTATACTGTGCCATTTTTGAAGATACTGACTATAATTTTGTCTTGATAAAGGCCCTTTCATGGTCTGTTAATCTGTTACTATCTTTGGCCTTTTTGTCTTAGAACTTCATGTCCAGAGTTGGTCTTGAGTTTGTATAAGACCAAAGTTGGCCAATATCTATGTCGAACTGATTCTAGATGAGTGCTGCTTGGAGACTGATGATGCAGACGACTGCGATAGTCTTTAAATGATTTCGGAATGCTTTAAAGTTATTCCTAGAGGAATGGCGTAGAATGTGTCTTGATTGCGATCAATGGCATAAACTGGAGGAGGCCTAAGAACAAAGGTCAAAGGACAACCTGATTAATAAACTACTATAACAAAAATGCATATTATCGGTGTCACAATTTATAACATAGTTTTTGGTTTTATTAATGCAATATAAAACTGTGCACGTGGTCCCCGTGGTGCTGACTAACAGAAGAGCTAGCAACATAGAAGGAAAACTTGAAACAAACCCGGCTCGGTGCCAGCCGTTATGCACCTGCAACCAAACCGACACCGCATGTACTGACTCGTCTTTCCTGCGGATCCTGTCGGCAAGGTCGAGAGATTCGTGTGGGTACCTGGGAAGGCCTGCGTTATCAAACAGATTCCCAGGCAGAGTAGCGTCAGAGGAGAGGAAACTTTACCCACCTCAGCTTGCTGGAGATCCATGAACGTAAGATTTCAATTAGATACAAATAACTGCTCTGTAGCTTGACCGTCGCCACCTAAATCATCTTCAACAGATGAACTAAGGCCAATGATGGCCACTATGAACTTGTTTTTAGTAAGTTAATATAAGACTAGATTTGGTCAGTAAAAACTTGCTTTTAGTAAATTGTTATAATACCAAACTTGGTCACTTCTTCTCAGTCGGGCACTCTTGGCAGAGTGGTCGTGGTTATGAGTGGGTCCTGATGAATGACGGCTCTTGCTATGCGTCTCCATCCTGCTCTATTGGAGGCGTTGTGGGAGCAGTTGGTCATCGTGGATTTGGTGAGAGATTTTATCAGATCTCCCCATCTGGTCGGAGAACGGCCACGGCATCTCTTGCCCTCCATTCTGCCTTGGACTACAAGACGCTCCATTGAGTCTTTATTTCGGGTTATGTGCCCAAAGAACTTCAGTATTCGTATTTGAACAGTCGACGATAATCTCTCTCTGATGTGAAGTTCCTTTAGTTTTTAGACCTAACAAATAAAATCACAACATATTGTATTAGATAATAATCTGTATTAGGGTCGAGTAGGGTAAAATTCTTGTGTTGTAGGATTAGGGAACTTCGCCAAGTAGGATAGGAGTAAGGCAGGGCTCCTCTATGTATCCAGTTGCATTCTAAGGTGCGATACTAGAAGGTTAACCAGTGGATGGATGGTATGTGAATTGCTTGCAGACAAAAGTAAAGTAAATGCCCTTGAATGTGTTAGACCGACCTACTACATGGACGTTTTGATAAAAGATTAAGCCCTCTAATACCCCTTTGCTGAACCATGACAGACATACTAATTACTGAAGTAACTGTTTTGTTTGTTGTCGAAATTAAAATTAGAGTTCTCTTGGGACATGAAATTGTCCATTGCGGAGGAAGGCTGTCCAGGTCACATGGAAAGAAACCTACTATCGCTAGCGAGGAGGGGCTAGTGATCTAAGCCGCAATAGGGATGTGTCAATGTAGGACTGGAATGACATAGGCTGCTATTAGGAAGTATTAATATAGAACAGGAATGGTTGCCTTGCTTAACTATTGAAACTACCAAAACTATTATCTATATTATATTAACGAGGAAGTGACTATGTCTGTCTGTCTGTTACGTTTCTCTCTCGGCTGAACTGATTTTGATGGATTTTGATAAAAAGATAGATCGACTTTGGGGAATGCCATTTAGTTATTTGGGGTTAATTAGGTACTTTTAATTTGTATAAAAGGCGAAAACAAAAGGTTAGGTGCATCGAGAAGTAGTAGTAGGGGGGGGGCGGAGGGGCGTTACAATATGAAGAGAGGGTTATTAAATTCCGGAGACTTCTCTATAATTTGACGTAGTATGAGAATTTGTTTTCTAGTTCCTCTTCCTTTGACAAACCCGGCCTGTTCGGGTGCTATTTCGCGGGACAAAAACGACATGTAGAAGCACTTTGCTTGTATGAGAGATGATCTCTCATCAACCTGTAGTTGTTGCACTTTTTAGTGGAGCCTTTTTTGTGCTGGGGATAAAGCGGGAGCTAGACCAGTCTTTTGGCCACTCGCCCGCCTTCCATATACTACAAATGGTGTGTATTATGTCTACTCCTGTATCACCTATGGCCTTTATTATCTCAATCGGTATCTCATCCAAGCCTACAGCTTTGTTGGGCTTCAAATGCTTTATTGCTGCTCTTATTTCAACCTTCAACAAAACAGGTTCCAATTCCGAGGGCTGAGAGCATAGTCTGGAGGACTGTGATGAGTGAGCGTCAACAAAAAGCGATCCACAGTAATCTTTCCACGTGTTAACAATTTCCTTGATCTCCGTAACTGTTACACCCTCAGAGTTCTCAATAGCCCAAGTTTTTGGTTTGAATTGGCGAGTAATAGACCGTATCTTCATGTGAAGATCTTTGGCTTCAAACTTTTGTGAGTGTCGCTCTAGTTCTATGCAGATGTCATTGAGGGCTGCATTCCGATCTTTTCGACAAGCGGCCTGTATTTCGGAGTTAAGAGCGTTCAGTTCTTGTACTCTTGTGCCACTGGCTTTTAATTTCCTACGGTGTTCAACCATATGCCATGTGCTCGTGGACATCCAGTGTTGACGTTTTATTGGGAGAGGTTTGGATTGTGTTTATTGTATCAACTCGTTAATGTAATTTTAGGCATTCTGCCAGAGTGTGTTCGGATGGTCATCGTCTTGATCACCTCTCCAATTATGTAGGGTGTCCTGTAAAGTTTTGGTGAAACCTTCTCTATCTATAATTTCCATACGGCCACGTTACTTCTTGCGTTGCGATGGAGTTGCGAAGCTTGATTCTTAGATTACAAACTAGTAGTTGATGATCAGAGTGGGAGTCTGCTCCTGGCAGCGTATGTGCATTGGTGATCGAGCTTCTCCACCTGGCTCTAATCATTATGTAATCTATTTGATTTCGATGTTATCCACTAGGTGACGTCCAAGTGTAAAGTCTTCTCGGGTGTTGTTTAAAGACTGTGTTCATTATAGTAAGGTTATTGTTGGCAGCGAATTGAATAAGGCGTTCGCCTCTGTCATTTCTAGTGCCGAGACCATAAAGACCCACAATATTTCTCAGGCCAGAGTCCATTATCGTTGATCCCAGTTTTGCGTTAAAGTCGCCTAGGACTATTAATAGCTCTCTTGTTGGGATGGCAGCTAAGCTGGCTTCAAGCTGGCTGTAGAAATCTTCGATCACTTCATCTGCTGCGACACTTTTGGGGGCGTATACTTGGATGATATTGAGTGGGGTCGGTGTTGCATTGAGTTTAATTGATATCAATCTCTCATTTATAGGGTTGTAGCCTAAGACTGACTTGTTCCACCGTTTGGGTATAGCAATGGCAACACCAGCAAAGCTAGAGTTTTCATTTCCTGAGAAGTAGATGGTATGTTTCTCTGTGTGCCGGTGTCCACTTTCTTTCCAATGCGTCTCACTCAAGCCCGTGATGTCAGTGTTGCATCGCTCGAGTTCATGGTCTAATATGTGGAGTTTACCCGCGTCTCGGAGGCCTCTCACATTCCATGTTCCAAGTCAAAGTTTCGTAGTTGGATCTTCGTTCTTCCAGGAGTATAGTTTCCATGGGATGCCTGGTCGCCTAAAGTCCCATGGCCGGTAGCACATTTCACACCCTGATTCCCGGACAACCGAGGGCGCCGGACGCTACTCGGGTCACCACGCAAACTATCATTCGTATTGGACCTTCTCATAACTCACATGGGATGAATAGTGCAATGGTATCCCGTTGCCTTTTGCACCAGACCTTTAAGGCGTTATTTAGACGCCAAGCTGCTGTAGCCTCTTCCAGTCAGGTGTCTGAATGGGTGTGTGTGGTTATCCCGCCATGACTCGGTCGCCAGAGCCTCGTTAGTTGTCCAGCAGGGAGCACCACGGTGATCCAGGATCGCCGCCACTGACTATTTATACAAACCACTGGCGCGTGCAGGTGAGGTTGACATTAGGGTCGGTTGTGATAGTGGTTCCGTTCTCCCCTTACTCCCTTATATTATACTTGGTCACTACGAAGTAGCTTTTAGTAAGTCGGATCAAAGTTGGCCACAACACACTTGTTTTTAGTAAGTTGGTATTGGACAGGGCTACTACGAAGTCGTTTTTAGTAAGTCTGTATAAGATCAGATTTGGCCACCACAAACATGTTTGTGATAAGTGGGTTTAGGTAGGATTTGACCTGGCCACTACGAACTTGAATTTAGTACGTTGGTATGAGACCAGAATTGGCCACAACGAACTTGCTTATAATAAGTCTGTGGTATTTAACCCACCGACATTATTGTTTTAACAAACAAACAGTCAATTACAAAATATCTACTATCCCAGTCCACTAATCATTATCAAACGTCGATAAGGCCCTAATAGACTATACAACCAACAATAAAGCCTTAATAGACGGTGCGACTAACAGGTAAAGTTGTAAGGGGTACTTAAACCCATTAGGGCACAGATCGTGCACGTTCTAGGGTTAAGACCCCGGGGAATTCTGCGATGGAATTCCATTAAATTCATTTATTCAGAAATGTATAGAATAATATAAAAAACATGTGAAATATCATCTATTTACCTTTTAGCTATCTAAATACCTTTTTAAACGATCTGTAGATAGATCAAATGATCCAGATTACTGACACGGGCACCGTCACCAAGACACTGACGGCAGTGCCACCTTGAATGAATTGAATCAGTTAAATTGCAAGTCTTAGGTCCGAGCCGAACTTGAAACCAACCGAGTCGGGTTGGTTTCATGTTTTCATTCTCTATTGCTAGCTCTTCTGTTGGTCAGCAGGGTGTAACCCCAAGAATTTGAAGACTATCGCAGACGTCTCCATCACTATAGTTAATAATTAATTAATGAGTATTCAGGGCAAATCTTTATGAACATAGCTGTTTGTTATGTATTTGAAAATATATACGTATATTACATATTCTGTCAGTCATCTGGTCACCATAGATATATAGATAGATTAACACTTTATTGTACACAAAAAGAACACAGAAGAAATAATATAAATAAAATTGTACAATGGGCGGCCTTATCGCTAAAAGCGATCTCTTTCAGGCAACCAGGTATGGACAGGATAAACAAAAATATATATATACAAAATATTATTGTAATAATGCTAATTGTCATACACGATGAACACGTTGATTGACTCATACAAATAACTTTCTATAAATTTAATAAATGATACCAGTTATCATAATACAAGCTATGCTTAGTTTGGGGCTAGATGATGTTGTGTGCATTGTCCACATATATTTAAAACTTTGAACCTTTTATGATAAAAGTAAGTTTTCGCTTTTTTGTCTTTCACATAACCGTCTATATTGTAACTTTGTTTATTTAATTTTATCACTTAAGTTTACAGATTTTTTGTTTATTTACCTACCTATAAGTTAATATTGTTGAGATAATAAGTATTATAGTATAGTAATAAATATTATATTATTTTCCGTATTGTAACACTTAGCTCTAAGATAATAAATAAGGATTTATTATTTACTAGGTGCTGCCCGCGGCTTCGCACACGTGGTACCTACATAAAAAGTAGCCTATGTCCGTCTCCAAGGTCCCATCTATCTCTATACCAAATTTCATCAAAATCGGTTCAGCGGCTTAGGCGTGAAAACGTGACAGACAGACCGATTTACTTCCAAATTTATAATATTTGAAAGGATTATTATTATTATTGATTTTATTTATTATTTATTCAAGGTAAGTGACTAAAACATTGCGGAATATCCCTGCAGCAGTACCGAGTTTATCTGCGCAGGCGCGAATCTCTAATTTGTAATTACCCGAGAACTTTGCTTATTAAGCCATTATCTATGCGACAGCACGAAGTCTTCTTTGTGACCAAGAATAAACCAGTACTTACCATTTAATGATTACGTTAATTAGCAGGTTTTTTTATGAGTTTTGGGCTTACGAGTAAACACGGCTGCGTGAAAAACTGGCTTAGGTATGGGTTCGAGCTCCGAGACATTTTCGAGACATCATAGATTTTTGTTCTATGTCTGGGTTTTATAGATAATCATTTAAAGTATTTACATGTAAATAAGTATTATATCAGTCATTTGGTTATCATAGGACAAAATTTGCTTAGTTTGGGGTTTGATGATGTTGTATAAAACATCCATTCCAACAGTTCCTTATGGTCGCCAAAAATAGTAAATAAAAAACCTTAATGGAACTAACATCAGTGGTGAAGGTTAACACAAAACCTTGTACATGCCAATGCCCTTACCCCTGACTACCCCCTGTGTGTTGTGTATTGCACCTCAGACGCTCATGTCGTGACTGGACGCTTGACGTTTAATGAAGTCGTAGTGCTTGGACCAGCTTCATTACGAGTATGGAGACGGCTTTTTATATATTAGGTTTTTACCAGTTCCTTATCGCACGGTACGGACTTGGCCAAAAGGAGCTAGGCAAAAAAAGTGTAATTTTTTAAAAAGATTTTTCCTTCACGAATTTCCGTCACAAACCTTGCTTTAGTGTAGACGGTTATCCATAGGGTGACACGAATTAATTAATTAGATGAACGAATGAATTAGATTAATTGAATGATGTACAATAAAATGTTTATTTCCTACCATTCCTTCAATACATTAGTTACTTCTGCGTTTCATTTAGATGCTCTCAGACGTAATTAGTAATTCATTCATTTGTATTTGTTAATGAATAATATAATACGTTTATCAACAATAATATACTACGGTAGGATCTTCGTCCCAACCGAGTGTTCCACGGCACTCACGCGGTTTTTTTTATACAACTGTCCTAGCAGACATGCATGCGGCCCACCTTAAAGCAAGTGGTTACCGTAGCCTATGAAGCTTGCAATAACAGGTATTACATGCACGTAATGTCTAGACATAATTTCTTTTGTTTATTCGCCCAGTCGTTTCACCACACTTTCACCAGTGCCCTTTGAAGGTAAACACAGTAATGCTTGCACGCCACAGCTTGGAAGTAGAATATCTGGCACTGTGCTTGTGAGAGCACTAGTGGACTAGTGGAGGCGCCCGTAAATCTCAGTATTTGGCATTAATTTCAGCTTGATATCTGCACGCGTACCTCCAGTAATTCACTGGAAAATAAATTACAATCATTTCATTACAAATATTCAGTTATTTACTGGTAATTTATGTATAAGAAGTGATCTGGCAGAGAAGAAAATAATAGGAATTTCGGGAACAAGTCAGTCAAAGATAAAGCTCACTCCACATTAACCCAGCTTTTACAGTCGACACTCTGGGTGGCACTTATTATATCTCATTAGACAGTCGAGACACTCTTGTGTGCGCCAAATTATCGTGTTTCCCTCATATCAACCTCGTCCTAAGGTAAATACACACAGGCAATAAAAATTGCCTAATAAAAGGCAATATATGCCTATTATGAAGTCATGTCATTACCACACCTCGCGTAAGGGATCAATTTAGAAAAAATATATGATTAAATATTGCTGGACAATGCACACAACACCATCTAGCCCCAAACTTAGCATAGCTTTTACTATGGTCACTCTAGATGACTGATCGAATATGAAATTATATCATATATATTTAGAAGACCTCTGTGGCGCAGTGGGCCAAGGGCCGGGTGAGATGCAGAAGGTTGCGGGTTCGATTCCCGCTTCGGGGCAAATGTTTGTATGATCTGCAAGTATTTGTCTCGGGTCTGGGTGTTTCTATGTATAACATGTATGTATTTACAAAAAATTCAAAAAAGTATATAATATGTAGTATATCAGTCATGTCGTACCCATAACACAAGCTCTGCTTACTTTGGGGCCAGATGATGCTGTGTGAAATGTCCAGTATTTTTATTATTTATTATTATTATTATATAACACCAAGACAGAAATAACCCAGGTATGTTTGTCCCATAAGTATTTACCATGACTTTTCTATTTTCCGATTTATAAATATATAGATTTCCCCGTGATCATGGCGCATGCAAATTTACCGTAATATCGGGAAATAGAAAAACTCATTAAACATGTTAAATATCCCGCAAAATGTAAATAACTATGAAAGTTTTGAAGGGAAAGTAGGTGTTCCAGATTGATCCATGCTAGTTGCCGAGCAAATATTGCTCAACAAATTGTCCGTGTAAGCGTCTCTCTAAGCAGTTAAAAGGTATTATTGCACTCTTTCAACAAATAAAGCTTTAATTTCACTCACTGGCTGGCAACCCATATAGAGTTATTCTAACCAAAAAGTTTTCCTTACATTCTTATGTGTCACTGACCTTGATTCTGTAGTTTCGCAAGCATAACTTAAATTTCCTAAAATATCAACGACCTTATTTTGCTTTGACTAACGTACAAATTAGACAAATCATTTTATATGACAGTTCTAAAATAACTTAAAATTTTCATTCTGTTCCATTATTGAATTGATTTTCTTAGGATTTTCGGAAATTTTTAACAACACCGAATTGTATGACGTCTAATGAGCGAAAACATATCAGTTTAGTAAATTTAGGAATGTAATTTAAAAGTGTTACTCTAATTTAGACTTTGGTATAAACAAAATAAGATCGTTCGTATTTTAAGGAACAATGGCCAACTCGGGTAATGGAGTTTACAGGAAGCCCATTGGCCTCTTTCAGAGCCTAAGAAATTTAGAAAAGTCGAAAATGTTTTGAGTGATTCTTGTTTCCAATAACTGATTACTCGTAGGTATGAAACTCTGTTCTATCCAAACCCTATTCTAGTATCCCCTTCTTTAAGCATCAGATTCGCAATTAAAAAATATCTTCGCAACTTCTGCGCGCCTAGTACTTTTCCTACAAATTGTAAGTAATCAGAGGTTTAAGAAAAAACGATTTGTATCGATTTATATAGAGATATCAACTAACGGAGGCCACTAACAGACGTTTCCAGTTTATAAAGATCAAGCTTAATTCTTAAAATAAACCAATCGAAGAAATATAGATCACGCCAAAATTGCACATCGTCAATTTAGCTGGCCAAGAGAAAATAAAAATAAAAATAAAAGTTAAATAAAAATCATGTCAAATTGCGCTTAATCGTCTAGATGTATTTCACCCGGTGGACCTAATAGTTAGATGACCAAAACTGGACCATTTAGCGCCACCATTAAGTTATAAGACAAAAAGCACTAATAGTGTTATAATTCCTCTAAATGCTGGTAATTCCATAGCGTGCGAAGAGTCGCTTCTTCCATTAAGTATATCTACCATCTTTATGTAGTTAACAGCTGACGCTATGGCATAGTCAATATTATTGTATTCAAGAAATTATACGTAAGAATTAGTTTGAACAAAATTAAAACTCAGATTGGACGAAGGACGAAGCAGGCATTTTATAGCAGTTTTTTCTACACAGTTTCGCACGTATGGTACCTACATAAAAAGTTTATGCTTTTCTCAAGGTATAATATCAAACTTCTTAAATAATGTTAGTATATGGATATTGATTGCTGGTAGTTCTAGTCTAGTAATAGAGTAGGTACTAGGTAGGCACAGAAGGTATAAAACCCGTTTTTTTTTAATATTTGAAAATTTGAAGTGACCCGCTTAAAATAGACCCGCTGGACCGATTTGGATGTAGCTTAAAATAAATATATTTAGTAACTTGGATTAGGATATAGGCTATTTTTTATTCCGGAAAAACAACAGGAATGGGAACGGAACGGGGCGAGCGAAGCTGCTGGTGGCCGCTAGCGCCATCTTTCAATATTTATCCGTAACTTTAATAATTTCTGTAATTATTACAATAATTTGAATAGCTACCTTTTTTAATAGCGATATTAGTACTTTAATATATTTTGTGAAGTTGTAACCGCCCAACAAAGTGGGCACGGGTCAGATAGTTATTTACAATTTTAAGAAAATATATCGACATAAGAATATAAATCAATCAATGCCAGGTTAGAAACTTATACTAGACTTCCTAGCCCACACTTCAAACATCCCCCTACACTCGTGCATCAAGCCAGTCATCCCACTCACGAATAGATCACAGTGTGGAGCCCCGGTGAGTTAGTTATTTAGTTCTTTGAGGATGTTTAAGAAGGATAAAGTAACTAAAAAGATAAAGCTATAAAGTCCCGACCAAAGATGATATATGAAAAATGCCCACTCTTTGCACAGCAAGCTCTTCGACGCTTATAGAAATACTAATCAATGAAACACCTTCCAGTTTTTAGGTTCTATGTGAATGGTGCCAGTGCAACAGCCGTGAACTATGCACGTGCGTTTCATTTCTCGTAGTTTATTCGTTTATCACAAGTTAGCGCCTTTCTATGGGAAAAATTGTCTTCAAATCATGGGAAATATTGTGGTACCTAATTTGGACACGGAAATAATGGTATTTTTCCAAAAGTGTTAATATATTAAAATGGGAATAAGATACTCGCCGTTTACTTCAATTCAATTCAATTCATCGTTAGTGGCTTTTGTGGAAGAGACCACAATTTTGCCAAGGTCACGCGTAATGCTTATTTATTGCACGAAGGAGAGGACCAGTATTTGCAAAAGTGGACGATGACCGGAAATTTTGTGACTACAAATCTAAATGACGAACTCTGTGGCACAGTGGACCAAGGCCCGGCTGCGATGCATAAGGTTGCGGGTTCGATTTCAGTCACGGAACAAATGTTTGTATGATCTGCAAGTATTTGTTTCGGGTCTGGGTATTTCTATTTATTATATGTATATGTATTAACAAATATATATACATATATATTTATGTATATATGACCTCCGCGAATCATTCTTTGGACGATCGCTTTCCACTTGCTTCGGTCTTCGGCAGTGTGTAGGCTTTCGTGGACGTTCTTGGTGGTGTCCCGGGTCTGGTCTGTCCACCGCATCGGACTCCTTCCCCTTGGTCGCCTTCCCTGTATCTTCCCTTAAATAAAATCATTTTCTCTTTTAATACATACATAAGACTATAACACCTAAAACAAATATATGAGCATAATATACGTCTGATTATTAATTATTATAAATATTAGGAGGCAAACTCAAAACGAGCATCGCTACGAGAATAAAAATAAGGTCTTGTTTACAAAATAACGTTAGGTATTCCCATAGGAAAATCTAAAGGATTTCCAGTTATGGACTTTTTCATCAGCAAACATCCTGGATTATCATAATGGTAGTCGGGACATGATGTGACAAGTTGCAATCGGAGCGTAAACGAAAACATTGAGGCACGGGTATTACAAATATACCATACGTCATGCTCACGCGTTCGTATTTCAAAACTCACTAAATGTGTTAAGAAATAAACAATAAAAGGAAAGTAGAACACTCCTTATACACAACACTGTAGGTTAAGCGCACAGCTGATGCGTTCTCCTTCTCTATTTTCCTTTCTCTTTCTCGTAATACACATGCGCCCGCAGCTGACAGTACCAAATTCTCGGAAATTGGGTTGGTACCATCTAACGGCCAACTCTACATACTTCCGTCCCTTTTCACGAAATTACTCCCAATCAATCATTAAATTCAAGAGTATACTTAGTCTTATTAGACGTTTGCTATTTTCATAATTTGCTTATTTTCGTTTATTCCGCTCCGATAGATCCTTGTCTACGGGCAGGTTCTAACACTTAGCAAATCACATTAGCGAATGTAAACAGCTGTGAGAATTGTCTATGGGAAATGGAGATTGATGGGTACCCATGGATGGCGGGTGATTGAACCCGATTCGGTGTAAATAGACATTATTTGGTGTGTATACACATCATACTTATTAAGTATGTTTCTTGATATTTAGTGAAGTTATATCGGTTAGAGCCTTTCATATTTAGTCGCTTACTTTTGTTTTTTAGGGTTCCGTCACACAAAAAGAGAAAAGGAACCTTAATAAAATCCATTCGTTGTAAATGTGCTGTATGTTGCCAAGGTCCTTTTTCTAAGGAAGAAGGAGGAAGAAGAATGAAGAAGGTGGAAGAACTTCTAAGGATGTATCTAGTTGAAATTATTATCAAATACTAAGGTCTTTTGTTGCTGTATAAATAAATGAAGCTTCTAAATCAAACAACATGGCTACATTATGTCGCATATATCTTCACTCGCCAGTAAATCAAAGCCTTTAATTATGAAATTAGGCAAACAAGGACAAGTAAAGAAAATAAACCGAAATCGTTAGATACTTTTATCATATATTTTTTGCAATTACCTACATATTAACATGACTTTGACGTATATCGGTGTTTAAGAACATTTTTAACCGACTTCAAAAAAGGAGGAGGTTCTCAATTTGGTTGTATTTTTTTTCTGTTACTTATGAACTGATTTGTAAATATATTTTTTATGTGAAAGGATATATTTTCCAAATTGTCCCATTATCCCATCCCAGAAATTTCATCAAAATCGGTTTTTATAGTTTGGTTTATGAAATCAAAATAACTGGAAGTTATATGTCATCCAAGTAAACGATATTTCGTATATATTTATAAATGGAGTCTGTAATCTTTTTAGTTTTGTATAACGTAAGTATCTGCTGCCAGCAGTTTCGTGCGCGTGATACCTATGTACATAAAAAGTAGCCAATGTCCTTCTCTAAGGCCCCATACCAAAATTCATCAAAATCGGTTCAGCGGTTTAGGCGTAGGTAAGAACGTAACAAACAGACAGACAGATTTTTATAATATTCGAATTTATATTATTGGTAGGGATTATTTCGGTAAGATACTTGTCCGGTGCTTCCATAGTTTATGAAGGTCATGGCCTGAGTTTCAGAACAAACATCCATGTTCATCACACAAATGTTTGTCCTGGGAGGGAATCGACACGACATCCCACAGCGCTGAAAGCAGAGCTACCTAATATCTAATACCTAATATGATATTAGGTATTTCAAGCTACTTAAATCTATACTTCTATACTTAAATATTCTTATACTTAAATCAAGAAACCAAGCATTGATATTTTGACAGCATTTCATTCAGAACTGTCAGAAATATAGGTCTTAGAAATAGCGCTATAAATAAATATTGCTGAACATGTCACACAGAATCATCAAGCCCCAAAGTAAGCAGAGCTTGTGTTATGAGAACCTGACTCATATACTTACTTTATTTAGTCAATACACACATATACATATACATATACATAGAAACCACCCAAAACCGAGACAAGTAGTAAGAAAGTTTGCAGATCAAACAATCATTTTTTCCTCGAAATTAACCGGAAACCTTCTGCGACTCAGACAGGTCTTTGCCTACTGCTTATACTTATAATTATAACAATAGAAAATATTACTCTTTTATATAAAATAATTTATATTTTTTTTTTTTGTAAAATACACACGACATCATCTACTAAGCATAGCTTGTGTTATAGTAACCACATAATTAATAGAATACTTATATATATACTTATATATTTTGACGTGATAACGTCTTATAAAACGCTCAACGTCGGCTGTACGCACGAAAAATTGTCCCGTTCCTCCTGAGCCGAGCGTGCAAGCGATAGAGAGGCACGATCGGTTTAAGCGTTCGGCTTGTGACTCATCATAGGTTAAAAGTATGCAATTTTTCATCAATGTTTTCTTATGACGTTATCACGTAAAATTATCTTCCGTAAACCGACTTTACAGGCAACCATTTTCTAAATACATACTTATGATTACTAGTAGTCGCCCAATGGTCGAAATTCAACCTTAATTATTTAATCATCATCATCATCATTTCAGCCCGATAGCACCCACTGCTGACTGCCACTTCCCGACAACGCTGACTATATAGTTCGGCCATCGGGCGGGTGGTCTGCCTCTTGGCCGTTGAGCATCCCTTGGCCACTGCCTTTGTCCATCTCCCGTTATCCGTTCTTGCCAAGTGTCCCGCCCATTTTCACTTCAACCTGGCGATCTGCATACCTACGTTCACGACTTTCATAATTATGTATATAACAAAAAAAATTGCATTCATTAACAATAGCATTTTCAGTCTTCATTCTTTCTCAATATAAACTATAAGTGTGCGAAATTTCATACTCCTTCGTCCGCGTAATTTTCGTAAAAAGGGGTACAAAGTTTTTGCTTCACGTATTAATATATAGATTTAGGCGTTCTGCATACGTTATGGTCATAACAAAACAAATACTTCTTTTTAGCATAGATTTACCAATTCTACTTTAAGTAACACTAATTTTGCTAACGACATAGTTAAGACTCGATCATCATCGCCAACCCCAACAGCCAATTATAACCTTTATCGCGTAGAATTAAGGGTGTTAATCGAGTATTCATGTTAGTTTTACTCATGTTAATTGTGTGTTTATCGTATTGTTGTGGGAATTCTTGGAAAACACAAATACTGGTCAGAAAATTGATATTTAAAACCGCAATGCGTAGGCACATGTAGGCATTAAACAAGCCATGTTACTTTTTCTCACAAAAAATAAAGGACGTGCTAAAAGGAAACTAACGCAATAGGCACGACCAATTATCTGTCATTCTTCTTCATACTTTGTTTTATTTAATGCAGCGTTCAGACGACTCTCGAACGAAACAAGGATTTCACTTTCAAAACTTTCGTGAGTTGTACTATACATTTTGATATACACGGGCTTTACTCACGTATTATTTAGTAGATGGAGGTACCGACACTGTTTCGATTCATCTAGAGAATTTTCATCATTGGGTTCATTGGGTGAGTTTGATCCGCGGTCCGTGAGTTGCTGCTCGAGTCGAGATCACGGTTTGTAATCAAACTCACCCTGATGAAGATTCTCTAGATGAATCGAAACAGTGTCGGTGCCTCCATCGACTAAGTAATACGCCGCGGGTAGCCGCTAGTATAAAAGACATATGAAACAATTTAGCGATCTAAGAACCGTTTAATTAATGTCGAATATTAGACATGCTAACCAAGAGAATAAAAAAATATATATTCCAGGACATCCCGGACATTTCAAAGCATCTGGCCCCAAAGTAAGCAGAGCTTGTATTATGGGTACCACTGATATACTGTTTATGTACTTGTTTTTGTAAATACATACATATTATACATAGAAACACCCAGACCCGAAACAAATACTTGCAGATCATACAAACATTGGTCCCGCGGCGCAACTTTCTCCGTCTCAGCCGGACCTTAGCCCACTGCGCCACAAAGGGCGTCTATAAAACTGACATGTTTCATATATACTTATTTATTTATAAACATGTACATATATCATTACGGACACACCTAATGCAATAGAGTACCTTATATGCTAGTCTAGCCTAGTCTTAATATTAATATTAAAATTAGAAAATCATTATTTATTGTGGTTAAATTGTTTGTAAGTCATCTGGATGATGCATTAGTACCTAGTCGATTATTAATGGTTAATTAAGTCTCTCCTTAGGTAGTATAGATTTAACAAAGAAAATCATTAGGACATACTAAGTATGTGTAGATATAACAAAAAAAATATTTGGGACATTTTTAGTAAGTGTAGATATAATAAAGAAAATCTTAAAGACATAGTTAGTAGGTGTAGATAGAACAAAAAAAATCTTTAGGACATTATTAATAGGTATAGATATAACAAAGAAAATCTTTAGGACATTCTTAGTAGGTGTAGATATAACAATGAACATCTTTAAGACATTCTTAGTAAGTGTAGATATAACAAAGAAAATAATTAGGACAATCTTATTAAGTGTAGATATAACAAAAAAAATCTTTAGGACATTCTTAGTAAGTGTAGATATAACAAAGAAAATCTTTAGGAAATTCTTAGTAAGTGTAGATATAACAAAGAAAATATTTAGGACAATCTTAGTAAGTGTAGATATAACAAAGAAAATCTTTAAGACATTCTTAGTAAGTGAACAAAGAAAATCTATACTAAGGAGCGACTTAGGTAACCATTAATAACTAGTTACAATACTACTAAATACGTATAGATTTATTAATGACTAATGACTCTGACTACGACACTCACTAATGGTTTATTAAGACGCTCTTTAGTGTATTTTATTTTTGTCTTTCTTTTGACACTTGAGTCACTTCGCGACTATGTCTGCCCTGTTATAGCTTACATTTTAAATTCTACAATTTAACAATCGAAAAGAGTGCCTTGGCCGCTTTTGAGCACGGGGCAGCCAAAACATTGAAATGCGCCTACATCCAGCAAATTGAAATCACATTTTTTAGACATATACGATCATATAGATTGGCTCCGGATACTTTCCACCAGCAAATGATGAATATCTTCTAAAATTCCGCAAGTAGAACAGTTGGGAGAATCCCAAATTTTCATAAGGTGTTTGAACATAGTTATGCTATGTTTAATAGATTTATTTGTCATCTTTATACCGCAAAGTGTGACGTGCTAGATTTGTAGATTGTGTTTTAAAACTTAATTAAACAGAAACTGCCTCGTAAAACTTATTAAAATATAAAATTATTTAAATATATATGAATGTTATGAATCTGCCCAAAGAAGACGAATTTGTACCAAAACTAGCTAGGATCATACAAAAAGCGGTAATAATAATCTTCAATTAAAAAATAGATTGCTTATAGCCATGGCAAACACCTTCTTTTATGCACTAAGTAGATAATTCCAGATGGTTCCGCTTGAATTTATATCGATATTAATGGCTAGATATAAAAAAAACTATTATATACATAAATATATCTACATAGGTATCTATAGATTAATAGTCATGTCAGACATTTTACATAGCATCATCTGGCACTAAAGTAAGCAGAGCTTGTGTTGTGTTATCACATGACTGATATACTACCTACTTAAATACTTACTTTTTTTTTGTTTATAAATTTAATTTATGCATAGAAACAACCAGAGCCGAGACATTACAGATCATTACAAATAGTTCTCCTGCGGCGGGGATCGAACCAGCAAACTTTCTTCTGCGGTCGTAGAGATTTCTCTAAATTAAACAAACAATTATTTAATTATATTGTTAGGGAACACTAATACTAAGCACTTGAATTGTTCTGGAAAAATAGAATATAGAGCATAATTAACTTAATCTACGAGTGACGCAATCGCGGTATGTCAAACTGATGATGAACAGCGGAGTCACGTGTAGACGTCAGGCGAAACGTCCAAACTTGACACTTTTCGGTGAAAACTCTTCATGCATGAATGTTTATATCTATTTGACGACCTCTGTGGCGCAGAGGGCTTAGGTCCGGCTGAGACGCAAAAGGTTGCGGGTTCGATTCCCGTCGCGGGACAAATGTTTGTATGATCTGCAAGTATTTGTCTCGGGTCTGGGTGTTTCTATGTATAATATGTATGTATTTACAAAAAAAAGTATATAAGTAGTATATCAGTCATGTGGTACTCATGACACAAGTTCTGCTTACTTTGGGGCCCGATGATGCTGTGTGAAATGTCCAGTATTATTATTATTATTATTCGATTTGTCGAAACTCTCACCATAAATTAAGACCAGACGAGTTTCTTGTCGGATTCTTTAACTAGGTTTTGGAGGAAGCAGTTTCCATAGCATCTTAAAAGGCGATTTCAATGGCCCTTGTGATTTTATTCAATAAAGAATATTTAGATTTTATTAAGGAGTGATTTAAGTAGTTAATAATGATTACTGAAGTTGCGACTAAGAAGCGACTAATGATTCTGCCTGTGGCAGTAAGTATGCATGCGGGTGCAATTAGTATTTATTAGCAGATAACATGCTAAAGAAGCTTTGTGGAAACAAAACACAATGGACACGGTTAAAAAAAAACTGTTCGCAGTTTTTTCAGATTTTCTAAAGTAAATACATCCTACTAAAATAGGCAATTCAGCATATCTAAACCTAACAGGCAATATATAGCTGGATGGTATGTATATAATGACCTATAAGACAAGGATTGTGACAAAAAAAATATAAATGTGTAAAAAATAAAAAATATTGGTAGACTTAGACAATCAATACAAAACCATCTTACCCCACACTAAGCATAGCTTATACTATGGGAACTAGGTGACTGATAGAATACTTATATATTCAAGTACATACATACTTATGGTACTTTATAACACTCATACACAGAGAAAACTTCGATGTTCAACACGCAAATGTGGGAGGGAATAGATCCCTCAACCAGTAAGCAGAGCTGCTTATATATTCTACAAAGTATTACAAAAATAGACAGTAAATTGGAGTCTTATGACTGTTTCTTGGACAAGAAGAGAACAGAAAGATTTTTACAAAGAAACTAAATCAGCAGATGCAATTCCTGGCCATCTGCAACTACTAAACAACGATGCGGTAGTCCAAATTCAAAAAAGAGCACGACCTGTTTGGTCCTTCATTAAATACAGCGTCAACAAAGAGGCCCTAATGCGCGGCACACGTCAGACGGCCGCTAAAAAAGAAATTATTCTTAATTCAAAATAAATATCCTCGCATTCGATTTCGTAAAGGTACTCCGCTAGTCACAATGGAGCCGGCTTCACGAGTGGCCGTCTTTAAGTCATTTAAAATATATTGAGACCTACTACAAAGGATATATTGTCCGGATGGCTATAAAGCGAACGTTTTTCTACGGTGAATTAGTTGAGATTACATTCAAATAGGGGATAATAAATCTTTGCTATGGTGAGGCTGAGTGTCCATTGATTTCTGGTGAGTAGGCGTGATTGTCGATGGTAATCTTCATAAATTTTATGAGGAAAATCGATAAGTCAAGGAGTACGGACAGTTTCAAAGCGAAGTGCTTTCGCTAACAATCAGTGTTTGATGCTGTATCAATTATGAGTTATGGTTCGCGGAGGATATTGCGAGCCATTCTTTTGAAGCAGTAGATGAAATGGACGCAATTATTGTGTTCACTCTAAATGACGTAGGTTTTCGATTTAGCTTAACGTTTGTAAACGACTGTTTGTAGTTGTCATAACGAGTTTTTAAATACAACTTATAGCCATAACTTATTTGAAAATATATTTAAAAAAAATGACTTATAAATAAGTCTTTGATCATATCACTTACAATCAGATTTGGGTAGTTTAATGGATTAAAATAATAAAGTCCAAACTCTAAAACGAATTGTCCAGTCCCCTTTTATTTGATACAACTTCCAGCAATTTTCACTGGGCCCGTGGGGAACATGAGTCAATCGCGTTTGCAAAATTATTTCACTGCGTCTGTTTCACCGCGTGACCCAAGAGCTGGCTCCTATCTGGCACAGCGTAAGCATTACCATTCAACGTGGCGATGCGGCCAGTGTCTTTGGGACCTGGCTTGGCAGTGATCTGGTTCAATTGAGCTGTCTATCGTTTTGAGCAGTCCTTAGATAGCTCAACTGTTTCACATGTATTTTATATAATTGTATACATATCTGTATTTATTGCACTTGGGTGCAGTTATTATTTATTCAAAAACATTTTGTTACATAGCCAAAGTTATTTCAAGGGCACTCCAGTTAATGAAGCGCTTAGCTTAGCTTGCCTTGTCGTTCCTGTGACTGTACCGAAGATTACTAAACTTCAGAAAAGCGAGCGATTCAAATGATGTAAAAAATCTAAGGACCAGTTTTTTATCTTTGGCGAGAGAATTTGTATCTAATTAAGCTAAATTCACTCAATAAAGCAATCCTGCGCAGGCTTCATTAGCATTTACCTGGAGCTAGATTTACTTGGGATATCATTATGTGCACTCGTCGCAGCGGTTGGTTTTGCATGCTTTTACATACAGTACATACGTGAGACGACGCTGCTCTACGAAGCTATTAAACATAGATTTTCTTACAGTTCGTATCGAGGTGCAGAGTTATCTCACGTTAGAAGTGCACTAGAAAAATCGCTGCGGATGATAGCAAGTTTTAGCATTGCCAACTCATCCTCAAGAAAGAGTTAGATATCAGTAGAGAGAGAGAGCTCCAAATAAAATGTTCAAAATTTTATGATTTTTATACTGGAATACGTCTCTTTTAATGTTTTTTACATAACTACCTTATTTTCAGACAGTTCTGAATCAAATTTACAAAAATATATCACTGTTTAGTTTTGGAATAGGTTTAGTTTTGTTCTTAAATAACATTGCTTATAATTTTAGTATGTTTTCATACCTAATAAAGACTCAAAGCTCTTGAAACTCTTTTAACAGCGATCCTCAAAAAAGATTTGACTCAACGTTCCAAAACTAAACGCAATACCAATTTGTACGCAATACGCAGTATGTTTATTTATTACTTATTTTTTAATATGGCTGATTAGCGTATCAACCTACTTGTGTACATTCGTATCTTCATAGTAATTATATTTATGTATGATTAATATACTGTCTGTATTATGTATATCTGCTGCTATTACTTATTGTTTTGTACAATTGGAGAGCTTGACAAATGGAGTATTATTAGTATTATTATCATTATTACTACTTAAAAAAACATTTTTTCTATAAATCTTATGTCATTATTTTCGTTCATGGTTTACTGTTACCTCCATTTCTATTACTTGTGATCACGTCCACTTGTGTATTTTTTTTCTATTACCTACTCGGTCCCAAATAAAGGCTCCAACGGAAGACCAGCGCAGGTTATTGATCTGCACACGCTGAGTTGGGGCCTTTTTGAAACTAAGCTAACGTTTATGCTATTATATTGTTTCTATGTTGGTTTTATGCTCTTATTCCATGTTTTGTTATATGTTTTCTTAGTTGCAAATAAATGTATTTTGATTTGATTTGATTCAATAATGAAATATTACATAAAAAGTATAACGGTCTAAAAAGTTTCTACTCAAATTTTTAGTGAACATTGAAGTTCTAAAATCAAATTAAAATATAACGTGCACGAAACCTCACTGAGGCGCACTTTATGCTCTCACCACACTACGAAATAAATAACACGATAAAAAGTTCTAAAATCAGAGAAATAGGTAGTAGTGTAAAACTACGAAATAAATGACACACCACGAAACAAATGACACACTACGAAATAAATGACAATAAAAAAATAACTGACACGAAAAAAATAAAACGACACGAAAAAAATAACTACGAAATAAATGACACACTACGAAATAAATGACACGATAAAAAGTTCTAAAATCAAACTAAAATATAACGTGCACGAAACCTCACTGAGGCGCACTTTATGCTTTCTCCACACTACGAAATAAATGACACGATAAAAAGTTCTAAAATCAGAGAAATAGGTAGTAGTGTAAAACTATTATTTCTTCTGTGGAAGTAGGTAAATCGTATGAATAGATTCGTGACAAACAGACCAACAGATACGTACGTCGGGCGGTAGGTAGAGGCAGATGTGTTTGTGGCTCGTTAGCGGACATGCCGCGTACTGCCGACATCTTAATTAAGAAGAGCGCTCTACAGCGGGAGGAAAGTATCGAGTCGTTAAATAAAAAACGAGCAAGTCTTATTGTAATTGCTGTAAGACTTGCTATGATGTGTAACATCTGACATCTGACCTTGGTAATAAACAACATTAACATTATAATTATCCTGAATTAGTTTATATAGCTACACACTTTAAACATAACACTGTAGGTTAAGCGCATTAGCAAAATCAAAAAGCACGCTCTTCCCCAGCTTCCCCAGTTACACACTTCATTTTCATTTTCTCTCCATTTTCACGAAATCACTCCCACAGATTGCAGGAAAGATGTAAGTCTTCAGAAAGTAGAAATCCACGCGCAGGTTACACGACCACTGTAGCGCAGTGGGCTAAGGTCCGGCTCAGGCGCAGAAGGTTGCGGGTTCGATTCCCGCCGCGAGACAAATGTTTGTATGTTCTACAAGTATTTGTATTTTATGTAAGTTAGTGTTCCTGAAGATGCCTCGTGAAGAGGCGAAACACGTGTCGAATTTCTTTTTGAGGTTGCATGTGTGGATTGTGTGTGCTTACCTTTTTATTAACGCTTTGCATGGCTTTTCAATTGCGGGCGGGAGGGAGGTGCATGTGTCTGCATCGTATCTCACTCATTGGAAATAGATTGGCGGAATACTAAATATATATAGCATGACATCATCAACACGCAATTTTGACACGTCTCTTTTGGATTTAAATAAATAAAACATATTAATATTGTTAGACTTTGAACACCATCTAACCCCTAACTAGGCATAACTTGTACTATAGTAACCATAGTGTATTATGACTGTTATGATATGATATTTTATAACACCCAGAAACAGAACAATCATATTTGTTCTTCACACAAATGTTTGCTCTGGGAAGAATCGATCTACAGCGCAGAAGGCAGCTACCAACTGATTTTAAACATTTCTCGGCCGTCATCGTCGAGTCAAGTGATCGCACTAAAAAAAAAGAGAAAAATGTATTGGTACTTATGACATTTCTATTCAATAGCTCACATGATCAGTCCCATACCCTTTAAAGTAATAATAGTAATAATATAGTAATATTATTGCTATGGAATAGTAAACTTCAATATAATTACTATGTCAGAAGTTGGATACTCTCATTACCGTTGTCCCGTCACGATGTTCACGTTGTCATGTGACAAATCGACAGGTTCGTTGTGGGAATCAGCCGATACTTTCGCTCCCCCGTACTGGCTTATTAGGCTGCATATTGATGACCAATTAAGAGACTTGTACGGTGCAATCTGGAAGAGGTAGATAAGGGCATTTGTTGGTGTCCACTGCCATACAGCGTATGCTAATACCGTCTACCACTCAATAGACTGGTGGTCTGATTACAAAACGAAATAAAATTTAGCTATTTGAATAAAATAGAGATGTGAGCATCTTGGAATGGTTAAACCATGTTTTGTTGGATAATAGATGGATGCAAGTACCTGCAACCAGGCAAGACGTTCTCCGCATTTTAGGTACGATGTTACAAGTACATTGGAGCACCCAACTTGTTGTGCGAATTCGCTTCTCCACGAATTCGAGAAGATGAGATAAAGATAGATAGATAGATAGATAACTCTTTATTGACTACCATACGGAATATTACAATAACAATAACTTAACTTATTTAAGGTAATACAATGGGCGGCCTTATTGCTAATATCTAATAATAGAGTTACGTGATAGAAAGAGACGCACTATGTAGGTAAATATAATGTTAGGCACTAAGCGCTTGAGCTAGCTGAATTGCACTTTGTTGAGTCGAGCACGAGTTGGTATTGATATAAATGTTTTCGTGGAGTCTGCCTTCTGTCCTTATAATATAAGTATTATATGCTGAAACTAAAAACTTCAGACATGGTAGGAGCTCAGAGCTGGTGGCTTGGTGAAAACGTTACGCTGGCTGCTTATTATGAAATCCAAAGCATCGCAACGTGGAAGGTAAAAAATATTTAAATATTTGTGAACAAACTAAACAACATCTAGCCCCAAACCACGGATAACATAATACGAGTAAGGTACCCGCGGGTATTAAGGCCTGTCGGGCAATAAGGCCAAAGTAACAAAAAAGGTACGAAATACAGTAATTGACGATCAAGGTTACACTCACACAAGCTGAGAGCGTATACAAGTCGCTGCGAAGTGGCGGACGAACGCTTGAACTTCTCCCCCCGCCAGTGTCGTCGAAATTATTCAGCGGTGCGGTCACGAATTATAAAAATTGGCTCCAGTAAAACGTAAGTTATTTTGAAAATATCATATTTACAAACCTGTATTGACTTTCCGTTTATTAATTAATGTATGCTGGTCCCTAGGTTACCGTATTAAAGGACTTGTAGTTGAAAAAATTTTTTTATTATTTTTTTTCTGTAACCACGTGGTTGGAAAATATTAAGGCCTATAAAATTTTACTATAGGCCTTATTATACTCCTATTTTTTTTAATTGCTTTATAAGTAGGAACGTGTTTTTAAAATGTTTGTTTGTGGGTACGTGGTTATAAATTTTCAATTTATCATTGTTTTCAGTGCTTACGGTCACGATGCCTCCCAAACGGGCATTGTGGTCAGAAGACGATCTGATCGCAGCTGTTAGAGCCGTACAAAGAGGAACTTTGAGTACGTATAAGGCTGCAGAGAGATATAAGGTTCCTAGAAGAACAATCAGAAATCATCTGCAGTCTGGCAGTTTAAAGAAAAGATTGGGTCGTAAACCTATATTAAATGATGAAGAGGAAGCTCAACTTGTGCAAAGGATAATCCGGTATTCTGAAATGGTCTTGCCTGTGACAAGAATATTGCGTTTGGTGTATAAATATTGTGAGCAAAATAATATAAAACACAATTTTAATGATGAGGGCAAACGCGCAGGCAAAGACTGGTTCAAAGCGTTCATGAAAAGACATAATGAAATATCCGTAAGAAAAGCGCAATTCATGAACCCAGCTAAAGCCCAAAGGCTAAATAAATTTATTGTTGATGACCATTTTAAAAAACTGAGAGATATCTACGATAAATTTGACGTATATGATCATCCCGAGAAAATTGATAATGTGGGTGAGAAAGGATGCCGTCTCACTATCCACCACCAGCAAAGTGTTTTGGCCAAAAAAGGGGCTAAAAGGGTTCATTTGCAGTTTTCTGAACATGCTGAAAGCGTTACCATCGTAGGGTGTGTTAATGTTCTTGGCACAGCCATACCACCTATGGTCATATTTAAGGGAAAACGTTTGAAACCAGAATTGTACGATAATTTGCCTCAAGGATCTTTAGTAGAAAAATCAGCAAAGGGGTATATGACCAATGAACTTTTCAAAATATTTTTAAAACACTTGTCTAGATGCAAAAGCTAGGGACCATGCCTTTTGATATTTGACGGAGCAGCATGTCATTTAGATCTTTCCATAGTCGATATATCCGATTCACTTGGCATTAATTTGTACTGCCCACCTTCAAACACAATCCATGAATTACAGCCCCTCGACAAAGCCGTATATCGATCATTCGAGCACCACTGGGATGCTGAATTGCTATCATTTTTGGACCAAAACAGAGACAAAAAACTCACTAAAGCACGCTTTAATATTATTCTTTCAAGCGTTTGGTCTAAATGTATGACACACAGCAATAGTGATATTGCCTTAAAAGCGACTGGCTTGTATCCCTTCAACCCACAGGCCATACCAGAAACAGCTTTTGCCCCTTCCATTTTAATGGAAGCTCCTGCACCAGATGGTGCACAAGAAAACGCACCAGCTCTCGAACATCCTCATGCACAAGCTTCAAAATCCGGAGATACAACACCGTCTATTTTATTGGAAGCCTCAACGCTTGATCGTGATCAAGAAAATATACCACCTATTAATAGTGATCAACAGAAGAGTTCAGAATCTGCTACTAGTTCACCATCAATTTTGACACCGATTCCAATACCCGATGTCTCGCTTGGAAATATTTCACCTGTTGATTGTCTTCGACCAGCGACTCCAAAACAAACTAAGCAATCACCAGCTATAGCATCAACATCCACAGGTCAGGTCTCAAGAGAATCAATCGTGCAACGCAGCTATTATCGCACAGTTTATGGAACAAGCTCTATTTCAGATGAATCTGATGATTTACCACCCAGTCGGTTGAAAAGAAATGATTTTTATGATCTTCTGCCTAGGCCTGTTAAAGTTCAAACATGCACACCGACTGTTAGACGAAAAGCCATTAATTATCGAGGTACTCCAGTCACAAAAGATCTATTTGATAAATATAATCAAGAGAAAATAAATAGTAAAGAAGTCAAAGGTAACAAAAGAAAGCAAAATAAACAAGACGAAAACTTTACTGATGTTAAAACAGGTAGAAAAGAAAAAAGGAAGTTTAAAAAGACTTTAAATCCTAAGAAAGCTAAGAAAGCTAAAATCTTATCTGCAAAAAAGTCTACTACCGTCAAAGGTAAATCACAAAAACAAGTGAGTTGGTATGCCTGCAAAGAAGATAGAACGGACGATGCAATGAGGCAATGTTGCTCCAAGTGGTACCACGAAGAGTGTGTCGGTTTGACTGCAGAAGATACTGATGACTAGACATCGGATTATATGCATTTGCATATTTGCATATGCAAATGCATATAATTCTATTTTTATAGTGTTATTGCATATTTCGGTACTTCTTCATTAATAGTGCTTATTTCAGTAGTTAGACGTGTTAGGCGTGTAATATATAGAATTTTGAGGCCATAAAAGAAGTAGTTGGAATATTTGACAGATCAGACGCCATTGCAATCAATTCAAGCCAGCAGGCATTTGAAGATCCGTCAATAAAAAAAATATGTGCTTATTGTAACACATTTCAGCAATATACCCGATGCAATTGAAAAACTGGAAACTAAAAACCTTCCTCTGTGCAAGTCCTTGGAAATATTAGAAAAATGATTGAACAGAGTTACGCTCTTCCGAGTTCAATAACGCAAAAAGTTCGTGGCAAATTAAATGCAGTGTTGTTAAAAAACCCCGGTCTTGACGGAATAAAAAAAAATTGACACATTTATTAACTGTACCGGACAAACTCTTCCTGAAGAGGTCTCTGCAGAAATTGCGCCAAATTTCAAGTTCTGTCCGGTAACGTCAGTTGACGTCGAAAGGTCATTTTCAGCCTATAAATTGATATTAAGTGACAAACGTCACAAGATTGCTGTAGAAAACCTGGAAAAATATATTATTGCTTACTCTCACAAAAATTCTAATAAATAAGTTATATTTTTCAAGTTTTCCGCATCATATATAAGACTTATAATCTTATAAATTATAAGTAATAATAATTAAAATAAATGTCAAATTCTTATTATAAATCGTCTTTTGATTGTGCATATTTCACCCTTTTTTAGTGCATTTTTGCATGCATATTTTGGCATTTTGATAGTGCATATAATCCGATGTCTACTGATGATTTCCAATGTCCTGATGGATGCGAATAAAGGCAATTTACTTAATTTTCTAAGACCACTATGCTTCCTATTGCTTTATGTTAATGATTATTGATCTCAAGAATACCAATTTACGTAGTTTAAGTTGATTTTTGGATAGTTTAAAGTATAAGCCGTTATACCCTACCCTAGTATAATAAGGCCTACAGACTGCGTTTTAAAAAAAGTTTTATATTGTTTTGGTTTTAAGCTAGAGAAGCTATTTTTTGTTTAAACTATGTAGTAATTTAAGTACATGACTGATTTATAATAAAACTTGTTGATTATGTTGGATATTTTTCATTTTATTACAAATTTCCCTTAGCTAGGCCTTAATACCCCCAGGTACCTTACTATACTAAAAGCAAAACTAGTACTAAATTAAAGTAAAAAAAATTTTTTTTTTTAATTTCAATATACTTAACCTATGTTATTAGCACTTAGCAGATAATGCAACTTTCGATATGTGAAAGAGTTTTTAAAATAAGCATAGTAGTTTTTGAGATTATCTATTAAAAACAATCATTCAAAATTTTTGTTTAAATGAAAGATTTTTCGAAGTGATATCTTGTTATGGGAGGTTAAACCGCTTCCTCACGTAACGCGTTACGAAGCAAGTCTGTCTGGCTTCCCTTTCTCTCACGCATGCGGCAGCGGTAGGCAGGCTCCTCGTCTCTCACTCTAACCCACAGCGCTATTTAGATTAGTTTAAGTTATCACTTCTCTCGGGCGTCCCGAGACACACACGTTTTTTTAACACCCATTTGCTACCGTGTGGTTATAGTTTATATTGAACACTTTACGGAAGCGAACGGAAAATGCATCAGAACTTACCTTATTAAATTCAAAATATATTATTTGATTTATTCGATGGATTTATTAGTCAAAATAAACTCATATTACGTTTGAACCTTTCTCATTAAGGTGCCATTAATCTTAAGAATCACTTAACAAGGGCCTTTACCGAAACTCATAAAAAGACCGCGAACGCGACGCATTGTGGCGAAAATTATGTATCGTAACTCCATAATGTTATGAATGCTGAATATTAGGGCGTTTTTTGACTGGCAGTACGTGATATATATACCCGTTGGCTACTAAAATAATACTAATCGCGAAAAAAATAGGTAATGTTGTTTTTTATTGTACAAATTATTTTTCGATATTTTTGTAGGTTACAACATTAAAATCAACGGGCCATAGCGGGAATGAACATAACAATTATTTGAATTTCCCTCCATGGCTCGACACGGGCCGAATCGGGAATTACTACTTACTACCACTTTCAGTCATTAATGGTTACTTAAATCGTTCCTTAGTATAAATTTGACAAAGATATTCTATACGAGTGATTTAAGAAACCATTAATGACTCGGAGTGAGCGACTCTACTCACAAAATTAAATGATGAATTTCAGGGTCACAGCAAGTAGAAATATTTGTATGAAACAAGCAAGATTTTATCATAACTGACTGACATAGGGACACCTTTTAGACACCTCTGTAGCGCAGTTGGCTAAGGTCCGGCTGAGACACAGAAGGTTGCGGGTTCGACTCCCGCCGCGGGACAAATGTTTGTATGATCTGCAAGTACCTATTTGTCTCGGGTCTGGGTGTTTATATGTACAATATGTATGTAGTAGGTATATCGGTCATGTGGTAACATAACACAAGCTCTGCTTACTTTGGGGCCAGATGATGCTGTGTGATGATGTTTAGGAGTATTTATTATTTTTTTTATTTATAGGGACAACGCACAGCCTAAACTGCTGGTCGTAGAGACATCCAATTTGTAGAGTAATGATGTAGAGTAATGAGTATGTTCTTTTCAGGGCCAGACGTGCACTTTCTGCACATATTTGTACGGATCACAAACTTCCCTTGGCATGCCAGTCAGCTGTGAAACAATGTCGAGTTGTCCACGTCTCGAAGAAATATCTCAGTAAGCCCGTCTTGTGTTCTATCCGAGATTGCATGGTCATTCGTTCCATTCATTTTTAGAAGCAAAGTCATTTTCTCGAATCAAGGCCCATGCCATCAATCGTCGATTTTCCGTAACAATCGATTTTTTTACAACATATTTTGCATTGCTGTCGCTATACCTACTACTTTTACATAATCCTCCAATCCTCCGGGTCTGTTTTTAATGTTCAATGGTCTGTTTTTAAATCTATTAATTTGATATCTGAGAACTGGCAATTACGAACTGATTTCCTTGACTGACCATAACACAAGAGAACTCTCGTCGCAGTGTGAACGCGTCCTACTACCTACATTGATTCGGTCCATGTTTGGCGACTGGCGGCCAACTAATCTTTTCCCGCGCATTCGACGGGCCCTGAATGGATGAAATATGATTAAATGAATATAAAAGACGGTAATCGGTATCGCCTTGACATAAGGTTCATTGTCGTCAGTTTTTTGTGCGCAAAGCCGACAAACGACGGGCTACATAACTAATTCGATTTAAATTTTGTTAGCTATCTTTTTGGATGAAATATAAAAGTTAGGTAAGTATACTAAAGTAACCATGAAAAGTAGGTATTTAAATTGATACTAATATCTGTTTATTTCTTTGGATATTTTTACCATAACCTCAGTAGTTAGCTGAATATGTGTAATATACACTTATTTTTTTATGCTGGTTCTAAAATAGACCTTAACCAAAAATGCCCACTTCAAAGCTTGTAGAGCCACTAATATGTATCACCGTGCAAAATTACATCACGATAACAACAATAGTCTATGAGCAGGAGCTGTGATTAGGGGCAGACAGACAGACATGGCGTAACTATATGGGTTCCATGTGGACTTCAGAACCACAAAACAACACAATTTATTATGTAGGTAATAATTTAAGCTGCTTATATCCATCGCGATAAATTCCTAAATATTGGCTGTCACAGCAATGTATCATTGAGCGTTAACTAATTATTGAAATCAAAAAATAAATATGCAAAAAATACCTTATTATTTACATCAATTTATTTATGAATCGGTGCGTCTTTGTCATCCGAAACTGGTGGCTGATTATTACCTGCGCGCGCACCCGTCGCCATGCTTCGTTACTGAATTTGCGGAACGGCTTCCAAATTTGAAATATTGCTGTTCCAGTTGAAAAGAAGTTTTTAAATGTTTGAAAAAATTCGAATACTTTTTGTTTATTTGAGAGTCTGTTAGCTTTTTGTAATTCTTTATAGAAAAGAGTCTGAAGTGTGATGCGGTTCTTTTGAAATGATACGGATTTTTACGGTAAGTTGGCTATCAATGTTGTAAGCAGATAGGAGGATTGTTGGTTACGTTTCCCACGCAATATGAAATTGTCCGACTACAAATTTATTTTATTATTTACGTTAATAATATGTAAGGATCTGAGATGTCAACCAAATCTTCCCATTCCTCGTATGAGTCAGTAAGTGTTAACTCTAGTGTTATGGAACACAAAACTCTATAGATTTCAAGGGAGGTTATCTATGGAGCGACTAACCTCCTTTGAAAAACTTTTGTGAGCCGAATCTGGGAACCTTATTATGAATAAAAAAGCTCTAACCATAGATTATTTTGATTTCGTATACAAATGAAGGACTCGAAGATTTTCAAATTAGGTAGGTATATTAGTTTATTCTCTATTTAAACATTGCAACATAATTAAACATAAAAACAATATATTATTAATTAAGAGCATGGTAAATTGTACATTGTTATTGAACTATTGTTTTCAATAATGCTGCAAAAGCGTGAATTCCATGTGAATTCCCAGGATAACGTCAGATTGACCAAATCAGCTAGTTATTATTTGGTACAGCGCCTCTAGCTTTATGTTCAGATATTTTTATAACAAGGTTTTTATGCTTATTACTAGGTTTTTTCAAGCACTCTTCTTCTTTTCTACTTAATGGCTTCTTTTAATTTAATATTATTTCATAAATATTATCGTGATTCCTGACTGTGCCCTTGCAAAGAACGCAATTTGACATATTCGTGTAAATATGCGGAACATCGCAAATATGATATAATTAGTTTTTTCGCTAACGGACATTATCGATTTTGGTTATTAACTTTGTATTTATTAAAGGACACAGTAATTCTTATCAATCTGTGTGTGATATTTTTATTCCGTCGTGTGTGCAAGAAGGATAGACTGCTGTGCTCAAGGGTTTGGACATCGTTTACAAGTACTCGACGTAGAAGTTTATTTTTAGATTGTGCTAGAATTTATTGAACTAACATGTCTAAGACATGTTCAGAGCGTAGGATTAGTTGGAAGGTAGGTAAGTGATTTATTTGCACCTAATGCGTCACACATTACGTTATCGAGTCGATAAATAATTAAAAGAGACTAAAATCTTCAGTCCACTTTCATTATCGAACATTTGTCTTGACAATTGTGCCATTGTCAAGGGATTGTTTTGTTATATATCACAAAGTCGCTTTCGATCGTCATTTGTCTATTATAAGCGTCATCGCGGAATGACCGCCATAATTATCATGGATTCCTCGTCGTTCGTACATCACAAAGCAACGTAATACACTTATAATTTATAAAACTTATAATTTGACGACTTCTGTGGCAGAGTGGGCTAAGGCCCGGCTGAAACGCAGACGGTTGCGGGTTCGATTCCCGCCGCGGGACAATTGTTTGTATGATCTGCGAGTGTTTGTCTCTGGTCTGGGTGTTTCTATGTATGATATGTATGTATTTACAAAAAAAGGTATGTAAGTAGTATATCAGTCATGTGGTACCTATAACACAAGCTCTGCTTACTTTGGGGCCAGATGATGCTGTGTAAAAAATGTCCGGGATTATTTACTTATTTATTTATTTTATAATTCAATTGTCAATTCTAACACTTTTATTGATTGATATTCCGCTAAGATTACTTAATAAAATATGAAATGACACTGAAATGAAAAAGAATAAAAGAATAAATAGGAATAAAAGATGATTGTTTCTTTGTGATTCGAGCAAAAATAATCCGTGGTTATTTTATATGAACGGCACCATTTTATATAAAATAACAAATGACGAACGACAAGATACGACTTTGTGACATACCTACTATAAACAATATAAGCACTTGACACTGATTAAAATTGTCATTAATATGACACATGCCAATAACGAAGAAGGTACTATTATGTCAGATTTTTGCATAATTTTTTAGTAATTTACGTAAATAATAATTATAATGTTTAAAATACCAATCGTAGGTATCTACTAAAATACCAATCGTAGGTATCTACTAAAATACCAATCGTAGGTATCTACTAAAAGCGGATGTTTTGAAAATAAATTAGGGCAAGGTTTTTCCTAAACGGGGTTTATCTCAATTTAAGGTTAATTCCGTAGGACATTGAACAAAACAATGATTGTAAATCCTTATAGTTATATTGCGAATGCTAACAGCCAAATTTTTTATAACGATCTTTTTTGGTTTCGAGCATTTTGTTACAATGAGGATCAGTACTTTTTTATATATATGTAAAAAAAAAATATATTTGTCTAAACGTATTTTTTTAAATCTCTCATCCGATTTCAATAAAATTTGAATGGGCCCACCTGGAAGGTATACCCTTTGAATCAGAAAAATAATTTTCCAAATCGGTTCTGGCGTCTTTGAATAATCGGTAACATACAAAATAAAAGATTCCGACGAATTAAGAACCTCCTCCTTTTTTGAAGTCGGTTAAAAAAATAAACCTACTCTATATCGTAATTTCTGCAGATACGATAATTTTTGTAAATAGGTTAATTAGTTAAGAGACAAAAGATAGCAAATTTCTGAAAAAATATTGTACCAATTATAATATATTTATATTATTACTACTATTAATACGTGAATCAAAAACATTGTACCCCTTTTTACGAATTTTCGAACACATAGTTTATATAGAGGAGTGCAGAATGCTAATTTTTTTTTTAATTATTCATATGTAATAAATACATTAATTATTAATTAATTATGCACAAATTCCGACCAGTGGGCGACCACTAGTCTAAATAAACGACTATGATATTAGAATGTATACAATGCAGTTTTAGGCTTAGCACGCACTAGCGAATGAATGAATGACTGAAAACACTTTATTGTACACCTTAAAACTAGCACATAAACAATTTGACAACTAAGAATACTTAAAAATATATGTACTGATAGTAGGTGACTGACTGTAGGTGATCTTATCGCTAAGGGAGCGATTTCTTCCAAACAACCTTCGGATATAGAGGAGCCTAACTTGAATGGAAGATTGGTCAGGGTGCACTAAATTATGAGTTTTGACGTAAAAAAAATGTATTCAATGAACGCAATAAACTTGCACAACATTATTGATACTTACATATAGGTTAGTCTTTCGAAAAAAGCGTAACATAATATAAATGACTTTAATATTGATAAGAATGCATGGCCTCATGTCGCTCTGCCCTCAGACAGTTAACCGACACACTTGAAATGTATAACCTCTTGTATTCGTTTTTCGTAGTTAAGGTAGTTATAAGATGGATCATGCAAAAAAGCGCTAGGACCAGGACGAGTTTCTTACCAGTTCTTCTCGGGCTTGGGTTAGGAGGAATTGGCACATAATTCACTTAATTTGTAAGACGTTTCAAAGTGATCCTTGTGATTTTATTAAAATATCTTTTGACTTTGACTTTGCTAAATATTTACATAAACGATGAATGATTAACCTTTTATTTAATTTGACACGATCCACACGATCTAAACCACGCGATTCTGAAGTCTATCCTGAAGTATGAAGTTTTAACGCGGTTTTTACCGCGATTGCGCGCGACTACGTCTGATTCTACATTAAACAGAATAGCGCGAATAAAATCGCTGGATTAATCCTCAATGCGCGCTACGCCTTATGCTCCTATCTTATAATGCTTATTATCTTATAATTCTATTATCTCTAAATGTATGAAAATAATGCTTTTTTCTGTTTTTCAAAGTCAAGTCAAAGTTCAAGCAAACTAAAAACGAATTTTGAGTGACAAGGGATCCGGCTCGACGTCATAGTTCGTTAACCCGCGGTACTATTAAGGGCTCTTTAGACATTTGAAGGAACTAAAAAACTTTTGCAAGAAAAGATTAAACTTGAAAGGGCGTCAAGGGATGAAGTGAACTATGACTCATGGCGCCAATTTTTTTCGCGTCTGTGAATAGAGTCAATGTTTACGATGTTTATTTAATTCTTTGAAGATTACAAACCTATTATTATATTATTCTAATAAAGTTACAGAAATGTACAGAATACAAAAATGTAAAATACATGTGAAACAGTTCAGCTATCTAAGGATCGCTCGAAACGATCTATAGATAGCTCAACAGATCACTGCCACAAGGCAGCGTCCACAAGACACTGGCGGCATTGCTACGTTGAATAACAATTCTATTAAAGTAAACAATTTTGTTCGTAAATAAAAGCATAAAAGCATAAAATAACAAATGAGGGTATATTACAAAACATGGTGAATAATGTACTATGCAGATTATCGACGAGGCGGTTTTATTTATACTATAGGTGTTTTATAAATAATTAATATTGGTGGGCATTGCACACAACACCATCTGGCCCAAATTAAGCATGGCTTGTACTATGGTGGCCCGATGGCTAAATACTTATATATGTATTTCAAATAATCCCTACTAATATTATAAATGCGAAAGTAACTATATCTGTATGTCTGTCTGTCACGTTTTCATGCCTAAACTGCTGAGCCGATTTTGATGAATTTTAGTATAGAGATACATGGGACCTTGGAGAAGGACATAGGCTACTCTTTAGGTAGCAACCACGCGTCGCACGTGTGGTAGCCGCGGGCAGCAGCTAGTAATAAATGAACCTTATTTAAAAGATAACTACAGTATGTCCAGCAAACAGTTGTCTTATCGCATATGACGATATCTTCCAGACATCTGTTACTATACTAAACATATTCTAGAAGTAAAATGTGTCGATAAACCAACGTCAAGGTACAGCGTGATTGGCATTCGCCAGCCCCCGAACTAGTTAATACATGCATAACATACTTTATAACACCCAGAACCAACATCTATGTTCATCACACAAACGTTTGTCCTAGAAGAGAATCAATCCCACAACCTACAGCACAGAAGGCTGAGCTACTACCAACTGAGCTGACACGCCAGCAGGTATGTTCTATTATAAATAAAAAAAAAATTGGTGGACATTGCACACACCACCATTCAGTCCCAAACTAAGATCAGTTCGTATTATGGTGACCAGATGACTGTAGAAGTACTTATATATTTTAAATACATACTTAAGATATTTTATAACACTCAGACACAGAATAAACACCTGTGTTTGTCACATAAGTGTTTATCCTGGGAGGAAATCGAACCCTCAACCTGCAGCGCAGAAGGCAGAGCTACCTACCAACTGCGCTGATAGGCCAGTCAAAATTTATAATGGTCGTGTGAGGTTCTTTTGACTCCATGTCAATTATTTAAATACATGTTTATAACCACATTTTATGTCAAAATCTAAGTAAGTAAATGGGGATTCTTCGTCTGTCATTTCATGGAGTAACATAGCTCTGCTAATTTAATATTTTTTACCCTTTTATTGCATGTTTTATTCAGTAATTTTGGAGGAATTATAATGAATAAATTGTGACTACAGGACGGGTATGGATAATTGAATTATATGTGTATTTTGGTGCAATGTGATTTGAACGTCGAGGAATCCCAATAATATTCTAGACGCCATTCCGCGGGACGTCTAGAATTGACAATTGACCATCGACTAACACTAATAACAAACAAACTGACTAGAAACTATAAACACTTGACATTGGCAGAATTGACATTAGTATGTCACAGGCCATTAACAAAGAAGAAGAAGAAGAAGTAAGTAAATGTCCTATGGCCAATCAATTCCTTGAGAAACACCAAAACCATTTCATCTATGATTCAAATCATGCGTCCAATCGCTTGTGACTGATGTTATCCCATATACAAATATTTAGTGTTGCCAATTTATTATATTGAAGAGAGTCTACTTATCTATAGTCATTAATAAACGCAAAATTAAGGAGGCCTTCAAACGGCCTAATTACCTCTGGCCGTAGTTTTCAAAGGCCTAGAACGCAGAAGATTGAGGGGTCGTTCCTGCCGTTGTACAAATGTTTATATGATCTGCATTTGTCTCGGGTCTGGGTGTTTCTATGTATATAATTATGTATTTCCAAAATGGTATATAAGTAGTATATCAGTCATGGGAATCCATAACACAAGATCTGCTTACATTGGGGCCAGATGATGTTGTGTGAAATGTCCGGCATTATTTATTTATATATTTCAAGGTTTTGTTCGTCATTCCCAAGGCAGTATTTTATGAGCTATAAAAATGTTATTCAAAGTTTTATTATTTTCTAATATAATTTTGTCATTTGCACTAAATCACAAAATGTGCTCCCAAACTTCAGATCGTTCGTTTTAGGCGTGGTGTACACTAGCGAATTATTCCGCACGATTCCAACCGCATTATTCTGAAATTTATTTTAAAGTACATATGTAATGTTCAACGCGGTTTTATTCGCTATTACGTGCACCTATGACGTGCACCTATGGTTCCATATTTACAGAAAAACGGGAGAAAAAACGCTGCAGTTTAAACCGTAGTGCGCACTAGGGCTAAAACCACCTACGAATAAAAACCGTAGGAGTTCAATTCCATTATCCCGCGCTATAGTAATAATCGTGTACTAAATAAAATTAACAATGAATAATACTTAAATATAACTGTTAAATACAAATAAATCTAAATGAATCCCATTAAAAATTACCCAATATTTTATATACTTGAATAGTAAAATTGTATGGGTCATCATTAAATTCTAATCCCCAAAAAATGTACATTAGAAGTAATAAAAATGTATTGTTGTGCAACTTCCACTGGTTTTATGAGTTATTAGTCAAAAATTTTGTATGACTAGCGAGAGCATGCGGATCTACCCGTGTACATTTCTCAATCTTTTTTTCGTCACTGTACATAGACTAGCTTATATTATATGCGCACTGTATTTGATATGTGACGTTTAATAAATATTTTATTCTATTCTATTCTATTCTATTCTATTCTATTCTATTCTATTCTATTCTATTCTATTCTATTCTATTCTATTCTATTCTATTCTATTCTATTCTATTCTATTCTATTCTATTCTATTCTATTCTATTCTATTCTATTCTATTCTATTCTATTCTATTCTATTCTATTCTAATTCTAATTCTATTCTATTCTATAGTTTAAAACGGTCATTAGAAACTCTTTTACATTAATTTTATATTATTCTGTAGATGTCTGTTATTATTTCTGTAATTAAACTAGGTATGTAAAATTGCAACAAAGTTTTTTTTAGTAAAGATTAAGAAAATTACGCTGGAAAGGAGCAGGTGGAAAGAGCTGCATCATTCACTGACATGAACTTGAATTAAATTATAAATTTACTCCTGAATCTGTCTACGAGGAAACCTACTGGACTGACAATAAAAAAAAATATTTTTGTCTGTCTGTAGATCTGTACCCTACATGATACATGATACCCTACAGACAGACAAAACACTTCATCAAAATGTTGTATAAATAGTTGTCTAATAAATTTCAGAATAATTCGGTAGTAGCACAAATAAATCCGTAATAAGGTGTCATTAAACTTTATTATTTAGTGAGTGACTCCACTTAGAGCTATTGTGAGTTTTTTGAAGCAACATCTGTTGGTGTCTGTGCAGTATACGCACAGGGAGCAGATAAATCAGTTTGATTATACATTTGATAAAAATACTAAGCTCTGAAAAATTTGTAGGTTTATATATGGGTACTAGCTGTCCCGTTCGTGACTTAGTCCGCGCGTTTTAAAAAGAAAAAAATATATCTAATTGTACCAACTGCAGCGCCATCTGCCGGGCTGATTTGTGAATCTAAACCATCCAAGGCACCACCCAAACGCATACAAAAAATTTATTCAAATCGGTCTAGCCGTTTAGGAGTTCAGTGACATACACACATACAGTAGAATTATATATATAAAGATAGGTAAGTATAGGTAATTAGTCAAGTAAGTTGAAAGAATAATAAACTAACCAAACGCATGTGCACACACATAGTAAAGGCTTCCAAAGTCAGTAAAGATTATAATGACTAGTCGTCATGGCCTAAATAGATTCAATACCAAAATTTAAAAAAACGTGTGGTTTTTATGACTTTTTTAAGTCATAAAAACCACACAGTCTGTTACTTATAATTAGTAAATTGTTATTTTTCCTTCTAATTTCATCATAATTGTACAAATTTCTAATATGATTTTGAAAACAGTGATTTTGTTCACTTTTTTGAAATATACCAATTCAAAGCATAATATTATCAAGAAGACTCATATTGTTTTTAAAAAACCTGTCCAAAAAAATAAAAATCCCTCCTGCCCTGAAAAAAGTGATTGGTTTAAATAAATTCCTGTTAAATAATAAGTTTACTAATATTAATATCAGTTCAGCTGTTATTGCATAATCATCATCATCATCATATCAGCCTCTAGAAGTCCACTGCTGAACATAGGTCTATTGGGGAGGATTTCCAGCAAGAACGATTTTGAGCCCTCTCCATCCACCGATTTCCCGCGATTATTACAATGTCATCAGTCCATCGGGTGGGGGGTCGTCCTACGCTTCGTTTTCCTGTCCTTGGTCGCCATTCAAGAATTTTTATTCCCCAACGGTTATCAGTTCTGCGAGCTATATGGCCTGCCCATTGCCACTTCAACTTGTAGATTTTGTAGCACTCAAAATCTACAAGTTGAAGTGGCAAGTCAGTGACTTTGGTTCTTCTACGGATTTCCTCGTTGCGGATTTTATCACGTAGTGAATCACCCAACATAGTTCTCTCATAGTGTAGTTATTTATACCTAGCCTTAGGTCGTTATTTATATTATTCATAATATGGCACGATGATGTGTCAAAAACATAGCTAAAAATGAAGGACACGTAAAAAAATGTTTATCCTTTAAAATTGATGACGGTAGTGGTCGGTAACAGGAAAAATATAAATTACTTACCACTAAACATGTTGATATAGGTATTTATCAAAATTATTGTTCCAATTGTTGCCAGAAAAACCAGGAAAACCACATCGTTTAGATCACCTATTAAAATATGCTACTTTTTGATTAACGATCTAAAATGCAATATTTTATTTACCATCTTTAAATCTTTTATTTTAGTGTGTTTGTTTTGAATATCTGGTTTTACAGGTGCATTTTATTACAAAAAAATTTTGATCTATATATTATTTTATATATATATAAATAAAAATGAATACCTATTTCCCTTGGTCACGCCATAACTTGAGAACGACTTAATCGATTTCATAATCTTTTTTTTGTTGTGTCGTTATTTTTTTTTCTTATAGGTATAATGTAGTAGGTATGTAGAAATTTTTTTTAGAAAATTACGTCATAGGCTACTGTTTATGTAGGAAACACGTGTGCGAAGCCGCGGGCAGCAGCTAGTAATATATAAATATTATAATGCTCACGACTGAAGGTCTGTAGACTGTTCCTCAGTTACTTAGAGCTTTGAGGATATCTACAGGAGTAGGCAGAGGCACGACCAAACAAGATATTTGGCTTATACCCACGCTTTGCTTTTCTTTTGCTTTAGTTAGTTTTCCATACGTGACAGGTTGCAAGCCGCTTAATAATAATATTAACCGATGACAATGACATGAATTTTATTCCGGTTCTAGGATGTGCTATTCATTATTAATAGAAAGTATAGCATGTATTGTGATGACCACATGACTGATATAATTTATATACTTATATATCTTTAAATACTTATGATACTTTATAACACCCAGACCCAGGATAATCATCTATCAGATATACATCTATGTTCATCACACAAATGTTTGTCCGGGAATCGAACCCTCAACCTGCAGCGCAAAAGGCAGAGCAGAGATGAGCTGAGAGGCCAATCAAAATTTTTATATATGAATATTTTAGAACATTAAATGATTTATCTCAAAATGTAATGGATACTGTGCATTAGAATGTCAATATTTATGGTTTATAGAGCAGCTCTTTTGTACTACCGTTAAGCAATAGACGATATAGAAGAGTGCTGGGGTGACATTTATGTCAATGACATAAGACACAAAATTAAATGATTAACGACTCTTATCATATTGAATAGACTAGTAAAAGTTTGCTTGACTAGCGGTTCACAAATATTATTTTATAACGATGTACAGTTTGAAAACCTTTGAATGAGTTTATTTCAATTATAAAATTTAGTTCTTCTTCTTCTTCTTCTTCTTCGTTAATGGCATGTGTCATAAAAATGTCAATTTAGCCAGGGTCAAGTGTTTATATTGTTTATGGTATATCACAAAGTCGTATCTCGTCGTTCGTCATTTGTTATTTTATATAAAACTAACTGACCCGGCCACGCGTTGCTGTAGCTCAGTAGTTCTAATATGTTGAACCCATATACGCTAACCTCTAAAATTATCACAGTTTCTCTAGTATATTATGTATGTATTATACATATAAACCTTCCTCTTGAATCACTCTATTTAAAAAAAAACGCATCGAAATCCATTGCGTAGTTTTAAAGATCTAAGCATACATAGGGACAAACAGACAGCGGGAAGCGACTTTGTTTTATACTATGTAATGATGGTGCCTTTCATATAAAATAACTACGGATTAGTTTTGCTCGAATCGCAAAGAAACACAAAACTTTTATTTAAATTATTCACACCCGAGTCAATAACTCTAGCTCTATTTAAATAAAAACACCAAAATTACTAATTAAACAGGCAATCACTTGAGAAAAATAAATAATGTAAGAACGGAATTTTTACTTCGCAAGACAACCAAAAAAATTAATTATAAAATTTTGTTCACTATAACCCTTTGACAGTTATCTGTCAGATTTGCAATGTATAAACTACTTCTACTTTGTACCTATTAGTTTTTCATAGATACACACTCGTAGTATAAAGGATCATACAAATAAATTGCGCAAGCGCATGTAAGCACGCACAGTGAAGGTTTCCGAAATGAGTAAGGTATGACTAATTGCACGGGCCAAAACCAATTTAACAATATCTAAATAGCATTGCAAAAACAAATGTACGGCCCTTTTTTTTACATTTACAAATCAGGCTGTTAAAATCAAAATCTACTCAGTAAAGTTTAACTTTACATGAAAAATAACATGACAAAAAATAAAATTAATGAGTAACAAAAGCTAAAAAAAAACTCTCAAATCTTGCCCCGAAACATCATCAATACTCATAGGTATACACACTTGTATCGAGAGGGAGGAATTGACACATAAACACACCTAGAATGCAAGCCGTTTCAAAGTTATCCTTGTGATTGTATTGAATTACAATCATTTGACTTTTACCTAACTGGCTTTTTACATACATAGTCTACCTAAGTTTTATAAACATTTATCATATAATTTTAAAAGTCCATTCAAAGTATGTTAAATTTGTATGAATTGATGTGAAAATCAATGACCATAGAATTTACTAAATAATAATAAACTTACGAAACCTCCCGAGATTTTAACCCTTTAAACGGTCAATGAAAATCACATCGTCATTATTCCATTAAACACATTAATTTTAAAATCCTACCGATTTCACAGCAGATCACAGACAAACCGACGCCACACGCGTTGCTAAACCAATCTAACTCTTACTCCATTTCAATAAAGATGTAATTACCGTTAATGAATTCAAATTACTCGCAATTCAACTCTTCCATTGACTAAAAATCGAGTTTCAATTAATCATATATTGTTAGTTTTCGTACTCAACGCACTTCATTTTCTATCTCTTTAAGTCTCATTTTAATGATAAATGATGGTCTAATGATAAATGAATAGATGGAGCGATGAAATGATGGAAAGCACATGTTGCATTTCTCCACGAATGTCAGATTCCTTACAAGTTTAAGACGTCATTCATAAATTATTAATGGTTAAATTTTTTTGTGTTTAACTGATTTTATCGCGTTGGACCGTTTGGTAAATTCTTCTTCCTATAATGGCCCTGTCTTAATGACATTTATGCCAATGTCGAGTTGTTTTTAGACGTGTGACATCTTTCCTGCCGCTTTCCTGACTGTAGGAGTGATTTGGTGAAAATGCACGGAAGTGTTTAACAGGTAGCCGGGGAAGCGCGCGCGGTGGTAGAGTTGCCCGTCAGATGGCACCAATCGCGGAATAGATTGAGGGAATAGTACTAAATATTTGTCTATCCGTTTAATGGTTTGTAATGGATTGCCACAAAGTCACACCTAAATCAATTATCAAACATACCTTTTTATTGACGTCCTTATTTTATTGGGTATTTTTGACATTGTCAAACCTACGTCAGAAACTGGCAACAAACAGGTAAAATCACAAATACATACCTACAATATAAAAAATGTAGTACATATTAAAATCAATTGCAACAGGTTGTGGTTTTAGCTGCAGTGATAAAACACGTTATAAATACATCGATTTATGGGTTTTCTTTTTCTACATGAATAAATAAATAAATAATGCTGAAAATTTCACACAGCATCATCTAACCCCAGCAACCTGCAAGTAAGCAGAGCTTGTGTTATGGGAATATTTTATATAATATTCTATTCTATGACTGATATACTACTAAAATACATTTGTAAATACAATATTATACATACAAAAGACAAATATTTGCCTTTTATCATACAAACTCTGGTCTCGCGACGAGAACCTATTTCGCAACCTTCATAATAAAAAGTTAAATACCTACTTACCTACCTAGTATACCTTTACCTACCTATAATAATTAGCATGGCTATTTTTATATATTAAGCGTTTTTTTAATAATGAAATTTTTAGATAATGTGTTTTAACAAATTTAGTTTTTATCTATTCAGTGTTTTATCTTATCAAAATCATCAAGACCTTCCCGCCAATTCGATTGAGCGTAGAGCCAAGGATTGGAATGTTTTGCCGTCGTCTGTCTTTCCTGTAAACTACAATTTGTGTCTCTTCACGTCAAGAGTGAATAGGTATCTTCTAGACCTGCGTGCCCCGTCGTCGGCCACATCGTTTTTTAACATCAGGCGAGTTCGTGGTGAAACGTAGGTCAATCTATGATAAAAAAAAAAACTTTCCCACATGATCAGTGAGCACGCACAGAGAAGGATTCCGTAGTCTGTAAAGTTATGAATGGCTAGTGGTCAGGACTCAAACCAATTCAACACCATCTATCATCCATAACTAAAAAACACTGTATGGTCCTTTTTGTTTTTTTAAGGTTTACAAATCAGGCTGTTACTCAAAATCTAGTAAAGCCTTACTATCCGTGATAATTATCCTTGTAATTTCATTATATATCCAACTTTTTTGTAAAATATGTAGATAGGTATCTCTAAAATCATTTTTTATTATATAACTTTGTAGGGGTCACTAATACGTATTTCCCTGCAAAATTTCAACACGATCTCTGCGAGCAAGAGCAAGATTAGGGGCGGACAGACAGACAGACGGACATAGCGAAAGTTTAAGGGTTCCTTGTCGACTTCGGACCCCTAAAAATTTCAATTGTAAAAATCGCGAATGAGTGGGTACCGTACTTACTTTATTCATCACTACGGTTCTTTTACAATCGGTTACATACAACTATCCAGTAGTTGTATGTAACAGATTGTTACATACAACTACTGGACCCTTTCCAAGTCAAGTTTATTTGCAAAAAAAAATCCCGTAAATATTTACGAATTAACGGTATTCGGTATATTTTCCTTGACTTTCGTTCTTGTCAAATTTAATGATTCTAGGTCAACGGGAAGTAACCCATAGTAACGGGTTTTAAATTACTGGCGAGTTCAAAATATGTGTCATTAAAATACGTATTTTTTTATTGTGCTGACCAAGAAGTTTTATATATTTTTACAGCTTCAAGAGACCGTAGACTTTAGTATTTAATATTAATTTTAACTTTATACCTCTACAATTTTCTGAGAAACGGGTTTTGACATACAGACAGACAGATATATGGACAGCGAAGGGTTCCTGTAATGGTTTGTTTTTTTCTGAGGCACGGAACCATAAAAATTGAAAAAAAAAATCATAATCATTTTGTACCAAATTAAAAACCTTGCAAACTCTTCCGTTTCGTAAACTTTATCAAGCCCTATCCAATTCCCGGGCGGAAATTAAGAAAAATCCCCCCGTAATACGAAACGCAATGGCAACACTTTATGACAAATGCATTAATGAATTCAAATCGCCCCTGATATTTGATCTGTTATTGCTGACTCCGTTAAACCGTGGTAAGCTGAGGGTTAAACTATCAGACGGATGGGATTATGCAAGAGACAACTAAATAGTACCACGGAATCTATATATTAATACGCGAAGCAAAAACTTTGTACCGATTTTTACGAAAATTACGCGGACGGAGAAGTATGAAATTTCGCACAATAAAAAAAATCTGACTCTGACTTACGTGGACATACAAGCGGTAAAAACCGCGTTCAAAATTACATACTTACTTCAATATAGACTTATGAATAGCACGGTTTAAAGCCGCGCGGATAAATTCGCTAGTGCGTGCTAGCTCTAAGCCGACCTAAAGATCTTGTTCATAGGTAACTCTAAATATAATACCATGTTACCTATTATTCTAAATCGACTTATCTTAATTGCAGTCTTGCATATTACCATCCTAATCTCAACCCTCGCAGTGATATGAAAAAATATCACATTTAACGCCGCGCGCTGGGAATCAAACCCGCGACCCCTCAGCTGTTATTAAAATATGTCAGCCGTATATTTACATTTAGCTAACCAGCCATGACTGATCGAGTTCTACGAACCTAATAATGTTTCGTAGTCGGAAGAAAACATTTGTTACTTTTCCTCTAAGCAAAAAACTAAGTATCAAAGAGGTTTCATATAAAGTCGATAATACCAAAATACTTATTAGTGTAATACTTTAAAACCTCTTTGTAGGTGAGAAACTAACGAAGAATGAATATAAAGTTGGTTGAGTATTAAAAAAAAACATGGATAAAAAAACAAAAAAATTGGTCAGGTGCAAAAGTCGGGTCTGAGAGACTACCTTACCAACTGACTATTTTCAAAATCTTGGTTATTTTACCCTCAGTTACTATCATTAGTCCAATTATACCGACATAAACTTTTCAAATTTGTAATCTCAAAAAATAGTGAAATTAGTAAAAAACTGTGGTTTCCTTTTTTTTCTTTTACTTGTGCTGTGAGAACTTGATTGTTGCCAAATTCATGATTCTAATAGCTAGACCGACGGGAAGTACCGCATAGGCTATGATATATTTGCGAGCTCGAAATAAGCGGCTTATATTTTATGACCTTACTTTTGTAGTTTTTGATTTTGCATTGACTTAGATGCCATATTTTACAGCTTTATGGACAAGTATTTGATATTATAATGAACTTGATAAATCCACGCTTTTCTAAGAAAAATGTTCTCGACATATAAAAAGACAGACGCACATTGAAGTGATCCACAGAGGACTGACAGAATAGTTATACTATATTTTCAAATTAAGAGATGGGCAAATTGAAAAACAGCTCTGTGTAGGCACACCTAACTATTCCTAGTGAGTATACCTATACCTAGCTATACACAGGAGATGCTGAAATTGCACCCATTGCCATTGGCTTGTAAGCCTAGCGACCTGTAGGGCGATTATGAAACTCTAATTACAATCAATGTCTATCGAAACGTCAAATTCGTCAAACGAAAGATTGAAATTACGCCGAAAACTGATAGACATTGTTTGTAATTAGAGTTCCATAATCGCCCTACTGAATTAGTGAACTTAAGATATTTACAAATTTTGTACCTGGGTACCTACTCGTACCTATTAAGACAATTGTTTTGTTTTGTTTTTTATCCTATATAGTATAGGTATGGGATTTTTCTTTATGAGGTACGGAACCGTCAAATACATTATATCAATTCAAGAGTTCAATTCAAACATTGTTACCCTCAAACTAAATTCAAACAATTTCATTCAATAAATTCACAGTCTAAAGTAATTGTCGAATCATTCACTGTATACATTTGTCCCGGACCCTATTTACAGTTTATGGAACTAAATAAATATACAATCAGTGAAGTGCGGGTTATTATTACGGCAGCTATTGTATGAGGGTGCTAAAGTGGCCTATAATGTACCCAATATTGGTTTGAGTCCCAACATAATGCTTTTAAACGTATCAAGTCCGTAAGCGTATCAGACCTTTTTTAATGCATTAAAAACTTTTTAGACGTGTCAGATTTGTGAATGAATAGTGGAACGCAGTTTTAAACCGTTTAAATTTGGAACGTTACTCGCTTTTGTTTGAATGTGGATCAGAATGTACGTTTTTTATTTACAATACTTTATTGCCAGCGTGATGTGTGTTAACTTACACACATAATAAAAAACTATGAATAATAATTAATAATGTTGGTAAATATTATGTACATAATAGACCTACGTGCTAATTATAGTTGTAGGGTATCACTGTAAATAATAATCGTGACTATTGCATTACCAAAATTTGAACTAAAACTCTATATTATTTTAATAACGTTATTATTTACCTCATCGTGCTGTTTAATTGGTGGATTTTCAATTTGGAATTCCCATATTTTTTTAACTAAATTGGTAAAATGTTCTATTTTCCTGTTTTCGTTTGTTTAACTTACAATTACTACTAAAATGTACCTACACCGTGGCTTTTATAATTTTTCATTAATTAAAAACGGGTCAAAACTCATGAAATATACAATTAAGGAAACAATTGATAAATTATAATCAATATTTTTTAGCAGCAATAAAAAGACTGAGTAATAAAAATCTATAGCGCACTGTATATTATCACAAGTACGAACACTGGTACGTAAATACTTAGAAGGGTATGTATGAGTAACAGAGACTCTCAAATTCAACAAACGGTACCTATGTATATCAGGACAATAGTCGTGCAAAATCCTACTCCCAGCAACATCGTTTTGACTCATTTTGAACGATAGATCGACCGACATTGCTTATGACTATCGATGTCATAATCCTTACAGACGATATCATTTGAATTGGACAACGAAAGAATCACTTCGACTGAATTCGATGAACATTTTAACGTATAAACGGCCCTGGGCGTGTACTCTTCGTACCCATTATTATATATCGATAAAATAAAGTCATTCAAATGTACGTTTGAATTGACAGTTTTTCGTTGTTAAACTCAAATTATTTTATAATAATAATAGTAATAAGGCTGGAAATTTCACACAGCATCATCTGGCCCCAAAGTAAGACGAGCTTGTGTTATGGGTACCACATGACTGATATACTACTTATATACTTTTTTTTGTAAATACATACATATTATACATAGAAACACCCAGACCAGAGACAAATACTTACAGATCATACAAACATTAGTCCCGCGGCGGGAATCGAACCCGCAATCTTTAGCGTCTCAGCCGGACCTAAGCCCACTGCGCCACAGAGGTCGTCAATAGATATAGAATAGAATCTCTACTATATATAATATTATAAATGCGACAGTAACTCTGTCTGTCTGTCTGTCTGTTACGATTTCACGCCTAAACCACAGAACCGATTTTGATGAATTTTAGTATAGAGATAGATGGAGCCTTGAAGAAGGACATAGGCTACTTTTTAGTAGGTCAGCAGCTAGTACTTATATATTTTTTAAAATATAATTACTTATAATAATTTATAACACCCAGACACTGAACAAACATATTTTATATAATAGATAAATTATCATTAACTTCTAATTTTTTTAGCTTACGTCCCACCTGATGGTCAGTTGTAAGTAACCCATGAACCAATTCATTCTCTATACTCTTAGGTAAATATGTACTTAATATACTGTAACTATGCCTTTACTCAGTTCGCTATCACTAACAATAAATAATGAATTTCCGCCGCGATAAAACAAATTGCGTAATAAACTGGACTAATTGAATCATTTGCTAGCAACGTTGTTCTAAAACTAACCAATTAACTAACTAGCTTAAATAACTTCAATCATAAAATATATACTTAGTTATGTAATTATGTACAAGTCAAAGTCAAAGTCAAAAGATACTTTATTCAATAAAACCACAAGGATCACTTTGAAACGTCTTACATACTAGGTGTATTTAGGTGTCAATTCCTCCTAACCCAAGCCCGAGAAGAACTGGCAAGAAACTCGTCCTAGTCCTAGCTACCTTAACTACGAAAAATTAATTGAAGACAGTTAATACATTTCAAGTGTTTCTGTTATGTGTTTGACGGCAGAGCGACATGAGGCCATGCATTCTTATCAATAATATAGTCATTTATATTATAATAAGCTTTCTTCAAAAGACTACCTTTAATGTATGCTTTAAATTTCTTAATAGGTAGTTTAGTTGCTTTTTCAGGAAGCTTATTATAGAAGCGCAAATAGGTAGGTACATAATCTATAAGACAAAACGTACACCTATGAAATTGGCCAAGCTAATGTGACCACGTACATTGAAGGGTTCCGAAGCCATTAATGGTAAGAATGACTAGTGTTCAGATACCAAACCAATTCAACGCCTAATAACTAAATAGTTAGCAAAATAATATATTCGTAATTTAATATGTTGTTGTTTGTTTTCAGCCCGTACTGTCCCACTGCTGGGCAAAGGCCTCCCCTCGAGTTTTCCATTGCTTTCTGTCTAACGCCATTGTCTGCCACCGACAGTCGCTAAAAGTGTCTAGCTCGTCACGCCAACGTTTGCGTGGTCTACCGCGCCGTCTCACTGTCTCAGGGCTCCACTCAGTGGTAGCTTTGGCCCACAGTTCGTCCGGCATGCGGCAGACGTGCCCTGCCCAGTACCACTTCAGCTTCGCAGCTTTTTCAGCCACGTCGAGGACTTTTGTTTTGGAGCGAATGGTAGCATTTTTGATTCGGTCAGTTAGTTTAATACCGAGGATGCTTCGCTCCATTGCCCTTTGAAAAACCTCGAGTTTAGTCCTCTGAACACCAGTGAGGGACCAAGTTTGAGCACCATAGGTTAGAATTGGGAGGATACAGACGTCCATGAGTTTACGTTTGAGAGATAGAGGCAGATCACCTTTAAATTGTGCTTTCATTCAAACAGAATTTAATATAGAGCTTGAATATTTTTTTCATGGTTTATAAACAAGGCTGTTACTCACACTCTAGTAAAAACTTGATAGCCGTGATCATTTTCTTTGACAACTCGATTTAGTCAGTTAGCAAACAAATATTTGTACTTATAGAAACACTGTTAAAACCTCGTAGTATGTCTCGTATCTATCCAATGATACACGATGAGGTAGTAAAATGGAAAAAACAACTTCTCTGTAAAGGGATCTCCTTTACATATCCTACTATAATAATAATATTATAAATGTAAATGTTTGTATGTATGTTTGTTACTCTTTCACGCAAAAACTACTGAATGTATTTTAATGAAACTTTACAATTATATAGCTTATACATCAGAATAACACATAGGCTATAATTTATAAAGATATTGTGTGAATTGTCCAAAATATAACGATAAGTGTCAAGTAAGTAAGAAAAAAACCGGTCACCTGCGAGCTATTCTGACGTGCGCTGCAAAAACCGTTAGTATTACACAAAGTACTAATCCTGCGCAGACGAAGTCGCGGGCCCCAGCTAGTCAATAATAAATAATGCAAAAAGCAGAGCTTAAGTGCGTGTTATAAGAACCATATGACTGATATAATATGTACGTTTTTTTTATTAAACGGGATATTTACCATGATATGTGAGTTTTACTTCTGTCCGATATTTCGTCGTAAAACTCACATATCATGGTAAATATCATTCCGTTTTGAGTGAAAATTATATTAAATTAATCTAATCCGCAACCTTCTGCGCCACAAAAGTCATCCATTTTATTACAATAGTTTTTAATCACTTTGTAATGGCCACTTAATACGTTTACTTAACAAAATTTTATCACGATAAAACTAAAACTCTGAAAGCAAGAGTTTTGCTAAAGGACGGACAGACAAACACACAGATGGACACGGTGAAACTATAAGGGTTTCTTGTAAACATCGAAACCTTAAAAATGAGCAACAAAGTCCTCTCCTTGCTTCTTGAATGATTGTTTTGAAATTGGAAGACGTTTTATTTAAACTATGCATTCTAAATATAAAACTCATAACCGCCCAGGCTGTCACGAAAAGTAAATCAAACGTTCCATATTTGAAACTCAAATCGATTGAACATTAACTGGTAGTACCTACAGGGTAAACGATCCAGTTTTCACCTCATTAAGCCCAAGTTAAGGACCCTATTATGTACTTTATGTATTCCTAAATTACCCATCACTTAATAGGGAACGAAAACGGGGAGTTTACCCTTCGGCTGGTATAACTTGACCGGTCTTTTGAGAGCTCTTTAAACATTTTTAAGGTGAACGAGGTGGTTGGGAGTTCTGTTTAAATTGGGTGATAATTAAGAGGTGGGGTGGTTTAAAGTGTTTGCATGATTACTGGCCTGCTCAAATTTAATGCCGGTATCTCAGTAAATGTAATACAAGTTTGAAAATTGGACGACTCATTGTTAAATGGAGGGTCGTTTAGAATCGGTAATGGTGGTGAGAACAAGCGAGATTTATATTTAAAATTAAAATCAAATAATGTTTTACTTTCAATACTATACTAAGTATACAATTTGAGCAATTTGAAACACGGGCTTACCTATACTCGCGTATTATTTTGTCAATAGAGGCACCGACACTGTTTCGATTCTCTAGAGAATCTTCATCAGGGTGAGTTTGATCAACGATTCGCTTGCTCACGCTGACGCTCGCGATTCGTACTCGAATTAAATTCGCAGTAGGTATAATTAAAATAATGTCGTTGGAGTCCATTGGTAAATAATAATAGTTCTATAATTCAGTTCAATTCAATAGTTCAATCAATAATCAAAAATTAATTGACAAACCATGTACAGTCAAGTCTCCCGAGACGGAAAGGATAATTACATTTTAAAAACTAACAAGAAAACCGACTTCATTAAATATATAAAAAAATACAACAATTTCAAAAAATACAGCATTATATAATAAAATATTTTTATCCGACTTCAAAAAAGAAAGAAGTTCTCAATTCGACAGTTTTTTTTAAATGTTTGGTACATCATAACTCCGTCATTTATGTACCGATTTGAAAAAAACTGATTTCATATGAAAGGATATACCTATATCCGTAATATCAATTCATTGATAGTTACTGAAAGCTGCTAGTATCAATGTTTTGAAAGTATCCGAATTAAATTGTCGCCTGACTGGTCCCGAACCAATTCAACATCATCTCGTTACCAAATTACAATAATATGTATTAAACTTTTTTTAAAGTGATAACTTCTTTTAGCGCGGTACGCATATTTTTAGATGAGGTAAAACCTCTGGATTCGCAACACCGTTACCGTCTGGGGCGAGACGCAGCCGGCTGCCGCGCTCGCCCCATTTGATTATAAACCTTAATTCACATGTTTACAGTCTACTTTTGTATGGAGAAGTTTACTAAGTTAGGTTCTTTGATATATTATCTACATTCTGAATAAAAAATATTGCATCATCTGTGTTCGTTCAGTATTTGATTGGCAGTCGCCATAATTACTGATTTTGAAGTGATTTATTACTAAACTCTAACGCACCAAAATAAGTTTTCACTTCTGTCGGCACTCCCGAAGGGCAACCTGATTTTTTTTTACGGTTTACTAATATTACTACTACTAGGCGTAATAATTTTCATAAATAAATAAATAATGCCGGATATTTTTCACAGCATCATCTGGCCCAAAAGTAAGCAGAGCTTGTGTTACTTTTTATATTATATACTTTTTTTGTACATACATATTATACATAGCCATAACACAAGCTCTGCTTATAAAGTATCATAACGTACGTATGTATTTAGATATATATAAGTAGGTAATCTATCAGTAATCTGGTCACCATAATACAAGATATGCTTAGTTTGGGACTAGACGGTGCTATGTTCATTTTCCACGAATATTTATGCGTCGGAAATTATTTTGAAATTCAATGTTTATATAGATACTATAAATGACGTTTATTTGACGACGTCTGTGGCGCAGTGGGCTAAGGTCCGGCTGAGACTCAGAAGGTTGCGGGTTCGATTCCCGCCGCGGGACAAATGTTTGTATGATCTGCAAGTATTTGTCTCGGGTCTGGGTGTTTCTATGAATAATATGTATGTATTTAAAAAAAAATTAGTAGGTATTGCAGTAATGCATGTGGTACCCATAACACAAGCTCTGCTTACCTTGGGGCCAGATGATGCTATGTGAAATGTCCGGCATTATTATTATTAAACTACATTAAGTAGTTAAGTAGTCGACTGTACCAATTATACTTACAACATACATACGCGACTGTCCTTATAGTAAGTTACTCTATTCATAAAACCAATGACTTGCATCGTTATATAAAAAAATATGCTTGTCCCAGATATTAGAAGCCCCAGATGTCCAAACAGCGTTTGACTCCCGACACTATTGTGTGCGATGACAAACGCCGGCCATTGTCAGACCGGCCTATTGAGAGTTCTTAATACACTACTGGTAGGGTGACCATGCTTAAACCCAATAGTGCCGGACATTTCACATAGCATCATCTGACCCCAAATTAAGCAGAGCTTGTATTATGGGTACCACATGACTAATATACTATTTGTATATTTATTTTTTTGTAACGACATTCATATGACACAGAAACACTCAGACCTGAGACAAATACTTGCAGATCTACATTTGTCTCGCGGCGAGAATCGAACTAGTTGATCTATTTAAAGACCGTTTAAATGATTTATAGATAGCTTACCTGGTCTAGATCACTGCAAGGCAGCGTCTTTAAGATACTGGCGGCATTGCCACGTTGAATGGAAATTCTAAAATAATAAATGTTACAGATAAGGAAAATTAATTTAAATTTCTGAAAATAATGCTCTGAAAGCCAAAGAGTCAAAATATTGCAACTTTACAACATTATTGGTAAAATAAAAGTCTAAGAGTTATAGATACTTACACAAGTACTACCTACTTACTTACTAGTCTTTTACTAAATTGTTTTGGTAAAAAAACTTTTTCAGGATTGTATAGGTATACCTGTAAATAAAATTAAACCTTTTTTTTCTTATTTGTCCCATCAACATCAACAATTGTACTGAAAATGGAATAAACGGGAATGACCATGACGTATGAGGGTAATAAGTCAAGGTTAAAATAGTCCTTAACTAATATATAAATAGAAAAGACTACATTTTTTGTATGTTTGTAATGGATAATTGCTTTATTATCAGCAATAAATAAGGGATGTCCACACATCCTTTATTATTATATTTTAAAAGATATTGTATCAGTCAAAATTGCCTATAAAAAATGAACTTTTTATTGAGATATAACTTCTAAAAGTATCATGGCTTTAACATAACATGTAAGGTACATACAAATTTACTATATGGCTACAGTATAATATGTACTATACCGTAGAAGGACGTGGGAACCCACCACGAGATATCTCCCATGAAAACCTCTATGAATCGTACACTTTTGCAAGCTGATACGTTGGACGATCGACCAAAGAATGATTCGCGGAGATCACGACCCTCAGCAATGAGGAACACGACACAAGGAGGTGGAGGATAATATAGACTGCAAATGTTGGTCTTCCGCATATGTCGATATCTTCCAGATAACCTCTAACTAGGTATATCTACTAATCTTAATTTATTAATGCTAAAAAGAATACTAAGTATATAGCTTAATTAAATGTTTTTGAAAACATTAAAATTTGTATGACAATGTTCTTTGGTAAAATATATGAACTGTATGAAATAAATAAATAGATAAATATGGTATGTAACTCAATACCTGTTACCTACCATATTTCTTGCAAATAAATTATTTCCTTTTCTATGATTTTATAGTCACCCTACAGACAGCGCGCTGTTCCGATTCGTGCTATTCTCAGCCATTTTAATGACCGGCTGATAGCCGTTTAAAAACGAATTTGCTCACTTCTGGTACATTACACCATTATGAATCTATGCGTCTGCGGATTTTATGTGCTACAAATTTTATAATCCATGCATTTTTTTTCTAGCTAGGAACATTGAAAAACAAAATATTTATTGACTAAGTTATAGATTTTTGTAGGTAACTTAGGTTCTTCTTCTTCTTTTTGTGCCACTTGTTATTTTTAATCCTTTCAGATTAAATGGCGTCTCGAGCGCTTTGCTTATTGTTTTTCTTCACCGATTGAGAGTACTGGTATAGCGCACATAAAGTTTTCGGAATCCATTTGAGTATGTCCGGATTCGTACCCACGACCTTAAGAACGGAAGGCGGGGCCACTACTACTATACCACCACTGATCTCGACCACGACGAAGAATACTTAGATAAAACTTTGTCAAAGCTACCTACTACTTAAACTATGAAAAAGAAGAAGTCTTGAAGATTACCTCCATCTTACATACTAGTAGTTACGTTAGATGGTTGGCTATCGCTGTGTCATTTTTATAAAAAGAACCCTTCCGAAAAAAGTCCTCAAAGCTCTCAGCAGATGTCCCAACTGTGACTTTATCACGATTTAATACCATAAATAATTTGATTAGTCTCATATTTATCAACATAAAACCATCTCTTGGAAAAACGTCACCCATTCATAGACATTTAAGTCGGCCATTGAGACCAGACAACCGTTTAGAAGCCACTAATGTTATCTTGATATCTTTTAAAAATAGAATTGTGTTTGAAAAAAGAATGTCTGAAAAAGGGTCTATGGAATGAAGTCGTAAGAGCTTTTATAAATGGAATTTTGCGTGAATTGAATGAACGTCATAAACTACAATTTTTAATTTATCATCAAAGAAATCAAGAAGATTATTTGTGCTTTATTGTTATGTGCTAGAGGTTGTATAGATATTAAAATGACATCAAGAAAATTATTATGGAATGGAATTTTATTATTTTTATTGCGTTTCTTCTTTTCCGCCAGCTAGATTTGTACTAAAACATGTTAAATTACGCGTCGTTATAATAGTAACCCTAATTATGTAAATACGTAAAATATAAACAATCATATTTTAATTGCACAAAAGTCTGAATTCACAATGAATTAATTGACAATTCTGGTTTATTTATTGAATAGATTTTTCTAGGTTTTTCCATAGTTTTAATCAAAATACGTCAATTTATTAAATTTTAAAGTGTCATTTAAAACTGTTACTCTAATTTGGACTTTTGCGTAAACAAAATAAGTTCGTAATGTTACTAAATATAAGTTAGTTCAGCGAAACTACATATATAATCAGGGCTCATATCGGAGTTTAAGTATTTTACTGCAAACATTTTTATTATACATTTATAACAGAATGTAAGTATTCTATTTACACAGTACCTTTGTACCTTTGTATTCTGTGACAGAAGGTCATACTTACATACTTACATCATTACATAGTTCCTTAGGCACGGTGGTTGCAGAGGGTTTCCCTACTAATATTACAAATGCGAAAGTAACTCTGTCTGTCTATTACATTTTCACTCCTAAACCGCTGATCCGATTTTGATGAATTTTGGAATAGAGATAGCTGGGACCTTGGAAAAGGACATAGGCTACTTTTTATGGAGGCAACACGCGTGCTAAACCGCGGGCAGCAACTACTAATCTATATTATATAAATCAAAGTACCACCATTTATAACTCGAGAACAGCTAAACCGATTTTCATGATTTTGAATTTGACTCCGCCCGAATAACAAAATAACTATCAAAAAACTTAAAAATGAGTAAATAAAAAAAATGAAAGATTTACCACCACTTACAGAAAATGTAAATGGCGAGTGCAGTTTGATGCAACCTTTGACGATGTTCGGTTTGTTAGGTTATGACAGCTGCCATTGTGCGCGCATCAACAATTGTGTCATAAAGAAGCAAGGTCAAGAAATATGTTTAATTCTGATAAGTATATATTTCTTTTTAAAACGCGCAGAAGAAGTCGCGAAAGGGTCAGCTAGTCAATAATATAGTAGGTATTGACCATATAATAAACGTAAGGTTTCTGTTCAGTAGTCATCCTAACTAGCTAGCTAGCAAATATAATATATATATTGGTACAATTAAGTTTCCTATCCAATTAAATAAACTAGCGACCCGCCCAGCTTCATACATACATACAATTTAGAGTTGTAGTCAAACTATTAAACTATTCATTTGGATACGGATTAATAACATGATAAGAATGTCATCTTTCGATTCTAGCCATTTTTAGGGTTCTGTAGCTAAATGGAAAAAACGAGATCTAGTAAGTAGTTTTTTTTTAATACGTCATAAATCGTAAACCGCAATTTACCTTTCATTCAATCAACTCAAATATAAAATGTTACTTGCTGCTATGGAACCTTCATGAGCGAGACCGACTCGCACTTAGCCGCTTTTTTCGACTCGCAGACTTTTTTATGGGTATTGATAAGTGCTATAAACATGGTTAAACATTTTATATAGCTATCATTAATAGTTAACTCGGCGCACGCCAAATAATTATTTTTATAGGAACATTTTTGATATCTTGAGTTACATCATTGCAGTTTTCGTAGAGATATTTTTTTATAAAATTAAGCTCATATTACTCACTAATAATATAGTTTTGAATCAGTGAATTATTATTTTAAATCGGTTATTTTTTAAATTAACTTACCTAAGTAGATATTAGTTACATACAAACACAAAAAAATATATTTTTTGGTTTGGATTTTACAAGAACCTTATCCAATTATTCTGACTGTTCAAATATGTCCATAAATTTAATTTGGAACTGACCTGTTCAATGCGCAGCTAATTACTACTCCAATATCAGTCATGGACCACACACGAAGCATCCCTAAAAGCGCATACAGTAAAAGGTGCTAATGCGTAAGGATAGCCGTTCCATTTTTGAAAACAAACACCCAAACGGCGTTTAACCGCCATAATCTGTACAAAGAGTATTTGCTTTGTCTTTAAAGAGTTTGGTTTTGATTTGTAAACCTTTTTATACTTCGAATAAAGATCTAGGTACCCACTTATAGCATTAGCTTGGGCTTTGGGGTAAAGAACGGGGTGCTCTTTGTGATATCCACAATGGTTAAATATTTCGATTCGTACCAACTTACTCAGTTTATTTACTCAGTTAGTCGATACAGAAAATAATTTAATTAATTTGAGCTTAGGTACCTAATCTGTTCCCTTATCTAGTACCCTTATCTGTTTTCCAACGAAATGTTCCATGTATATTAGTTTTTTTTGTAGCTAAATTTATTATACGAAGGATTATACAAAAAAGCGCTTGAACCAATTTCGAAGCGCTTTCTTGTCAATTCTTCTCGGACTTGGTTAAAAGGAATTTACACCTAAATTCATCTAGTATGTAAGATGTTTCAAAGTGATCCTTGTGATTGTATTGATAAAAAATATTTTCGACATTGACTTTGAAGGTATTGCAAATATAAACTATTAATAGTCCATTGAAAAGTTACATTTGGGTATGCATTTGTCAGAGGACGCAATTTTATTTTTTTAATGTGTAGGGGGGGTCAGTAGAAGCTTAAGTTCAAGTTTGTGGGGTCGGCACCCTTGTCCCCCGGCCGCCATCTTGGAAAAGGGGGTGCAAAGGGTTTTCGCGCTGTATCTCGTAAACTAGTTACCTTACAGAAAATTTAATCAAACATAAAATGTAGCAAATTAAATTTCCTACAATTTTATTTCTATTACTTTTTATCGTCAAGTGACCAACAAAAAAGTTATAAACAAAAATAAATGAAAATTTTGTTTGTTTGTTCTAGGTTTTACAGCGCTCCAAACTTAAACGGATTCTCGAATGCTCATAGGGATGCAATAAAAACTAAAAATTAGGCTTACTTTTCTATCTATATTTTTTTTATTCATACAATTTATTATGATCTTAACATTCCTATGCTATTATTGAACTATGTTTGACCCTTTTACCCACCACCTATGAGGTATAACATGGGCAAAGTCAAATTTATAAAAATTTTGCAGAAGCATCCAGAGTTAGCAAGTGGAACTAAATTATTTATGAGTGAGAAAGTCGAGTCATCGTTACTCAGTGTTGTTGGCGAACGTTTTTTCGTCTTTTTATATGGCGGAAATAAAGACGATACTCTAGACACTCTGCGATACAAACGATTTGCTAAGACAGTGACAAAAAATGCATTAAAAAATGCATTAAATTTTTATAAATTTGACTTTGCCCATGTTATACCTCATAGGTGGTGGGTAAAAGGGTCAAACATAGTTCAATAATAGCATAGGAATGTTAAGATCATAATAAATTGTATGAATAAAAAAAATATAGATAGAAAAGTAAGCCTAATTTTTAGTTTTTATTGCATCCCTATGAGCATTCGAGAATCCGTTTAAGTTTGGAGCGCTGTAAAACCTAGAACAAACAAACAAAATTTTCATTTATTTTTGTTTATAACTTTTTTGTTGGTCACTTGACGATAAAAAGTAATAGAAATAAAATTGTAGGAAATTTAATTTGCTACATTTTATGTTTGATTAAATTTTCTGTAAGGTAACTAGTTTACGAGATACAGCGCGAAAACCCTTTGCACCCCCTTTTCCAAGATGGCGGCCGGGGGACAAGGGTGCCGACCCCACAAACTTGAACTTAAGCTTCTACTGACCCCCCCTACACATTAAAAAAATAAAATTGCGTCCTCTGACAAATGCACACTAAGGCCTAAAAAATGTAACATTTTAATGGACTATAACACTTGCAAAATAAACAAGCTTACTAATACCAAGAAAAAACATGGCGCCCCGATTATTTGAAAATGGAACTTGTTACTTCCTTACTTCAGTGATCTTCACGTTTTGTTGAAAAAATATTTGAGCATAATGCGGCCATTTTAATGTGACCCTTACCGCTAAAGATTAGCTTGTTCAGCGGGTTCTTTTAATAATGGTTCTCTTAAGTGACGTGGTTAAGTGGCAACTTGATGTTTGGTTGTTTTAGGATGTTGTTTGTTTTGAGGTTTAAACACGACGTCGTAACAAGGTTTATTTTTATCTTACAAAAGGGCAGCCTAATATGAAAGAACACAATAGGTACGATGGAAAAATAATGGTTTGTGTTTTTAAAAGTCGCTTAGCAATAGGTACTTACTTGGTTATTTTTATCTCTTAGTTTTAGCACGTCATAATCATAAATATAATATATATATTGGTACAATTAAGTTTCCTATCAATTAAATAAACTAGCGACCCGCCCGGCTTCATATAGGTACAATTTAGAGTTGTAGTCAAACTATTAAACTATTCAGTTGGATACGGATTAATAACATGATAAGAATGTCATCTTTCGATTCTAGCCATTTTTAGGGTTCTGTAGCTAAATGGAAAAAACAAGATCTAGTAAGTAGTTTTGTTTTAATACGTCATAAATCGTAAACCGCAATTTACCTTTCATTCAATCAACTCAAATATAAAATGTTACTTGCTGCTACGGAACCTTCATGAGCGAGACCGACTCGCACTTAGCCGCTTTTTTCGACTCGCAGACTTTTTTATGGGTATTGATAAGTGCTATAAACATGAATAAACATTTTATATAGCTATCATTAATAGTTAACTCGGCGCACGCCAAATAATTATTTTTATAGGAACATTTTTGATATTTTGAGATACATCATTGCAGTTTTATAAAATTAAGCTAATATTACTCACTAATAATATAGTTTTGAATCAGTGAAATATTATTTTAAATCGGTTATTTTTTAATTAACTTACCTAAGTATTAGTTACATACAAACACAAAAAAATATTTTTTGATTTGGATTTTACAAGCACCTTATCCAATTATTCTGACTGTTCAAATATGTCCATAAATATCTAAACAAATTTAATAGTGTCTCTGTCTGCCTGTCTGTCTGTCTATATGTTACATTTTCACGGGTTAACGGATTTACCTGAAATTTGGCAAGCAGATAGATTTTATTTTGACCACTTGTGCGAAGCCGCGGACAGCAGCTAGTGTAACAGTTTATTTATAATAGGTAGGTAGTTATACCTACCAAATAATTTGAATCAGTAGGGTATAATACTTTTATTAAACATTGTAAACCGAGTTATTAAAGATTAACGTATCAAGGGCGAAAGTCCCATCTGAGACGGTTATCGTACCTATCTTACCTACTTTTTCACCATCATGGTTATTTTACCATCGGTCTGATTCAGGGCAACTACACAGTCATATAACTATTAAACCACCGGACATAGCTCTAACGAAAATATTATTTCATTAAACGATAATTTTGCAGCTGAAAAAATGTTTCCATACATTGATATTATGTACGTCACGGTCATGTAAGTATGTTTGTAATCTAAAACAATTTTTTCTATGATATATAACTATAATTAGGTACCTACTAGTGGTCGCCCACTGGTCGAAATTCGACCATAATTGACTGGCCTGTCAACTCAGTTGGTAGTAGCTCTGCCTCTGCGCTGTAGGTTGAGGGTTCGATTCCCTCCCAGGACATACATTTGTGTGACGAACATAGATGTTTGTTCTGTGTGTTGGTGTTATAAAGTATCTTTTGTATGTATTTAAAAATATATAAGTATTCTATCAGCCATCTGGTCACCATAATACAAGCTATGCTTAGTTTGGGGCTAGATGGTGTTGTGTGCATTGTCCACCAATATTATATTATATTATTATATTATATTATATTATATTATATTATATTATATTATATTATATTATATTATATTATATTATATTATATTATATTATATTATATTATATTATATTATATTATATTATATTATAATAATTCAATGTTTCCTTTATTTTTACTCTGGATCCGATAAGGGTTTCTTTTTTCCTTTTCAGTTACGGAACCCTAAATATGAAAAAGCAAGAAACTTACCTACTTATATCGAACGACACGACCACGACTAGACCTACCGCCCAAGACCAACAGGAAGTTAATTTTCTCCTAATTTATTGCTACCCCCTATAACCTAAAAATATAACTGCGGGGGCGTCTCGCAATAATTACCCCCTCCTCCCCCTTTCGTGAAAGAATAACAGAAGGAGAGCAATTTCCAAATATTAAAAGCGGGAAATGTGTTTACGATGACAGCGGTGGGTGATACGCGGTTTTATTACTTCTTGCTGTTTGTCTATGGTTGATACAGAGTGCTACATTTTAGACTCAACATTTTCTACTACTTCTTCTTCTTATCATATCACTAGTTATTTCGAACCAGTTTTAAAGCATTAAAGTGCGTCTCAGCTCAGAGGCTCCTTTCGTGGACTTGGCACATATCTTCGAACTATATAGGTTCTACGACATGCCGGTTTGATGATGTTTTTCTTCACCATTTGTCACTACTTAGACATAGACTTAGACATTTGTGTATTAACTACATAAGCACATATAAACATCTATGTAGTGAGTGAGATCGTATTGAGAAGACTCAAATGAACTAAGGCGTTTGTTTTTCAAGCCAGCTATCCTATTCCTTAACCTATCATGTCCTGCTGGGTCACAGTTTACCAGTTTGTCTCGAATGTATCTAAATCGTCTCGCCATCTTTTTCTGGGTCTGCCGCGTCGTCTCCGACTATTGGGCACCCACTAAGTAACGAGCTTCGCCCAACGTTCTTGATGCATTCGAGTCACATGATCTGCCTAGTCTCATTTCAAATTTCCCTGTAGTCAATGCACTGTAAAAAAAGTTTATATATAGGATGCTATCTGTCCCGTTAGCAACTTCGTCCGCGCGTTTTAAATTTATCTATATCACATTATAACACTTGACTTGACTTTGCTTCTATATGATACATTCCCACCCACAATTCAAAAGTTACCATACAAACTTTAACACCCCATTTGCCCCTTTGTAAGGCTTATTTTGAAAAATTCTGAAACACGTGTCCATTTTTTTGCATTTTAATTATTCAAATCAAGTTTCAAGCAAATCGCACTACGCGGTAAAAAGTTTCATACTTTAGTTTTCACCTCTTTTCACCATCTTAGGGGTTAAGTTTCAAAAAATCCCGCCTTAGTGGGTGGTTTTGCTGTAAAAGGAAGCTAACTTTCAAATTTCAGCTTTCTAGCTTCAGCGGTTTCGACTCGGCGATGAAGAATCAGTCAGTCAGTCAGGTTAAGCACTTTTATAGGTATAGATATATTGACATTTTTTTTTCTTCCTAGGCGTAGGTGGTACCTAATCTATGTAAAGTAATCTACATTGCTGTAATTATAAAACACTTTTCATCTCGTCATCATTGGTAGTAGCTTGCCGTCTGCGCTGTAGGTTGAAGTTCGAATCCCTCCCTGAATAAACATTTGTGTGAGGAACATAGGTTACGTGTTTGGTTGTTATAAAGTATAATAAGTATGTATTTAAAAACATATATGTATTCTATCAGTCATCTGGTCACCATAATACAAGCTATGCTTAACTTGGGGCTAGATGGTGTTGTGTACAATACATTGTCCATCAATATTTAAATTTTCTATGCTAATATTATAAAGAGGAAAGATTTGATTGTCTGTATGTATGTATTGAACAGGCTCCGAAACTACTGGACCGATTTGAAAAATTATTTTACCGTTAGAAAGCTACACTATCCCCGGGTGACATAGGCTATTTTTTATCCAGGGAAAATTGGTTTGTCCCGGCAAAAATCTTCAACGAAGGCGAAGCTGCGCGGACATCTAGTTTAATTATATTTATACTATCGATTCTACTTATTTTTCAGCGCGAATCCAATAACTTCTTCGTCTGCACCGAAACTTTCACAAGCTCACCCTGTATATTAACAAAAAAGGTCGCGAACTGAAAACTCATTTCTCGCGAGTAACGGCGGCCGGCCCCCACTTACCTACTATTATCATCCCGCTTTTTATTAAAAAAATCTCTCATCTCCGCTAAATTGTCGGCACCACTCGGGAATATGAAGTCGTTATTTAAAAAGATGGCCCTTTTCGTATTATTTCAGTATAAATTTCAGTTAAACCGCACTCGAGCCTCTTGAAAGTCGAAGTATCTACATTTTATTACAGCGAGAATTTCAGAATTTGCATGCAATTTATATCATAATAGACATTGAGAATTTAATTAAATATAGCAGGAAACTCGAACGTTCCTGCGTTCTCGTTCGTTCTTTGAACGTTCTTTCTTCGGTAATGTCATGTGTCATAATGATGTCAATTATGCCAATGCCAAGTATCATTGTATATTATGACGTACCACCGTCCTTACTAATCTTACTAATATTATATTAATCATACCACTAAGCTTAAATAAAAGGTAGTCTTTTAAAGAAAGCGTACTATAATATAAATTACTACTTACTATAAATGACTATTTTTAAAAATGCATGGCCTCATGCTGCTCTGCCTCCAGACAGTTAACTGACAGTTTTGAAATGTATAAACTACAGTAATCTTGTATTAGTTTTTCGTAGTTAAGCTAGTTATCATACAAAAAAGCGCTAGAACCCGGACGAGTTTCTTGCCAGTTCTTCTCGGACTTGGGTTTGGAGGAATTTGAACCTAGATTCACCTAGAAGGTATTGTAAGACGTTTTAAAATGATCCTTGTGATTGAATTAAATGAATATATTTAAATTCGAATTTATTATGTATCATCAAACGATTTTCCTTTTATGGCATTACTAAAATATCGAATTGCTAGATATTCAACCTTACTTAAAAACTTCTCTATTTAAACAATACAAACACTGCTAAAGGTTCACCTAAAATTGATTTGATTGTCAAACGACAGGTGCGCCAGGAACGCCATCTATTGAATGTAATACGAAGTGGCGATTCCCATAAAAAATATAAATTTGGATTTTTTGCCTGTTTTTCTGGGGTTTTCTTATATATTTTGTATAGGCGACTCCAGTAATAAGGAAAACAAAACAAATAAGAAAATAAATTAATCGAGTAATAATGGAGTTGATGCCAGACTGACGCACGACAACTGATTTTTATATGTAATATTATCTAAGTGTGTAAGTAAAACTTCTTAAGAATGTATGTTAGGAAAACCTCCGTACGTATTTTTATTTTGCAAAACAGTCCAAAGTCCAAACATTATCTTTGATGAAGCAAATTGGAACGCCAATGTTCGAAATCTGAAATCCAAAATAAATCAAACGAAAACTCCAGCCAGTATTATTACGAATTTCGAATACAAATACGAACCCTAGCATAACCGATGAAGCTCTATCATTACACTCTTTCAATTAAGGCGAGCGGTAATCTCTCTGTGTGATTACACTGCATTAATTGGCTAGGGGAAGCCACCCCTTAAATAAACCGTCCCTAACACAACTGCTTTAGCATCAAATTCCTTTGACACGTTTCAATGAACGTTTGTTAATATTTGCGAATTGACATCAATTATGATGGTGACATTTGATTTGTGCTTTAAACATAAAAGGTAGGGTTTAAAGTTGAATGGCAAAGTTGAGAAGCATTTAGATGCACAAAAAGATGGTAGATAGCGATTTAATGCGATTAACTTCGTGTTAAGTGACATGGCGCTAATGGTGTGATTTGCTTTTTAGGTTTAAGTATCTCGTTAATAGAAGATTACAGTCGATAAAAAATAATGACATTATTGTAAACCTGTCATTTATAACTTTGCAAAAAAAGTTGAGTTTTGTTCAAATAAGGTAGGTATCTATTTCCAAAAACGCACCGTTTTGGAATTTTCATTACCTAGATAATCTTTTGAATTGTTTATTTTTAGTGTTCTTCTGTACCTCCAAAAGTAGAAAAGAAACGCGTGAATGTGTTAAGCTGAAATTAATATTATATTATATTATTAAGGTCTACGGTTCCTTAAAGCTGTATAAAAATACAGCAGAGATCTGGCAGAGATCGCTATCTAGCTATAAGACTACCCTGCACTACCCTGCAGCTATACATTGTTTCTTATAACAGCCCATTGTATTTGTGGTATGCTATAAAGTATTTTCTATTTAAAAATAAGCCTCAATAAAAAAAATACGTAATTTATGGTGAAAGGAAAAAACTTGTAAAGTCTATAAAGTCTATAAAGTCTATGGATTTCATACAAAAAACAGCGTAACGATTACTTATTCAAAAGTAACAAGGTATATGTGTATGTTAAAGTATTAGCGTAAATTGTAACACAATCTAAATTTGAACAAGGAACACTCAACAGAGCGTGAAGCGTCTCCATTCGGACTTCCGAACACCGTGTCTGTTCGGAAACGGTAGCACGTCACACTCACCTGTCATAAACAAATCAAACATGGCCGGCCCGCCCGAGTTATTAATGAGACAATGAGACATTAGTTCGCTACAAAATGCCTCCGCATTCGCGAATAATTAAATCGTAAAGTCCCCTACACCGCCTACGGCAGACGTCTATTTACTCCTTTTTCATTCAACACAATACCCGCTGCAATCTGACTCGTTCAATTCCGTTACGTCATTTTATTGTTCAACAACTCAATCTAAAATAAACTTTATAAGCTAGCGATAAAAGTCAAATTAGGGAGTTGTGATAGTATTTTATAAGGCGTACTCCATAGAGACTATTAATTTGAGCGCGACGGTCCCCGCCTACTGAATATCGCGTTTCCACACATGTCGGATTGTATCGTTGTCTCGTTCTCTCCGCGCCGCTTATTAAAATTCCTCGGTCGGTAGCTGCGTCTCTCTCGGTTGTTGCGGAGAGGAGAGGCGGTCCGCGACTCGCGGTTTGCGCCCCAATACTAGCGCGATTTTCACGGCGCTTCCACGCGAATCGACGCGACCTATACCGCGGCTTTACGAACGACACCAAGTTTCCGAACGCGCCTAAAGCTTCCATCTTTTGACGTGCAATTTTCAGTGTCACTTTTAAATTTGCTAAATACCGAAAAGTGATAAAAACGGTGACTAAGTGTTGCATTGACTCGCGCCCAAAGTGTAAATAAACAAAAAAAATAATTTGCATAAATCAACAATAAAACTGTAGCCGCAAAAAAATTCAAAGAAGCTTTTTGACCCGTAGGTCAACGCTTGTAGGTACTAACAATGAGACTTCCACTTCCTGAAATATAAAACCCACCAACCTCATAGGAAAAAAAGTAATATATTAAATTGCGTTTAAAAATGGAAACTCGGCAATAAACGCTCGTGTTCTAAATTTGAAATGCTGAGTAGATGAGATGAAGACGACGCTCGAATGCGAGCGCGCTGACTCCGCCGAGAGCGGCAAAGGGCGGATATCCTTCAGCGTAGATTCCCTACTACGCGGGAAAACTGAGACACCTCAAAAAGAACCATCCATTGACGCAATCAGCAATGACGCAGAAAGTACTGACGCAGCCCCCGAAACCGACGACAGTGACGTGGATATTGAAGATGTTGATTCGAACGCGGATGATAGAGACGACAGAGAAACGAATGATGGAGAGGAACTTGAAAATAGAGGAGTGGTTATCCCCCAGCCGTTACTTCCAAGACTGTACCAGGGTCCTGCCCCGCAGCCGTCTTGGCCGTTCGGCGCGTTTCCATGGATGGCACCAAACCCCATGTTTAGAACCGGTTCGTCTAGTAAGTACTTACTTAGATCTAATTTGATAAGATGCTGGATTGAATTTAGAAAATTCGTTCTTATCTCTTTTTATCTACGTGGGTACAAAACTGTAGTTAGAAGATTTTAGATTTATCTTTTTTGTTTATGCTTGCCACCTAACGCGGTGATAAAACATTATTTTTCTTAAATTATCAGGCTTTTGATCGTCGCTTCTGTAATAAAAAGTCGTAACTCTGTTTTTAGATAAAAATCTCAATTTCTTTATTTAAACAAAATACACTATCTATTTTTTCTCTTAATTCTATCTTAAAATCAATAAAACTCAATTTCCTTATCAAAAATCTGGTGGAAAGGAACTAGAATACATTTTCGCAGAGCTGACTTCGCGCGTGCATCATTCATTGCACTTCCAAAGAGTATAAATAACTGTTTGAGAAGAGAAATAAAGTCATATGAAGAAAGATACTGGCATCACACTGACCTAACCTTAAAACAATATACCTAACTAAAGAAAGGTATACAATATATTTTGCACAATATTTACCGCGGCCGTCGGCGGCCGTTTGTATATTCACGTCTATAATATACGGGTTGCAATAACATTAATCTATTATTTGATCGAATTTCCATATTAATAAATAGTTTCAATTTGAAAACAATTAGCTAGTCATCAATTTTCCATACAAAATAGTTTATTGTTTAGTTTTGCATAAAAACGTTTTGCATATTTTGCATATAAATGCTTATGCTAGTTAGGTGCTAAGTATTAATGAAATTCTATTATTAGCGAAGTAAATAAAAACGGTCTTACCTACTTTACTTTACATACAAATGCGTAATAAATCTAAACTAATATTATAAAGCGATGTTTGATGTAACAGATAAACAAAAAAGCTCATTAATAAAAAAGTCACATTATCAGTGAGTAATAGGTATAGTCTGTATTTTATAAAAAAAAAAAAAATCCTTATTAAAATTGCAATAATGTAACCCATGGTATCGAAAGTTTCCCAATAAAAGTCATTATTTGGCGTGCGCTGCGAAAACAATTAGCGTTGGACATCTTTCATCTATTTAGATGAAAATACTCTAGTGGTAATGTACAAAACAATATAAAATACACGTGAAACAGTTGAGCTATCAAAGGACCGTTCAAAACGATCTTTAGATAGCTCAACTGATCCAGAGGGCAGCGTTCCCAAGATACTGACTGCATTACCACGTTGAACGGCAATGCTAATACGCTGGGCCAGATAGGAGCCAGCTCTTGGGTCACACAATGATAATAAATTAGCCATAAACATATTTGTCAAATACCACTCACTCATTCATTAAAAAATCTCAGAAACCACCGAACAGATTGAAATTATATTTGGTATGCAGCTTCCTCTAGGGCAGTGGTGCTCGCTAAGAATTTTTCAAAAAATTCACTTGAGAAAACCGCGAAAACCGCGATTATGCTTTATAATTTTTCCGAAACATTCATTCGATCAATTATTATCTTGCTACTTTTTACCTACCACGCGGGCAAAGCCGCGGGAAACAGCTAGTGATACATTAAATAGTGTATTATGTTCATGGTACTCATAATTACCAACAAAAAAGACCGCCAGGCTATGTGTACCTAACTATTACAGTTAAGTCATAGTAAGCGATTTTTGTTCCAATCAGTCAATCAAAACACGGATAGAATTGAAAGATAATGACAATCATATCATGATATTAATCTTTACTCAACTAAATAGTGTGATCATCAAGGTTGATTATTTATATGTAAATTCCTCTTTAAATGATTGGAATCGAACATTTCGATTAGAAGTTGCGTTGTGTATTGAAAAAAAGCCACAGTGTGATCGAAAAGACCTACGAATGTAAAAGTATATTTGTTATATAAAATGCACCCGTTCGAATTCGGGGCGAGTCGCTATTATTTTATAGATTAACTAGGTTCAAATCTTGATATAGTCCACTGAGTCTTACAATATATAATTATAATAATTCTCGATAAAAATTTCTTAGTACCTAAATGATTTTTCATCAGTTTAAAATTAGGTAAGTGGATACTTATCCATTTCAATTAGGAATTAGGTTTAAACAGGTGACCCCTAAACCTAAATAATTTGAAATTGATTTTATTTTACCTTATTTATTCCAATAATTTTATCTATTTCCGGCTAGTAGCCAAAGATTATTTGATACAAATATATACAATCCTACGTAATTATAATCGTATTGTATTCTAGTTAATTTAAATTCAATGCATTATTTACTTGTATCAATTTAGTACAGAACTTAAGGCCAACACACATACGAGTACCTAGGTACCTACTAATTACTAGTCTTAAAATAATTAGGTACGTTTTGAAACTCATTTATTTCCTATGAATTATACCTTAGGGTCCTATTCTTTTTAAAAAGTATTTTTTATCTATTATTATTTTTTATGTAGTATTTTTTATCTATTAAGTATTGTTTATCTTTTATTCCTTATAAATACAATACCTACTCAATTAAAAGTCCAATACAAAATGTCTTCCCCATTTTTTTTACTTTTTCCTTTAAATTTAAATGGGACCAAACGAAAAGTATACCATCCAAAACAAAGTAATAATTTTACAAATCAATTCATAAATGACAAAGTTCTGAGGTAACAAATAGAAATAAAATGAAATTAAAACCTCTTCCTTTTTAAAGTCGGTTAAAACAGACAAGCTGAGCACATCAAAAATTACACTCTCTTGCTAAAACACTTTTCCATCATCGTCGAACTATCATAGACACCATCATTAACACTAGATGGCGCTGACAGCGGATCATTAATCATACCTCCAATTAAATAGAATAGTTCTGTGGCTGCGTTTTTTGTATTATTGTAGTTACACTACTTTGCCAGTTAGCGGCAGAAATGAAATTGCGACCGTGTTTCCACGTGCGAAAATTTCACATCATTAGGGTTGCCGTTACGAGGTCGGTTTGTTTCAATGATACTAGGACAAAAAAATACTTTCCCAATTAATTCTAGTTTCAGATCTACGAACTTGAAAAATAGGAAATTATTTGATTGTACGTTACTTCTTATGGGAGGGTAAACTGCTTCGTTACGTAACGCGTTATGGCGCCAGTCTGTCTGGCTTACCCTTCTTTCACGCATACAGCAGCGGTAGGCAGGATCCTCCTCTCTCACTCTAACTCATAGCGCTAGTTAGATTAGTTTAAGTTATCACTCCTGTCGGGCGCCCGAGACTTTTTTTTTAATATTATTCTGTACATTTCTGTAATTAATTCTGTAATCATTATGTATCTATATAGGGACCTAATATACATATTTCAGAAAAAAACTCAGTTTACGTCAACTAGTAACTAGTCAACATCACATTTTTTTTCTTACAAAATGATTGTTCCAACTTGTCTCAATACCAGTACCATAGATGGGACAAATGAGACAGATTTGACCCATTATCTTTGTTCTTAGTGTTACACAATGATTGTTCCCACTTGTCCGAATACCATAAATGGGACAAATTAGATTAAGTCTAATTTGTCCCAGCAATGGGACAAATGAGACAAATTTGTCCCATTGTTTTTATTCTTAGTCTTACACAACGATTGTTCCCATTTGTCCGAATATCATAGGTAGGATAAATGAGATTAAGTCTCATTTAAGTTTGGCAAGTATATAAAAAAATCAGAATATTGTCAATTTTCATTATAGGTAAGTATATTATTATAGATAAATAAAAATATTTGTAAACAAAATTGCATCCCTAAGGATAGTAAAATAAGGCTTGCATTTTATGGACTTAAATTTTAAATTATGAAATCAATTTACTTTTTAATTTTTAAAACGCAGTTATTATTAAAATTTCTTGATGCAATAAGCAAATAAAAAACCACACGCCGTTCTTATTTCGAAGTGGTACCTAATGGTATTCGATAAGAAAATCGTAACGAATGAGCGTGTCGGCCACCATTTTGTGGCAATTATTTGATTGGAGAGCACCAATCAAACAGTAGATTGGTATCGATGCTAAACGGTTATCGATATAGCGTGACTATCGTACGTTACGCCATGTTACTAATCGATATTATACCTACCCTTGAAACCAACGTCGCCTAACATAGTCATCGTCGTGAATACTGAGAGCATCTTTATGTAAAGCATAAATATAGGGTAGTCTTTTGAAGAAAGCGTATTATGATATAAATTACTATATTTTTGATAAGAATGCATGGCCTCATGTTGCTCTGCCCTCAGACAGTTAACCAACAAACTTGAAATGTATAAACTCTCTTGTATAAGTTTTTCGTAGTTATTCCTTTTTTTACCATCTCGAAACGGCACTAACATAAATTTATACTGTCGCTATAATATTGCGTCAACCATCCATACTTTCATTCATACTTTAAGTACTCCAAATGACTTACTTAAGATAAATTCGATTAACTTTGCATGTGACAGAACTCCCAATTTAGTTTTTCGTAAAGAAAGATTTTCGTAGTTAAGATACCTAGTTATACGATGAATCATGCAAAAAAGCGATAGGACCAAGACGAGTTTCTTGTCTGTTCTTCTCGGGCTTGGGTTAGGAGGAATTGGCACCTAAATTCTCCTAACCCAAGCCCGAGAAGAATTGGAAAGAAACTCGTCTTGGTTCTAGCGCTTTTTTATATGATCCATCTTTTATCTACCTTAACTACGAAATACTAATACAAGAGAGTGTATACATTTCAAGTGTGTCGGTTAACTGTCTGACGGCAGAGCGACATGAGGCCATGCATTCTTATCAATAATATAGTCATTTATATTATAATAAGCTTTCTTCAAAAGACTAACCTTTTATGTAAGCTTTAAATTTCTTAATAAGTAGTTTAGTAGCATTTTCAGGAAGCTTATTATAGAAGCGCACCGTGTTCCCCATAAAGGACTTATTTACTTCTTCTAGTCGAAACCTTTAAAAAAAAAATTAAAATTTTTTTAAAAAATGTATGACTATTCCTAGTGTTGATTCTATGAAGGTCACTATTTTGCTGAATCCCATCTCTATTTTTATGTGTGTATAACAAATTTTCATATATATATTGTGAAGCTATTGTGAGAATATTGATTTCTTTGAATATTTCTCTCAAAGATTCTTGTGGTTTCATTTTATAAATGGCACGTATTGCCCTTTTTTGAATTACAAATATTTTACCAATATCAGCTGCTTTCCCCCAGAGAATGATGCCGTATGACATAACACTACGGAAGTAACTGAAATAATCTAGTCTTGCTATAGCTTCATCAGTAAGCCACCGTATCGCACGAACCGCATATGCAGCGGAACTAAGGAAGATCGTGGAATTTACAAGATTCATTGCCTCTCCATTTATTTCAATGTTGGTCGGGCTATGAATAACATTTGGCAAAGTGAATTTGATACATTTAGTTATTTTTTAATAAGGCAAAAGATGATTTACAGTGAACCAGTTAAGAACTAACGATAAGGATTCATTTACGTTATCGCAAATACTGGTTTTACCTCTATTAACTTTAAAAATTAAAGACGTATCGTCTGCAAATAAAACTATATCACAAATATTTTTCACAAAAAAAGGTAAATCGTTAACGTATACTAGGAATAAAAAAGGGCCTAGTATCGATCCCTGAGATACCCCTATATCAATAATTGATCCTGAAGACCTCTCACCACCCACGTCTACTTTCTGGACTCTATTGGATAGAAAAGACTATATGAGGTCAATCGCCCGGTTTTTAATGCCATAATATTTTAACTTTGTGATTAGGGTTGCATGACTCACACAGTCAAAGGCCTTAGATAGATCGCAGAATACCCCAATTGCATCCTGTGACTTCTCATAGGCCTCAAATATATGCTTTAAGAGCGCTATACCTGCATCAGCTGTTGATCGACCTTTAGTAAATCCGTATTGATTACTATGTAGCAGGCCGTTAACGTTAAAGTGATATAATAACTGATTCAGAATTATTTTTCAAAGATTTTACTTAACGCATGTAATATCGATATCGGTCTATAATTAGCGAGATCACTTTCACTTCGAGACTTAAACATAGGAATGAGTTTACTGTGTTTCATGAGATCGGGAAAAACTTCCTCGTCGATACATCTATTAAAAATATAAGCTAAATACGGTGCAATATCTAAGATAATGACACCCAGCACCTTTGTAGACATTCCCCAAAGATCTTCTGTATTTTTTATATTAATTAACTTGAATGCTTTTACAATACTAACCTCGTTAATGTAGCTAAAACTAAACTCATTCTTACATTTTGCAACACTAGATTCTAATAGAACGGAAGCTCTGGAGGCTGAAGAGTTCAACGACTTGGTCACTATTCTTGGTATATCTGAGAAAAAACTATCAAATGCATTCGCAACATCCTGTTCCTTTGTCAAAATTGTACCATTTATATTTAATTTGAAATGTATATTGCGAGCGTTTAATTTACCCGTTTCATTATTAATTAATTTCCAAGTTGCTTTTATTTTATTTGTTGAATTTAATATTATTTTTCTAAAAAACAGTGACTTAGCCGCATGACAATCTTTTTTGAAGACTTTTGAGTAATTCTTAACATGTAAGATAAAAACTGGATCATCTAACATTGTCTCTCTGGAAGCATACAATTCGTACAATGTATTCCTACTTCTATAGATACCCGGTGTAGCCCAGTCGGCAAATCTAGCACAATTTTTTGGTTTGCATGTTTTTACTGTAAATATATCAGCATGTTCTTTAATTATTAAATTAAACAATGTGGTGAAAAGATCCTTTGGATCATCGATGCATGGTACAAGGGAAACTTTGTGTTCAATTCTACTTTGAAATGTCTTGATGCGGCTCTCTGTAATAGGTCGGTGAGTAAAGTTCTGAGCCTCAACTATACGATTATAAGAAAAGGTGGCGCTGTGACCGTAATGGTCAGAACCAAAATGCTTTAGTACACACTTATGAAGTGGTATGAAACTGCAATAGATGTTATCTAGACAAGTGGCTGTTGTTAGCGTTACTCTTGTCGGTTCATCAAAAAGAGTGCTTAAATTGAAACATTTAAATAAGTTTAAAAGTCTGTTAGAGAATTAATGAATCGGAATATCTATATTAAAATCACCACAAACTATTATGATTTTATTACATGCTATTTTTTGCAATACTTCTTCCAAGTGCATTCATATAACCCAAAATCAGCATCAGGGGGACGGTAACGCTAACGACGACATGCCGCTCTAGCTCGACACACGACACCTCAATAGTTCTTTCAATAGAAAGACTAGTAATATCTTTACGCTCCTTGCATTTCAAGTTATTTCTTACAATAATTTACGAACCACCACGTATGGCGCTGCTGCGCTTATAGATACTAGCAATGTTATAATTTTCGTAGAAAGGAAGTACCTCAGATTGCACCATCCAGTGTTCTGTGATACACATAATATCTACTTTTACATTATTTAAAAATAATTCACATTCTAATATTTTGCTGGGCAGGCCTTGCATATTTTGGTGAACTACTTGTAAACTGCCTGTTTTTCCCACTGTCGACTTGGTCAGTTTAAATGCTGGTCAGTTGGCCCTACTACATTTTTTCCCTCATTAGTACTATTACTAACCACGGGGTCGTCATTAAACTGTGTTATAATCCTTATAACAGGATCAAATATATTATATGCTAATAATTTAGCAATAATCAATTTACTACACCTACTAAGGTATACATTACCTTTAGTCAAATTAAAATTACTAATAAAAATTTTTAGTGTCTAAATATAAAACGTCACTATGACGACATGTCAAATTGTAGAGCATTAAATTCAGATTGAATATTTTCTTACTTAATGATTGATAAGCACTTAATGATTTTGAGTAAGGGAAAGCACATAAGTTTATATAAATAAGTTTCCCCAGCCCAAGGTCTAGCTTTTCTAACAGGGTCTCAATCAGTTTAATTAAGTCTAATTGCTTGTCACTACTACTATCACTTAATTGAAAAATCAAGGTAGTGTCATTGTCTAAGAATTTATCATTCTTTATTCTATTGGTAAAATAGTCTATAGAGACATCTGTGTGATAGTTATTTATGACTGTCTGTTCCATTAGTCCACCAAGAAGTACTCCCATGCCAATACCTATCTTGTCAGAGTACAATACTGTCTTCCGGGTCTGGCGACAGGGTTCGAGCTGTCTAACCGGAGGCTTGACCGTTGAAGCCTGTACCACAGAAGGCTGGTGTATTGCTGGTTTGGGAGGCAGTTGCTCACACACGGGTATGATCTAGTGGTAGCTCCGCCTTCCGATCCTAAGGTCATGGGTTCGAATCTCATGCATCAATGGATTTTTCTATTCGAAAAATTTATGTGCGCTATACCAGTACTCTCAAACGGTGAAGGAAAACCGGCATGTTGTAGAACCTAAAAATAAAATAAATAATTCTAGACATTTCACACAGCATCATTTGGCCCCAAAGTAAGCAGAGCTTGTATTATGATAGAACATGACTGATATATATATATATATATATATATATATATATATATATATATATATAAATATATATTTATATATATATATATATATATATATATATATATATATATATATATAAATATATATTTATATATATAAATATATATTTATATATATAAATATATATTTATATATATATATATATTTATATATATTGTGTCACATTTTCTGCATAGAAAAACACCCAGAACCAAGACAAATATTTTAAGATTATATAAACATTTGCCTCACTGCGGGATTCGAGCCCGGGCACTTCTGTGTCTCAGACAGGCTTGCGCCCACTGCACCACAAAGGTCTAAAACAATAGCACAAAAAAGTACCTAACGTAATCAACTAAGTTCTTTGATAGTACCACTTTGGACAAGTGAGTCCTCTATTTCACGATCCAAAAAAACACAATAAAAGACAAAAGGTGTAGTGAGACACCCGGTAGGAACGAAGTTTCACTGCATCTGCTGGCAACGTCGGGTGGACCCAAGAGCTGGCTCCTATCTGGCCCAGCGTTGCCATTCAACGTGGCAATGCAGCCAGTGTCTTGGGAACAATGTCTCCTAGCAGTGACCTGGATCAGTTGGGTTATCTTTAGATCGTTTTGAGCTGATAGATAGATATATTATTCACATGTATTTTATATTATCGAATATTAATTATACATTTCTGTGAATACAAAATGTTAAAGTTAAAAAAATAAAATAAAAATAAACTTTTATACATAACTAATTAAATAATCGATTTAAAATGGAACTCGCCTAAATCATTAAATATTATTTAGACCATTTCGTATTTTGTCCCTAAATTCGTCACAGTAATAGTCATTATTACCAAAGACTCGACAGACTCATGGGAGAATTTTAAGGTATTTCAATAAACAAACGAATCTTAAATGTTGGTTTAGTTATGTCCTCTCCGTCACACAATATTGTTATTAGCATTGTACGAGTGAGAGAGTGACAGGACATAGGGCCTATTACGAAATCCGTTCGCCATAATCCACCATAAGAATTTCACCGTATTGGTGATCAGAATGTATTTCAAAAATCTTGTATTATTTAATTGAATTCTATTAGCTATTCCCACGTATCGGTTTGTGATATAAGTAGAACATGATAAGTTCCTGAAAACCGGACACCGTGTATAACGGGCGTAACGTAGCGGTGAAGATTCATGAGAAAATATACACCCATGTCATAAAATTGATATTATTGCCACATGGATGATTAGAAAATATAGATTAGAACATCGATAAAATGTTTCTTTATGTCTATCTTTTAATTAGACTAGCTGGAACCTCCGTGACTTCACCCGCGCGTTTGCACGAGAAACCATCGAGTTTATATTGTAGTATTATTCATATCAAGTTTCAAGCAAATCGCACCACGCATTAAATGCATTCGATTTCACCCCTTTTCACCGTCTTTATGAGGGTTATTTTGAAAAATCCTGAAACACGTTTTCATTTTAAGTATCCAAACCAAATTTCTAAGAAATCACACCACCCGTTTAAAAGTTCCCATAAAAATTGACACCCCATTTTACCTCTTTGTTAGGGTTATTTTGAAAAATCCTAAACATGTGTCCATTTATGCATTTTATTTATTCATATCAAGTTTCAAGGTAATAGCACCACGCGTTAAAAAGTTTCATACATTAGTTTACACCCTTTTTCACCCTCTTAGGGGTTGAAATTCAAAAAGTCCCGCCTTTGCTATAAAAGGAAGATATCTTTCAAATTTCAGGTTTCTAGCTTCAGCAGTTTTGGCTTGACGATGATGAATCAGTCAGTTAGGCATTTTAAGTTCTTTTATAAGTACATATATGTAATAACTAATTTCGCGTTTAAATCGGTAGCTATCCTAACTCATTGCCATTATGATGACAAAAGCAGAGCATACATTAAACCCACATTAGTTAATAAAAAGATTCTTCGTTTCACATTTTGCTCGTAACTCGTGATATTTTATGTTTTATTGGGTAAAGTGTAATTTTAATCAATATGAACAATAATTTCTTACCACAAGTGTAGACAATTAAATTATATAGGTAGGTACTAGATTATTTTTAACTGTACATTTTGATAAACACGGGCTTTACTCACGTATTATTTTGTCGATGGAGGCACTGACACTGTTCGATTCATCTAGAGAATCTTCATCAGGGTGAGTTTGATCCGCGGTCCGCTCGTTGCCGCTCGAGTTCACGGTACGCACGGTTTGCCGACTTCAAAAAAGGAGAATGTCCGCAATACAGTTGTTTTTTTCAATGTTTGTTACCTTATAACTCCGTCATTTATGAAGCGATTTGAAAAAATATTTTTTCATGTGAAAGGATTATATCCCGATTGGTTCCAAAGAAGTTTCATCAAAATTGGTTCAGTGGTTTGATTTTTGACGTGACAACGTCTAAGAAATCGACGAACGCCGGCTGCACGCACGAAAAAGGATGACTCATTGTAACGTTACGATCGGAGCGAGAGCGCTGCACGAGCGAAAGGCACGATTGGCTTGAGCGTTCGGCTTGCGACTCCTTTGTATCCATACAAAATAGTGACAATTCAATAAAAATGATTCAATTTTACTCATAAAAGTATGCAATCATTTCATCAATGTTTTATTATGACGTTGTCACGTTAAACTATCGTCCGTAAACTGACTTTACAGACAACCAATTTTTTGAAATTTCGATATTTTGCTTTCCTCAGACTTTCGAGTGGTTTTTACGAATTTCGAAAAATGATAAAGTACTGAAAAGAGTACCTACTGAAATCCTACTGAAAAGAGTAAAATAAAAGCTTTTTTAACCGACTTATAAAATAGGAGGAGGTAATTACTTCGGTTTTATTTTTATGTGCTCAAAATTCAATCTTTTCATTTTAGTTTTTAAAACGTAATTATTTGTGATTGGTAGGATGAGAACTCCAAGAAAATTCTAGACGGCCATTCCGCGATGACGTTTAAATTAGACAAAATATGACGCTAGCTATCGGCTACAGCTTTGTGACGTTATTAAACCAAAACATTACATTACTTGATATCGCCAAGATTGATATGACAGATGCCATTATAGGCAGAGAAGAAAAAACTGTTTATGCGTAATTATATATAAGTATGTTATTATTATAGTAGATATTGTAGAGATACAGGCTCTTGTGCTTTATGTGGCTTAAAAACGTGAGATAAATCTTATTGGGAGAGATAACGTATAATCTGAGACTCAACATTGGTGAGCATCAGTTTTTGCTGAGATTTGATGTCATCTCACTTTTCCGAGAATAGGTCCCAGTTTTAACTACATCACGGTCATCATCAAGCGGTCTCCGTTTGCTAGAAATCCTAGGTTTTAGAGCTACAAGTGGACCAGTAACAAATACCTGACATATTTGTCAACGTAAATGGTAAGATTCTTGAAAACGGTTTCTCGTTACAGCGGTATCCATAATTGCGATACCTATATGGCAAAATGTTGGTTTCTATCGGGTGATTTGTGGTGCTACTGCTAGCGATATCAGAAACACATCCATTTATTTTTTTCACTGGTTTTTACTTTGTATTGTTCTAAACAATCCACTTTCCACTTAGACTGTGTTTTTCATATAAGTTTATATTTTTTACATTTATCAGTGTGAACTTGTAATTGGCCTTCTGATACATGTACTATAAACATGTATTATTTGTATTTTTTTGAATGTAAGTTCTATAAAAATACTAAAATAATATAATAAAATAAAATTATAACTTTTAAAACGATCATGGTTTTAAACATTTTTAAACATACACAGTTGTATGCGCCATGACACAGTTTATTCAGGATATACGACAGTTGTATATCCTGAATAAACTGTGTAGGTATATCGTGATCATGGTGCATGCAACTGTGCCGAAATATCAGGAAGCAGAAAAACTTACATATAATGATAAATATCCCGTTTTGAGTTACATATCTACATTTATTTAACTTTGAAATACAAGATGTGTAAAAACATCAAAAGGATACTTCTTCTTCTTCTTACCGCGTCAAGATTTATTTCAAACCAGTGTGGAAAAAGAAAAATATTATTATAAATGCAAAAGTAACTCTGTTTGTCTGACGCGTTTTCACGCCAAAACCGCTGAATCGATTTTGATGAATTTTGGTATAGAGATAGATGGGACCTTGGAGAAGGACAAAGGCTGCTTTTTATGTAGATACCGCGCGTGCGAAGCCGCGGGCAGCAGCTAGTTAACAATAGATGCTGAATTTGCACCCATTGACCTTGGTAAGCTATTTAAATATTTACCAATTTTTAACCTACCTATTAAGGCAATAAAGGATTTTTTACTTTTAATATATCTCAATGAAATATTCTCATTTCGATTAATAACAAATTGGCGAATTTCTTTTAGTATAGAAATATCACAGTCGATCGTCATTTGTCTATTTAAGCGTCATCGCAAAATGCTTGTCTATAATTGAAAATCTAAACGAACTTAATAGACTTATCAATAAATGCCTACACTATAAGAAATCATGATTAATAGATTAAAATTCCGCTAAGGTTTCCAATAAAACATAAAATAACACTAGAAAAACTTATAATTTATATGCGTTTGTTACTTAAAAAATTGTCGATATAGTCGAAAAACGATGAATTGAAATTCAAGTCCATAATTGGTGACATTTTGTGACGTCACTGTCGTATGCCAACTTTTGTCATCTCGCGGTGTTTCTTGAACGCTTCCACTGCGTACATACACTGCATTGAAAACTGGATAGGATCAATCTTAATAGATCAATCAGGTAAAGTTCAACTCACTTAGTAGCTAGTCATCATCATCATTTATATCCTACTGAGATGGGGTCAGCTTAACTGGTTCTTATTTTCTCAGTAGTGCTTCTATCTTACACATTATCATCTTTCACAGAATCCTCTACCTCCACTCCTCCATCCATCCATATTCATATTAATTTCATTTCATGAAATGACTTTCATCCCTCCATATGACATGCTTAAACCACGCTAATCTACTAATTATAAAATATTCTGTTGCTAGTTTCAAACTTTCTGTGATATAACTCAGAAATTACTAAGTGGAATTTGTGGATGGCACGATCTAGGATCTACCAGGTCCCGGTTTTAAGCTCTGACATATTAACAAATATTGCAGGTATGTACTAGCACTTATTGGTAGAGAACTTTCCAGAAAATAATCCATCAGTTATAATTGAATAATAAATTACCGCAAAAACGTACAGCGCATACCGCATTACCGCTACATTACGTATTACGTACGTCTTACCGCAAAAATGGCGACCGAAAAGCATTAAACGCGGTATGCGAATTGTGCCCAAACGGAGAGCCTCGGGGGATATTAAATAAATAATTACACATTTGTCAGATGGTCCTAAAAAGTGGTATGTCTGCAAGCAGGCTGCCATATTTGGCGTGGCTTGCCGGCGAGGGGCTCGCAGGTGACTGCCAATTACCGTGGACCGCAAAAAGCGCGACTCGACAAATTGTGAAATTGTAAGGCTGGTGCCTCCAATGTTTGTAACGCTTAGCCAAGACTGGTTCGAGGGAGAATATCGTAGAGCGCGCGACATCAATCGTAAGCAGGTGTTATGGTACATGTCTTCATGTTTTTTATCACGAGGTTCTACTAGGTGTCAGTGGCAAACACTGATGACGAAGCAAATAGGCCGCCCGTAGGCTACTAATAAGCTAGTAACATAAGACGCTTGCACTACAAGAGGCACGCGCATTACCGACCCTAGATAGTTATTTCGTCTATGCGCTCAGTAATTTCAAGTTCTCTAGTGCTTTTCTAACCTAAACTCAGAACTGCTTGCACACTACTGCGTGAGACAAAATATCTGGCACAGTTACCATGATGGTCTCTTATCCTATAGTCTTATCATCAGGTTTTTTTACATCTTTGAACGTTATTGACGCCAGTTAAAGCATGTAAGATTTGCAAAGGCCTAAATTCTTCTCTCTTATTTGTCTACTGTCCTTTGTTCATTGTACTGTTTCATTGCCTCTGTAAAAACTATGATCAGTCAGCATTGGGTGCTCATGTTTTTTACAACGATCCGTATGTCCACAAGCTTTGTAGCTTGTTACATAAATATCTATTTCTTTCGTACTGCTTTGCGAAAAAGATTCCTGGTTGTACAAATAAGAAGGTAGCCTACTATTTTATATCGATTTTTTACACTTGTGCCACACACATTGTTTAGTTCCTCTTATATTACCTAAGAAAAGACGAGAAAAGTTAATGAAATAGAAATCACATGCTTAGTTACATCATAAAGTGTAAAATCTAGGATCCCCTAAAATTTCTGCTTAAGTCTAGGATTGTCTAAATCTAAATCGCATATACAAAGGTGTGCGAACAGTGTGCTTCCATCATTATCCAAAAATATAACTATAACCTTTTATACACAATTATATAATTCAAAGTGATCCTTGTGATTGTATTGAATAAGGTATATTTTGACTTTTGATACAACCCAAAGTAAAAACTAAGGCAATGAATAAGCATAAAACGTAACATTGCCGAAATTGTGATCCTTCTAAGACAACTAACCAAATATTGCATTGAATCACTTTGACTTAGTCTATCGATATGATCCGTAACTCGTATGTCTGAGTCCACTTTATACATTTTTAAGAATCTGATGAGGTGTCCTATAACGCCTGGGAAAACAGTCGCGATTTTTTAATTAAACCCTTAAGAGTAACTTGCATATCGATATGGATTTACTACAATAATCCCACTTAAAGAGCACAAACAAGAAGTGTTTAAAAATTATCAGCAAATCAAAATCTCAAAATACTCAGTTTTATCTCGAAGCGCTCTTTCATCTTCAGCGATTTCTGCGAATATTTTTATGTCTTAATTAACTTCCATGTGCAGAGCGCATAAAACTGCGCAAGCCTGTAGTTATCAAACAATAATTTGGTTGTAAATTATTTTAAATGTTTTCTGGATCATTTCATGACCCTGTTTTGAGTGAGCATTTATTTTGTTATCTTTCTAGAGATCATTCAAAATTGAATTTTGGGTATTCCCGACCTAGTCGAATAAAGCCAAATTAAATTATTTATTAAACAAACCAAATAATTTTATTTTTATGTTTTGATTTGGTTATATTATTAAATGTATTTGTACTGATTTGATTAATATACATAATAATATAAAATACATGTGAAACAGTTGACCTATCTAAAGATCGTTAAACAAGATCTATAGATAGCTCAACAGCTCCAGATCAGTGCTCCCTAAACACTGACGCTGTCACGTTTAATGGCAATACAAATACGCTGGGCCAGATAGAGGAGCCAACATGGGTAACGCGATGTTTTTTTCCAGACCGTTTACTTGTTTATTATTAAAGAAGGCATTAATGTGCATTAAACACTTATTATTATAAAACCCAGGTATTTAATTACCTACTATTCAGTTTTTGATAAATATACTTATATGAACAAGATTTTTCTAAAGTTGATTTGTCTGTAAAGGTGTAAATCATAAAAGGGTACACCCAGGTAATAAATTTCAATAACTTGGAAGTGTGAATGCTTACCATAAAAAGAAACATAAAATTTATGTTCAATAACTAATATTGTTTTGGTTTCAGTACCAACTAGTATATAGGAACAGTAGCGGACCTAGGATAGGTCCTTGGAGAATACTAATATTTCGTGCTTGAAAAAAGACTTTTTGAACTTAACTGAGCTGAAATTACGTACAGTTAGAATGAATATTAGGTATAATAAATATTTTATAACATAGTATTTTAATGAAATAATTATTAAACTTATTATTTAAAAAATGGCGTCTGTCGAATACCTTGCACAAATCAAGTTGCAATACCCTATCAAGTGTTTATTCGTTTAAAAACAGATATTTTTCATTCCAAGAAAACGTTCCACTGATTTAAGGCAAAGCTGTTACTTACAAAGATAAATTACGAGTATTAATGCAACAAACATTCTAGAAACTACTCTCGTCTAAATAGCTAATTCTTCGTTAGTTCTTAGTCTCGTCTCCCCTTAAGTCAGCATATTTCGAACCGTTTAATCCAACAATCATTAGTCGATTTCCACGAAGCGAACGCGAAAAAACTAAATGCGGTTGGTGGTGCATCAATAATACTTATTATTCGCCGGAAAATGGCAAAGATAGCATTTTCTTGCTAATTGTCGATTCGTGTCCGCAATTTTCATCGTAATTGGTCGATGCCACGAAGTTGGCTCGTGATGTGAATTTATTGATTTACTGATCAGTTATCAGGGGGTCCTATTCTGACAAACCCGTGATATATGTCACGGCGTTGCTTATGAGTTTAAATTTATAAATTTCATCAAAGGTTATTTTAATATTTAACTTTACTCCATTAGGGAATGTAAATGTTGTTATATCATATATTAATAATCGCTTTCTACTGTCAGTTTGTTACATAGGCAGTTATGTTGTCGATAGAATGGACTTATTTTCTGTGTCAATAGACGATAACTGTAGCGCAGTGGGCCAAGGTCCGGCTGAGACGCAGAAAGTTGCGGTTTCGATTCCCGCCGCGGGACAAATGTTTGTATGATCTGCAAGTATTTGTCTCGGTCTGGCTGTTACTACGTATAAAATGTATGGATTTACAAAAAAATAATTAATTTAAGTAGTATGTCGGTTATATGGTATCTATAACACAAGCTCTGCTTACTTTGGGGCCAGATGATGCTGTGTGAAATGTCCGGCATTATTTATTAAATATAATTTATAATTTTCACTAGTTTGTAATTGTCTCATATGGAGTAGGTAACTATTGAAACTATACAATCCTAATTCAAGTAATATTATAAATGTAAAAATTTGTGTCTATGTTAGGATGTTTATAATGTTGTGTGTAGCTCAATTAGCCTATAACGACTAAACTGATCTTGATGAAACTTGGCATAGGTGTTGTCTGTGACCCGTTATCGTTATATTCCAATCCATCTACGGACTCTAATTACGGTAATTACCTAAAAATCTCTTCTGTTATCTCTATGACCAAACCAAATAAACGAAAACATTCGATCGATCGTTGACGACTTAGTTAACGTAGCGTAAGCTGAGGCGTTGTTTATCAGCAGAATACGAAAACATGTAAATAGCTGTCACTTGGCTGTGGTTCGATTCTAATCGAGCTTATGGAAATTAACAGAATTATTCCTCTAAAATATATAGGCTACTTTTTGTGTAGGTAAGTATAACGCGTGCGAAGTCACATACATGAGCTAGTTATTTATATTCACATTGAATTAGTCACTAAGTTGCCATTGCCGATGCTGTAAAACCTGGTCCCAAAGATACCGAGATATATCTCGATCACGCGAGAATACCCGCATATTGCGGATTGTTCAGACGATAATAATTATTTCTCGATTAGTTGAAATTATCTCGGCAATATCTTGCATTTTATCAGGTTTGGAGATTGGCGCGGCATTGTAGGAATGTTCAGAGGAAATCAACTTGTGCTTACAATCAAGATACCTGTGTTTATAATTTGAAATGGATTATGAAACATGATATTATTTTGTAACTGGTTTCATGTATTCGCTTCTTTTATTCAAGTGGCACATTAGGTAACTAATAACCAGCCTTTCACGTTTAATAGTTACACTACCTGTATGTACTAACCTACGGCAGTATATTATGTATTAGAGCGCCTACACCTCAAAGAATGCTCATGCCAAATTTCAAACCTGTAATCCTTGTAGTTTTGGAAATTTCGAGATGAGTAAGTGAATCAGTGATTGCACTTCTCATATATATATATTGTAGATTATCTTTATTTTATTTTTTAGTTTATATATTAATGATAAAATATTACTTAAAATTATTATAGAGAGAAAATATTGTTTTAGATTTTTTGTATGTTTCTTTATAATAGATAAACATAAAAACTACATAACCGATTTTGGTTTCAGTACCAAAAAAATTCACCTAAAGAAAGCTACATTACCAACGAATAACATGGTCTACCTATATTTTATTTTTTTAAACAAAGTACATAATTATAAAAGTAATTACCTGGCGTGCGCTGTGAAAAGATTAGATAATAAATTAATATTATCATCATTGGCCTACATGTTCATGTGTTGATGATGATTTAGTGGCGTCAGGCAAGTTACAGAGCAGTTATATGTAATTGAAAACATTCGTTCATGGATCCACTCCAGCAAGCTGAGGTGGGTGAAGTTTCCTCTCCACTGACATCACTCTGCCTGAGATTCTGTTTGATATTGCAGGCCTTCCCAGGTACCCACACTAACCTCTCGACCTTGTCGACAGGACCCGCAGGAAAGACGAATCAGTACATGCGGTGTCGGTTCGGTTGCAGGTGCATTACGGCTGGCACCGAGCTTATAGTATAGTATATTCTTATAGTCATTACCCACAAAAAAGTCCACGAGGCTATAAGTATATCTATTATAACTATTATAATTAAGTTACAGTAACTTTTTGTTCAAATTAGTCAATCAAATCACGGGTAGAATCTAAAGATGATGACATTCGTATAATGATATTAATCCTTATCCAAATAGTTTCATAATCAAGGTCGATTATTTACATGTATATTACAACCCTAAATTGTACCCGGAACTGAAATAAGTCGCTAGTAAAACGTATAATTATAGGTAAGTTCATGTTTTTATATAAACCAGTGTTCGCCCACTTGTCGAATTCGACCATGTATTTTTTATGAATAATTTAAAAAAAAATTTAGCATTCTGCACTCTCCATTTAGCATTCTTCATATAAACGTGTGCGAAATTTCATACTCCTCCATCCGCGCAATTTTCCTAAAAAGGGGTACAAAAATTTTGCTTCACGTAATAATATATAGATAAATACTTGTAGTGGATGGGTATCCACTCTTATTAATCTGCCAGATCAAAACAAATAATTTACGTACCCAACGAAGATATACCAATTAAACTCCGACATTGACAACTAAATCGAATTAAGTAGCCGAAACAGGCTTAATTGGCGGCCATTACACTCTATATCTCTATGGTCAAAATGGCGGACGGTTTGGCGGGAAAATAAATACATTTAGCGATGGATATTATATCTTCATTAGCGTAGCCAGTCTGCATTGATACGTCCACAGGTGGAAGCTATTGAATTTGTTCTGTTTTATCACCGCCTCGGCTATGGCCTTATTGGATTGTCTGTAGATGAATCGAAGGGCATTAATTCATATTGAATATGGCTTTATATAGAATGAATAGGTTTTCATAATATCATGTTCTAATGTTATTTCCCGATATTGTATTCAAATTGGCAAACTTACTGGTATCTACTTGAATAGACTGCACAACCACCAATGTAGATATACTTGTACTAAATATATCAGTCATGTTATACCCGTAACACGAGCTCTGTTTACTTTGAGGCCTGGTGATGCTGTGTGAAATGTCCGGCATTATTATTAAGTAGGTATTATACTAATACGTGAAGCAAAAACTTTGTACCCCTTTTTACGAAAATTGCGCGGACGGAGTTGTATGAAATTTCGTACACTTACAGTTTATATAGAGATGGAGTGCAGAATGCTAATATTTTTTTTAAATTATGCATCAAAAATACATTAATTATTAATTAATTATGGTCGAATTTCGACCAGTGGGCGACCACTAGTTATTATCACACATAAAAGCCTATTTATTATATAGCGCAAGTAGATACTTTTTAATATACTACAAAAAAAAATTTAATACTATGTAAAGACATAGTCTATTAATAACAAGTCACGTAATACAGTCATGTTAATAGACTTCTGCTTCATTTTTAGGGTTCCGTACCTCAAAAAGAAAAAAAGGAATCCTTATGGGATAATTTTGTCTGTTTCCCTTTCTTTATGTTAAGACCTTTTTTCTCAGGAACTTCTTGATCAATAAAAATACAATCTGTAAAATAAACAAACTTCTAAAACCGTTAGAAACATGACATTTGGCATGAAGCAAGGTTTCACAGCACAAGTAAAGGAAAAAAACAGAAAGCTGGCAAAATTTACATGAGGGTGACATATATAAATAATGCCAGACATTTCACACAGCATCATCCCCAAAGTAAGTATAGCTTGTGTGGGAACCACATGACTGATTTACCTACTACTTTTATACATTTATATAATTAAAAAATAAATAATATATTATATTCATTTAAATAGAAAAACTCCCATCGAGACAAATATTTATAGATCATACAAACATTTGTCCCATGGCAGGAATCCATGGGACATGGGAAATTAATTAATAGTACCCAAAACTATTAATTTTCATCATCGAGAAATACCTTATCTTAAATCACCTCGTTCAGACATATGAAACTAGATAAGAATGCATGGCCTCATGTCGCTCTGCCCTCAGAAAGTTAACCGACACATTTGATATTTATTAACTCTCTTGTATTAGTTTTTCGTAGATAAGGTAGTTACAAGATGGATCATACAAAAAAGAGTTTCTTCCCAGTTCTTCTCGGGCTTGGGTTAGGAGGAATTGGCACTTAAATCCACCAAATCCAAGTATGTAAGACGTTTCAAAGTGATCCTTGTGATTGAATAAAATATCTTTTGACTTTGACTTTGGCTCTGAGATCCGGGACACCCTGATGACAGGTATTAAGGAAGTTATTTAAGAAATTATTTTACGAATTATCATTTAGATTATCATCGAGTTGTAATTAAAAACCTGATTAGTTTTCATTTTAAATGCACATCGGCCTATGACAATGTTTTGTTTGTTAATAAGGGTCTAATGTTAATTTAAACTAAGTCAATCAGTGGAAGGAAATTGAATTATATAAGTATTCACATAATTAATTAATTATGCGGCATAAAAAAAGAGTTTTACAATTAAATCAGTTTTTACAGTTCAATGTCAATCCGCTTTCAACTATATGTTGACGACCTCTTTAGCGCAGTGAGCTTAGGTCCGGCTGAGACGCAGAAGGTTGCGGGTTCGATTCCCGCCGCGGGACAAATAATTGTATGATCTGCAAGTATTTGTCTCGGGTCTGGGTGTTTCTATGTATAATATATACCCATATTTTATTTGTATTTACAAAAAAAAAAAGTTTATATGTAGTATACCCATCAGTCATGTGGTACCCATAACACAAGCACTGCTTACTTTGGGGCCAGATGATGTTGTGTGAAATGTCCCGGATTATTTATTTATTTATTATATGTAAATAAAAAAGGTAGTAAATATATAGTAGTTTTAAAAATATCGAATAAAATCAGAGAATTAAAAACATATGAATTGTTAAAAGTTTTTCTAAATAAGTTCTGGCGCTCACTGAAGGAACCATTTAACAAAAACAACCTCTTCTTCTTCTTCTTCCTAATGCCCCCATACAGCACAAATCCTACTAATCCTACTAATATTATAAATGCGAAAGTTTGTATGTATGTTTGTTACTGCTTCACGCAAAAACTACTGAATGTATTTTAATGAAACTTTACAATAATATAGCTTATACATCATAATAACACATATAATTTATAAAGATATTGTGTGAATTGTCCAAAATATAACGATAAGTGTCAAGTAAGTAGGAAAAAAATCTGCCATCTGCGAGCTATTCTGGCGGGCGCTGCAAAAACCGTTAGTATTACACGAAGTAACGAAGTACTAATCCTGCACAGACGAAGTCGCGGGCACCTGCTAGTAAAACATAATGTTATCGGACGATTCTACTACAGATACATTTACATAATATTAGTTAGTAATTCCATAGGTAATATTAAGATGTTTTTAAAAACCTACATAATGTAAACATATAAATTGACAATATTATTGACAATATTATTCAATCCACTTTAATCAATACATTTTTTAATATGTTTATTTATATTTTTAATAATTAATTAAACATTATATTCTATTCTATTTTATTCTAAAATAGTATCTGTCTTGATGACAGTTTTGCCAGTGTCAAGTGGTTTTTCTTATTAGAATTTCTTACATAAAGTCGTAGTCGATGGTCATTCGTCTGTTCTAAACGTCATCGCGGAATGACCGTTTAGAATGTTCTTGGGTTCCTCGTCATACTAATTAAAAATTACATAAAGCACTTAAAATTCAATTCTCTACACTTGTTCTTAGAAAAAAAGACCGCTAAGATTACCAATAAAACATGAAATAGCATGAGAAAAACGAATTCACATATAAAAGCTATGTTACCTCCTAAAATGTCAAACAAAAACTCTGTCAGAGCGTTCGGCGATACGCATTTCGACCTCTGTGGTGTAGTGGGTCAAGGTCCGGCTGAGACGCAGAAGGTGGCGCGTTCGATTCCCACCGTGAGACAAATGTTTGTATAATCTACAAGTATTTGTTTCGGGTCTGGGTGTTTCTATGTATAATATGTGTGTATTAAAAAAAAGTATTTAAGTAGTAGCCTTGTGGTACCCATAACACAAGCCAAGCAGGGCTACTTTGAGGCTAGATGATGCTGAGTGAAATGTCCAGCATGATTTATTTATATCAGTGTCAGACCATCGTAGACAAAATAATCATCATTATTACCATCAACAAAAAGGAAGCAAAAACAAAAACAAACCTAAAGTATCAATTACTAATCAAGTCAATGACTAAATAAAACGAATTCCCAAAAAATACTGATAACGGGTCAAACCCGTCACCAAACAACCCTTAAATTACCATTAAAACTTAATTAATATTTGAATTTAATCGATTCCCGCGACCGGAAGTCGGACAATGGTGGACTAAATCACTCGATTGAATCGATTTTAATATTCAAATCGCCTGGCATTATACAGCTAATGACATCAGCTTTATAACGAAACAAAAGGCTTCGTAGGTACATAATTTAGAAACCTAAAAACCTAAAATCCATACATTATATATTAATACGTGAAGCAAAAACTTAGTACCCCTTTTACGAAAATTGCGCGGACGAAGGAGTATGTAATTTCGCACACTTAGTTTATCTGGCCCCAAAGTAGGCAGAGCTTATGTACTTTTTGTTAATACATACATATTATATACATATAAACACCCAGACTCGAGACAACTACTTTCAGATCATTCAAACATATGTCTCGATGCGGGAATCGATCCCGCAATCTTCTGCGTCTCAGCCGGATCATGGTCCACTGCGCCACAGAGGTCGTCATAATAATGATACAAACTTTATTAAGAACACTCCAAAACAAAATAAGAAAGTTAAGCATATACATAAATTAATAGTGTCCTACAATCGGCGATCTTACCGTGGTTACGATTTCTACCAGTCCGCGGTTTCACACGCGTGGTACCGACATAAAAAGTAGCCTACGTCCTTTTCCAAAGACCCAACTATCTCTATACCAAAATTCATCAAAATCGGTTCAGCGGTTTAGTCTTGAAAAAGTAACAAACAAACAGACAGACATAGTTACTTTCGTATTTACAATATTAATTAAGAGCTCTTGCCACTCATAGATTTAAATAAAATCAGGTCACCCTGAGGGGCTGAAGAAAGCACAATAGAAAGCCACACAACAATTTCAATTTATGTCAAAATTAGTCGGTAAGTGCGACTAATTTTGATGGCTTTCTATAATTCCACGCGTGTTTAGTGAGCTTGCACAGTAGATTTTACGCTCAACTGCGCAGAAATAGACTGGACTGTGGGGGGTTTCCGTATATACCTTTTACCACACTTCTGGTTATAAATATAGACAGTCAACTCTGTCTTCTATTGATTTATTTAAACAAAATCCATAGCTCTCTTGAAATTATAGATAATCCTTTCATCCAATAAATAATTTTTATTTATGCTGTGACGATATAATATAAAAGCGACTTTAAAGTACACATTTAACCTCTGTGGCGCAGTCGGCCAAGATCCGACTGAGACGCAGAAGGTTGCGGTTTCTATTCCCGTGGGACAAATGTTTGTAAGATCTGGAAGTATTTGTTTCTAACTAAAATATGTATGTATTTACAAAAAAAATATATAATTTTAACTCAAAACGAAAAAAATATATATATTGTAGTATATAAGTAGTGTATCAGTCATGCATGTGGTACCTATAACTCAAGTTCTGCTCTGCTTTGGTGTCAGATGATAATGTGCGAAATCCGAGCGAAGCATCAATTTAAAATGTTGCAGAAACGGGAGAAATATTCCTTTTTGAGAGCTTCCATTGCGTGCGCTGCGTAAATTTTCAGTTCCGCAAAAATTATGTATAATGGAATTGTACCTCTTTAAAAGTTCTAAAAAAAAGTCCGCGACAGCAAGATTGACTCAATATACTTTTTTTGAGCAGCATGGCTTCATGTTGCTCTGCCCTCAAGCAGTTAACCGACACAATTGAAATGAAAACTCTCTTGTATTCGTTTTTCGTAGTTAAGGTAGTTAAAAGATGATCATGTAAAAAAGCGCTAAGACCTGGACGAGATTCTTGTCAGTTCTTCTCGGGCTTGGGTTAGGAGGAATCGGCACCTAAATTTACCTTAGAGTATATAAGACGTTTCAAAGTGATCCTTGTGATTGTATTGAATAAAACATTTTTTGACTTTGACTCAGAACAAACACGTACATCACTCAAATGTTTGCCTTGGGAGAGAATTTATCTCTAAACTACAGCGTAGAAGGTAGAGCTACTACCAACTGAGATGCCGGCCAGTCATTATAGTTAGTATTGTAGGTAACTAACCTATATTTTGCTTCTCCCAGGTGCCCCTTCCGGTCCACCCGTCGTCCGCTGTCAGCTTCGGAAGCACAAGCCGAACCGGAAACCGCGGACGCCCTTCACCACGCAGCAACTCCTGGCGTTGGAGAAGAAGTTCCGAGACAAGCAGTACTTGAGTATAGCTGAGCGGGCAGAGTTCTCATCATCTTTGAGACTTACGGAGACTCAGGTAGGTCTGATTACAACTTCTTAGGGTCTATTATTCCCAGGCTTATTACGTAAAAGTTGCAGTAGGGACAATATTTGTGAAATCTGTATCAAGCAGATACCAGCTACTTATTAATCATCTGTCGACACACCTACAGCCTAATATACAAATATATTTATTTGGAGCAAAAATAACAAGGTAACATTAAAACATATGAAAACGATACCGACCGCAAAAGTGTAAAACTATAATATAATATAGGGTCTTTCATTAAGCGTGTCCTATCTTTAAATTTAAATAAAACAAAGTGTGTGTGATATATTATCGAAATTATTTATTTATTTGAAAGATGTAGTGATGCCATTATGTGTGGAATATGACATCATTCAAATGTCCACCACGGCTTCTTTGGGTGGAGCGCATGCGAGATATCCAATTTTCCATGACTTTTGCGCATAAGTCAGGCTGAATTTGACATATGGCATAGGTTATGTTGGCTTTGAGGGCCGCTGTGATTTGTGGTTTATTCACATAGACCTGCAACTTAAGAAAACCCCACAAGAAAAAGTCTAGCGGGGTTAAGTCACAAGATCTCGGTGGCCAGTTCACATCAGCTCCACGTGAGATGACCATGCCCTCAAATCTCTCATGCAGAATATTCAATGTGGCATGAGCTGTGTGGCACGTCTTGTTGAAACCACATGTTGTTGGTGTTCAGATGATCCAGTTCATGCCAAAAAAAGTTGGTAATCATCGACCTATAGCGCTTGCCGTTGACAGTGATGGCCTGGCCAATGTTGTTCTCAAAGAAATATGGCCCGATGACGCCGCCAGCCCAAAACCCACACCAAACTGTAACTTTTTCGGGATGCATTGAACGCTCTTGGATCTCATGTGGATTGGTATCGTCCCAAATTCGACAATTTTGTTTGTTTACGTATCCATTCATCCAGAAATGGGCCTCATCGCTGAAGATAATTTTTCTGTGAAAATTACGGTCAGTTGCTAACTGCTCCAGTGCCCATTCAGCGAACACACGTCGTTGTCTATGGTCGTTTACCTTCAATTCCTAGGTGAGTTGAATTTTATACGGGTGCAGGCCCAAGTCACGACGCTAAATTCGCCAAGTTGTGGTCTGTGAAAGGCCGAGTTCTTGTGAGCGACGCGAAATCGACTGCCTCGGATTCTCCTGCACACTCTCACGGACAGCGGCGATGTTTTCGGCAGACCTTGCGTTTCGTTGACGTACGGGTGTTGGTCGATCATTTACCGAACCATTGGACTCAAATTTATCCACCACACGACGAATAGTCCTCTCGGTAGGACGATTATGGCGACCGTAAAATGGGCGAAGCGCGCGGTGCGTTGCCCGAACAGAACACTCATTTTGATAAAACAATTTTATCATTTGCACGTGTTGTTGAATGCCATAGCTATCCATGATGATTTGGCAAAACAGAATGAATAAATTACAACCAATTTGACAGATGTAGCTTCAACAAGATGGCCGCTACCAACTGTCAAAGTTCGGACGTGCCTATTGGAAGACCCTATATATGCTTAAAGCAGAGTTATTCGCGTACAAAAAATGTGTTTGACAGCAGCGGTTGCGTAATTGACGTTTATTAGCTTATTGGTAATGTTACGAGTTAAATAATCTTGGAAATGGTATATGAATCATACACCTTCTTCTTCTTCTTCTTCGTTAATGGCATGTATCATAATAATGTCAATTTTGTTAGTGTCAAGTGTTAATATCGTTCGTCATTTGTTATTTTAGATAAAATAATTGCGTATTTGATATAAAATAATTGAGGATTATTTTTGCTCGAATCACAAAAAAACACAAAACTTTTATTCCAATTATTCACACCCGAGTCCATCACTCTAGCTCAATTTAAATAAAAACACCAAAATAAAACCGGAAATAACTCAAGAAAAATAAATAATATAAGAACGCGCAATGTTTGATTCGCAAGACGGCCAAAAATAATCCAATCTAAACCTGTTTCCACTAACCCTACTTACAATCTGTCATTTCTGACTTTTCTAGCATTCGGAACTGCCTAATCGGTATCTGAACTTTAGATAGCACTTAATGGTTGCTTAAACTTTTAAGTGCTAAAGGTGTTCCTTGCCCGCCTGTTCGTGATTTCTAATGAAGATATTATTGACGATCCTATGTAGTGCACGTTAAGCCTTAAGCAATTAGTCATGTTGCCAAAAAATAAATAAAAAAATAAAAAAAAAATATTCAAAGGTTTATGGTAACTTTTATGATGCAAATAAATTACCTTCCAAATACATAGGGACCATATTCCAGAGCAAAGTTCAAACTAAGATCTTGAACTAAGCATAGATTTTTACACAGTAAATTATTTGTAAAAACATTCAGAACTGACAGAAAATGTATGATTAGGTTGTGTAACCAATCATTATAATTGCACGGCTATTATTCAACTAAGAGAGGTAAACAAAACAGATCATATTCTTCATTAGAATCTATTTAACATGATTATTTCCACTAGTCTCATTTCTAGTACTATTAGAACATATGAGGCTAAAGTTTCATATGTCCCATTACCAACTCAAGTACTTTTTTTGTAACATGTACGAGTACTAGGTATACAGAACTGCCAAGAGGTCACCTAAGTAGAGTCGTTAAACATTGCATTTTGAATCTAACGTCATTGGCATACAACACCCCATCCCCTCCTCTTATCAAACTCATTATTAAAATTAACTTTCTAATTCCAGGTAAAAATCTGGTTCCAAAACCGTCGAGCAAAAGCAAAGCGCCTTCAAGAAGCTGAAATCGAGAAGCTTCGTCTATCCGCCCGGCCCCTCCTCCCTCCTTCATTTGCCCTCTTTGGAGGGGGAGGGGCGCCCCCCCTTTTTGCAGCAATGGCTGCAGCCACGCGTCCACAGCTGAGCTTTCTAGGTGGACCGCCGAGTCACCAGCACGCTATTAATATGAACATCCTGAACTCCTTGCAGCCACATTGACGTTTATATCACGCGGAATCGCGTGAGGATCCACCTGTTTAGTGGGATTCGACAATATAGTGGCATTGGACATATTAGTGGCATTGGACAATCTAGTGACATTGGACATATTTGTGGCATTGATCAATCCAGTGACATTGGACTAACTAGTGGCTCATGGACATTCTAGTGGCTTTGGATAATGTAGTGGCATTGGACATTCTAGTGGCATTGGACAATTTAGTGGCATTGGACAATATAATGGCATTAGACAAAATAGTGACATTGGACATTCTAGTGGTATTGGACATTCTAGTGACATTGGACAATCTAGTGACATTAGATAATTTAGTGGCTTTGGCTGATTTAGTGGCACAGGACAAGTTAGTGCTCTGGGCTTGACAAAGGCTTTTGGGCGACTAGCTTTATTACTCTGGTGACCGTCGAGATTATACAACGTACTTTAGTGGTCTACAAGTGCACTTTTCTGGATGGCCATCAGAGAGTATACGAACTTCTTCAATAGTGCTCAGATGTTTTTGAGACCCTACAGCTGATTAACAGTGTCAGTGCCATTTAACGATCGTAAAATAGCAAAGTTGTAGCTATTATAAGTAAAATGTTGGTAACTCTAAAAATTACGATCATTTATTGACGGAAATTGTATTTGAAAATAAAACATTTGTACAATCAGCATAATGAGGCAATGTATAATTGAGTAAATGTCAATTCGTAAATAATTAAGAAATAAGTGATGTTATAATTTCTAGATTAGACAAACAATTTTAACACGCTACTAAATATAAAACTACTAAATGTAAATCTTAACGGTTTAATTGAAAACTATATGGCGCCACTGGACAAATAATTACGCGCTATCGTGTTTTGGAATATGCCATGAGTATTTTGCGATTCTTTACTTTATTCAGAGATATTTAATAATAGTAACTCAGTACAATTAACTTGGAATGAATTAAGATGTATTAAAAAAACAGCATACGTTTTTTAAGCCGTAAATTAGTTAAAATAATTACTAAAGTATCAATTTTTCATGCAAAAGTAAGATGGATTTTAATAAGGTATTTCTGATTAAGTATTTGAATAATATTACGTATTTTTTTTATGATTACGTTTTAAATGATGTTGAAACCTATTAATATAAAATACCTTTACAATAAGTGCTTATTTAATATTCAAGAGTCAGTGTTTGTTTCTAGATTAAATACCTATTTAATTAAATAGATTTAAATAATTTAATTTTCTGATTCCTATAAAGCTAATGTAAATAATTATATAATTTATTTTAAATATTAATTTAGTTTATTAATGTAAACTGAAATAAATAGAATAGATTTTTTATAACAAAAAAAAATTGTAAAAGCTAATTAGGGAAACAGACTTTTACTATAATAGATTTGGTGAGTATAAAGTACAGTCAGCGATAAAAATCTATAATGTGGAATTTTTATAAATTAAACTTTTAACATGTCAAAAAATTGGATACTTGCATAACTAATTTTGATAAATGTAATGTCAAATACATTTTGCGCTGACTGTACATTTTCTACATCATTTTCATCACTAAGTGTAAATAATCAGAAAGATTGGATAATTGAAAATAAACCGTTCGTTCCCAATAACTATTCGCATGTACTTATTATAAAACGATCCGTTGTTTGTCCGCTAACCTCTAACAATACAAGTAGTGTAAGCCACGATTGTCGAAATATATGTAAATTATTAATTAAATTATCATACGTTCTAAGTGAATTTTGTCGTTTTATTCTTATTTTTATCTGACTTTAAAAATGGATGAGGTTCTCAAATCGTTGCAATCATTTTTTTTTATGTATGTTCACCCATTACTCAAAGATGCCTGAACCGATTTGGAAATTTCTATTTCGTTTCAAAGTTTCTTCCTTTCCCCTTTAAATTTTATCAAAATCGGTCGAGCCGTTATAAAAAAATCAAAAATCAAAAAATTGTATACATCGATGATATTTTCGTTTTCTCCGAAACCTCGCTGTCTCATTGCGTTTAGTTGGCCTTCCCATATTATATATAAACAAAATACATCTACGAGTACTTTCCACTAAAACACTTTAATATTCGATAAAGTCGGTTTTCTTTTTAGATTTTATAACGTAATTATTAGAGAAAAACAAGCCGGCACACACCTTGGTCTTTTGTTTTGTCGTAGCACCTGCTACGCCGTAGCTGAGACTAAAAAACTCTTGTAGAAAGTACTGTTATTTTTACGTTTTGATTGAAGAATACTAATTAAAACAATGAAAGTAGATAGAATAAAAAGCTATACTATTTTACGAAAGTACTTTTGACTCTCTTACCATGATAATAAACTTTGAAGCGTTTTTTTTCACTTTCAAAACATTTGTAATACAATACAAATGTTAACACAATACAAATGTTTATTTCGTTTCCAAAAATAAATAAATTAAAACAATGATAAAACCTCCTTTTAAGTAAAGAATACTTGTCATAGGAGGTTTCGCTCTAAGCTCTCGCTCTGGCTCGTAAGTTGTACGACATTCGTGTACTATAACATTTTGATAATAAAGGATTTCACGCGCATCTAATTTTGTCGGAGGCACAGACACTGTTTAGATCATCTAGCTAGAGAATCTTCATCAAGGTGCGAACGTGAGCGAAGCAGATCAAACTCACCCTGATGAAAATTTCAAGTTGAATCGAAACAGTGTCAGTACCTCCATCGACAAAATAATACGTCTGTAAAAGCATATATTTCTCAAAATGTAGCTTTAAAGCATGTTTCTTGACACTTGACAGTTGCCCATTTTGACAAAAAATGAGTCTGCATTAATTTAATTAAAACACATTTGTTTTATTTATTTTGTTCCATCGTTTGACATTTCACGAAGTAACATATACCTAATGTAACTAGTTTTTCTCGTGTAAAGTCATGTTTATAAGGTAGTTTTAGTGGAATTTGAATCAATAAATTGTGACTTCTTAAGTAGACAATTAAATTTAAAGTCTATTTTGTTTTTTTTCTGATTGTACGAAAAAGGAATGCAAAAAAATCTACGGCCATTCGACGGCCATTCCGCAATGACGTTAAGAACAGAGAAATGACAATCATCTCTACTTTGGACTGGCCTGTCAGCTCAGTTGGTGGTAGCTTGCCTTCTGCGTAGGTTGAGGGTTCGATTTCCTGCTAGGCTAACCATTTGTATGATGAACACAGGTGTTTATTCTGTGTTTGGGTTTTATAAAGTATCATAAATATAAAAAAGCTCTATTTAAATACCATTTTCTGACAAGCACACATACCATTTACGAGGAAACTAAAATATTCAATCTTCAACAACTTTACACTTTCACAGCGTGAGTTCTAGTATAAAAGATATTAATGAATAAAATACACACACAAATAGAATTTACAAAAAGAACATTTCGCCATAATCTAAGAAATACAAATAAACTAATACTCAGAAAACCTAGGACCAATTATGGACAAAGAAATATTATGTATGAGGGTGCACAACTGTTTAATAATTTACCTGATGATATAAAAACCTCTAAATCACTACCTATATTTAAAACTAAACATAAAAAATATGTATATGATAAGATATTTTAATGTATCCCAACTTCCCGTCCTGGATTCGACCCGAGTAACCTACCGGCTGCGCCAATTATAGATGAATGAACTCACATTAATATGAACTTCAATAGTTACAGAATTAATATAAACTCTTACTAACTAACTAATCTAGTTGACGAGTCCGAAGTTAGAACTGATCTCCTTTCCTGTTTCTCTCTTCCTTTATGAAACCTCTGTTCGATGTTAAGGTCGCGTATCTGTTATCTATGGAATCGATAAGCTATTAGCATTCTTTGCTTATCGAATGGTTCCTTACAATATGTAGAGTAAGCTCATCTAGGCACGTAAGACATGTCTTGAGAACATAGTACATGTAACACACTAGATCTTTAGAATATACTTGAATAAATGTTAGTTATAAACCTAGTTTTTAAGCCCATTATAAGTGAACCCTGTTCTTTATGAGTCAATAAAATTGATCTAACTATATATGTATTTAAAAGATATATCTATTCTGTCAGTCATCTGGGCACCATAATAAAAGCGATGCTTAGTTTAGGACTAGATAGTGTTGTGTGCATGGTGTTGTCTACCAATGTTTATGAGGATATTTCAAACTAAAAAAAAACACTTAACATTGGCAAAACTGGCATCATCGACAGATGTGATTATAGGAAGAAGAAACAGTAATTTTTTTACAATCGAGCTGTCTAACCTGTAAGAGGTAACTACAACCTACAACACATGGAATACCAATACCAGGAGGTATATACCAGGAGGTATATACCAGGAGGAACACGCACATTGCTGGCCCTAGATATAAGTCAAAAGTTATCTTGTCTGTTTGCCCAGTAATGTACAGTCCACTTGCTCCAGTGCCCTTCGAACCGGCACACAGTAATGCTTGCACACTACTGCTTGGAGGCAGAATATCTGCCGCTGGTACCCACCGAGACTCTTGCTAAAGAGTTCTACCACAACCGTCATCGGTTTCAAACTATCATATCCTCTTCTACTTCCTATTCTGTCCCATTAATTATAAATATCCAAGATTTCATGGCTTGTTTGTTTGTGACTATGAAAAAAGAAAGCAAAAATATATAGAAAAAAAATGTGTGAGTGTCGTGGAACACTCGGTTGGAACGAAGTTCCTATCGTAGTATATTATTAGACAAAAATATTATATTATTGATTAGCAAATACAAATGAATGAATTACTAGCGTCTGAGAGCAATTAAATAAAACACAGAAATAACTAATGAAGTGAAGAAATGGTAGGAAATTTCGTAATTAATATATTTATTCGAGTTGAAAAAATAAACATTTTATTGTACATCATTCAATTCATCTTATTCATTCGTTCATACGTTCATCTAATTAATTCATTCGTGTCACTCTATGGATAACCGTCTACACTAAGAAAGGGTCGTGACGGAAATTCGTGACGGAAAAATCATATCCGTGCGATCAAAAATACATTTTGAATATACTGGCCTCAATTCTGTTGGCACCAACCTAACTAACTAATTTTAGCTGAAATTAGGTTTTGAACTGTCAAATTAACCTGTAGTATTCTGCTGCTACCAACTTATCCTAATTTAATTTTATCTAACTTAATTAAGCGTTCCTAATTTAGTTAGATGGTACCAACCGAATAGGTTTTACAAATGTTATGACTTACTAAATATATTTTAGACAATTCCTAATTTTAGAAATGAACCAACCGAATTGCCACCACTGTCTTCTTATAATACTAGGCGAATCTAGGTGCAAATTTCACCTAATCCCAGTTCAAGTATCCGGCAAGAAACGCGTCTGGTCTTAACGCTTTTTTGTATGATCCTTGCTAATTTTGTTACGGATGAGTAGAGTTGGATAAGATTTGTTTTAAGCTTTTTTGTCAACTAAATAATCCGATACTTTATAATATGCAACCAATCATAAAAGGATGACTTATACGACTAATTGTATCTACGTACTACGCGGGCAAAGCCGCAGGCAGTAACTAGTAAAATATATCACTGAATGAGCTCCAAGTACAATCAACAGAGAGCTTTAGGAAGGTATGTCATTTCTCTATAGGTCATAGCGTTTACCCAATAGCAACACATAATACTTTCCAACAAGTCCAGCCATCTTCATTTCCTGTCCCTACTCGCTAATTGGTACCGTCAGCAAATAAAAACTGGACGCTCCATAATCGATGTTAATACTTTTTAATGCACAGATTTGTATGCCGCGACGCGACAGCTGCAGAAATAGTGATGTGAGCGTCTCGGGCATGTTTTTATCGATTGAATCCAATCAATAAAATGTCAAGCGTTTTTATGTGTTATGGAGTAAAACTTTAGAAATGTTTTTGTCTGTGTAAAATGCACATGATTATTCAATTTTGAGGAACGCACTATGATATTCACCGATGATTTTTTCGATGACGGCACAAACACTGATTAAGATTCCTCTAGAGAATACTCATTTATTCTTCGCCAATCAAACTCACCTAGAGTTTGATTGGCGAAAGTGAAATATTAAATATATAAAAATTAAACAGTGCGTCTGATTTTGGGGAATGTACACTAAGTCGAATTTCGCGTTGCGTCTGGTCGCTTACGAAATTGAAAGGCAGGGTGCAAACGTGGACACTTTTATGTCTTGTGTCAGATACAAGCTACCGATGAATATTTGATTTTTATAGAACAAGTATGAAATCATCCACTCCCTGCGCATACGTAAACATTTGTGTTGGTGTTGATGTTGTTGGTGGTGTTTTGTGTCCAATTGCTCCCACTTAACACATACTTATCGACGATCAAAAAGTGTTCGGTGTCGGTAACTGGAAACTAAAAGTCACCAGTTGAAGACACAAGCAAAATCATAAAATTTCCTTACAATTGTAGTTTCTTCATCGATGTCCATCGTGAGCCAGACGGAAAACAAGCAACGAATTGTACCAGTAACACTGCAGTGGCCAGTAATAGCAACGGGCGACTGTGTCCGATCACCGCCACAGGACACAGCAACTACGGTTCCCTCTGATGGTGTGCCGTGTCTGCAACAGTGTCTACGTTTTCGTATCGCCTAAGATGCCGAATCCTCATTTATATATATCAATATATATGAAGACGCAAGGCATTGAAATTCGTGCAACCATACAATTTGTACACCAAATAAACTTTAGCGGGACAACACACATGCAATTATCGATTTTAGTCACCCGCCGCACGATATAAGTCGAAACCTACTCTGCTTTGGAACTTGCGATTTTACTCACCTGCGGCCAAGCCGAAGCCGCACTATCTATAGTTGCTTGTGTAAAGCCTGCATTAAGAGTCGTGAACCATTCCGTTTTGTGTCTTATGTCATTGACATATATATCACCCCAACACTCTTCACCTACTACACTTTTTGTATATATGTATTTATTTAAAAGAACTCACGCTTTTGTTAAAACAAAATAACAATTTATTTCGTTTCCAGGAACACAAGTTCAGTCCTTTCATAGAATACGCCTCCCAACACTACCGCACACGACTCGCGAGATCATTAATTACCCATATATTTATTTACTCACCCAAAATGGCCGTTTATTGCTATCCGCGTCCAGTTGTTTATAGTAATTGGTCATTTTATTCGTAATGATGGTCAGTTGACTAACTTATTGGACCCATCGCCAGTTAAGCTTGGTCTTTACGCCCGCCCTATTCTCATCAACTATCGATAAACGAGGCAGTTTCTCGGGTGTCTTCTAAAGGTGGTCCTGTTTTATTGTATGAATTGGTAAGTCAATAGTTGACAGCTAAGATGTTTTCACTGCGTTTTTATAAGTCTTTATTACTTAGTAAGTCCTTGTTAACGGTTATCGATGATTCCGTTATGTTGCCAGCACTATGTATTATTTTTATGAAGTGAGGAAAAAATATATGCGAACATGATCTTATACTTACCTTAGTACGTTTGAGTCACCCATCTATGCTATAACTGGTGATCGTTGCTAAGTTTTTAACACAAATGATTATCTTACAAATACCATGGGTCAATTAAAACATAGAAATGAATAGAATAGAAAATACTTTATTGTACACAAATACATTAGACTGTTACAATATTTAGCTACACAGTAGTACAATGGGCGGTCTTAACGCTAGATAGCGATCTCTGCCAGACAACCTTAGGATGGAAAGAAATCAACATAGCTGAATATGGGGAAATAATATGAGAAAATGAAAATAATTATGAGTGATTTATGATTAAAAATATAGATAACAAAAAGTGAAATAGCATTAAAATAACAATACCTATAATTACAAAAATAAATTAAATAATAATAAATACAATAAGATAAACTAAATAAACTAACACTTACTTATATATATACCAAAATAACGTAAAGAAACAAGCGATAGTTAACAACATGACAAATAGTGTTCCCTGGCCATAGATTAAAACGCGAGTAGTATGTGATTTGGCGCGTACAGTATAGTTTTACCCATTATTTTGCAAACTGTACTAAATCATTATTTTTTTTAATTTGCCCAAATATTTCTGTTAAAGGTTATTACTGAAAATTAAAAACAATACAACGAAAAGCAATTAAGTGGATAAATAAAATAAATTGTCGAAAATTTTCGAATTAGGTTGTAATTATAATATTTTTAATACCAGGTTTATTAAAACAAATGACGTAACGAACAAGGCTGCACATAAGCACGCATTCCTGTTGTCAATTAAAGAACCTAATTTGCCGCCAAAAAAGCGTTGTCCACAGAGCAGTGAAAGTTTTTCGAGGAGGTCTGATAGAGGTGAATTTCTGGCTAAGCATGTCATAACAGTTAGCACAGTCAAAACTGCAGCTGCATTAGAGATCTGTATGTTGGAATATGCTACTTCTTTGGTACAGAAATGAATATATGACACGTGTCACTTATTTTGAACCAGTGTGGTGAAAAGAAGGCGCCTTCGGTGTACATGGCCAAATGAATTCGAACTTTATTTAGGTTCTACGACATATTAGTTTCCTCACGATGTTTTCCTTCAACGTTTGGATACCGGTGAAGCGCACATACATTTTTCGAACAGAAAAATACATCGTTGCACGACGAGATTGGAACCCTCGACCTTAGGATCGGAAGGCTACTACCACTAGACCCCAAGTGCTTTCAGTGACGCTCAAATAACACTGAAATATTTCGAAATAACAAAATGTTAAGCAAGCATAAAATTCACCAAATCTAAAATTGACAATATTAAACTTGGAATCCCACAAGGCTTAATATTAGGACCCTCTTTATTGATTGAACTAGCGAAGGAAGCGAAGATCGTAGTGGCAACTTAGGTGATATGGCTTTGTACGTTTGTATGTTGGTGTGAATGAATTAATGAATGAATGAAAATACTTTATTGTACACCTTAAAACTAGTAAATAAACAATTTGACAACTAAGATTACCTAAAAATATTTGTACAATGGGCGGTATTATCGCTAAGGGAGCGATTTCTTTCGGGCAACCTATGAATGGAGAGGAGCCTAACTTGAATGGAAGATTGGTCGTCGTGCACTAAATTATAAGCTATGATTTAAATATGTTTTGTGTGTTTGTTTGTTTGTTCATCGATAACTTTCGACCCGTTGATTAGATGTGCTTGTAATTAGGGGGAGGTCAACAGCATACAATTGAGATATAAGCTTTGGAACCAAATTGGACAAGGTGTTTTTAAGATATAGAGTTTCAAAAGGGCGATAAAAAGGTAAAGTTAAACAAATGTATTAAGTAAATGTATTTGTACATTCTAAAACATTTATTTTTTTATTCTAGGGCGTATAGTTTTTAAGATACAGCGTAAGAAATATTTTAACTTGAGCTCAAATGCACTATAGATTCGTTGATTTTATAGGTCTGAACTTATATTGGTTGCTTTTTCATTTGGTATTCAATCAAAAGATGTAAGTACCATGTCGAGTCGTGAGCTTTTTTTAAGTTGTTTATTTATTTCTGGGGTTTACGTTAGTGGTACCCAATGAAAAATTACATAATTATATATATTTCATTATGTGGTAGCACCAAATTTGCTAAACTTCTTATCTTACTAATATTATATTTTAATATTATTATAGTATGTATGTTTCTTACTCATTCACGCAAAAACTACTGAATGGGTAATAATGAAACTTTACAATTATATAGCTTATACATCAGAATAACACATATGCTATAATTTATAAAGATATTGTGTGAATTGTCCAAAATATTACGACAAGTGTCAAGTAAGTGGGAAAAAAATGCAAGCTGTTCTGGCGTGCGCTGCAAAAGCCGTTAGAATTACACGAAGTACTATTCCTGCGCAGACGAAGTCGCGGGCACCAGCTATGATTAAATAATTTCTATCTAGGTACATTTAAACACGTCTCTATGCTAGCAAATTATTTTATTACACTATTCTTTGCATCTTTACAAATCATCAAAAATAACAAAGATAACATAAATTTCGCTGAAACAACACTCATTATGACAAGTTATCAAAAATACATCAAATAAATATATTTCGACTATCAGATTGAATACCAGAGCAACCCTTTTGATCCAATTTAAATTCTCGGCATTTTTACTGACCACCGAAGGTTCGGTGATTGGGATCGGACGGTCGAACGGGCCTATTTATTAGGAGTTAGAAGTCATTCGTTGTAAATAGCCTCGAACTAGATTTAAAAATAAATCGACAAAGCGTATGTTGCGTAAGAATAAGACAGACTAATGGTTAGTGGTCCCAATTCAATACAACATAATTGTAAAACAGTTTTTTTGTTGTTTTGAAGTGATAACTTCTTATGGGAGGGTAAACCGCTTTGTTACGTAACGCGTTACGTCACCAGTCCGTCTGGCTTCCCTTTCTCTCACGCATACGGCAGCGGTAGGCAGGCTCCTCCTCTCTCACTCTAACCCTATTTAAATTAGTTTATGTTATCACTTCTGTCGGGCGTCCCGAGACGCACAACGTTCTTTTTTTAAGGTTTACATATCGGACTATTACTTATAATGTAACAAAACCTAACTAGCCGTTATAATAATCCAAGTAATTTTATCATACATCCAACTATTTCAAAAATATTTCAGGTATCCAACAAACAGCGGTTTAGTGGGGGACGAACCTTTTCCAAAAATGGCCACTTTAAAACTTAATATTTTCCTAATGAATATCGGTATCGAAAACCTGCTTAAAATAACTTCTAATATCTTTAAAAGAGTTATCCAACGATATGCCACAAGGTGGGGTATGTAGTAAAATATATTAAATACAATCCCACCTTACATGCATAGGAAAGTATCATTAAAAACATTTTTTCTAAGTGATTTATTATTTTTAACTTTGTAAGTAACACTAATATGTGTGTTCCGTGTAAAATATCATCAATATAAAACTAATAGTTTGAGAGCTAGAGCAAGATTAAGAGTGGACAGACAAACAGACAGTAAAAAAATATTTTTATTTATTGATTTATTGAGGCGGTACGAAGTTTGCCGGGCTAGCTAGTTAATGAATAAAATAAATAAATATTAGTGGACATTTCCCACAACACCAAAGCATATCTTGTATTATGGTGACCAGATATCAGATATAATACTTATATATTTTTTAATTCATAAGATATAATAACATCCAGACACAGAACAAATATCTATGTTCGTCACACAAATTTGTGTCCTGGGAAGAAATCCAACCTTCAACCTACAGCGGAGAAGGCAGAGTAAGTATCAACTGACCTAGTTAAAAACAGAAATAGTAGCACATTATTCTGAAGTTATAAGGAAGATTATCACGGATGGTACGGCTTCATTTGTAAGCCTTAAAAAAAACTGAACGTGTCGCGGGACACGCCTTTAGAAGTCCCTTTCATACGCATAATTAATCATTAACGTGCCAGGCTCTAAATCTCTACCCACCCCTCTCTTTAATTTTGATTATTGATGCAAGAAATAAATACATTGTATTGTATAACCATTGTACCATTAATACATGTAAATGACTGTATATTTTCACTCACACGGACTCAAACTGTAGGTACACCCAATGTTGTATTAGCTGAAAATAAGTGTTGCAATATTATCGCTGAGCTATATGACCCTTTTGAAATTCTGCAACACACACGCACATTTCGTTTTAAAACTCTAGTGTCTAATTTTTAATGATATATTTTTACCATTATTACCATTGACGACCTCGGTGACGCAGTGGGCCAAGGGATGGTTGAGACGCAGATGGTTTCGAGTTCGATGTTTGGGGGACAAATGTTTGTATGATCTGCAAGTATTTGTCTGGGTGTTTCTATGTATAATATGTATGTATTTACAAAAAAATGTATATAAGTAGTATATCTGTCATGTGGTACCTACCTATAACACAAGCTCTGTTTACTTTGGGGCCACATGATGCTGTGTGAAATGTCCGGCATTATTTATTTATTGTACATGCGTGCTGGTTTATATAATAAAAGTTTTATCTATCTACGAGTATATTGTTAACTAGCTGTCCGCGCGCAGCTTCGCCTGCGTGGAAGATTTTTCTCAGGACAAACCAATTTTCCCGACATAAAAAGTAGCCTTTGTCACCCGGGGATAGCGTAGCTTTCCAACGGTAAAATAATTTTTCAAATCGGTCCAGAAGTTTCGAGCCTATTCAATACAAACAAACACACAATGAAATATTTCCTCTTTATAATATTATTATATAGTTGTTAATAAAAATGCATCGCCTCATTTTGCTCTGCCCTCAGATAGTTAACTGAAATTTGGAATGTATAACTTACTGTTATCTTGTACTAGTTTTTCGTAGTTAAGGTAAGAAGATAAAAAGGATCATTCTAAAAAACGCTAGGACCAGGACGAGATTCTTGTCAATTCTCGGACTTGGGTTAGGAGGAATTGGCACCTAAATTTACCTACTATGACGTTTCAGAGGATCGTTGTGATTTTATTTTATTTTTTATTCTGACTTCGCCAAACTTTGCAATACTTTATTATACTGCAATGATGTATATAATTAGTAGACGATGCACACTGTGTAAGTACCTACATGTAAAATGTTTTAGATAAGAATAATATATCAATATCCTTCCAAAGACTATATCATCGGAAACCGGGATGCGGTTCAATTAATTTTGCAAAGATTAATTAAAAAAACCCTACTACGTTTTACACTACCTACACGCATCGTTGGAAAACGTTCGACGTTCACATTGTACTCGTCTAGTACTTCATCTTCTCTTAATTTATAAGTTAATCCTGTTGCGGGTTCGATTCCCGCCGCAAAACAAATTTATATGATCTGCAAGTATTTGTCTCGGGTCTGGGTGTTTCTATGTATAATATGTATGTATTTACAAAAAATAAGTATATCAGTCATGTGGTACCCATATCACAAGCTCTGCTTACTTGGCCAGATGATGCTGTGTGAAATGTCCGGCATTATTTATTTTTATTACTATTATTGCCATGGCTTAATTAATTAATATTTTTATAATTGACGTAACTAAGAGTTCCCAAGTGATCCAAAAGCTTGAGTAAAATATATGAAATATACAGTCCTTAAAGATAACTTTATCTTCTTGTATCAGAGCAGTTACAAAGTTTGTCTATAAAATTCTAACGACACTAGTACCTACATTATTATCTGAGTTCGAGTTCCGTTCTAGTAACATATGTGAGTTCGAGTTCCATTTGAGTTACAAGTGTAAGGTGACGAGTTAATTTGAATGCAGTTGTGTGGGCGCGGTTGTTTAATGTAGCAGTGCCACTGCCACCTATAACTAATCCGCAAGCCCCCGGCCATCGGCTCATTTGTCTTGGTGTCTACCATCCTTGATAATAACATCATGATTGGACTCTACAATAGGAATCCCAAAGAGTCTAGCCAATTAATTCCTCTGAAATATGTAGTTTTAAGTAATGCGCAAATTTTTTCCGCTTGTTTCTACGTCTTATTCAATGTTCTATTGAAAAGCGCGAAATGAATCCGTAATGCGTGCTAGGAATTAGAGGTTCAGAGATATTTAGATAGATAGATTTGACTTGCCTCTGCTCAGTTGGTAATAGCTCTGCCTTCTGCGCTGTTGGTTGTTTTATTCCCACCCAGAAGGTTGCGGGTTCGGTTCCCGCCGCGGGACAAATGGTTGTATGATCTGCAAGTATTTGTCTCGGGTCTGGGTGTTTCTAAGAATAAAGTATTTACAAAAAAAAAAAAAAAAAGTACTTACATAAGTAGTATATCAGTCATGTGGTACCCATAACACAAGCTCTGCTTACTTTGGGGCCAGATGATGCTGTGTGAAGAAATGTCCGGGGTTATTATTTAAAAAAAAATACTTGCGATGAAGATGTTTGCCTGTGTCTGAGTGTTATATAGTATCTTATCCATGTAATTAAAATAAATAACTATGCTATAGTATGGTTTTGTGTGGAATGTCAAACAATATTCTTTTTTTATTATTTTTGTAGCTTCTGAAGCATACATAAAAACATTAAAAGAAAAACAATGAACAAAGTGGCTAGGTAGATACACAGAGAAGCGCTAATTTACGCTTCTGTCAAAATGTAGAGTGATTTGACGTACGAAGCGAAGACCATGTCTGTAACCCACCAGTGGGAACAATAGAAGGCTGGCCAATAGTCATAGTAGTCATGTTCACAATGTAACGTATAGCATACATGATCAACTATGAGTGCACAGTGCTTGCAGTGCACAAAATAAATAAATAAAATAAAAAAATAATGCCACACAGCTTTATCTAGCCCCAAAGTAAGCAGAGATCATACAAACATTTGTCCCGCGGAATCGAGCTCGAATCTTCTGTGTCTTAGGCGGGTCTTCGCCCACTGCACCACAAAGGTCGTCAATAGAATTATTAAAAAAAACATTTCACACAGTCCATGTATCACTTTTCTTACACCTACCCATACCTTTATAACCTTTCACATTCAAATCCATCACCCTTCTTGACTTCTTGACTGGACTTTCATCCCTCCATGACATGTCTAACCTATTACTCTCAACTTTTAAAGGCCGGTCATTATTGTTGTATAGCTAAAGCCAAAGTCAAGTCAAGCCAAAACATTCTTTATTCAATAAAACCACAAAGACCACTTTGAATCGTCTTCTTACAGGTTATTCAATCTAGGTGCCGGTTCCTCCTAACCCCAGTTCAAGAAGAATCCAGCAGAAACTCGTCTGGTCTTAACAGCAAGTCGAGTTGGAGCAGCTTTATTCTAAGCTTTTTCTCATCTAAATAATCTGATATTTTATGATATGCTTTAAAAGACAGTTTCTGTTTTATTACATTTTAAAATTTGCCAATCGACAAATCTAACACATCGCTTTGGACCTTGTTATAGAAGCGTACACCCTATAAAAGATTTATCAACTTTAGCGAGTGTACTGTGGGAACAGCGAGTTTATCTTTATTTCTAGTAGCCAACTTTTAAGTCCAACGCAAGCAGTCCAAGAAAGAACCACAAACGAAACGCCTCTAGCCACACTCAGACAGCTAAGACAAAATATGAAAAATGATCTGTCGGGTAGCAACATGGACCAGTGATGCTTTAATTAGCCCCGAGGCAACGGCATTTAGCCATACAACCAATTGGAGCCTCCAAGCTCAGGGTTGCCACCTTTGCAATGCAAATTCAACGCATAGTCCTTTCATTTTTGGGACAAACCTTAGTGGTTTAAGATGCTATTTTTAATTTTAAGAACGTACATATTGTTTAAATGATAATAAAGGAAAAAAAAAAAAAAAAAAAAATTTAGGGTACTGATGTCTACAAGAAACCTTTATAGTTTCGCTATGTCTATATCTCTGCCTTAATCTTGCTTTTACTAGACTATTCGTTTTATCGTGATTAAATTTTGCACGGTAGTACTTAAAAAAAACGCTTTTTAGTGATGGAATGTAAAGTGGGGTTAATTTTTGGAATGAAGTTCCTTATCGCACGGTGCGGACTTGGCGGACTTGGCTAGATGAAAAAAAGCGTAAGATTTTTTGCGTCACGAATTTGCGTCACGGCCCATTCTTTAGTGTAGACGGTTATCCATAGGATGACACGAATGAATTAATTAGATGAACGAATTAACAAATGTATTAGATGAATATGTACAATAAAATGTTTATTTTCACAACTCTAAAAAATATATTAATTACGAAATTTACGACATTAGTTATTTCTGCGTTTCATTTAATTGCTCTCAGACGCTAGTAATTAATTTATTTTTATTTGCTCGTTAACAATATAATACGTTTATCAATAATAATATACTACGATAGGAACGTCGTTCTTGGCCACGACACTCACGTATTTTTAAATATCCTACAATATGCCACACGATGGGATGTGGATAGAGATATTCGTTTGGTAAATATCAAGCTATGAAGTGGCCGTTTTTGATAGAGGTCAGTCCCGACCAACTCTACCGGCTAAACTGCTATTTGGAGAAACCCGAAATGTTTTACAAAATAATAAATAAATAATCTCAGACATTACACACAGCATCATGTGGCCCCAAAGTAAGCAGAGCTTGTGTTATGGGTACCACACGACTGATATACTACTTATATACTTTTTTTGTAAATACATACATATTATACGTCTACTAATGGTAAAAAAAATCCTATAGTTCTGTCAACAGAACTATTCAACAGAACAGGTGGGAGTAGACTATATTATACATAAACACACCAAGACCCGAGACAAATATTTGCAGATCATACAAACATTTCTCCCGCGGCGGGAATCGACCCCGCAACCTTCTGCGTCTCAGCCGAACCTTAGCCAACTGCGCCACAGAGGTCGTCATATAATAGTTGGATATATAATGAATTTACAACGAAAATTATCACGAATAGTAAGGCTTTACGAAACTTTAAGGTTTTTGAGAAACAGCCTGATTTGTAAACTTGGCTTGTAAAACTAAACTTGTAAACTTGTAAAAAACAAAATGGCCCATTAAATTTTTTTGCTATTCTAATTAGATGGTTTTGAATTGGTTTGGGAGCTGACCACTAGTCATTCTTATCTTTACTGACTTCGGAACCCTTCACTATGGGTGCTCACATGCACTTGGCCAATTCACATAAAGAAAGGTAGATGCGTATTTAAAAATAATTAGTTTCAATTTAAATTAATTTCAGTGGTGCAGTCTCATCAGCTGATGTCAGATATTGCTCGTTTTCACTGACGCTAGTAGACACCTAATTTAGATACACAAATTAGAAGTATACATTTTGATAAACACGGACTTTACTCACGTATTATTTTGTCGATGGAGGTACCGACACTGTTTCGATTCATCTAGAGAATCTTCATCAGGGTGAGTTTGATCCGCGGTCCGCTCGCTGCCGCTCGAGTTCACGGTTCGCACTGCGGGTGAGGTATCTTGCGGCGGTCTTGTAGTCCATAACATTTAGACTACAAAACAAATATTTAAATATTATTTAAAATTTTGATGATGAATAAGGCTCGGGGTCCTTAAGTTTGAGATAAGGAAAACTCTGAAACACGTATCCATTTATTTGGTATTTTACTTTTTATTTTTGTTTACTTTTGTACTTTTGTAAAGCTTAGGTTTCAAAATTTTACAAATTTGACACCCTAGTTTACCTCTTTTTAATGGTTATTTTGAATAGAAAATATTTTGTTTTTAAAATATTCATACTAAGTCTCAAACAAATCGCACTATTTTTTTAAAATGTTTTCTATACAACTTACCCCTTAGGCTAAGCTAATAGCACCATCCGTTACAAAGTTTCTATACAAACACTCACTCGACACTCCATTTCACCCCTTTTAAGGGTTTTCATAAAAATCTTGAAATACGTGTCCAATTATTTTATATTTAAAGTACCCAGACGAAGTTTTCTAGGTTTCGGCTCGGTGATGATGAATCAGTCAGGTCAAGCTCTTTTTAACCGACTTTATCAAAAAGGAGGAGGTTCTCAATTCGTCGGAATCTTTTTTTTTTATGTATGTTCACCGATTACTCGAAAACGGCTGAACCGATTAGGAAATTTTTTTTTTGTTTGAAAGGGAGGAGGAGGAGGTTCACAGGAGGTCCCATTTAAATTTTATCAAAATCGGTCGAGCTGAAAAATCAACGAAAATCTAAAAATTTTATACATCGTTGTTGTTTTCGTGTATTTCGATACTTCGCTGTCTCATTGGAGCGATGCGTTTATTTGGCCTAACCATTATTATGTAATATACAAAATACATCTACTTTCCACTAAAAATGTATTATAGGCTCAAATTTCATTCAATGGAGTCGGTTTTCATTTTAATTTTTAAAACGTAATTATATAATTGTATATAGAAGATAGAAGATGAACATCAACATTCGATTTCAAATGACGGAACATGGGGAAGGTTTGTATGGAGTGGAAACCCTGGCACAGAGCACAGAGCTTGGTTAGTTACTGCTAAGGGGCCATGAAAATTGTTTAACGCCCTTCCAGTGTCGTGGATATCTTCATTTCGCTAAAGCTTCCAGGTTCTTAAAAAGCCGTGAACGTAATTTAACATTTTAAAAAAGGGGTCAAGTGTAAAAGTTGCTCCTGCAAAGTGATTCTTTTACCATAAGTTACTTTTACTAGTCCAATTAACGATCTCTGTAGCGCAGTGGAAGTAAACTCGCCTGAACGCAGGTTGCAGATTCGATTCCGGCCGCGAGATAAATTATTGTAATCTGCAAATATTGTCAGTCAGACATTGGTTGCTTCTTCTTATGTCACCAGTAACTTCCAGTGTGGTGAAAGGATTAAAGTGCGCATTATAGGCTCCTTTCGAGCACTTGGAACACGTCTTCGAGCTACTTTGCAGTGATGGTCTATTGGTCTAGTAGCCCTGATCCTATAACTCGTAGGTTCAGAATCGGTCCTATCCCTTTTTTTCTACTATTTTGATTTTTCTACTCGTAAATTGTATGGGCGCTATACAAGTACTCTCCTTAAACCTAGTAAAAGTTAAAAAAAATAAAAACATTGGCTCACATTGCCAAGGTATCTAATTAAAATCGTCTTTCTGTAAGACCGGAGCAGTGAATTGAAATATTTCACATAAGAACCTTCATCTGTACCGTAACGACCGTCATAATCCGTCTCCGCATATCAGAAGACCAGAGCTTCAGTAAATTGAAACACTGGGCACTGGCCAGTGGCGGCTTACAAATTAATGTTGGTGATTTAATCAAGCGAACACAAAACCGAGGGATAAATCGAAACTCAGAACGTTCTTTATTGAGTTATAATCACAGTCCTGGTGATTGCTAGCAGACGTATACGTAACACGAACACTGACCGATTTATACATTTAAAAAAAGTATAAAACTCTCCATAATAATTAAATATAGTCGGATGGATCACACAGTCACTACACCCAGACAGAACAAAAATCTATAGTTTCACATAAGCCGCCATAGTGTACCGGTCTACGGGTAGTGGTGCTGCCGATATCGGTACGACATATCGGATATCGGCGTATCGTAGCTTTTTGACGTTATATCGGTATCGGCGAAATGGTGTGAAGAAGTCCTATCACACGAGGAATTCTCGCCACATGCCCGCGCTGCTCTCCCTTCTCGCCCGCTGGCTCTGCCGCCCACACTTTTACTTACAAATTCATTCACACGCATTACGCGATACGCGACACGCAGGTTTTTTTTAATTACTTTGTTTTTAGTGACCGTACTATTATATTATAATAACACACATACACGTGGGCCTCTTCTGTTACCCAGACTCTTAAGAGGTCGACTTCGGCTTGTCGGCTTGAGGGTAATAGCTGAACATCAGTGTTTACATCTTAAACAATATTATCACTGAGTCCTTTTGAAATTCTGCAACACACACGCACTTTTAGTTTTAAATATCTAGTGGCCTCAATTCTGTTGGCACCAATCTAACTAATTTTAGCTAAAATTAGGTTTAGAACTGTCAAATGAAACTTTGGTATTCTGCTGCTACCAACTTACCCTTATTTAATTTTACCTAATTTAATTAAGCGTTCCTAATTTAGTTAGATGGTATCAACCGAATAGGTTTTACAAATGATATGACTAACTAAAATTTATATTTTAGACAATTCCTATTTTTAGAAATGAACCAACCGAATCTACACCATTGTCTAATTTTAAGTTATATATTATTACCATTATGTACTATTATAACCATTGATTGTACGTGTGTGCTGGTTTATCAAATAATTGTTATATTTATCTGATATATAATAAATAACATAGTTTCAAAAATCTGTAATATCGGAACATTTTGTGAAGTGCAAGAGATGTCTCAAAAGCGGAGGGTAAACACTGCAATATGCTGTGTCTTCTAAGTAAAAATTTCGGTAATAATTAATGTTATCTATTGAAGTGGTTGCTAACTTACTAATAATTAGTGACTTCTGTCATATTTCATTTTTTTTTTAATATTCGTATCTCAGTATGATGTCGTATTTAGTTCATTTATTTTATAGATTGATTAGACGTTAGGCTAAAATTGAAAAATAAATTCGCTATTAACATATCTATTTCTAATGTTTTCTTGCATTAAAATTAATTTAAAATTAATAACAATTAAAAATTAACAATAGCTTGCTCGTATCGGTGTAACGTATCGGTATCGACGATATTTTTCCAAAAATATAGGTATTAGTATCGTAGCTGCAGATCAGTGTATTGTTGCATCCCTATTTATAAATGATAGATTTCTGAGGTAACAACATATAAAAAAATATATAACCGATTGGAGAACCTCCTCCTTTTTTAAGTCGGTTAAAAACTACGGCCACTACGGTTATCTTAGATCATAATAAAATGTGAGTGGCGATTATGTAACAGATCCATTATATTTTCTGTAGTTATTAGATAGCGAATAACTTTGAAGTCAGTCGGCCAGTTTATTATGATATTCGCAATTAAAATCTTATGAAACCAAGTGAGTTATCATTCGAATGCTTTACAACTCGCAAACCAATTAACCGTCCGCTCCCGCCATAATCGATTCCACTCGCGATTTTAATAATCGATACGAATCTGCGATGAGTTATGTTTATTTGTTTTGCGTATTGGATAATCGGATTCGTTGATTGGTATTCTGATTTGGACGTCACTGACATTATATTGATGTCTATTGAAATGTGGTGATCGATCGATCGAGGATGGGATATAGAGGCTAAGAGATTTATTGGGTAATCTTGGCGGAATTTCAATTAATAAATCAAATTGTGACTAGACTGGAATGCGATTTTGTGACGATATTCTTCTTCATTGTTAATGGTATGACATAATAATGTCAATTTTGCCTGTGTCAAGTGTTTATATTGTTGATAGTGAATTTGTTTTTTTTTTTTTTTTTTTTTTCTTCGCTCATATGAGCAGGCTAAAGTCTAGAGACCATACTGCCTTGTCTTGCGTAAAATAATTTCATCCGTTTCATCAATTTGTTTATTAATAAAGTCTTAGTTGATGGTCATTTGTCAATTCTAAACGTCATCGCGGAATGGCCGTCTAAAATTTCCTTGGGATTCTTCATCGTTCAAATCACATTGCACAATACACTTATAATTCAATTACCCATACTTGCCCTATGTAGTCACAATTTATTTATTAAAATTCCGCTAAGATTACTGAATAAAACAAGCAATAAAACGAGTAAAAAATATAAATTTAGAAGTGCTATGTTACTTTGTGAAATGCCAAACGAAGTCCCAAATAAGTCTTAATTTAAGACACTAAATATTAAATTAAAATCGGTTCATCCCTTTGGCAGTTACGATGCCACAAACACACGGATTATAGATGTTAAACTTATAACCCCTTATAACCCATCGTGAGGTTAAAAAGACTGAAGCACGATATCAATAAAAAGTTTGTATGATATGCAAGTACCTGGTCTGGTCTGGGTCTTTCTCAGAGACATTGTCCGATGATTTTACAAGCATAAATAATAATAATAATTCTAATAAATATAATGCCGGACATTTCACACAGCATATTCTAGCCCCAAAGTAAGCAGAACTTGTGTTTTTGGTACCACATGATTGATAAACTACTTATATACTTTTATTTTTTTTAACTAATACATATAACACAATTTGACTGGACCACAGATTATTTTGGTATAAATAAATAATGCTGGGCATTTCACACAGCTTCATCAGGCTCCAAAGTAGGCAAAGTTTGTGTTATGGATACCATATGACGGATATTCTAATTACATGTTTTTTTTTTGTAAATACATACATATTACACATGGAAACACCCAGACCAGAATACTTGCAGATGGTACAAACATTTTTCCTGCGGCGGGACTCGAACCCGCAATCTTCAGCGTCTTATTAGGGCCTTTGTGCCACAGAGGTAGTCAATTTGACTGGACCACAGATTATTTATGTATACAGTAGTTATTAAAAAGCTATCCACATAGGAAGAGCCTCGTTGGACCGATGTCGATAAAAACTTGTAGTGGGCGCAGAAAAATGTGTCGAGAAAAAATTTTACTAGTTTTGTAATAGTTTGACATATTGTAAATTTATGATTCTTGATTTTATCTGCCTCTTTTAATTCCTGTTTTGTTATAATCTTCTTCACATCGTGTCATAAGTTATTTCGAACTAGAGTGGTGAAAGGATTGAAATGCGCCTCAGAGGCTCCTTTCCTTTTTAACCGACTTCAAAAAAGGAGAAGGTTCACCTTAAATCATTACAAATTAACAAATAAGTTGGTTAGGTTCATTAAACAGACGTCATCTATCATCGACGACGTCATCATTGTATGGACAAATACATAGTACTATTACGCCTTTATCTAGTACGACTAGGATATCTAGTACGACTTTTTCGTCAAAGTGCAGAGCGAATCAGGTATTCATGAGGATGCCTCGTGGAGGCGAAACACGTGTCGAGTTTATTTTTAAGGTTGCATGTGTGGATGTTGGGCGCTAACTATTTACGAACATTTTCCATGGCTTTTCAATTAGTTCGATCTCAGTAGATCCATTGTCCAGATCCATAATGGATTTAGTGAGATATTTTTTTCTCTGTAGATCGGTTTGGATCTGATGAGATTGTTTTATTGCAAACCACTCGGTTAGGGTCTGTTAGAGTATATAAAAAACAATGCGCAAGGCGAGCGAGCAAAGCGAGCTTGCCGCGGCAGCGGCCGCCGAAACGCCAGAAGAATATACTTAGGACAAAACATTTTCTATTCTATATATATATATAGTTATAGTCTATTCTATAAACCTATTCTATATTCTATATTGTCTATTCTATAAATATATAGTTCTATAAATAATATATAGTAAATTTTCATCAGATCCAAATTATTGGGAAACCGATCTACAGAGAAAATAATATCTCACTAGATCCATAATGGATCTGGACAATGGATCTACTGAGATTGGTCGTTTCAATTGCGGACGGGAGGGAGGTGCATGCGTGTGCATCGTGTCTAACTCATTATGAATAGATTGGCGGAATAGTACCTACTATTCGTACTCTAGGTACGTACATAAAAAATTGCCTCTATGTTATTTCAGGTCAAAGACAAACCCTCTAACCAATAATCAAAAATCTTTAGTTAACGCGGCGTAAAAGTATGCTCTGTCTTTGTCATTCTAATGTCAAAGAATAGAGATAGCAACATATTTAAACAAGTGGCTCTATGAGTTGTAGACCTCGCAAACAATTTTCAAAATGACTGAAATATAACTTTTTTACGTTTAGCGTTTAGCGTTTTTCTTGTTTTGTTTTTTAATTTACAAAAACTGAATCTTTATACAAAATATATATTAAAATCATATTCGACATTAAAATTCTATATAGTTATAGAACCTGCTCACAAAACTTTACGAGAATCGGTTGAGAAATGCGACCTGTAGAAGAGAACATCCGGACAGACAGACATACGAAAGCTGAAACGGAGAAACTCGCTTCGCTCGGTAAATAACAACAATTTTAATTAAAATTTGTTCAGTCGTTACAATGTGGTTGAGCCACAAAAAATTCACATATAAGATGTTTTTTCTGCTATCTCTACTGCAGTCTCAAGTGTCGCGAGTTAACTGTTCAGCCTTCACTCGCTAATTAGCCGGTTCGATTCCCGGGAGCAGCACCGGTCACTTTTTACACAATATAATTTTTAGCCAATAAAAGATACTTATCGTGTATCAATTAAAGAGTTTTCTGGCCAATTATTGCTGCCTTATATGTGTATAGAAACTACGGGGTATACTGTGGCATTGTTGGAGTTATCCAAGCAAGGTATAGAGCGGATGTTGAAACTACAGTAGCTGTCGGACTAGCTTACACTATTTATATTGTGGCATAACTTTTATACTCCCCTCCGCACTCACCCCCTTTCTCTCTCCAACACACACACATACACACACACACACACACGGGCATACACACATACACACACAAATATATATAAACACACACACAGATACGCACGCACACACACGCGCATGCACATACACACACACATACATACACACAGATACACATAGACAGACACGAACTCAAAAACAGCTTACAGCTCGTGTCGTGTCGTGTCGTGTCGTGTGGTAGTGTTCTTTATTCCTTGTGTTCTTTTAGTTTTATGTATTTTAGATTTTTTTTATTTCTCCTGGATTGTCCTCCTCGTGTCTTGTATTTATTTGTATTTGTTCTGTAGCAGCTGATCAATATATACTGCCTTTTTTTCAAAAGGTCGGTCGAACTTCTAAACGATGTTCACTTCAAGTGCGATCATGTTCATACCTGTTACTTACGTGCTGTAGTTTGGTTATCATTACGCTGAGTTTATTTTGAAAAGAATGTAGAGTAATGGACAATTAATCAATAATTATGAATGTTTTGGATTCATTAATCCAAAATTATCTATATATACCTATAGACCTTTAAATCATTGGATTTTAAATCTTATTTCAATTGCATAAAGTTCAACGCACAAGTCTGTCATAAATATATAGAGTTCGGTTGTATTTTATGACGATAATAATAATTAATCATAATATCTATATAATAGATGCATATTTACTTGGCATAAAATCTTTCACAGGAGGTTATTCTCCTGTGACAGATTTTATGCCATTTCTTAGCATGAGACGGTACTGGATCGACATCCATATTAGGATGCAGTCCAAATGGACGCCATCTAACCAAAATAAAACACAAAAACGATACACGTACATTTTAACTGGCACCAAATTCTACGAAGTTAATTTCACTAATTACTTTGAGCTACTTGTTTTTAGGTGGCCCACAGTTACCACCTTGTCGTATTTAGGGGCTGGGAACTGCTGCAAGATTTACACGTAAGTAGATGGTTGTACGGTTAGTGTGAAAAGGTTGTTCGCTACCGGTTGGGTTACAAAAAGATATGTCGCCGTGTTCTCTCAGTTCGATGTTGTGGGCGGATGGAAATGTAGATTAGTTTCGAAATGTATAATTTAGTATGAACTTTTCATTGCAGAGAATGTACTACCTATCAATAAGTACGTATTATAATTACGTTTTAAAAACTAAAAAGAAAACCGACAGCTCTCTGAGGATGCCTCGTGGAGGGGCGAAACACGTGTCGAATTTCTTTTGGAGATAACTCTTTAGGAATAGATTGGCGGAATAGTACTGAATGTTTGTCCATCTGTTTAATGTTAAGTTATTATATATAGAAGCGAACCGTGTTTGTGGACACGGTGGACTTATTTACTTTTTCTAGTCACGCAAAGTTATGCAATGTTTCTACCAGACGCAGTGAAATAAGTTAAAATTGTAATTATTTACTTTACTGAATTGATTTTCCCAGGCTTTCGGATGTTTTAATCAACACCAATTTGCATGGCGCCTAAAATGACACGTCAGTTTAGTCAATTGAGGAAGTGTCATTTACTTTGTTAGTATATTACGATATTTTTTTTTTGACAGTAGGTCATACTGCTTCAGTGTGACATTACTTCTTCACTTCATTATGATCACAATTTTGCCAGTGTCAGTTTTGTATGTAGCCCAACTACTATTGGGTCAAACTGTAACTATTTACATAATACCAGTACAGGCTCGAAATAACGGAATATTAGTTTCAATTTAGTTATTTCGAACCAGTATGATGAAAGGATTGAAGTGCGTCTCTGAGGCTTCTAATATTAATACAAAAAAAATAATTTCCGGTCTCTTTTCAAAACGCCAATAACGACACAGAGTTTGCAACTCGTGCGGTATCATGAAAAAGCATCAGTGGACCGCGAGTCCAAATTAAAATTCGCGAATTTCGTCTCGTTTTAAGCTTTGGTCTGCTCAGTAGCGTTGACCGTATTTTAACGATCATAATCGATATCCAAACTACCCTTTCATATTCACCTCAAACGCATGACAAACGTCAATCGCATGCAATTTTAATCGATACGCAGATTATTTTTTAATGTTTTGCGATACAAACATTGCGCTCATATTTTATTTATTTTAGCAATTTTGAACGCAGCCCTCTGTCTGTGATCTGGATCAGATTGAGCTATCTATAGATCGTTTTAAACGGTCCTTAGAAACCTCAACTGTTTCACATGTATTTCATATTATTCTGTACATTTCTGTTATCATATCTGTAAAAAAAACATATTCATACTAGTAGAAATGTTGGTGAATTTATTAAAATAAAGCCAGAGTTATTGACTCTGATGTTATTAATTGGAATAAAAAAACACAATTTTTAATTTCATCTAAAAATGATTCTAATATAAAATAACAAATGACGAATGACATATTACGACTTTGTGACTATTTACAATAACATCTAATCATTATGACATTGGCAAAATTGACATCATTATGACACACAACGAAGAAAGCGTATTATAATATAAATGACTATATTATTGATAAGAATGCATGGCCTCATGTTGCTCTGCCCTCACACAGTTAACTGGCAGATTTGCAACGTACCTACTGATAACCTGTATTAATTTTTCGTAGATAAGCTAGTTTTAAGAAGGATCATACAAAAAAGCGTTAGGACCAGGAAGGATGAATGTCTTAATTCATCTCGGACTTGGGTTAAGAGGAATTGGCACCTAAATTCACCCAATTCACCAAATAAGGATTTGGTTTTTAAAAGTATTTCTTCTTTATCAATGTTTTTATTTTACAAGTGGCCTCGATTCTGTTGGCACCAACCTAACTAATTTTAGCTAAAATTAGGTTTAGACTGTCAAATGAAACTTTGCTATACTGCTGTTACCAACTTATCCTAATTTAATTTGATCTAATTTAATTAAGCGTTCCTTATTTGGTTGGATGGTACCAACCGAATAGGTTTTACAAATACTATGACTAACTAAAATATATCTTACACAATTCCTAATTTTAGAAATGACCAACCGAATTGCCACCAATGTGTAACGGAACAGAAGGTCATTCCGTTATGGTTCACAATTATTATAATATGCTTGGGTACAAACCTTATTAATATCACGTAGGAATACATGGGTCATTCTTATCAGAACAGATTTACCTGCAATTCTATCTCCGATCTTTAATTATTGAGTAAAATATGCGCGTAATTCATTACAATGTAAATAAACAAAGCATCTGTCATGACAGACTATACCATAGACGGATTATGGCAGATGTATGCAATTGTCAAGGTCCGTGAGTGAAAGCTAGCAAAAAGTAATTAATACTAAGATTATAAACTATGGTTTAGAAATATTTTACGACTCATAGAGTATAATAATAAATAATACTAGATTTGAATTAGTAAGATTAAATAGAATTTGATTCTGTAAGATAGAATAATCTATCCTTCTATTAATCTATTATTGATAAAATGATTTGAGACGGGAAGATCTCTAAGGAGATTGAGTTCGAAAGGGTAAACCATTAAATAGCTATATAAAAACAATATTAAAACCAGAATAGATAAATTAAAATCTATGTTCACGATATAATATATAAATCATGAAATAATTACATAGAGTTGGGAATAAATTGAAATTTTAATTAATTAAGGGCTTGATTTAGTACAGAGGTTATTTAGCTATACCACGGAGGTTGGGACGTAAATTGAAATGGAATCGAAATTTCGAATGTGTTTGAAAATGGAAAGAAAGAGAAAAAAAAGATGAAAAAGAAGACGGCGGATTTTGGATTCGAGATATGAGGACGCGTGAGGCTGTTCGAGCTGAACGTTTTTGGTAGATTTTCTCTCATGGTTTCCTACAATTACATGGTGTATTGTCGTGCGATGTTTCTGTGATAATTTTATTGTGTGAGTTATGTAATAGTTTATCCGGTCGGTAAGTAAAACATACACAATGAAATGTACGAAGCTTGCTTCCAGTATTCCTGATTCACACATCAGATTATGTTAGGTAGGACATCAGGTACACAATACAATTCGACCAGTTTGCCTAGGTTGTCGAATTACTATTATCCATACCTACACAGTAGTATAAATCTATTTATGGTTTTCGTAGGATTACGTAGTTTAACTGTAACTAAATCGGTGCGCGAACCAGTGGGGAAAACTATCATTGACTAAAAGTTATTAAACATATAAACTCAATTATCCAATGAGATAGTAATACCAATTATTTACTAAAAATTTGGCTGAAACATTGCACTAGTACTTTGTACATTGTGGTACATATTTAATGGAGATCTTATGGATGAGTCCTACTATCGATTTATTAATAATCATATTAGATAAGTTCTACCAAACTCTTAAGGCGAAAGACCTTCTAGCTTGCTTGACTCTTTACTCTACGGGCCTAACAAATAAAATCACAACATATTGTATTACATAATAATCTGTATTAGGGTCGAATAGGGTAAGATTCTTGTGTTGTAGGATTAGGGAACTTCGCCGAGTAGGATAGGAGTTAGGCAGGGCTCTTCTATATATCCAGTTGCATTCTAAGGTGCGATACTAGAAGGTTAACCAGTGGATGGATGGTATGTGAGTTGCTTGCAGACAAAAGTAAAGTAAATGCCCTTGAATGTGTTGGACCGACCTACTACATGGACGATTTGATAAAAGATTAAGCCCTCTGATACCCCTTTGCTGAACTATGACAGACATACTAATTACTGAAGTAACTGTTTTGTTTGTTGTCGTAATTAAAATTAGAGTTCTCTTGGGACATGAAATTGTCCATTGCGGAGGAAGGCTGTCCAGGTCACATGGAAAGAAACCTACTATCGCTAGCGAGGAGGGGCTAGTGATCTAAGCCGCAATAAAATATATCAATGTAGGACAAAAATTACATAAGCTGCTATTAGGAAGTATTAATATAGAACAAAAATGATTACCTTGTTTAACTACTGAAACTACCGAAATTATTATCTATATTATATTATCGAGAAAGTGACTATGTCTGTCTGTCTGTTACGTTTCGCAGCTGAACTGATTAGGATGGATTTTGAAAAAAAGATAGATCGACTTTGAGGAATGATATGGGCTGCTGTTTGTGTAGATATCACGCGTGTGGAGCTTGATATTATACAAAGTAACAATTCATGACAAGAACTAGTATCGTATTAAAATATTGAAATAACTTAAACCGTTATCAAAAATAAAAAAAAAACAAAAATCAAAAATCTTTTATTAGTTAAAAACAAGTAGTACATCATATGTGTTGGGATCTCTTCTGTTAAGTTAAAAATAACCTGTGTTAGAAGAGTCCCCTCTTTTCCGTGGTCTAAAGGAGCACTTGAATTTAACAAAACAATTTTTATACAATTACAATAAACTTAAACTAGGTACATAATAGAAATAACCATTTTAATGACATACGAGTGCGCTAGGCACAATTAGTAGGGTATTTCATGATAAAATCGTTTCAATTATTTGTAAAAGTAGGTAGGTAAATTGTTGACAAAATGGTAGGTATCTAGAAGAAAAAATAGCATAATAAGGTTTCACAGTAATACTAGATTGGATATAATACTTATTTACTTTATGCAGTTTATAATATCACTAAAGGACAATAATTAATATAATTATAAAATTAAATATCGAACCACAGCGTAGGCAAATCAAATATATTCTTCATTATAGATGATGATTACTTCTAATAATAAAGTTTATAATATTATAAATACATATCTCAACATAATTCTCTTAAAGAATCAGAGTTACTATATTCGAAACACAACGTAGGATTTTAATCACAATCACTAGACGAATCGTTGGCCAAATTAATAATAGATCAAAGTATGTTTAGGGATTGAAATTATATTATATAATATCATTTAGTTATTTGGGCTTAATTTAGGTACTTTTAATTAGTAGAGAAGGAAAAGAAAGTTAGGTGCATCGAGGAATAGTACTGGGTAGAGAGGGGGCGCGGGCGTTACAAATGCCAAAAAGTCAATCTCATAATATAAACTTCTCATTATTCCGTTTCCGCTACGTTACGGTCGCTATAATGACGGCTGAAAAAACAAGGTCCAAAAAACCAAATACTTGAATAAAATAATGCTTAATTACATATAATTCGTCAATCTATGTCAATTTAAAAATATTAAGCTAATTGCTAATTAAATTTAACTTTGTTCTTACTAGTAAGGTGACTTATCCATTACGAAGAGAATGGGCACTTGCGCGGTATGTGCTTGGAGTGTTCCGAGGTATCATTGTAAACCCGGAAATTTTGGAGGTGATGAGTTTGTGCGTGCCCAACGAGTACGTCGCGTCGCAGGCGGAGGCAGCCGCGCCTGTACTCGGCGCCTCGAGGAAGGACACATTTATTGGGCAGCACCTCTAACGCGCACCTTGCATACGTTGAATCTGGTAGCAGACAAGGTAGACGTACTCCAATGTCCTCTGAATGAAATCGCAAAGATTACTTTATATGTGTTATGCTATTTTGTTCAATTGTAATATGTAAATAATGATAATTTATATATTGTAAAATGATGACTACACTATTGTATTGGATGAATCCTGTAAAAATAGCTGTAAGAAGACATAAATATATAAGTTATCGCACTGTTTTCAATACGGTCTTATCAACCACAGGCGGTACTTCCTCTTCTTTGTTAATGACATGTGTCATAATGTCAATTTTGACGCCAATGTAAAGTTTATATTATAGTACTAGCTGACCCGGCCCCGCGTTGCTGTAACTCAGTAGTTCTAATACGTTGAACCATAAACGCTAACCTCTAAAATTATCAGTGTTTCTCTACAATATTATGTATGTATTATACATATAAACCTTCCTCTTGAATCACTCTATCTATTTAAAAAACCGCATCAAAATACGTTGCGTAGTTTTAAAGATCTAAGCATACATAGGGACAGAAAGACAGCGGGAAGCGACTTTGTTTTATACTATGTAATGATAAAGTAAGTCGTCGGATTACGTTTTGTCGTCTTGCGAAGCAAACATTGCGCTCTTATGTTATTTATTTTTCTCGAGTTTGATGTTTTTATTTAAATAGAGCTAGAGTTATTTACTCGGATGTACATAATTGGAATAAAACCTTTATGTTCCTAGTGATTCGAGCAAAAGTAATCCGTAATTATTTTATATTAGGCATTTATATAAAATAACAAATGACGAACGACAAGATACGACTCTGTGATATACTATAAACAGTATCGCCATTAACAAAGAAGAAGTAAGTTGTCACAAAATCGTATGTTGTCGTTCGTCATTTTATACAATGTAATGTTTGCTATCTTTATATATATAATTATACTGTACGTGTGTTTATCACTGAACTCATCCTAAACGGCTGGACCGATTTAAATGATTTTTTTTGTATGCGTTTGGGTGGCGCCCTGGATGGTTTAGATTCACAAATCAGCCCGGCAGATGGCGCTGCAGTCGGTACAATTATATATATTTTTTTTTTTTTAAAAACGCTCGGACGAATGGGACTCCTAGTTTTATATAAAATGGTGTGTTTCATATAAAATAATTACTTATACGGATTATTTTTGCTCGAATCACAAAGAAACACAAAACTTTTATTTCAATTAATCACTCTCGAGTCATCTCATCTCTATGAGTCAACTATTTTTTTTTTTTTATCCTTTACTTTCCCATTTCATTTGACCCTGTCCCCCGCCACTTCCCACCAGCCTTTCTCGAAGGCATCGAGATCGTCACGCCAACGTTTCATGGACGATGACGTTTCATGGACGTTGACGTTTCATGGACGTTGACGTTTCATGGACGTTGTTTCATGGACCAGAAGCTCCTCCAGGTGTTTTCGACACGTCATTTAACTTCTTTGTCTTGCCTGTTTTGGAAGGAGACTATCTGGCCCAGAAATTATATACTCATCGACGTTGTGTAATTCTTGCCCATCTACCTTGATCTTCTGTTGGGTGCTATTGGTCATTATTTGTGTCTTTAACTGATTCATCATTAGTCCAACCCCTAGACTTGCTCTGCTTAGATCTTCAAGCATATTTTGGAGTTCTGATGCAGTTGGGGCGAAAAGCACAATATAATCGGCGAAGCGCAAGTTTGTAAGCTTTTTGTCTACGTAAGATATTCCTTTATTAGACCAAGATCGAGTCTGTGTTTTGAAAATCTCTTCTAAAGTGCTTGTAAATAGTTTTGGAGAGAGCGGGTCACCTTGCTTAACTCCCTTATCAATTGTAAAATGGGGTCCAGAACTTGTGAGCTTTATATTAGCTGTGCTTTTATTGTAAATTATTTTGATAAGGTCTATGTATGTTTTATTAATGTGTTGATTTTCAAGAGCTGTAAAAATATCAGAATGTTTAATACTGTCAAAAGCCTTCGTGTAGTCCACGAAGGCTATATATGGTTTGTTATATTCCTGGTACTTTTTAATATTTTGGTTGAGTGTATAAAGGTGGTCTGTGGTCGAGAATCCCGAGCAAAATCCTGCTTCACTTTCAAAACTTTCGTGAGTTGTACTATACATTTTGATAAACACGGGCTTTACTCACGTATTATTTTGTCGATGGAGGCACCGAATGTTTCGATTCATCTAGAGAATCTTCATCAGGGTGAGTTCGTTCATTCATCAGGGAACCGTCAAACATACAGCACTGACACTATCACTAACCGGCTCCACATCGTTACTATGAAACGTTCCGTGCAGACAAGGTTTTCAGGCTGGAGAAAGAAACCAGGTTTACCTGGCAAGGAATCTTGTAACCTGGCGATTACAAGATTCCTTGTGATTGCGGTAGCTCCTACGTTGGTGAAACTAAGAGGAACATTTCTACCAGGCTGACTGAACACATTCGTGCCGTGAAGAATGCTGACGTTGAGAAAAAGAGTTTGATAGTTCTAAATGTTACTGCTCTGCATTATTAATTAAAATGTGTTTTGATAGTTTCTGGATTCGACTAGAGAATATTTTTTGCACGATGAATTTTAAAATTAAATCTTACTTTAGCACGAATTGGTCTGTGGTCAGAACTAAATTTGATTTTATTAATAATACTGATGTCCTTAATTAAATCTTTATCGGAACATAAAACAAAATCAATCTCATTCTTTATAGATCTGCTAGGTGATACTCAAGTCCATCTTCTATGCAATTTTTTCGAAAAAATGCTATTGGCTATACGCATGTTTTGTCAAAAGCAAATTGCAAGAGGCGAGTCCCACGCTCATTTTGATCACCGAGGACATTTTCGTTGTCACCGGGCTGCCTCACGCCAACTTTTGCATTAATTGAGTCAACTATAGTATTACTAAAAAAACACTAATACTAATTATAAAATGTCACATATAGCTAGAAGCTGGCAAGAAGCCACAATTTATTAAATAAAATTCCGCTAAGATAACTCAATATAACTTATAATGAATAACATAGGAAAAACGAATTAAATAATAAGAACTATGTTACTACATAAAATATTAATTAATAAAAATCTACGGAAAAGATTTCTGTGCAATTTGTAGTTCGCCATATTATTTGAACGTGCTATTGCTGTTATGTGACTAACGCCAAGATATTCCCAAAAGATAGAAGTAACCTGTCTGAGGAAATAACTGTCTGGTCTGTCAAGTCTGGAGATACAGTCATGTTTATCTTTTTCCGACGAACCAGAGAAACTGACATCTCAAGTACTTAGTGACTTTCCATCAATTAAATACCTAATACAGCTTTGTTCCCCTTTTTCATAGACATTACTGAGCCATTTTCTATAAAATTACAGCACTTAGATAACAATTAACAATTACAAACGCTAATCACGATCGTGAGAGGTAATTCAATAGTGCATTGTTTTGGTTCATTGATACCGGCATGCCGGTATTCTTTTCTTCCTATAATGACATGTTTTGTTGACAACTTTGCCTGTGTTATGTGATTGTTTGGCTATAAAGTCTTAGTCGATAGTCATTTGTCTATTCTAAATGTCATCGCGGAATCGCTGTCTAGAACTTTCTCGGAATTCCTCGTCGTTCAAATTACATTGCAACATGTAACGCGATTGTTCATACTTGTGCTATGAAGTCATCATTTATCAATTAAATGTTCCGCTAAGATTACTGAATAAAATATGCAATAGAACGAGAAAAAAATAATAATTTAGAAGTGCTATGTTTTTTCATGAAATGACAAACGAAGAATCATTTTTTAAGTTATTTTATTACATACTAGCTTCTGCCCGCAGCTTCGCACGCATAGTAGGTACATACATAAAAATTTGCCTTTGTCCGTTCCATGCAATCTATACTTATCCATACCAAATTTAATATAAGCAAAAAAAAGTTCTGCTTTTACGATCGCTACCATCTAAAAATTTCATCGAAATCGGTCCAGCCGTTTTGGAGTCATGGAATTACAGGGAACACACAGAAGAAGAACGTAACGGAATTCCAAAACAATTTAGAGAAAGTGTTCCAAAAAAAGGCCTTTACACCAGACAGAATATACACATTGATGAAACAAATGTTATGACTGTCGTCCAAGCTCCCAATGTTATAGCCCAGCGTGGACAAATACAAGTTAGACAAAGTGTTTCTGCTAAAAGAGGCCAACTGATAACTATGTGCGCAATCGTAAATGCCGCGGGAAATGCGTTACCACCAGTGTTCATATACCCAAGAGCAAGATTTCAGGAACACATGATAACTGGAGGGCCTAATGGTTGCATTGGCTTTGCTAACAGCCCTACCAGTGGATGGATGACAGGACCACTGTTTGTAAAAGTGCTAGAACACCTGCAAAATATAACAAGATGCACCAAGGATGACACGATCCTGCTTTTACTTGACAACCATGAGAGTCATTGCACCATCGACTGCATAAACTTTTGCAGAGAAAATAAAATAGTTTTACTCACATTCCCGCCTCATTGCACGCATCGACTTCAACCTCTTGATGTTTCAGTGATGGGACCATTTAAACAAAAGCTTTCTGTCGCTCAAAATGATTGGTTGCTGAATCACCCAGGAAAAACCATAACAATTCATTATTTAGCTGGTATAGTAACTCCAGCATATAATGCTGCATTCACACCAAATAATATCACTGCAGGGTTCAGAAAGCCAGGCATATACCCTTTTTCGAAGAATGCGTTTTCTGATGATGACTTTGCTTGTGCTGAAGTGACTAATCGCCTTTTAGATCTAACTGGATCTTCAGAGACTCACCCACCAAATGCTTCAGAACAAGAAAATATAAATGACGATACTATTATTGATATCAATAACCTTAAAGCTCATATGGATCCTATCACAAACGCAATGTTACCTCCCGCATCTGAAATCAACACAGAGATGCCGCCTGCTACTGAGGCTTCTCAATCCATCAAAGATAAACCACTGAACGTGACATATAAAACAAATGAAGAGTCAAACGCCAGTCTTATCACAGACTCAGTCATAACACCTGAAGTTGTAATGCCATATCCGCAAGCACCACCTCAACAGACATCAACAAAGGGTAGAAAGAAAGGAAGATCCAGAATTTTAACAGAAACGCCCGAGAAGAATGAAGTTGAGCAGCTTATTTGGAAAGAAAGAAGAGATTGGCTAAATCAGGACTACGAAAATCTAAAAAAAATGTGCCGAAACTGAAACCTAAGAAGGCTAAAAAAATAAAAGATATTTTCGACTCAGATTCCGACAAAACTAACTGCTCTGTTCATAGTGACACTGACTGTGCCTTAACTGACGAAGAAGAAGTCGTCAGTGTGGACAAAGAGGCGGAAGTCAAAATAGAACATATAAAACCTGGGGATTTTTATTTAATGCGCGTCAAGAAATATGGGCAGAGCTTTGGTTTTTATAGCCAAAGTAGAAGAAAACATTGAAAATGAACTGACAGTTAAATTTATGAAGAAAAAGTCAGGGTTCAATAAATGTTTCTTTCCGAAGAGAAAGATAAGTGGACAATTTCAATATTGGACATCCTGGCAATGCTCAGTAGCCCCAGTAGCGTCCCAAACTGCCCCCCAAGTGGGACAGTTTGGGACATTGTCAATGCTTTACTAAAATGAAAAATTTACATAAACTACTCAATAAATATGTTTATTTTATTAATGTTTTATAAAGGTAAAATACAAATGCAGGTATTATTGCATAAAACACACAAAAAACAAAAACAAAAAAATCTAGGACCTATAATATAAAAAGTGTCCTAATGTGCCTCCTTCTCCCCTACACACATCGCCTTTTTAACCGACTCCATCAAAAATAAAGAGGTTCTCAATTCGTCGGAATCTTTTTTTTTTATGTATGTTCACCGATTCCCATTTAAATTTTACAAAATCGGTCCAGCTGAAAATTCAACAAAAATCTAAAAATTTTATACATCGATGATATTTTCGTTTACTCCGATACCTCGCAGTCTCATTGGAGCAGTGCGTTTATTTGGTCTATCCATATCATCATAAAAACAAAATACATCTACTTTCCACTAAAAATTTCAAAATTAAATAAGTAAGTATCCAATGAAGTCAGTTTTCTTTTTAGTTTTAAAAACGTAATTATATAATATGTACCTACTGATACTTAATACGTATACGAACAATATGCAAATTGTGTATGAAATGAAACAAAAGTTGTAAGTGTAGCAGCCGCCCATCTTAACCTATGGAGAAGAGTTCTGTCCTGATTGATCAATATGAATATAATATTTTGATTTAAAACATAAAAAATATAAAACTGAGGGAGGTAGGTATATTCGATTCAATTCATAAATCTTTATTCAATAAAATCACAAGAACCACTTTGAATCGTCTTCTTACATGTGAAATGAAAATTACATGTGATGCTAGTGAATCTAGGTGCCGGTTCCTCCTAACCCCAGTTCAAGAATAATCCGGCAAGAAACTTGTCTGATCTTAACACTTTTTGTATGATCCTTGACAATTTTGTTACGGTTGCCGAGTCGAGTTGGAGCAGATTCATCCCAAGCTTTTTTGTCATCTAAATGATCAGATATTTTATAATATGCTTTAATAGTCAGTTTCTGTTTAATTACGTTTTTAAATTTGCCAATCGACAAATCTAACACGTCGCTTGGGACCTGTAGGTAGACTATGTAGGTAGAGAAGTATCTTGGTACCAACAGTCGTAACCAACAGTTTCCAATCTAAATAACAAAAAATCGTGTGTAATTCACACGTGGTAGTAGTGAAACCTTCAAAAATTTTGAGCACAAAGAGAACCACGATTAATGCTTCCTTTCTCATTTTCTCCCACGTTAAATCTTATGAATTTATGTCTCTTTTTACTGTCGCTTTTTCGTTTCATCGACTTTCAAATCACAACGATGCTAAAGAAGTTTTCTATTATTGCATTATATTATTATTGTACAATTTATAACAGACCAGAACTGAAACTCAGATCCAAAGCGGATCATAAATTTTCCGTCAGTTTAAAGTAAATTTTCGTATATTTGTGCTATTTACAATTCAATTTAATTCAATTCATAACTGTAGAATTATCATTACAGTCAATAGTGTCATTAAATAAATAATTAATAAATATTGCTGGACAATGCACACAACACCATCTTGTCCCAAACTAAGCATAGCTTGTATTATGGTGACTAGTTGACTGATAGAATACTTAAATATGTTTTAATATACTTATGATATTTTATAACACCCAGACACAGAACAAACAACTATGTTCTTCACACAAATGTTTATCCTGGGTCCCTCCCAGGATAAACATTTGTGTGAAGAACATAGTTGTTTGTTCTGTGTCTGGGTGTTATAAAATATCATAAGTATATTAATCGAACCCTCAACCTACAGCCCAGAAGGAAGAGCTACTACCAACTGAGCTGACAGGCCAGTAGGTCAATAGTATTAGAGAAATAGAGTAATAGAGTATTTTTTGAAATACTGTCCGTAATTCAAAAAATACTCTTGACTTACTCACGAGTCAGAACTGAAAAATACTTGTGACTGTTTTGAAATGAATTGTCAAATAATTAGGCTTGATCTCGACCTCAATTTAATTGATGTTTTAAAATATGGGCCTGAGACTTCGTAACTCTACGTCGGTACTTATTGAAACAAAATCCTAATAATAATATTATAAATGTGAATGTAAGTTTGTTTGTTACGCTTTCACGCGAAAACTACTTAACCGATCATCATGAAACTGTGTACACATATTCTTGGAGGTATTAGAAGTAACATAGGATAATAAATAAAAATTACGAAAGATATTTATATGGCAAAACAACGTTTGTCGGGTCAGCTAGTTATATAAAGTTACGATGACGCCTCAAGTCAAACGGATATTGGTTTTACGAAATAAGATTGTGTATCAATTATTTTGGTCGTCTTGCGAAGCAAACATTGCGCTCTTATATTATTTATATATCATGAGTTATTTCCGGTTTAATTAGTAATTTTGGTGTTTTTATTTAAATAAAGCTAGAGTTATTGACTCGGGTGTGAATAATTAGAATAAAAGGTCTGTGTTTCTTTGTGATTCGAACCAAAATTATCCGTTGTTATTTTATATGAAAAATACCATCATTTATACATAGTATAAAACAAAGTCGCTTCCCGCTGTCTGTCTATCCTTATGTGTGCTTAGATCTTTAAAACTACGCAACGGATTTTGATGCGGTTTTTTTAATAGATAAAGAAGTTCAAGAGGAAGGTTTATATGTATAATACATACATAATATGGTAGAGAAACACTGATAATTTTAGAGGTTAGCGTATATTGGTTCAACATATTAGAACTACTGAGCTACAGCAACGCGTGGCCGGGTCAGCTAATTTTATTTAAATTAAATAACAAATGACGAACAACAAGATACGACTTTGTGTCATACTATAAACAATACAAACACATGAACCTGGTAAAATTTACATTATTGTGAATGACATGCCATTAACGAAGAAGAAAATTTCTAATTCTAAAATTCTAGAAAGGGTCTAATTTGTACTTAGGTCTTTGTAACTTTACCTACCTAACAGGTAGTTTAGCAAAGTAAATACCTTCTAAGAGCTTTAAGATTGAAGAATGAAGTGTAAGGTAGGTACTTCGGTCAACATATTAAGTAACATAGTAACAAAAAAAACGAGCGAGCCTTTCAAAAGTCGCATAAGATGTGTAACATCTGACATCTTAGGTAAATGGGTAGGTACCATCTGACGGCCAACTCTACCACCTTACGCGCTCATTGGTCAAATCAAATACCGCGTGCTTCCTAGTCTTTCTGTTACACACTTCCAGCCTTATCCACGAAATCACTCCCACATATTGCAGGAAAGCAAGAAGAAAGATATTACACATCAATAAGTTACATAGTTCTTATATATAAATTCATTTTTGAATTCAATTCAATTTTATTTCAGTTTTCAATTTTATTGGGAATCTAAGCGAATTTTCAATAATTTATCACTTCTTAGTTGAAGTGTAGAAAATTGAGTTATATGTGTATTATGTAATTTTGCGTTTTTTACGATTTTAGAAAATTCTAGACGGCCATTCTGCGATTACGTCTAGAATATATAAATGACGATCGCCTGCGAATATGTGACGATATACAGAAATAATTACAGATATATACAAAATAATATACAATAATATAAAATACACGTGAAACAGTTGAGCTATCTAAGGACCGTTTAAAACGATCTATAGATAGCTCAACTGATCCAGATCACTGCCAGAGGGCAGCGTTCCCAAGATGACTGGCGGCATTACCACGTTGAATGGCAATGCTCATACGCTGAGCCAGATAGGAGCCAGCTCATCTTCTTGAAGAGATGTACATAAATCAAACTCACTTGACATTAACAAAATTGTCATCAAGACAGATGCCATTTTAGGAAGAGAAGAAGAATGGACATGGTACCAAAGAGTTTGTAGGTAATACGTCAGTAGGTTGGTACTAGGTACCTTAATTCATGCTACTGACGGGACCATGCTGCGTTATTGTTGTTCATTCACAAAACATCGTTCATTCATTGTTTTTTTTTTCAATATAAAATGTTGATACTTGACATTAGGGAAGTTACATAAAGTGTATTGGTTTTATTGATTTTACAAATACACACAGACCTAACTTAATTTTATTAAGCTTTTTATACACGTTTTTCATCAAAAGATCAGAATCTATAATAATAATATTAATGCCGGAAATTTCACACGACATCATCTGGCCCAAAGTAAGCAGAGCTTGTGTGGGTACCACATGACTGATATACAACTTAAATACTGTTTTTTTGTAAATACATACATATTATACATAGAAACACCCAGACCCGATTCAAATACTTGAACAGAACAGAATACAAATACAGATCATATAAACGTTTGTCCCGCAGCGGGAATCGAACCCGCAACTTTCTTCAATATTGTTTTAATTAACGGGTATTTATCGCTTATTACCTTTTAATGTTATTTTTTTCTCATTATGTTCACTTACCTAATTCTATTATTGTTTAAAGATTCACGATACCTTATTGCTACAAAATAGTTTTAGATATTTATAAAAGCCTCTACTGGCGTACAACCACAAAAAAAATATAAAATGTATAAATATAAAAATAGATGTTGTACTTATACCTAATGTGTGTATAATGCTACGATATTGTCACTATATTTAAGTTACCATTTTATCTAAAATAATAGTTTATATTTTTGCTGTTTATTATCCCTAAATAAGTAAAATACAAAAAAAAAAACCATTGTTTTGGTTATTTTGCAATACCGTTGTCGTGGGCTGGATGCTTAGGGAGTTTTCAACGAATAGAAAGCAAGTGCTGGGTTTTTATTTTGTATTAGGAATAAGTTTAAAAGTAACACTCAATAAATACCCGAAATATATATCATTTTTTTGGTACTTTGATATCTATTGCAATGTCTAAAACATAAAATAAGTATCAAGATTTTTTATACCAGTCTCGTTCTAGTAACGAATAAATACGCCTAAAACTGATGTTTTGACTATGACTACCCACGGAGACGTTTATATTTTCATTTATTCTAAGATTTATTACTTGCAAAGACGAATTTGTTCTATTATATCGATAATAATGCATATAATAAATATTGAGTCAATTCGAGTTAATCCCACGAATGAAAAAAAAATTGAAAAAGGAATCGCCCTACTGTTTGAATTTTCGACGTGTCTCTACATTGTCTGGGTATCGAGTGATGGGCATTTCATCGATTAAAATCGATTTTATTGGATACAATTGAATCCCCTTTGTTTGCAAATACGTCCACTCTATGTTATCTCTATGGCTTTTTAATGGTTGATAAATAAACTGCCCGATAAATATAACAAAACAATAAAATAAATTCGATTTATACGCTTATTTTTTATTGTTTTATTTATTCAAGACGGATATCGTTTCAAAACCATGCTAAGAACATGTAAACTCTTCCCATGATCGTTTGCATAGCATTAACGATGTTTTCATTCGAGATCGTCGAAATATCGATTGCGTTTTTTCCGAGAGCTCGACCGTATGCAAAAGAGGACATTTGCATCCACGTTCAGCCTAATTTGGATGCACCCGCTGTCTCTCTGTAATCGTTAAAACGCACGGTAGCAAAACATAAAACAATAAACAAATAACGACAACAATAAATATAATTAAAAACGACAAAAAGCGCTCGTCCACATGACGCGGGTACAAACGGCGCTCCCGCGACGACTCTATACCTTTACCAATCCTCTTTAGAATAATACCTCTTATTCTCACTAGTAGAAGGTTAAAATTTGGATGTTTTATAATCGTTATTCATTCTACATTTTGTCACCAAACGTCAGTTTTGGGAACGTTCCTCATTAGGGAATAGTATTGGGTTTTGATCAGTTTCGAGAGTCAGTAGGTGAATTTGAAAAGAAGAGTTGGATTATAAAATTTAAATTAGATGGTAGACTTTGTGTTTTGATAAACCAGTGTATGTATTTAAACCAACTTCAAAAAAGAGGGCCATTCTCAAATCAGTTCTATTTATTTTTATTTTTTTATGTTTGTTACCTCTGAACTCCTTTTATGTTCATAAAAGGATTGGGAAAAAACATTTTTTTAATTGGAGGGTATATTTTTCTTTTGTTCATATTTTAATTTTAAGAAATAAACATAAAACCTCAGTAAAAATATTAGGGGACTAAATGTTGTATTGGACTTTTAGTTGATAAGTAGTTAAATTATACAAATAAATACATTTTCAAAACATTCGTGAGTTGCACTATACATTTTGATAAACACGGGTTTAACCCACCTATTATTTCGTCGATGGGGGTGAGTAAAACCCGTGTTTATCATAATGTATAAATAAATACATTTGGATTAAAAAAAACGTAAAACCGAAGATGCTTAAATTTTATTCAACTAAGTCGGCTTACTTTTTAGATTTTAAAACGTTAATTAATTCCGTAAGCTTACAAAATAATCTATCGTAATGTCGTGATCATCGATTTACAATCGATTCGCGGTATTACATAAATACCGCGAATCGATTGCCGCGAAAATAGCTCGACTATGACACCGCGCAGACCTTAATAAGGTCTGGGACCTTCCTGCTAGTAAATGGTATTTAGAGTGTCACAGCATCCCAAAATTTATTGCACCAATTAGTAGAATCAACGTGAAAGGGTTTATCTCGTATTTTGATCGCACTCTATTTGGGAGGTAACGGTCGATAATGGCCGAATTTCGGAGAACGTATCTTTCTGAACGCATCTTTTTTTTTAAGATTGTAGGCAATGGTATTTTCGGAAGCGAGAATGTTACAAGTTAATTGGATGGAAATATTCTGATGCCGGCACCACGGTGGCTTATAAAGTACTTGGGATTAATTATGGGGCTACCGGACTTTGATCTTATAACTGGATTAAGAGATTAACAGATGGTTACTGTAGCTGTAATTGCTGGAAGGTTTTTATTTAAATAGTTAGGTTGATTATCTATTTACCTGCGATGAAGCGATGAAGTTAATTCTAGTGATCGTTGGAGGTAATATCTTACTAGACTAGTTAAGCTCGTTTGAAATTGTTACCACGATGCCGAGATAATTTGAATATTTGAATATTTGAATATTTTCATCTCTGCTTTATTTATTATTATTGCTTGCTTTATTAATTTGTCATTTTTAAGTACATCATATTATTTAACACATTGTATCTACCTACGAATGAGTCTGGACAGGTTAAATATCTAACTACTAGTACCTACGTAGGTATCATTATGAGGTATATTGTTTCAAAGTGGAAATTTAAGAAAACATAAAAATAACTTCACTTGGCATTATCTAGTCCCAAAGTAAGCAATGTTTTTGTTATTGAATCTGTGGTTCATATACTACTTCTATACTTTATTTGTAAATACATTTTGTACAAAGAAAAACACCCAAACCAAAAAATTGCAGATGACATAATACATAAATAAATACACGGTGCCCAATGCACTCAATATCATCTAGCTCCAAACTAAGCATAGCTTGTATTTTGGTGACCAGATATTCTATCAGTCATCTGGTATATAATATTTTTAAATACTTTCTCATGATACTTTTATGCCCAGACATAGAAAAAACATCTAAGTTCATCACATAAATGTTTATCCTGGGAGGGAATCGAACGCTCAACCTACAGCGCAAAAGACAGAGCTTTACCAACTGAGCTGTTATTCAAACATACAAGTAAGGCATAAAAGTTAGATAATACAAACATTTAAACATAACTAGTATAATGTAAACCAATGTAATCCATAAATACCCCAGCAATGCATTCTTTTATATTTTATTCTGTCTGCATTCGATATCAATCAAAATAATAAATTGTTTCACAAATCTGATTTCTGAAAAGTCTGCAAAACAAAACGTTCGCTACCAACCGTCAACGACCAAGATTGCTTGGTCGCGATAGTTCGTCTTCCAAGAAATGTCTATTTTAGACGTGTCACATACATAAGAAAATAAAATTACTGTAGTAATTACTTATTAGAAGTATGATTCTTCGTCTACATTTTATTAATTAACAAGGCGCGTATTCATTTATTTGTCTCGTTTTAAGTCATGATTTATTGGGTACCTATCAAAATTATTATGACGAGAATAATTAGAAAAATGTAGGCAATTGAGCTATAAGTGTTATACGCCTTTGTGATTAGTGCGACGAAAAATCCAAGATAATTCTAGACAGCTATTATAACATTCTTCGTCTGTCATTTCATGGAGTAACATAGCTCTGCTAATTTAATATTTTTACCCGTTTTATTCAGTAATCTTGGCAAAATTTAAATGAATAATTTGTGACTACAGGACAGGTATGGATAATTGAATTATATGTGTATTGTGGTGCAATGTGATTTAAACGACGAGGAATCCCAAGAAAATTCTAGACGCCACTCCGCGTGACGTCTAGAATTGACAATTGACCATCGACTAAGACTAATAACAAACAAACTGACTATAAACTATAAACACTTGACATTGGCAGAATTGACATTAGTATGTCACAGGCCATTAACAAAGAAGAAGAAGAAGAAGAAGAAGAAGGATATTATAAGTACCTTCTTACCACGGTACTAAAAAATCAGTATAGTAGGTAATTCTCAAAATATATAGGTAATTTGTTATCTTTTATACAACATTTTTTTTTCTTTTTCAAAAATTCTTGCATAAAAAATTTATAAATTAATGTCCATTTCACGGTTAGGATAATAAAAGATTGCTATCCAATACATCCATCATTCATTAATAAAACTATTATTCTGGAATCCCATAGGAAAATACAATGATGACTTCATAGACTCCAAAATTCACTACAACTTTAACCCACAGACGGTTTTTTTGCGTTGACACGATTGAATGAACATACCTAATTCTTATGAATGAATGGAGAGCTTTTTCTTTTTTTTTCCAACCTGCGTTCGAATTTTAAATATAGTGACGATAAAAAATTGTATTGTTGAATGAATATTATTTACGATCTTAAAATTATTTTTATGAATGGGGTCCAACACCTTCAAGTGTGGGTATAAAAAACGTGACCATCTTAGCAATATTATGAATGACATTATTAGATTCACCCACCTACCTAGTTTAGTTAATTAAATACATTGTTTTTAGTAGATTTTAAAATAATTTGGTTAGTGGGTAAGTACTAATCCCGGACATAAATAAATAATCCCGGACATTTCACACAGTATCTGTCTGGCCCCAAAGTAAGCAGAGCTTGTGTTATGGGTACCACATGACTGAAGTAGGTAGTAGGTATGTAGTATGTGGTAGTAGGTGGTAGCATGTGGTGTGGTATACTTACCTAGGTCTGCCTAACCTTACTGTAGTACAGTGCAGTGCAATAGTAGATAAGTATGTATACCTACATATAATATTTAGTAGATACTTAATGAAATAAAATCTTATATGTAATCCATTGTATTTTTTATTTAAATATTACATATTATTTACTAGATGGGTCATCTAGAAAATAATATAAGTTAATACTTATATTACTTATGTTCTTTTTTTATATAATTATTAAAAAAAAAAAAGCTTTGTACCTGCCACCAAAAATTGATTTGATTATCAACCACCATAGTATCTAAGTAGGTGAACAAAATAAAAAAACGGATCTGTTGGGCATTTTTCGAGTTTTTGCAAGATTAACGCATGGCATTAGTTTTACATATATCTTTATATATACATACTAGCGCGTTTTTAATAGTTATTCTGCTATTCAGGGCAAATCCAATAAATCAAAAATTATGAAAATCGGTCTAGCCGTTTTTGAGTTATAAATGGGGTAACTAACACGACTTTGTTTTATATACATAGATAGATAGAAAAGGAAGATAAGAAAGTAGGTTAATACGTAAATGTTATGTCCTCAGTCATATCGTGTAAAACGACCTACAAGTTCCCACGCACTTTTAAAATTTTAAAAACCGCATCAAAATAACCTAACATTCAATTTCGAATTCAGAACATGAAATTAATGACGCGAATAGACTCAATAGTCCAAGGAGATACGACTTCCCACGCATTGCAAAAAAAGGTTAAAGTGCTGCCATCTATTGTCATACCACCTGACCGAACATAATCTTCAGATTTGTAAATATTTCATGGGTTATTAATTTTGGTGTTCGTAGAGACGAATTGATATATTTTTGCAGTTGTAAAAAACGAAATACTCTAATAATCATACTTATTTTTGATTATTCTTTTAAACTGTAGTACCTAAATAATAGGAAACTTGAGTTCCAACCTACCAAATTAAAAAGTGGACATTTGGACATTGGCCTCAATTCTGTTGGCACCAACCTAACAAATTTTAGCTAAAATTAGATTTAGAACTGTCAAATGAAACTTTGGTATTCTGCTTTAATTTAATTTAATTTAATTAAGCGTTCCTAATTAAGTTAGACGGTACCTACCGAATAGGTTTTACAAATGCTATGACTAACTAAAATATATTTTAGACAATTGCTAAATTTAGAAATTTCTAAATTTATTCATTTCATTTCTAAATTATGTACCTAATAGAGGCATCGCGGTGTATAGAGTAAGGAGTACATAAAACATGGCATGCGATGCGACACTCTGCTCTAAGCATATTATTTTACCCATTTAGGTAAGTAAAACATAAGAAAGCACACAAACCCCTACAACATAGATTAGCCCAATCCAATTCAGCCTTAATAAATCTCCCTTTAAAATATAGCTGCCATATTCGCATGAAAATTTCGTACCTATAATCTCCAAACGACCAACGCGTACCGTCATGAATAAAACTAGCTCGTGTATAAATTCAAATTTCCTCTGTACCACACGCTCATTTCCATTTCTCGGCATTCGGCTCTCCCCCCATGGTTTATTAAAACTCAGTGCAAAAACCGACACCGAAGTTATTCGCTATCTTTAGGAAATGGCATTATCGGAGGCCCGCGCACACGTCTCAGCCAATAGGGCATTCTTATCAGAAAATGACTCATTTCAAATGACAGAGTGTTCTAAAGCGATTTCTAATATAGAACGCCGCAATCACTCTCTTCCAACCATTCACAATCACAGCTCTATTTCAAGCGTGGTACGTGCTATTTTCCACTGACCATGTGCCGGTTGGTTAGGTCTGTGAAAAGTTGGCGCTCGCTCGGAGAGGAAATTGGAATAAGAAAATTTGGGGTGTAAAATGAAAGATAGACGAGTACTAATTTCCGGCTATTACTACGTCTCTTTCTTTCCCGCACATTTATTGCGGGGAATGTGTTCGGGGGTGGCATATCACTGTCTTTTTCTAGCATGGAGAGGTTCACCATTTAATAAAGCGTTATAAAATGTGATATGAGACTGGGAAAATTGAGTTTGCCACTTGAGTTTGTTGAATAGGGTTGTTTGAGATGGTTTGGTGTTTTACGGGTGTCACCAAAAGTATTCTATTATTTTATTAGGTTGGTACGTAGCTGCCATACATAGTATCATTGATGGTTATTTAGTCTTTGGCATAGATTTAACAAATAAAATGTATACTAACTAAGAGTAACGACGTTATTGACTCTTGAGTGTAGTATTTAGATAAAAACCTACTTTAATTTGTAGTTACATCCAATTCCAACAGAAGACCATTTCTGACCAATTGTAGTAGCTACCTACTTACACAGGTTATTTAAATTAGAGGTAACTATCCAAAAGTGGTGAGTTACAAGACTAATAAATTGGACCGTGATAAGTGCAATACCACTTCTACACTTCGCACAGCCCATGTCAGGCGAGAGCTCAATGACGACTGCGACCGAGTTCCGTCACCGCGACCGGAGTTTATCGACTACCCGCAAACAATTCGCTTCACGCCAACAACGTCCTATTGAAACAACTTTGGCTGTGAAATTATTATAGTGAAACAATTTACTACGCAATGAAACTAGGTAAATATACCTACGTAAAGTAATCATGTTTATCGGTAATAGTTTCTGAGACTCATAAATTTTAAAACAATAAACGTTTGAGTGTAATATTTTAGGTAAATGTGTAGGAACAGACAATATTGTAAAATTTACAGCGCAATTGACCGGCATGTTGCAAACTGTGGGTGTTGTTTGATAAAGACTTCATTGTTCTGAGTTTATGTTTTGAAGCCAGCGGATATGAACTGCAAGTTTGAGTGTCAAATCGTTCGAGTGAGAAAACTCGCAATGAACAGCTCATAAATACTTGGCTGGCTAGCTTGTGTAACATTGACGCCTATAGTTGATAAAGACGTGTAGGAGGTTAGAAGGTAGGAGGAGGATCAGTTCTGACAATGAATAGGTAAACCTTGTCCATCGCTTAATTTTGTTTAATATTAGATACAACCATGTTCGGGTTGCAGTAATTTTAAGAAGTTTATTTTATCTGAGTAGGTATTATTTTTATTAAAACAATAAATTCGACTTCTTGCAATCATTCAAATGCTTACCGCTTCCTGTGTAAAACCGACAGAGGCCAAAATAATAACCTATCAAATTAAAGTTCCTGCGTGAAAAAAGCAGCAGACACCGCAATTAATTCAAATCGATTTCCACTTAACCAAACCTTCGCCGCGAACGATCAGAATTTCAAATACACCTTCCAGAAAGCCCAGCCAGCATGGTGTAAAGGTCCTTTTTTGATTCCAATATGCCATTTAAATGGGACGCACCAAAAGAAATAGTAGCTGCAGCCGAGTTAGGTTGGCCAGCCTGATGCTATCTTGGCAGTTGGCACACCTGACCGACGCTAATTGGACAATAAATCAATTCTTCCCGCTTCTTATTGGCGAATCGTGGCATTCCAATATTGAAAATTTGGCCGCGCGATATTGACAACATGATAAAAAACAATAGGCGGCTATCTTTTTCTTTTGTGTTCATCTTTGGACCCCGGTTCTTATTAAGGCTGAATCGTTTTACTTATGTTTTGTTTGTGTCGAGCCCAATGTCTTATCGGTTAGACAATTTGTTTTGAGGAGCTCGTTATTGAATTATTAATATTGATATTTTGTATGCTCCACATCAATATAACCTGTCATTCAGTTCAAATAAATGTTAATTCGGATCTGTGATATTAAAAAATGATTGGTAAATAATTATAGGTGGTAGGTAAAGGCGAAGTGCGCACGTCATCCATTATTAGAGTTATTAACAAAACGGACGCGCGCGGGGCTAATCTGGGCTCACTCCGAGCGTAATTAAATTCTCAGAACAAGCGAGCTATTAAAGCGAAACGGTAGCGCGAAGCCCATTACCGAACGAAACGTGCATAATTATTTTGTTCCCGCCTCTTTTTGCTTCTTTTTCTCATTCAAAGTTCGATTTTCGAAAGCTCGCGCTAATGCACCGTCTCTGTCTTGAAGCACGAAGCCTTGTAAACAATGTTCTCGTAAAAACATATTCGATTGCCTCACGCGTCCATTTTACTTCAATAAACTGATTAGTTTTCATTTAATTAGTTCCTTGAAGAACACAAAATTGAAAAACTTTTGTATGCATTTACAAACTCAGTTTACCTTTTTACTAAGTTTTTGACTTCTAACATGCGTGTTTATTTTTTACAAAATACAAAATTAAATCACTGACAAAAACTAATTTTGCCTCTACGACATTTACATGAACATTGTTGCCAACACAGCAACAAAAACGGATGGTTTTTCTTTCAGACCACCAGCATTCAAATGAGGCATATCATTATCCGTATAGTATAAACAATGTCGTAAAATGACAGGTAACAGAGGTTGTCACATCCTTCGTATGTTATTATTCATGTATTATCTCTGTACAATCTAAACTGTTCGTCGTACTGTTAACATGTATTTTGACAGATGACATAAGTTTGGCGCCCTTATCGCCAGTTTGTCATCTCGCTATGATATAACAATTTCGGGATGGTATAATAAGCTCCCGTCTTACGTTGCCTGATAACTGATAATGATAACTGATAAGTTTATACTCATACTCACCTACTTGTCTTGTGTAAATCAATGTAAGTAAGTAAGTAATCATTCAAATAAATTGTTTTGGTTGTATATTCCGTGTAGTTGTGTCTTGTGGGGAACTGCTTGTGTTTTTTTATTATGTTGGCTAGGTGTAGGTACCCACATAAAATGCCGCGGCTACGCATTAAGTTCAATTGCTAGGTGCGTTAATTCCGTATTCATACGTATCGAGAGAGAGATTGTATAAATGAAAAAAACTAGTAATCCGCCTCCTGCTGTCATTAATATTTAGTGAAAGAAATTTAGTGTTATTTTCCGAGTTCCGTACCTCAAAAGAACCCATAAAGAATCACTTCGTGGTCCGCCTGTCTGGTAAAATCCAATTTTTCAGTAGGAGGTAGCAAGTTGAAAAAATTATACCTACCTATGTATAATTTGCGGGCTTCACGATACAGGCTTGCCTAGTGTGACGACCGCTGAAAGGTCTACCTATTTAAAATTCGAGCAGCATCAAAGTGCATTTAAACAATGCATAGGTATATTATATACCTATGAATGCTGAAATAAATATTTTTTAATTTTTCATATCAAATATCAAATCAAATCACATCTCTTAGAGCTGTAAGCATCTTGGTTCTAAGGAATCATCATCAAAAAATACGGCTATTTATGCTGCATATTAGGAAACTAGCTGTTGCTCGCGACTTCATCCGCGTGAATATCAGTTATCGCGGTTTGATATATATTATTACTATGTCCTTCTTTGAGCTTTAAGCTTTCGTCAAAGTCGATTCAGTAGTTTAGCAGTGAAATTGTTACAAATACACTCATGGACATAATTAGAGGAACGGAACAAAATAAGGACAAAGCGTTTTTTTTTGTGTGTATTATATAAATTGTATTAAGCTCTTTATTAATTTAACTTTATTAATCATTTTTAATTAAAATAAAACTTACTTCAGTAAAAAACACAAGACTTATAAACAGAAATGTTAAAAATGATGTTTTGATTAATTAACCCTTCAATAATCATCATTCAATCATTGAAAATGTGATTTTGCTATGACATTATGAAAACTTTTTATCGAGTGTTTGAGTAGGTACCTACTCAAACACTCGATAAAAAGTACATTCAGTACTTGGTGTAGCTCTAGCTGTTACAACTGCCTGCAATCTTCTCGGCATGATTTTGATTAAGTTATCAATGAAATCTTGTGGTATACGATTCCACTCTTCTTCCAGTACCCTTTTCAGATCTCCTATGTTTGTTGGTGTTGGATCCCGCTGTTGAACTTGTTTGCCGAGCTTATGCCAAACATGTTCGATGGGATTTAAGTCTGGCGAGCGTGCTGGCCACGGTAAAACGTCAATTTCGACCTCTCGAAAATACCCCGAAACTATCGCTGCAGTGTGGGGCCGCGCATTATCTCCGATGTATGAGGCAAAGGGCATGACAATCGGTTCTAAGATGTAATTTACGTACCGAGCCGCAGTCAGGGATCCATTTTCTACGATGTGTAACTCCGTACGTGCCCCTATGCAAATGCCGCCCCATACCATCACTGCCCTCCACCATATGACTCTCTTCCGACAATGTTACACTGAGCGTATCTTTCTCCAGGTCGTCTCCAAACTTTGACCCTTTTATCATCTGGCTTAAGGCAAAACCTAGACTTGTCAGTGAACAATATTTTCTCCCAGTCATCATCATTCCAATTTTGGTATAAGCGAGCAAAGTTAGCCCGAGCTACTCGATTATCACTACTCTGCTCTGAGATAAGGGTCCTCTAGCTGGCAAGTACGGCTATATTCCAGCTTGTTTAAGTCTTTTTCTTGGACCTGGAGCGTAGGTAGATCTGAATTCAGAAGAAGTCAAAGTGCGATTTCTCAGAACACTGCTCGCCATAATCCGATCGTCTCTCGCTGATGTGACTCTCTTGCGACCTTGCCCTGCAAGTCTCGTGTACTCTCCAGTCTGCCGGTAACGTTTAACAATTCGAAAGATGACGGATTTGGAAACTCGCAATGTTTGAGCTACTTCTTTAAAACTGCGACCATTTTCAATTGAAGTAACAGCTTTGGAAACCTGAGCTACGTTAAGATCTGGCATTGTGCCTCATTGATGCGTAAGGACCACTATTGCGATACGTTTTTGTAAAGAAAACTCGAAACAAGACAGATTTTATGAAATGAATACGCATACATCAGCAAAATTATTCCAATAGACTACACAGTGAAAGTAATAAATAAACGAAAAAACAAATGAGAGCTAGAAATAAAAGTCTATTGAAGAAATTCTTTTTTCAAATGAAATATTAATGTAGTTATATGTGGCCAGTCTGTACTAAGAAATGTTAATACATATTTTAGCATTTTTCTTTGATTGATGAAGCGTTCCTCTAAATAAGTCCATGGGTGTAGATAGACAGGCTGAGTTACCTTCTGCGCGCGTGAACCCGAACATACCTATTTTGTTGCGGAGTTATTTTAAAATTATTATATCTCCTAAGATGTTGATTGAAATCAAGTAATGTCAAGGACAATTTTGTTCACAATAAAATACTTGTGATTAATAACATATTTATTTGGATAAGGATTTATATTATGTTGATAAAACTCCTTCGCAAATAATGCATTAATTACGAACTAATTTCATTACCATATAAAAGGTTATAGTGAGTCAACCTTTATAGATAGACATATGCTGTCGCGGATTTTTTTATAGAACTTTTAAAGAGGAACAATTCCATCATACATAATTTTTGCGTAACTTAAACCGTTTTCGCAGCGCACGCAACGGAAGCTCTCAAAAAGGAATAATTTTTCCCGTTTTTGCAACATTTGATGCATTGCTCCTATTAGTCAGAGCATGATGTTATGAAGCCTAAAACCTTTCTCGATAAATGAATTATCCAACACAAAAATATTTTTTCAATTCAAACCAGTAGTTCCTTAAATTAGCGCGTTCAAACAAACAAACAAACTTTTCAGCTTTATAATATTAGTATAGATTAAAAAACCAATGAATCAAAAAATTTTGGCAAGAAGCAAGGTACCACAGATAAATTAGAGAAGTTTGCTAATTTGTAGTTATTATTCGTTTTTTTAATGATTTCTACATGACCGTGACGTTAGTATTTGTATGTAGTGGCTAATTTTTGCAATAACAATATTATGATTCTTCAATTCGACTTATCTTTTCTTTATCATAGAACACAGCGTCATTTGGGACCAAAGTAAGCAAGAGCTTGTGTTATGGGTACCACATGACTGATATAGGTACTACTTAGAGGTATACTTTTTTTTTATTTAAACTAGGTATACATGAAAAAATACCTAGACCTGACAGAAATACTTGCAGATCATATAAACATTTTCTCGAGGCGGGAATCAAATCCACAGTGTTTAGCGTCTCAGGCAGGCCTTCGCCCACTGCGCTACAGAGGTTTTCAAATGTTTGATGCCTACATATTTAATGTCGGTATTGTTGGACCAATAATTATCACCGTTTGACAGTAGGTACCACCTACTGGTACCTAATAGCTCACATACATTTTTTTTTTTCGAACAAAAAAAATCCATTGGTGCACGACTGGACTCGAATCTACGACCAAGGCGGGGGGGCTGCCAAGCCATTAGACAACCAGTGCTCCCGTTTATTAACTAAAAAAATATACTTACATTTTGTGGTAGGTAAGAAACCACTCTATTTTTTTAAGTTGTTTTTTTTTTCTGTTGTGATCTAATCGTTTTGAGCACGAGTCAAAATAGTCTCTCCAATGATGCATGGTCTTCGATCTGACTTCTCTAGCGTATGCGAGGAATGCGCCTTTGACAAAATACGTAGGCAGGCATCTACCTACCTACGTAGTAGTCACCTGTCACTGATGCTCGAATGATTGATTGTGGTCTAAGTGCACCTACTTGCTTGTAATTATAATAGTAAAGCATCGAGATATTGTATATTAATCTATGTATTAATCTAAATAGGTAGGTACCTGAGTACCTACTTACAAAGGTAGGTAGTGATTCTGACGTTGAATTCATATAGATAAGGATAAAAAAAGTAATGGCGTTCTGTGTGTGTGTGTGCTATGCCTATCATAAAGGTATGCCTGTACCTACAACGGAGGCCGTGGTAGGTAGGTAGAATAGAATAGAATATAACTTTATTGTACTTACACCTTATGAAATAAAAATAAAAAAATATAATTTAAACAAAATAAGATTACTTAAGTGGTACAATGGGCGACCATATCGCTTGAGAGCGATCTCTTCCTGGCAACCTTTGGATGGAAAGGAATGCATGAAATAGAATGGACGGCGCGGCATACATTAAACAAATGTGATTACTAAATAAAAATATACCTAGACATAAATGAAATAAAATATACCTACTTAAACATTAATAATATAATTATATACTAAGACAATACTTAAACAATAATACATAAATACTTACAAAATAAATATATGTCTATGAGAGTGATGAGAGATGGTGATGATAAACTAAGTTTTTAAAAATTGCTAAAAAGGTAGGTAGCAACATTATTAAAAAAAACCCTAGGAATATCTTAATCTGGAGATATGATATCATTTAATGAAAAACGAGAACAATTAAAAATTATGTGATCAACAGTTCCATTCGTGCCATTTATAAAACGAAACCACGAGAATCTTTGAGAGAAATATTCAAAGATATTAATATTCACAATAGCTTCACAAAATATATAGGATCATTGCGCCAGTTCGCGACCAGTTAGCTGAGTTGTCAGATTCAAGAACCATAAAATATATGTTTTTGTAATTATCAAAATTGTTTTTCACCTCGTACTCTAATTTCATTTTATATAAAGTGTATAACAATAAAATAATCAGCAAAATTTATAGAAATATTTATAGCTCAAATACCCATATCTGTCAGTTTTCGACCAGAAAATTTAGTTTTCGAACACCTAGTCCCTAGTTTTCGACCACGAGTTTTTGATGTGAAAATATTTAAAATATACGAGTAAAGATTGTGTGTAGTAATAAATTAAACTCATTTATCGTGACATATTTTTATTTTTCAATATTCATATTCATAAAACCTATTACTTATTTATATATGTATAAGAAACAAATTTTCACTCAAAACGGGATATTATATACCATTATATGTCAGTTTACTGCTTTTCTATATTGGCACAGTTGCATGTGCCATTATCACGAGCAAAGACAGTTAGTTCAGTTTATCTTGATAAATCAATAATTTCATAAATGGTCGAAAATTGATCGGATGTATCGGTTTCCGACTACAATATTATTAAGAATTTTAGAAAAATTTGGAAGGAAAAAAAGAAAAACCGGAAATATAAAATAAAATACACATTACATATTATTTTATGGAAGAAAAAAGATTATTTTAATGCTGTTTTGTACTATTTATTATATAATACTTAAATCATGGTCGAAATCTTGGTAGGTAGTCTTTTTACCCAATTCTGTTTCCGACCGCTAGCAATTAAGTGTAAACTCTTTATAACGAAACTCATGGGACTGAGCATTTTTTGTCGTTATAGAGAGTTATCGTTATATGGAGCTTTTACAATTGGCCCCGAGATGGGTACATTATTCTGGCGTTGATTGTTAAACCACGACAACATTGCTTGATCTAAGTCTTCGAATTTTGGCTTTCTTAATTTTTTAGAAGAGTTTCCTTCCAGCGCCGCCTGTAGAATTGTTTTTTGTTTTTCCAAATGGTAGCAACAGTGGATTGCCTTAGTTCAAAACGCCTTCCAACGTCACTTCTATTTTCTCCCTTTTCAATCGCACGTATCACACAAACTTTTTCGTCAACACTAATCGCTTTCCGTTTACTGGCCAAGTTAACAGTTTCAAAGTAGGTTTACGACTGATAATACGATAGGTACCCAGTATGCTTGGTCGAAGTCCATCACTTCCGAGAAAACAATGCGTCATACTGCACGTGTTCAAGGAAATTAATGATAACAAAAGCTAGACTGACCTCGGATGTTTCGGAGCTTCAAAGTCTTTTATTACCTGATAACATAACATAAACAATAATACCGATAATAAATATCTACTGTCTAAAAATATGAACACATTTCTTCGTAATAGAGAATGGCGAATCGCTATAAAGAGTGCTTCAATATGTGGGTTTTAACACAAACCAACCAAGTTGGGCTCACTTCAACGTTATAGGGAGTTTATCGTTATAAAGGATAACGTTATAAAGATTTTACACCATATTTAAAAAATACGTCATCTGTATTTTTTCATTTAACCGTAATAGCCCGGACGAAAACTGGCTATTAAACTTGGGAGGGGGTATAATGTTCAAATTCATTCAAAAACATCAGTTGTTTAAAAACAAATACAAGATACCACCTTCTTGACATGATATAGCCAATCTCCGACCATGTGGACGAAAGTGGATTTTCGTTTAAAAGTGTGGTAAAGTTCTCGACCACACAATTTTAATAATTTATATTTAAAATTGGTCTCAAAATACCTTATGAACGAATTCTTTGATCTATTGTAAAGGTATACAAATAATCAGAATACTAAAATTCATAAAATTCTATACCTTACCGCGAAAGCTGCATCACACCACTATTTTTTTTGCTGATTTCAACGTATTTTTACCAGTTTACGACCGAGTACATATTTATTATATTATTTATATTTGTTTTGATTGCGCTGGTGGATTGAAATTTGTTCGTGTCTTTGCTTGGACTTTCAAGATAGCGCCAAAATGCACTCCCTCAGCGTAGGTGTGTTATAAAGGGTCTTCCAATAGGCACGTCCGTACTTTGACAGTTGGTAGCGGTCATCTTGTTGAAGCTACATCTGTCAAATTGGTTGTAATTTATTCATTCTGTTTTGCCAAATCATCATGGATAGCTATAGCATTCAACAACACGTGCAAATGATAAAATTGTTTTATCAAAATGAGTGTTCTGTTCGGGCAACGCACCGCGCGCTTCGCCCATTTTACGGTCGCCATAATCGTCCTACCGAGAGGACTATTCGTCGTGTGGTGGATAAATTTGAGTCCACTGGTTCGGTAAATGATCGACCAACACCTGTACGTCAACGAAACGCAAGGTCTGCCGAAAACATCGCCGCTGTCCGTGAGAGTGTGCAGGAGAATCCGAGGCAGTCGATTTCGCGTCGCTCACAAGAACTCGGCCTTTCACAGACCACAACTTGGCGAATTTTACGTCGTGACTTGGGCCTGCACCAGTATAAAATTCAACTCACCCAGGAATTGAAGGTAAACGACCATAGACAACGACGTGTGTTCGCTGAATGAGCACTGGAGCAGTTAGCAACTGACCGTAATTTTCACAGAAAAAATATCTTCAGCGATGAGGCCCATTTCTGGATGAATGGGTACGTAAACAAACAAAATTGTCGAATTTGGGACGATACCAATCCACATGAGATCCTAGACCGTCCAATGCATCCCGAAAAAGTTACAGTTTGGTGTGGGTTTTGAGCTGGCGGCATCATCGGGCCATATTTCTTTGAGAACAACATTGGCCAGGCCATCACTGTCAACGGCGAGCGCTATAGGTCGATGATTACCAAACTTTTTTTGGCATGAACTGGATCATCTGAACACCAACGACATGTGGTTTCAACAAGACGGCGCTACGTGCCACACAGCTCATGCCACATTAAATATTCTGCATGAGAGATTTGAGGGCATGGTCAGCTCACGTGGAGCTGATGTGAACTGGCCACCGAGATCTTGTGACTTAACCCCGCTAGACTTTCTTGTGGGGTTTTCTTAAGTCGCAGGTCTATGTGAATAAACCACAAATCACAGCGGCCCTCAAAGCCAACATAACCTATGCCATAAGTCAAATTCAGCCTGATTTATGCGCAAAAGTCATGGAAAATTGGATATCTCGCATGCGCTCCACCCAGAGAAGCCGTGGCGGACATTTGAATGATGTCATATGCCACACATAATGGCATCACTACATCTTTCAAATAAATAAATAATTTCGATAATATATCACACACACTTTGTTTTATTTAAATTTAAAGATAGGACACGCTTAATGAAAGACCCTATATAAGCTATTTTTCGTATTTGTTTAGTAGTCGTGCGACGAAAGGTCGAGAAAGGGACGTGGTCGGCTAACGGGCGAACTGACCTTAATATATGAAAATTTGTTATACCCTCATAAAAATAGAGATGGGTTTTAGCAAAATAGTGACCTTCATAGAATCAATACTAGGAATAGACACAAATTAGGTATACATCCCTAGGTTTCGACTAGAAAAAGTAAAGTCTTTTATGAGAACACCGTGCGCTTATATAATAAGCTTCCTGAAAATGCTACTAAACTACCTATTAAGAAATGTAAAGCATACATTAAAGGTAGTCTTTTGAAGAAAGCTTATTATAATATAAAGTACTATATTATTGATAAGAATGCATGGCCTCATGTCGCTCTGCCCTCAGACAGTTAACCGACACACTTGAAATGTATAAACTCTCTTGTATTACTATTTCGTAGTTAAGGTAGTTAGTTATAAGATGGATCATGTAAAAAAGCGCTAGGACTAAGACGAGTTTCTTGCCAGTTCTTCTCGGGCTTGGGTTAGGATCTTAGGATGAATTGGCACCTAAATTCACCTAATATGTAAGACGTTTCAAAGTGATTCTTGTGATAAAGTAGGTATCTTTTGAGAGTTTATTGAGAGTATATTGTTTATTTATCAGATGCTAACTAAATGAAAAAAAAATATATAGGTAAGAATAGTATAAAATTATTGATGTATAGATAAAAAACAATTCAGTTCACTGATAGCTAATTCAGTTCACTGACCGCAGGTAAAGTCTGGCAACGTTAAATAGCCATACTAATCCTTTGTATGAGGTAAGCACCAGCCCTATGACCATTGGTCTTGTCCACCAGCATCTTCCGAGCCATGCCTGAAGTCCCCACGAAGTTTCTACTGCAAAAGGCAGAAATATTTAATCATTGCATACATTTCAATGTCAAAAAATATGAAAAGTCAAAGTCCATCAATCAATCTATCAAAACAAATGTGAAAAAAAAACAAACAAACCAAACCAACGAAATTGGCTAAGCTTTTGTAACGTATATTAATTCGTCTATTTATTGTTATAATGGACTTCTAACACCTTTTTCGTGTGTGTGCTATTTGTTACAATTAGTTGTGTAAAAAGCTCAGCACAATGGCAGACGACGAACGTTAGTACCGACACAAACATAACCTATACAATAATTTTGTTTGATTATAATTTTGTATTACCTACTTGTATTTGTAAACCAACATATCTTTAAATTTATTTACGCTTACCAAAATATCCGTTATCAACAGAGATGGCCACTGACTCATACGAATATACCAATAAGGACATTTTGGTCAAGTATTTAGTATCAGGTATTTATAAGTATTTATGTATTGTTTTTGTTATTTTTCAGTTCCCTCGGACAGTAGTCTGCTAGTAATCATAGTGGACACGAATCCGAACCAGCGCTACATTACTGAAGATCCGAAAGTACTCACCAACTGTCTCGATGCTGTCATAGCATACGCAAACTCACATTTGATGCAGAAGTCCCAGAACCAACTTGCTGTTATTGGCTGTCATTTTCATAAAAGGTTATTATAAAACTACAGTAAGATAAAAACAACCATTAGTAGCACTTGTCAGTGAATTTTTTTAATGAAAACCAGAGCAGACAATTTCTTTGCTCATACAAAATTTACTACTCATGAATATTTGCTACAAACATTTCGAACCCACTAAGTATTTATCATTTCAGAATAGATTTCAAAGTCAAGTCTAGGTAATTACTTCTAATGAATCAATGGCCCCCTCTGGTAATAGATTAAATAGACTGCTCAAAAGCCTGCTAGTTAGTAGTTGGTTTAAGGCTTTCTGTTTACCAATGCGGAGCAGAGCAAGATAGTAATGCAGAGCGGAGATGTCTACGGTGCGAGGCCGAAAGCATACAACAAGTAATTTAAGCTTGTGGCTGTGAGAGGTTTTCAAGTGGCACACTCCTCTCTTCTCATACAATGGCAGCAACTTACAGTCTCATATTTTCCCTGATCCTTTTCCTCGTTTGTTTCTCCGCTCCACTTCCCTGCTTAGCACATATTCCCGAATCCCTGTCCACTAAAGCATGGCACAGTTATTATGCATTATTATGATTATTTATTATTATTATTATGATGGTCAAAATTTGCACAGCTCTACTCTTCTCCTCAGTACTCAGTATATCTTCTCTCCACTTAGCTACAGTGACAGGCAGCCTTATAATCAGAAACCATTGGAAGCCTATAAAAAACCCAATCTATCTTTAGGGTTGGATCAAAGAATCTTGTTATTTTTTAAGTTCTATTAAGTGTTGGGAAGTTATCTAAATAGATTGTTTGTTTCAGTGAATACCTCTATCCATCACCAGGTAAACCTTTAGACGTCAGACAAATTGATGGACAATATGAACTGTTTACACTTGTTGAAAAGACTATTAAAACAAGGCAAGTTGTGTTACTTATTTGATGCTTCTGCTTGTCTTATATTTAAGGCATTCCAAATAGTCTGTGATAGTCTTCAAATTATTCGGGGTTAGTCCCCCTGCTAACTAACAGAAGAGCTAGCAACAGAGAAGGAAACTTGAAACAAACCTGGCTTGGTGCCAGCCGTTATGCACCTGGAACTGAACCGACACCGCATGTACTGATTCGTCTTTCCTGCGGCTCCTGTCGGCAAGGCCGAGAGGTTAGTGTGGGTGGGAAGGCCTGCGCTATCAAACAGAATCCCAGTCAGAGTGACGTCATTGTAAACTTCACCCACCTCAGCTTGCTGGAGTGGATCCATGAACGAAAGTTTTCAACAAATAACTGCTAACTTGACTGACGCCACCTAATTCGTCGTCATCAGATGAACGAAGGCCAATGATGATTCCAAATATACTTAATACATTGGCCTTTGCATTTATTCTAGCTAATTTTTTAAAATAATTAATAAATTAATAATGCCTGACATATCACACAACATCATCTGGCCCCAAAGTAAGCAGAGCTTGTGTTATAGAAACCACATGACTACTTATACACTAGAAACACCCAGATCTAAGACAAATACTGATCATACAAACATTTGTCCCGCGGCGGGAATCGAACCCGCAACCTTTTGCGTCTCAACCGGCCCTTGGCCCACTACCTCACCGAATTGTACTATAGAATCAGGTATGTAATTATTTACAGATTGGCGAACTTGGTGAAGAGTCAACCCCAAGATGATAAACCTGGAGAGTCTCTAATAGCTGGAGCAGTGGCAATGGGGCTTTGTTTCATTGCAAGGGTAACTACATTCACTCTCTACCAATTCTTCTTCTCTTTCCTTTCTCATTCTCACTCTCAAAAGCACGAAAGCGAGACAGAGATAACAGAAATAGATAACTCTGCACACAACGAATAGCAGATTACCGACTATTTTAGTTCCTATAATCTTTATTACCTGTAAAATAAATACCTTACAAACGTACATACGTACATAATCAAATTGACAGACCTGTCAGCTTTGGTAGCAGCTCTGCCTTCTGCGCTGTAGGTTTGAGGGTCAATTTCCTCCCAGGACAACCATTTGTGTGATGTGAGGAACATAGGTGTCTGGGTGTCATTTTATTTTTATTTTATTTTATTTTATAACTTTTAAGAAAACTTACAGCTAGGTACATAAAAAGACTAATATATAATAGTTGATGGCCAATTACAAGTTTCCACATGTCAATTTACGCAAAGATTAATTAAAAACAGTGAAAGTAGACGACTATTAAAATTCAGAATTTAGATTAAAAGAAAAAGAATATTAAACATGTTAGTTCTTAATAAAAATAGATAAGTCTAGTGATATAATTAAAAGGATATAGCTAACTTATTCTATAAAGAAATATTCATTTAGTATGCGTTTTAATGCAGTTACTGAGGTATTAAATACATCAATACCATCATCCGCCGTAGCTAAATTGTTGAATGAAGTACATGCCCTTATAATGAATGCATTTTGCCTATAATTAGTTCTAACTTGCGGTACATATAGTACATTAGGATTTCTTAATTTAGCCCTGTTAGTGCGTAATCCTAAGAGTTCCAAAAACTCCGAGCAGTCCACCTTGCCATTTGCTATGCCCAAGAGATACGATAAATCAAAGATTTTCCTCCGTTCATAAAGTGGCAGAAAATGAAAGATACTGTAGATAACGCACAAATCTCCTTTGTATACCTTCCAACCGTGATATATAAACGTCATAATAAGGGTTCCAGACTTGACACGCGTATTCTAGATGGCTACGTACAAACGCACAATACAATATTTTAAATGTTTTTATATTTGTGAATTCTGATGACATACGAAAAACGAAGCCCAGTGCACGGGATGCCTTATTAACTATTTTATTGATATGTTTATCGAACAGGAGTTTGCTAACAAAATATACACCTAAATCTCTGATTGAATCTACTCGTATGAGCAGTGTACTATGAAGAGTATAATCAAATTTGATAGACGTTAGTTTACGAGTGAAAAAACAAACGAAACCTATAATTTTCAACAATGTTTTTAGGACCCTTCTTATAGATTGGTGTAACAAAAGCCGATTTCCAGATTTCCGGTACAACGCCCTCTACCAAGGATCGGCGATACAAAATAGATAGGGGAATAACTAGGCTTCCCGCACACTTAACTATAAAAACTTAATTATAAAGTATTAGCTGCTGCCCGCGGCCCTCGCGCACGTGGTACATAGTACATATAAAATGTAGCCCATGTCCTTCTCCAATGTCCCATCTATCTCTTTACCAAAATTCATGAAAATCGGTTCAGAGGTTAGGCGTGAAAACGTAATATTAGTAGGGATTCTATCAGTCATCACCATAATACAAGCTATGCTTAGTTTGGGGCTAAATGGTGTTGTGTGCAATGTCCACCAAAATATTTATTTAAAAACACAAAAGAGTTAGGTCACTTCATTCATTAATTACCTATACCTTCGTTGGATAACTCCTGCTGTCAAAAAGTCGGGTGTGAGGAATGTCCTTGTACTTGGCAACTACCTGGAGCACATACAATTTGAAGTTGGTCTCTACTCGATTCCAACGGCTTCAAGCCATGCACAAATACGACGAGCACCCTGATCCGGTATTGACGTCCTCGTCTCGTCACGTCACGTCTCGTCCACGTACCGGAGAATACTCTCCCCGGTGGTGGTCGGGCCACCTACACACATGGTATTATACGTCTAAGCATGCGTCTGCAGAGTGAGCCCAGCAGTTAACAGAGATATACCACTACTTTAGGAAGACCATAAATTAATAAATAAATTAATAATCCCGGACATTTCACACAGCATCATCTGGCCCCAAAGTAAGCAGAGCTTGTGTTATGATTACCACATGACTGATATACTACTTATATACTTTTTTTTATATGTAGATACATACATATTATGCATAGATATACCCAGACCCAAGACAAATACATGCAGATCGTACAAAGATTAGTCCCGCAGCGGGAATCGAAAGCGCAACCTTCTGCGTCTCAGCCGGTTCGATTCCCTCCCAGAACAAACATTTGTATGATGGACATAGATCGTTGTTCTGTGTCTGGGTGTTATAAAGTATCATAATTATTATTATTCTAACGACCTCTGTAGCGCAGTGGGCGAAGGCCCGCCTGAAACGCGGAAAGTTACTGGTTTGATTTCTGCGGGACAAATAAATAAATAATATATCAATAATGCCAGACATTTCACACAACATCATCTGGCCCCAAAGTAAGCAGAGCTTGTGTTATGCGTACCAACATGAGCAGTCATGTGGTACCCATAACACAAGCTCTGTAATTATATGTGTATTTATAATGTTACATATAAACACCCAGAACAGGTACAAATACTTGCAGATCATACAAACATTTGTCCTGCCAACTTCCGACAACACAAGCTCTGCTTACTTTGAGTATGATGCTGTGTGAAATGTCCAGCATTATTTAGTACAAGCTATGCTTAGTTTAAGACTAAATGGTGTTGTGTGGATTGTCTTCGAATATTTATTATTATTTATGATAAATTTCAGATGAGACGCCAAGCGTCCCCCGGTCTCCGCATCAGCTGTCGAATCCTCATCGTCACGGGCAGTTCTGATACAGCGTCGCAGTACATCAACTATATGAATGTGTTTTTCACTGCGCAGGTATTTATTTTATTTGAGAAACAAATAGTACTATCCGTAGAAACTCCAATATCTTCGAGTGCAATAACACAAGGGCTTTATAATCTTGTTAAAATATATTAGCCAGTTTTATAATTGACTTACTGTCCGGTCGACTTCTTCCGCGTGTTATAAAAGGAAAAATATATCAGAAAAAAACATTTTGCTTGACTTTGCTTCTATATGACACGATTGTTAATGCGCGCACAATGGCAACTGTCGTAAGCTGAACATCGTCAAAAGTTATCTCAAAGTTTGATACAACTGAACTCACTTTAAATCTTTTTTTTACAAATTACCTAAATTTTTTAGTAACATATTCCACATATTTTGATTAAGAAACCAAATTACTGAACTGATTTTGAAATGAAATTTCTACATATAGGACCAATCGGAAAGTTTATCTACTCACATAAATAATTTTTTTTTCAAATCGGTTCATAAATAACAGAGTTATGACGTAAAAAACAACGAATTGAAAACCTCCTCCTTTTTTTGAAGTCGGTTAAGAATTAATAAATATTGGTGTTAAAAAAGTCAAAAGATACTTTATTCAATACAATCACAAGAATCACTTTGAAACGTCTTACATACTAGGTGAATTTCGGTGGTAGATAATAGACACAGCACCATCTAGCTCTAAGCTAAACATAGCTTGTAATGAAAACCAGATGATTGACATTACACTAATACTCTTGTAAATACATGCTTATGTTACTTTATAACACCCAGACACACAAAAACATCTATCTGTTCATCGCACAGATCTTTGTCCTGGAGAGAATCAGGCCCACAAGTTAACTCTACGAGGGTTAAGTTACTACCAACTGAGGTGAAAGGATAGTCAACTACTTAATATATGAGTAAAGGTGGACAAATCCACAGAACACCATCTAGCCCCAAAACATAACTTGTAAATTCAAATTCAAATATTTTATTCAAAACAATCACAAGGATCACACGTCTTACATACTAGGTGAATTTAAGTGCCAATTCATCATAACCCAAGCCCGAGAAGAACTGGCATGAAACTCGTCCAAGTCGTAGCGCTTTTTTGTATGATCCATCTTATAACTAGCTTAACTACGAGAAACTTATACAAGATAACAGTAGGTTATACATATACATTGCAAATCTGTCGTAACTGTCTGAGGGCAACATATTCTTATCAACAATATAGTCATTTATATAACTAGCTGCTGCCTGCGGCTTCGCACGTGTGGTACCTACATAAAAAGTAGCCTATGTCCTTCTCCAAGGTCCCATCTATCTCTATACGAAAATTCATCAAAATCGATTTAGGCGTGAAAGCGTAACAACCTGACAGACAGACAGAGTTACTTTCGGATATATAATATAAGTTAGATACTCTTTCTTCACAAGGGTACCCTTTATGTAAGCCAACCTCTTAGATAGTTTAGTTGCATTTTCAGGAAGCTTATTATAGAAGCGTACCGTATTCCCCATAAAGGACTTATTTACTTTTTCCAGTCGAAACTTAGGGATGTTCTATGGGATCTAGATGACTAATTATAGAATGATGCTTATCCACACCTCATTGACACATGGGTATCTCGCACTACTTGTTTTTACTTGATTTTTATTAGTTTACGTGATCTTTCCTGTCCCATATGTGCAAGTTGTGGAATGATTCCTTTTGAAGTTTTTAGCCGAACACAACATGAACCGCTTCAAGATAAATATAAAAAGAGTCCTTGAAGGCAGGTAATGCATCGGCATTGCTTCTGATGTTGCAGTTGTCTATAGGCGACGGTAAATGCTTACCATCAGACGGGTCGTAAGTCTGTTTGCCATCTCATTGTAAAAAAAAAACGAGCGAGCCTTACAGTAGTAGCATTATGATATGTAACATCTACGACTCGACGACTTACTGATTTTGACAATATAAATGCAACTTCTAATGTTCATTTATAAAAAAAAACTGGGATATTCCTTGTATTAACACTAGAAATAAAGATAAGCTCGGTGGTCCCACTGTAAGGATCGTTAAAGTTAATAAGTCTTTTATAGGGCAAAGTGTACGCTTACTTTGGGGCCAGATGATGCTGTGTGAAATGTCCGGGATTATTTATTTTTATTTTATTTTATTCTATAACAAGGTCCCAAGCGACGTGTTAGATTTGTCTATTGGCAAATTTAAAAACGTAATTAAACAGAAACTGTCTATTAAAGCATATTATAAAATATTAAATTATTTAGATGAACGAAAAGCTTGGGATGTGTCTGCTCCAACTCGACTAGGTATTAGGGCATGCAATTATCGAAACGATTTCGATAAACGATAATCCGATTTTTATCGGGTTTTTTTTTCGATAAAAACCGATTATTACTGATTTATATAAGAAAAATAACTGTGTCGTAGAATTGCTTTCTTTGTCCATATCCATAGTATACAAGAACATTTTACTCTTTTATTATTGAATTAAAATAATTATTTTTTCGATAATATGGATTTATTTCAATTAAACTACAAATTTATACATAAAAATCAAGTCTGAATCTAAATAGCACTAGTCATGGTTACCTACCATTAAAAACTAAACAAATAAAATATTTTTTCTGAAATAACTACAGTAAAATATGCTAAGGTAGGTAGTAAAACAGTCCAAGGTAGCTACTTATTAGTTCGTACTTTTGTATCTTTTTGGAATTAACAATTTTACCAATCAAATCAGTCATTTTGAAGACGACGTGCCTACAAAGCCAATTTTTCAAATTTGTTGGTTCATCAATTCTTTATTTGATAATCTAAGACCGAGGGAAATATATATATATAGACGCTTCGCCGCTATCAACCATAGCGAAGCCATAAAACCGTGCTACTTTATGTTAATACAAGATCGCACGCACAGTCAGACACCCAAACCGTGCGACATGCTTACCATGCGTACACGTCACATCGCCATACAGTAAATATCGTAGCAAAAAAAACACTATGCCTCCCTGTGCGGCGAAAAGTTGGGTGAAAACTAAAAAATAGTGCCACGGTATCACTTTCCACTTGTAAGTACTTCTAATAAGACCTTTTTATTAAATATACTTCGTAAGTTTTAAGGTTATTTGGAACACAAATACTCATTGACACACTTGGCATAAAACGCGATGCTTGCCAGAATATATTTTAAAATTTCCCTAGTCAATGATATTATCTTATACTAGCGGTTGCACCGCATTTTTTTTAATGAATTGTAGCCAAATTTTATTGATAAGTTTCAAACTAATCACCTGACCACCCTACAAAAACATACAAACTTTGACACTCTATTTTACCTCTAAGGTTATTATGGAAAATCCTGAAACAGAGTGTCCATTTATTTTGCATTTTATTTATTCATATCAATTTTCAAGCAAATCGCACCACGCGTTAAAAAGTTTCATACATTCGTTTTTACCCCTTTTCACCCTCTTAGGGATTGATTTAAAAAAAAACCGCCTTTGCTGTAAAAGGAAGCTAACTTCCAAATTTCAGCTCTCTAGCTTCAGCGGTTTCGGCTCGGCAATGATGAATTAGTCAGTCAGTCAGTCAGTCAGGTTAAGCTCTTTTATAGGTATAGATTATTTTGTTATAAAATAAAAATCCCAAAGTTAGTTCTCAAGCAGCAACAGTGAAAGACACTGTTGAATTAATCCACAATTGCTACCATCGAAAACAAGCTTGGGTTGTTCAAATAATTTTGAATGCTATAGCTTGTGCATAACGAGTTTTGGACTTTATCATGTGATCAAAAGCGAATATCCATTATCGGATATCTCGAAAAGCATTTTTAAAATAATTAACTCTAAATAGCTCAATAAATGGCGATGTAATAAACATACATAACCGAAATATTAGGCATAAATTATAATACGCGGTAACACGCGATAAATACCCGTTAACTAGTAAAACAAAATGAACCCTAATCGTGAAAGTTACAAAAAAATACACCGTTATTAGTTGTAGTAGAGCAAAACATAATAATTGATTTGTAAATGAATTAACCACCACAACTTTTTTTACGCATTCATACAAATTTACCTAATTATAGGGAACCATTTAACAAAAGGTGATTTCGCTTTGGTTGATAGCGGCGAGTCGTCTATATATTTACCTCGGTCTGAGTTGATAATGGGGTTTATTTGACTCGCGGTAGTGATAGAAATGATTACATAAAACCTTTATGAAATTATCGTTTGTCGGTATTTTTATCGATATTTTTCGATAATTATCGCTGATAAAAATTTACTGATTACCGATAAATTATCGGTTATCGATTATCGGTTTGCATGCCCTACTAGGTATCCGTAACAAAATTAGCAAGGATCATACAAAAAAGCGTTAAGACCAAACGAGTTTTTTGCTTGACGGGTTCTATTAAAACGGGTTAGGAGGAACTGGCACCTAGATTCACTAGCATGTCAGAAAACGATTCAAAGTGGTCCTTGTGATTTTATTGAATAAAGAATGTTCAGATTTGATTAGTGACGGTAACTCCTTACCATCAGACGGGTCATATGCCTGTTTGACTATCCATTGTTAAAAAAAATGCTTATATATTTTTAAATACATACTAATGATATAATATGTTGTCTCTTGCAGAAACAGCAAGTAATCATAGATGTCTGCTCATTGGACAAGCATTTGAGTCTACTTCAACAAGGTTGTGACATCACCGGTGGATTATATCTGAAGGTTCCATCACTGGAAGGCCTATTGCAATACCTATTGGTAAGACTACATATCACTATATATTGCCTTACAGCTGCTTGTTGTTTTTAGCCCGTACTGTCCCACAGCAGTGGGACAGTACGGGCTAAAAACAACAGGGGAGGCCTTTGCCCTGCTGGGCAAGCAGGGCAAAGGCCTCCCCTGTCTCTCTCCCCTCAAGTTTTCCATTTAATTCCATCCAACGCCATTCTCTGCCACCGACAGTCTCTAAAGCTGTCAGTTCGTATCGCCATCGCTTGCATGGTCCGCAAGTCTCACTATCTCAGAGCTCCACTCAGTGGAAGCTTTGGGCTACAGTTCGTTCCACAGTTTCACAGCTTTTTCAGCCACATCGAAGACCTTTGTTTTGGTCCTCGTCCTCTTAACACCTGTAAGGGACCAAGTTTGAGCAACATATGTTAAAATTGCCTAACAGCTATGTATTGTAAATTCATTCGGTGACTGACTATCAGAAAGCTTTTAGCTGTATGACCTTCTGTGCACTAAGAAAGGCATTCCTCTAAGCCTCGGGGCTTAGAAGAAATAATAAATATTGTTGAACAATGCACAAAACACCATCTAGCCCCAAACTAAGCATAGCTTGTATTATTGTGCCCAGATGACTTATATAATTACTTATGATTCTTTATAACAAACACCTATGTTCATCACATAAATTTGGCTTAGCTGATGTAGATACAAAGACTGCATGTTTGAAATGAGGCTAGGTAGGTCGTGTGACTCGAATGCATCAAGAATGTTGGGCGTAGTTTATCACTCAGTCGGTACGCGATAGTGGATGACGACGCGGCAGATCCTAGAAAATATGGTGAGACGATGTAGATGCATTCAATTGATTTGGAGTGATTTCGTGAAAAAGGACCGAAGTGTGTAACAGGACACCGGAGAAGCGCACGCTATTTGATTTAACCAATGAGCGCGCGCGGTGGTAGAGGTGGTCGTCAGCTCGTACCAACCTATTTTCCGAGGTTGGTACTGTCAGCCAACAGTGTGTGTGTGTGTGTGTGTGTGTGTGTGTGTGTGTGTGTGACGAGAAATAGAGAAGGAAAACGCATCAACTGTGCGCTAAACCCACAGCGTTGTATATAAAGTGTGCTGTTATATAAACTTATTCAGGATATAATGTTAATGTTGCTTATTACCAAGGTGAGATGTCAGATGTTACACATCATATGCAAGTACTATAAGACTCTCTTGTTTTTTTTGTTACAGTGGGTGTTTTTACCAGACGCTTCAGAGCGTACAAAGTTGGTGTTGCCAGGACGTGGCAGAGTAGACTATAGGGCTGCTTGCTTCTGTCATCGCGAACTTCTTACTATTGGATATGTGTGCTCTGTATGTCTTAGCGGTAAGTTGTAATATATATTCAAGAACGTCAAAAAAAAGTCAAAAGATACCTTATTCAATACAATCACAAGGATCACTTTGAAACGTCTTACATACTAGGTGAATTTAGGTGCCAATTCCTCCTAACCCAAGCCCGAGAAGAACTGGCAAGGAACTCGTCTTGCTCTTAGCGCTTTTTTACATGATCCATCTTATAACTACCTTAACTACGAAATACTAATACAAGAGAGTTTATACATTTCAAGTGTTTCGGTTATCTGTCTGACGGCAGAGCGACATGAGGTCATGCATTCTTATCAATAATATAGTCATTTATATTATAATAAGCTTTCTTCAAAAGACTACCTTTTATGTATGCTTTTCGGAAGCTTAAGAATACACTAGTCAGCGGCACAAACTCATCAGTGTCGGCAGATAAAATGTATGCTATTTCACCTAGCACAGTGCGAGACATGGATAGAGGAGCACGAAAGATAGTGATAAGCAGTAAGGAAATAGTGTTATAATGATTTCTAATCATATGATCAGATTAGACTACGATTTGTGTATAAAACGACCGCGTAAAAATCATGAATAGACTTTTAGCTGAAGGGTTCTCATGAAAAAACTACTGAATGTATCTATTCTAAATAAAGTTATTTGAGCTTTTGAATAAATAAACTGTGCTTGTATTGGAATCATTTTGGAGTTTTCGTGCTCCGTATGCTACTTATTTACCCCCAAAATTGTGCTAAAATCTGTGTTGAAATACGGTTTTTTTGAGGCTTGTATCTTTCAAACCCGAACCTTTTTTACGATTCTGTTGCGATACAAGCGTAGATTATGACGAGATAAGTTTATATCACTCTTCGTTTTAATTGTTTAAGAGTGAACTAGTCGATTATCTTTCCATACAAACGTCGAAGGGTGATCACACCACCGTCTGATGATGAACAACCAAAACTAAAAGTGATATAAATTTGTTTTGTAATAATCTATGCTTGTATCAATACAGAATTGTAAAAATAATTATGGGTTTGAAAGATACAAGACTCAAAAAAATCGTTTATCATCACTGATTTTAGCGCAACTTTAGGTGTGAATAATTAACAAACGGAGTACGCAAACTAAAAACATATTCCAATACAAGCATAGATTATTTATTCAAGAGCTCAAATAACTTTTTTTTTATTAATACATTCAGTAGTTTTTTCATGAGAACCCTTGAGCCAAAGGTCTATTCATTATTTTAACGCAATAGTTTTATTTAGAAATCATAGTCTAATCTCATCGTATGACATGAAATTATAATCAAGCTACCTCTTTACTGCTCATCTCTATCTTTGGGACACGTCTATCCTTTTCTCACACTAAGCTAGGTGAAATAGCATGCATTTTAGCTACGCCCACTAACAAGTTTGTGCCGCTGACTCGTGTATCCTTAACATCAGACGGTGGAGTGATCACCCTTCGCCGTTTGTATGGAAAGATAATCGACTTGTTCACTCTTAAGGAAACGTTAAGGAAACGGTCGCATAGCAAAGTTAGCCGTTACTCAGATCAATGAAGTTATAAATAAAATATAATAAACTAGCTTCTGCCGGCGGCTTCGCACGTGTGGTATCTACATAAAAAGTAGGTAGTAGCCTAAAAGTAGGTATACCTAATTCATCAAAATCGGTTCAGCGGTTTAGGCGTGAAAACGTAACAAACAGAGTTACTTTCGGAATTATAATATTAGTTAGATAATGCCAGACATAGATGCATTAATAGATTTGTCTGTTCAAAAAATGTATGTGTGCTATGTACTCTATACCAGTACTCTAAATAAAACGGTGAAGGAAAACATCGTGAAGAAACCGGCATGTTGTAGAACCTAAGGAGTAAGAAGACATGTGCCAAGTGCACGGAAGGAGCCTCTGAGGCGCACTTTAATCTTTTCACCACTCTGGTTCAGAATATCATGGTAATCTTGAAGTAATGCTGAATCATCATCTGGAATCTGCAGGATATCCAACTCCTCGCCAACTACAGCTGAGGTATCGTGTTTGGACTCATTTGAATGGTCTCTGAGATGGTCTGAGACCATTAGGCGCGTTGAGCACTTTTTGGGTGAACAAAAGTCATGGAACTCGCGTCATCGTCACCGAAGGCTTTCCATGAGCTGTATAGACTGTTTCAGAACTAGTATTTTAAACAACTACAGGGTGATTCCGAAAATAAATAGATACGTGATAAAATTCCTAAGATTTCTTATTTTTTAATAATTTAAATTGAAAAACATATTTTGTCAACAATGATTCTAAAGCACGTTGCTTACCTACATTAACTTTTTATATAGGTTGCAAATTTACTGCATAATATGATTATACCTACTTCTACTAGTTTTAAAGAAAACTTTGCTGCACATTTCTTCAATGAAAATAATTGAATTTGCAAGTCTCAAAAAAAACTAAGTTTGTTCTCGTGTGTCAAACACACGAGAACAAACTTAGTTTTTCGACACAAAAAGTGTCGAGAATCGTCCTCCCTGGTATTCCATGCTAGTTCCGGAACAACCTGTATGTCTACTGTGTATAATATAATATTTTAGGTGAACAAAAAGCGTGAAACCCGCGTCATCGTCACCGCACGCTTCAAACCAAAAATAATAATCTAATAGCTCGACGATACAATTCACAAGTTACTGAGTTTTCACTTTTATCAGCAGTCCCTCAAAGATTGTCACGCATATTTTATTTTGTGTTAGAGGTTTAATACATTTTCAATTTACTTGTTTCAGTGTTCTGCAAGTTTAGCCCTATCTGCACTACTTGCCAGTAAGTTATTTACAAACATAAGTCATAGAAATAATTACAGAAATGTACAGAATAATATATTATAATATAAAATACATGTGAAAATGTTAAAACAATCTATAGATGACTCTACAGTAGGGCGATTATGGAACTCTTGATACAATCAATGTCTATCAGTTTCGATTAGCAATAGGCATTATTTCAATCAATCATATACGATGTATTTAAATGCTTAGTACGCTAAACACGGTTCCTACCACAATCGTACTTTGTAAATTGGTCCAACTTCACATTGTAACTAGCGATAGAAGCCGATAGAAATCGCAGCGATCCGTAATACCAATTCAGCAATAGTAACTGAAAGCTATTAGTATAAATTAATTGATAGTATCAAAGTTCCATAATCGCCCCACATATCTATATCACTGCCAGAGAACAGCGTTCCTAAGACAGTAGTAGAATTGTCACGTTGAATGCCAATGGACTGCTGGGCCAGATGCTCTTGGGACACGCAATGTTAACAGACGCCGTGAAATAATTTTGAAAACGTGGTAGGCACCTGTTCAACCAGGGCCGACGTCCTTGCCGATTCGTCCTAATCGGTTCTTAAATGACGGAGTTGTTATGTAGAAATATAATTATAAATAACTAGCTGGTGCCCGCGATTTCATTTGCGCAGGATTATTACTTCGTGCAATTTTAACGGTTTTTTCAGCGCACGCCAGAATAGCTCGCGGATTTTTTTCCTACTTACTTGACACTTATCGTTATATTTTGGACAATTCACACAATATCTTTATAAATTATAGCCTATATGTTATTCTGATGTATAAGCTATATTATTGTCAAGTTTCATTGAAATCCATTCAGTAGATTTTGCGTGAAAGAGTAACAAACATACATACAAACTTTCGCGTTTAAAATATTAGTATGGATTTATTTGCAAGAAATATGGTAGGTAACAGATATTGAGTCATACAGTAAGTTTCATATTTCAAAGAACATTGACACGCAAATGTTATTTTTTTACAAAAACATTAAATTAAACTACATAGTACTCTATTTTAGCATTAAATATTTATTATTTACAAAAAGCCTTTTTGGTGACAAGCATTGAAAAAAATCTAAGTGAGAACCTCCTCTTTTTTTAAGTCGGTTAAAAATTAAATAATGCAGAAACAATTGTTACAGTTTATGTTAGATAAATAGATAAGTTATGTTACATTGAATGTGAATCGACAAAAGTAGAGGCCAACGAAAATTAAACATTTTGTGCCGACCCTACTTAACGTGTTTGTGACATTTTAAAATGTATACTTATAAAATGGATTGCTTTGTTTCAGTACTGTATTCAAGATTGGAGGACCGCTGCCCATCAAACCAAAGAAAAAGAAAATTAAACTATAAAATAAGGAAAATAGTTAAATACTGAATGTTGTAAATATAGCCTCTAAGAATTCTATCAATGACTTTTAATTTTATCAATGCATATTAATACCTCCTGGAAAACTTACCTGAATTTTACGTAAACGTGTGAGCTAGGTGCTGCTTGCTGCCACAGAATACAGAAAGGAACAGAAGGCTCACTTCACGAACAAAATTAAATAAATAGCTACTCTTGAGGCTGCGCAACAAAGTTCAATTCAGCTCGCATATCCTCCAAACGTCCTTGAGATAATTACCTAAACATAGCCTTACTTATAGCGCTGTCACTGTCTGGGGCGGAGCGACGCATTTCGGGTTGTCAACTTGTCGCGTTCTGCAGCTTATTTATCTAATAATAAAAATTAATCTATCTGCGGCGTAATGTAGGTAGGAAGGTAAGTCATTTTTTGAATAATTGCATTTCAAGAGTTGGTACTTAGGTAGGTGCAAACCTAGCAATCATTATTAAAGTATGTTGGGTACTTGAATGTAGGTATTATGTACCTAACCTACGTATGGGTTCTAGGTAAACTAAACAGCTAGACTCACCTAGGAAGAATAAAGTAGGCAGGCTTCTCGTAGGTACTTGTTTAAGTTTTATTTACATACCTACCTAAACCACCAAACAGCATTATATTAGTGGGCACTGTTTTAGAACAGATTTATGCGACCTATTACCTACAGTTCGTGGATCGTGGTACGTAATATCACGTAACGGTAAGGGGCGACGAAGTCGCGCGACAAGACTAGCTTGCGGGCGAGCCGAGTGGCAACTGGCATCCTAGGCCGCACACCGCCTGAAGTGGTGCGCCAGCCGAATATACCTAAAGTTCGGAGTGTCACCCCCTGCTGCTGCTTCGCACGCATAGTATCTACATATTATAGTAATAATAATGTTTTTTTATTTACAATATGTCTTACAATTACAAGTAATTTAGATTTAAATACTACACAAGCAAGGTAATATATATCTTACCAAATTTTATCAAATCGTTATTACGTAACTCGCAGAAGCGACAGCAGACTGAGAAAACAGTCTCTTCTATATTATTTCGTATTTCTCGTGGTGTTTATTTTATGTTTTAACACATGGCGCCACATGAAAAATTAGAACGCTATCTGATACTTAACCTGATTTGTATTCGGTAATCTTAACGGAATATCAATCGATAATTGATTCAGACTTTGCGATAATTGATTCAGACTGCGAAAGTCCAATTAAACAAAACATTAAACGGATGGACAAATATTTAGTACTATTCCGCTAACCTATTTCTAATTAGTTAGACACGATGCAGACGCACCTACGTCTCGCCCGCAATTGAAAAGCCATGCAAAGCGTTAGTAAAAAAACGAGTGCGCCTCGGGACGCCCGACAGAAGTGATAACTTAACTAATCTAACTAGCGTTGTGGGTTAGATTGAGAGAGGAGGAGCCTGCCTACCGCTGCCGTATGCGTGAGAGAAAGGGAAGTCAGACAGACTGGCGCCGTAACGAAGCGGTTTACCCTCCCATAAGTGTCACTTCAAAAAGTTATCCACACCATGCAACCCTCAAAAAGAAATTCGAGAAGTGTTTCGCCTCCACGAGGCATCCTCATGAACAGTTGACTCGCTTTGCTCTTTGACGAAAAACACTGCTCTGCTGACAATTGTGCCTAAAGAATTGAATTTATATGTGTATTACACATTGTGTTACTTTGTGATCTGTACGAGGGCTATTACGCGATGAAGTTTACTATTAGACAATCGATTGTGGAATTGAATGACGTGACGATCGACTGAGACATTGTGACGACATTATTCATAACAAAACCACTTGATATTGGCCAAAATAACTATTATGAGAATGAATAACAAATAGTCATGCACTCATCATCATCATCATCATATCAGCCTTTAAGAAGTCCACTGCTGAACATATGCCTCCCCAATAGATTTGCAGGATGAACGATTTTGAGCCATCTCCATCCACCAACTTCCTGCTATCTTTAAATTGTCGTCAGTCCATTGCAAGTCCTTCAACTTGCAAATTTTGAGTGGTAGGTATGTCGGTGACTGGTTCTTCTACGGATTTCCTCGTTGCGAATTGTATCACGTAGTGAAACACCCAACATAGCTCTTTCTATAGCACGTTGCGCGCTATGGATTGTTTTTACACAAGTACCTACAAACAGAAAAATATATTGCAGAATACATAAAAGTGAAGAATACAGAGTATGTCATGTATCTGTGTGCAACAAAACCGACACCGCATGTACTGATTCGTCTTTCCTGCGGGTCTTGTTGGCAAGGTCGAGAGGTTAGTATCTGGGAAAGCCTGCGCTATCAAACAGAATCCCAGGCAGAGTGACGTCAGTGGAGAGGAAACTTCACCCACCTCAGCTTGCTGGATCCATGAACGAAAGTTTACAATTACAATTAACTGCTCTGTAACTTTACTGACGCCACCTAAATCATCTTCAACAGAAGAACGAAGGCCAATGATGATGATGACGTGTGCCACAGTAACAAAAAGTCTCGACTCAGCATAATATGCCTCGTTCACTTGGAACTAGTTTCAGCAACTCAGCTGTCCAACGTGCCATTTGCGATAGTAAAATGTGGCATAATAAATTAATTATGAGGATGAAAAAGAAGCTAAATATGTGATTATATAGGGTTTGTAAATAACAAATTTTTCCACATATCAATCAGTCTTTTATTCATATAAAAAAGCCAATAAGTACTTATCTCAAAACATCTTATATGGTAAATATCTCTAGCTTCTGCCCGTGGCTTTGCCCTCGTTGTAAGTAGATAAAATATTATGTATTATTCCAGCTCGAAATCCATGTTTCAACATTAAACATTCACATTCATATTACTAATATTAAACTTCTACCTACTAATAATATTAGTAGAATCAGGCAAAGCTTAATCTCATTTAATATCTCATATGAAGGCGCTGCGCAAACGTAGACACTTTGTTGCCGACACGGCACACCATCACAGCACCATCACAGGGAACCGTAGTTGCTATGTCCTGTACTGTAGCGGTAATCAGACACAGTCGCCCGTTGCTACTACTGGCTACTACTGGCTACTACTGGCTACTACTGGCTACTACTGGCCACTGGTAGGTACAATTCGTTGATTGTTTTCCGTCAATACAATTTTAAGGAAATTTGTTAATGTTGCTAGTGTCTTCATCCAACTGACGACTTTTATTTCCAGTTACCGACACCGAACACTTTTTGATCGTCAATGAGTATAAGCAAAATATGATTACGTATACGCAGGGAGTGGATGATTTAATACTGGTTCTATAGAAATTAAATATTTATCGGTTGCTTATAGCTGACACAAGACACGAAAGTGTCCACGTTTGCGCCCTGCCTTATATTTAATAATTATCATTTTATTCTTCTTTAATCTAGAAATTACACTAAACATTTATGAAATACGAGTATGCTCTATGAGTTTATGTTATAATCAAACACTAGGTAAAGTGTTGTTTAAATCTGTTTAATAATTCAATAAATTCATTTGTAATAAATGACTATATATGCATTGCACGGCCTCATGTAGCTCTGCCCTCAGACAGTTAACTGACAGATTTGAAATGTATAAACTCTCTTGTATAAATTTTTCGTAGCTAGTTATAATAATAATAATAATACCGGACATTTCACACCGCATCAACTGGCCCGAAAGTAAGCAGAGCTTGTGTTATGGGTACCACATGACTGATATACTACTTATATATTTTTTTTTGTAAATACATACATATTATACATAGAAACACCCAGACCCAAGACAAATACTTGCAGATCATACAAACATTTGTCCCGCGGCGGGAATCGAACCCGCAACCTTTTGCGTCTCAGCCGGACCTAAGCCCACTGCGCCACAGAGGTCGTCATAAAATGGATCATGCAAAAAAGCGCTAGGATCAGGACGTGTTACTTGCCAGTTTTTCTCGGGCTTGGGTTAGGATGAATTGGCACCTAAATTCACCCAGTATGTCAGACGTTTCAAAGTGATCCTTGTGATTGTATTGAATAAAAATATTGTTGACTTTGACTTTGTTGTCATCTTCATTATTTGACATGAATGAATGGACAGAGCATACATTAACGCCACGCTAACTAATTATGTGAGTATAGGATTGACGATATATCTTTAACAATAATAATGCCAGACGTTTTACTTAGCATTATCTGGCCCCAAAGTAAGCAGAGCTTGTGTACCTAATGGGAACCTCGTGTCTTGTAGTAGGTATATCAGTATATAAATAGTTTATTTTTTAAATACGTCATATTATACATAGATACACCCAGACCCGAGACAATTACTTGCAGATCATACAAAAATTTGTCCTGCGACGGGAATCCCGCAACCATCTGCTTCTCAGCCGGACCATAGTCCACTGCGCCACAAAGGTCGTCATAATTATATATGGTCTGTATAACTATTAATGATAATAGATTTCTTAAATAGTTCTTAAAAAGCGATACTTTTTGATGCTTAAATTAATCATTATTCCGATCAGGGCAAGTTTTCAAAAATAGTGCATTTTTATAATAATCGGTTGATAACGCCATAAAAACCGCTATCAAATAATCACATAACTAGATTAGTGGGTTAGTAACATGATAGGTCTACCTTGTATATATTTATATATATATTTACAAGGTACTAAACTTAATACTTAATCTTGTTAATAAAAAGATTAGATTTTTTATGTTTGTCTGTAATGGATAAAGTCACCTATTTTAAAAATGCATTCATCTATTAGAAAGCTACATAGCCAGCGAGATCCCTACACAAATTGCAATAATATAATCAATGGTATTAAAATAAAATCCTATAAAAGTCATTTTATGTCGTGCGCTGCGAAAAGTTTTGATGATGATTAAAGTAATGTACCTACCTACATATTTATAGTACTCATCATTACCCACAATAAAATCCGCGAAGCTATAAGTCTAACTATTAGAAATAAGTCACAATAACTGCTTTTTGTTCAAATTGGTCATTCAAAACACGAGTAGAATCAAAAACGGCAGTAATGATAAAATCTTGACAGTGACAAATAAAAGTGCATAAATTGACTTTGAAACTTGTTTTCCACAGCTTCAAGCAGACAACAGACCTAAGTATTTGATATTAAGTTAATCAAATAGATACTCAATAATTTGATTAACTTAATATGAAATGAATGCTTAAAACCTACTTCTACGCTTTCCTGAGAAAAAGGGTCTTGCCATACAAACAGACAGACTAAATTATCTTTTGATAAGGGTTCTTTTTGAGGTACGGATCCGTAAAAAACAATAAAACTATTCTGCGTCTGAGAAACGGCTGCTAACTTTACGTATTAACTGACACGTGAAGATAGCAGCGAAGTACTCGGCAAGAGACCGTCTTTGTATCCCATTGTAATGCCAAATACTCTGCCTAGCAAGTAAAGCATTACTGTGTTTACATTTGAGGGGTACTGCAGGGTTATTACGAGTTTTTGACAGTTTCTGAATCGACGAGAGTCACTCCAATCGATCGTCGGTTGTGTAATAAGCACCTCTAGCGATCACTCTGGTAAACGATTACCTTAACAGTTACTGTGACAGCCGCTAGGGTAGCGAGTCACCTCGACCGATTGATTTGACTTTTCGTCAAAAACATCAAATCAGACCTACGGTAGCGAAATTGCGATAACTACCTAAGTAATGTCTAAAAACGGTAACGCTCAAGTGGTACCTGCTAGGTAGAAGGTACTACAAAATGTATTGCAACGGTAACCATTTATCAACAGGTAGGTACGCCTTTTTCTAGCTAATTGGTATAAAAAAACGCATTATGCATTATTAACCGTTTTGACCCGTCGCGTCGACGTATACAGTAACCGCTATTTTCGTTATTCCTATCACTAACTAAATGTTACTGCCTGTGGCTACGATTTGTCGATCATCTCAAAAGCACTGTCAATCTCATCTTCGGGAGATTTGCTGGCATCGCGAACTGAGTTTTTTGCTGGTTCAGTTTGAGACGCTATGCTGCTGATTTGAGGGTCTGATTTCGGCTGGTAATTCTCAGTGATTGGTGCTTCTGGTGCTGGTGTGTTTACGTGGTACTCAATTGTCCTTGGCCTTTCTGTTGCGTGCAAATCCTGAAACAATAATAAATTTATATACACATAAAATAGTCAATATTATATTATGATTATCCCTTTTATAAAAAAGGGATAATCATAATATTAGTACCTAATAGAAATAAAGATAAACACTGTTCATACAGTTAGGCTCGCTAAAGTTAATAAAAATAAATCTTTTATAGGGCAATGTGTAGGTGCCTACGCTTCCATAACAAGGTCCCAAGCGACGTGTTAAATTTGTCGATTGGTTAATTTAAAAACGTAATCAAAAATCATATTATAAAATAACAGATTATTTAGATGACAAAAAGCTTTGGATGAATCTGTTCCAACTCAACTCCAATCCGTAACAAAATTGTCAAGATACATGCAAAAAAGTGTTAAGACCACAGACGGGTTTCTTTACGGATTCTTCTTGAACTGGGGTTAGGAAAAACCGGCACCTAGGTTCGCTAGTATGTAAAAAGTAGGGGTTCTTGATTTGATTTGACATCAATTGCCGTTAGTCTCGCTAAAACTCTACAAACTCTAAAAACCAATTCGAATTACTTTTTTGGTTTTGTTTAACAGTCTTTGTTTTTTGTTATGTTTGATAAGTATATCCATAATATAGACGGTGGCTTACAATCAAATAAAATTTATGGAGTACGAAGTTCCCCGGATCATTTAGTAATATATTAATATTGATGGATAATGCACACAACACAACACAAACTATGTATTGCTTGTGGTGACCAGATGCCTGATAGAATCCATGCTAATATATAGATAAATTCAATAGTGTTTGTCTGTATGCATGTTACCTTTTTACGGCTAAACGGCTGAACAAATTATGATGTAATTTGATAAGCAGATACATTGTTCGATTTGATTCCCGCTGCGGGACAAATATTTAAAAGATCTGCAAGTCTCGGGTTATTCTATGAATAATATGTATGTATTTACAAAAATTATATCAGTCATGTGGTACGCATAACACAAGCTCTGCTTACTTTGGGGCCAGATGACGCTTAATGTCGAAATGTCCGGCATTGTACATTTATAGGTATTTAAGTATTTATTGTATCTTGAGGACATATATAGGCTTCCTTTTATGTAGATGCCACGTCCGGGGAGCCACGGGCAACAGCTATTAGGCACTTATAAATACATTTATACAAATGATACTTTATTTTATCCAGACGGAACAAGCACCTACGTTCATAACACAAACTTTGTCCTGGGAGGGAATCAAACCCCTAATAATACGAGAGTTAAGAAACAACATTATAAGCTGTTTATGTATCTAACCTACTTACTTATTTAGCTGTAAGAATTGCGATTTCTACCATCATTATCTAATTACCTAACGGTCACTTCCGGGCGTTTGAAAGATTTTAATCATTTCCTAACTGAAGAATGGGTTTTCCCCTGGCTCGCCACTGTAGGTACTTGTTATATGTTAAACTACTCCTACGTAACTGACAATGAAAGCACATACAGCCTAAATGTCTGTCTGCCTAAGGAACGGTCAGTTTATAATAAAACCAGGATGATTAAATAAATAAATAAATAATGCTGGACATTTCACACAACATCATCTGGTCCCAAAGTAAGCAGAGCTTCTGTTATGGGTACCACATGACTGACATACTACTTATAAACTTTTTAAATACACACCTACTTGTTATTATTATTATATCTATTAAAACCTACGTGAAGCAAAAACTTTGTACTCCTTTTTACGAAAATTGCGCAGACGGAGGTCCCTTTTTAAAAAATACATTAATTATTTATTAAGTAGGTGACCACTAGTATATAGAAATAACCAGACCCGAGACAAATACTTGCAAATCATCTAAACATTTGTCCAGCTGCGGGAATCTAACCAAATTGTACAAACGAGATTATGTTTACAACTCAAATTTGCAGTTATGTAAATCGTAATGTATTCGTATAAATATTCGATAGGTAGTTTATAATAAAACCAGGAAGATTGTAAACATATGAAAAAAAAATCACGTCACAATAAATCGCGATAGTGGGGTAAATTGAAACACTGGCTGGTAGGCTTAGTTTCGCTGCATTTTACATTGATCATTGAGCGAAGCATCAATGGAAAATGTTACAAAAACGGGAAAATATATTCCTTTTTGAGAACTTCCGTTGCGTGCGTTTACGGTTTAAGTTACGCAAAAAATATGTATGATGGAATTGTTCCTCTTTAAAACTTCTAAAAAAAAGTTTGCGACAGCAGATTGACTCATTCTTTTTTATGGTAATCAAATTTGTTCGAAATAATTCATTATTTGCGAAATGAAATGAAATAATATTTATTTGCTTGAACATATGTGATACAAATTAGGTCTTTTTAGTTAGTCCATTGTATGTCCTACCATATTCTTTGGCATGCAAATTTAATCTAGTGTCGTTAACCTAGCTTACTTAATTTTCTTGGGAGATATATTATTAGAATGAATTCATAAATTAGGTAAATATAAACAATGTCACTTTTTATAAATAATTTATAGTTAATAGGTCAATAAAATGTTAATAAGTTAATAATAATGATACAGTTTAGAGGTCCTTAAAATATTCACTAATTGTATAAAATTGCCACTTTTTCAATTTAACAAAAAATAAAATGCCATTTAGGTCTTTAATGTTGTCAGGTAGCCTATTATAAATTTTAACACACACATAGTAGGCTTGGCATTGTGTTAATGTAAGTTTATATTTAGGAATGTGCAGTTTGCTGTTGGATATATCCCGTAGTTGCCGAGTGCGAAAGTCCTGATTCGTTTTGAATAGTTCAGGATGTTGCTTGACAAACTCTGCTGCTTGTTTTATGTACAGACACGGAAGGGGCAAAATTTTGAAGGGAGGGAGTTTCATCCACATAATATTTATCCTTATCCAAATAAATATGTATTAATCACAAGTATTTCATTATGAACAAAATTTTCCTTGACATCACTTGATTTGAATCAACATCTTAGGAGATATCATAATTTTAAAATAACTCCGCTACAAAATAGCTATTAGCTAGTTCGGGTTGACGCGCGCAGAACTAACTCTGTCTATCTGTAACGCTTTCACGACTAAACCACAGAATCAATTTTGACGAAATATAGTATAGAGTAAGCTTAAACCTCAAGGAAGGACATAGTAATAATATTTATCCAATAATTAATTGATATTCCCGCGGACGAAGTCGTGAGCATCAGCTAGTTATAAGGCAAGAGGTAAATTAAATTATCATTTGCGTATTGGTTCTATTGTATAGAGTTGAACTAATGTGTGAGAAATTACGACTTGCCACAGCCGTACGGCGCGTTTTGCAAATTTTGTCAGATCTTCTCTTGTAGGCACTTAGGGTGGGATCATAAAACATCTGTTTATGCTTACGAAGAACTGTTTGCAAAATAAATACATAGTTGTCGTATCTACGGTGGGAACCCGGCAGAGTGTATATAGGTTTGTGGTAGGAAACCATATGGGTTTTTTGGTTAACACTTTAAGAACTGCTCTCTGGGCTCGTTCCAGTCTAAGCATCGTAGTTTTAACCGTGAATCCCCAAGTCGTAATGCAATATGATAGAATGGATTGAGCTAGCACATAGTACATTGTTTTAAGCGAATAGATATTTAGGACACATCTCAAGTTCTTAAAAACAAAAAATAAGAATAAAAACTTTCTTATCCGTGAAACCATAAAGTCTATTTGCTTTTTTCAAAAGGTGTTATCCACTATAACACATATTTTAAATCTAAGGCTCTTTCAATGTTTGTGCAATCACAGGCCTCTGGTATAGTGGTATAAAAATTGATGGTTGAGATGACAGGTTAGCCGTAAAAGGGATGAATTTCAGAAATAGTTTCTATTTGAAATAGGTATATTTAGTTGTAGCTCTAACCTTGTTAGGTTAGAGCGGAGTTAATTAATTAATTATTTTTTTTAATGTATGGTCAAAGTGTTCACGGACCTCTAGCCAACTTTTACCATGAGCCAAAAGAGCAGTATCGTCAGCGTCCGTAATTATCTTGCAGTTAGGGTGGTTGGGTACGATTATGAAGGTAACTTAGAAAGATGTTCAGCGACACACCTCTGACCAACCAGTTCTAGTTCTAATTTGTATAGAAGAATAGGGATCGAGACAATGTCGAAGGCCTTTGAAAGATCAAAGAAACTGCCAATACTTATTTTTTTTTGTATTTGTAACCACAAGATTTGTTAACCTCCAAAACGGCATCCTCAGTAAACTTTCCAGTTCTGAAGCCGTAATTGGACAAAATATTATATTCGTTGAAATAACTATCTATATCTTTAAAAAAAAAGTATTTTGTTCAATAATCTTCGAGAATACTGTTAACACAGAGGTCTGTATCTGGTGACACTAACAAAATCTCCATTATTCAAGATTGGATGCACTACAGCTCTTTTAAAGACAGTTGGGAGGACACCCCAAGATAGTGAAATATTAAAAACAAGATTAAGGTTGTGGAAGTAGGAATGCAATCCCATCCAACTGCACATTTGTGTTTTAGATTTAGATTTATGTTTTCTTTTTGTTGTCTACGCTAAATAAAACCATCGACTTTGGGACGATTTCGTGGTATAAAAAGCAGGCTGTGAGAGATAGACATTAGATGCTACTCTTATATTCGAGGCGATGGTTTTTTCGTCAGGGGATTAAGGTTGTGGAAGTAGGAATGCAATCCCATCCAACTGCACATTTGTGTTTTAGATTTAGATTTATGTTTTCTTTTTGTTGTCTACGCTAAATAAAACCATTGACTTTGGGACGATTTCGTGGTATAAAAAGCAGGCTGTGAGAGATAGAAATTAGATGCTACTCTTATATTCGAGGCGATGGTTTTTTCGTCAGGGGATTAAGGTTGTGGAAGTAGGAATGCAATCCCATCCAACTGCACATTTGTGTTTTAGATTTAGATTTATGTTTTCTTTTTGTTGTCTACGCTAAATAAAACCATCGACTTTGGGACGATTTCGTGGTATAAAAAGCAGGCTGTGAGAGATAGAAATTAGATGCTACTCTTATATTCGAGGCGATGGTTTTTTCGTCAGGGGATTAAGGTTGTGGAAGTAGGAATGCAATCCCATCCAACTGCACATTTGTGTTTTAGATTTAGATTTATGTTTTCTTTTTGTTGTCTACGCTAAATAAAACCATCGACTTTGGGACGATTTCGTGGTATAAAAAGCAGGCTGTGAGAGATAGACATTAGATGCTACTCTTATATTCGAGGCGATGGTTTTTTCGTCAGGGGATTAAGGTTGTGGAAGTAGGAATGCAATCCCATCCAACTGCACATTTGTGTTTTAGATTTAGATTTATGTTTTCTTTTTGTTGTCTACGCTAAATAAAACCATTGACTTTGGGACGATTTCGTGGTATAAAAAGCAGGCTGTGAGAGATAGACATTAGATGCTACTCTTATATTCGAGGCGATGGTTTTTTCGTCAGGGGATTAAGGTTGTGGAAGTAGGAATGCAATCCCATCCAACTGCACATTTGTGTTTTAGATTTAGATTTATGTTTTCTTTTTGTTGTCTACGCTAAATAAAACCATCGACTTTGGGACGATTTCGTGGTATAAAAAGCAGGCTGTGAGAGATAGAAATTAGATGCTACTCTTATATTCGAGGCGATGGTTTTTTCGTCAGGGGATTAAGGTTGTGGAAGTAGGAATGCAATCCCATCCAACTGCACATTAGTGTTTTAGATTTAGATTTATGTTTTCTTTTTGTTGTCTACGCTAAATAAAACCATTGGGACGATTTCGTGGTATAAAAAGCAGGCTGTGAGAGATAGACATTAGATGCTACTCTTATATTTGAGGCGATGGTTTTTTCGTCAGGAGATTATCAAGTTAAGAAGTTGTGACGAACTACTTAGTTTTTTTCTTTTCAAGATGGGCAATTTGTTTGATAATATTTTAGGTAGCTTTGGAATTTTTCTTGGCCTTTTCTTTCTCGTATGTGAGACTCTCGTATTTCTCGTAGGTATACGATATTCACGCTTTACTTTTTTCAAAAGATAGTTACAGTATATACGGTATCGGATATAATATATAAGTTATTATCAGGTGCTCTTTTGAATTTACGATGTAGTTATCCCTGTGCTGGATACATTTCAGAAGGCCAGGTTCAGGGTTTGATAATCCGTTTTCTATTGGGAATAGGTACATTATGACTAGGTATGTTTTTTTTATAGTTGTAGAAACCATATATTAACCAGCAATTTAGTGGCTGATTCTGGACCATTAGATATAAGAACGGCTGAAAAATCTGTATTTTTCAGTGAATTTACAATGTCGGTATTATTATTAATATTATTTGTATCGGAAAAATTGTTTGTGTTAATATTTTTTTTCTTGATGCTACATAGTAGGAGTAGCGGATTGTGATCCGTAATCGGGGTATTGATGATAGATAAGTGTAGATGCAATTTCAGAATGTCGAATATTAGGTAGGTGGTGCATTTAAAATACCTACCTCCCCTCCATAAACATCCACGCTTAACTGCTGCCGTTTCTTATAAGACTGCTTCAGTCTTCCAGATCTCGACATAGAGAGTTTTCTCCTCGAGTCCAATGGCGGAGTTTCTGTTTCTCCCTCTAATTCCTCATCGAAGCGCATACTTCTTCTCTTGTCCGACGTGAACATGGATTTTATAAGTTTTGCCATTTTTATACTTGAACGATGCGTGGATTTCTGAAAAAAAATATTCTTGATATTCATACTTTGTGGTATCCTAGTGGATATTTTTTGGTAACAAGAAACACTAAAATGTGCAGTAGGTAACTGCATAGTAAGTCAAATAAATATCTAGTAAGATAGAATATCAATAACCTTGCAATGAGGTGTCCATATTTGTGATAATTATTGTGATAGACAAAGATATGCTAATGAACTTAGAAATGCTATCTAGTTATTAGAGGAAACCTCGGTCTTTTGAGCGAGATAACGTATCTAGTACCTAGGTAAGTAGGTACCTACAACTAATATTTATTCACTATAAGACAAGCAGACGCACGGCTCAGTATCATCGATACCTTGTAAGTCTTCCACCCTTACGAACAAAGCGCTTTGCTTCCACATTTTATAATGCCTACCAGCCAAGGATTGGAATAGAGTGAATAGGTGTCTTCTAGTCTTTCCTGCCTCATCGTCGGCGAGATCATGGTCAAAGGTAGGTCGATCGATGATAAAAAAGCATAATTCGTGCCCTTGTTCCACTTAGTCTGGTCGTTACAATAGGTCCTTTTTTTCTTCATGTCTATACCACGCTTACCTCTGGCGCTATTTTAACCACCATCACTTTCGATACTTTCAAACTTCCTCTGATATACTCATTCTTTATTTTGAGTGCTTACACACCGTCCACCTCCCTAAGACCATCTGGGTGAACCGTTGAAAGTTTTTTTTACAACGGCTCACCTTTATTCACCTACATGATCCTTAGGAAATATTTAGTTTCCACCTTGTTATCAAAACTCTTCAGATATGGAGTGCATATAGATTATTTAGGTTACAGGTTAGCAACTGGACATAGTTATGTATCTATAAAGCACCAGACGAACTATATTCTTCTGGCGCTTTAGCGGCCGCTGCCGCAGCACGCTCGCTTTGCTCGCTCGCCTTGCGCGTTGTTTTCTGTACTCTAACATAACCTAACCAACTAGTTTCGATCTGATTAATTTCTGAGGTGTACCGTCACCAATATGAAGTTCAAGTTTAATATGAGAGGTGAGTCGTTGTAAAAAAAACTTTCAACGGTTCACCCAGATGGTCTCAGGGAGGTGGACGGTGGGTAAGCACCTTCGTTTTATCCATTCTCGTCACTCCGCACATCCATCCCAACATTAGCATCGCCGTCGCGTGCACTCTTCTTTCATCCTACGTTTTTGTTGCATATTACGATCCATACAAAGCGATACTTCTAATGATAGGTACTTATATTTATTCTGTGGAGACTACTTCAGAACAAGAAAACGATAAACTATTCTGTAAACAATTAAACGTACCTAGTCGAAGGTAGAACGTACGAGAAAATATACTTACGCGTTTATCGCGCTCTCGCCAAGGCAATGCCGTCGGACAACTATCGTTTTTAATAGGTTAATATACATTAAATACGCCTAAAATGATTATGCAAAAGAAAAATAAAAGGTAATAAGTTTAAAAGTGTATAGCTAGTCTACACTTATGGTAGGTACCTAATAAACATCTTGAACGATGACATGATCGATCTCTGATTTCTTGATGGATTCAAGATTCGACTTACCTAATCTTAAATCCATCATCGGGCCGTTTAAAGTCGCTGTTAGAGAAACTTTTCAACCTATCCACTTAACTTTACAGTTACTTTACTGGACAGATATTTAAAGCTACGATGTACGATCTTACGCCTCAATTCAATACCATCACCAATCATGAGTGTGATGATTGTCACAAGTAAGTAAAGGCAAATTTATTCTACGCGGCTCTGTCAGATGCACGTTCACTGTAATCTATCCACGTAGTTTTAACATAGCAATAGGAGGTTCTTTCAAATGGCAACAAAAACATCTTACTTTCGTGTCCAAACTAATCCAACTCGATCACAATGATGAACTGACCACATAACTTGAACTCACCTTAACCAAACTTCTGATAAGCCTGTTTTGAAAATGCAAAACTTTTTGTTACCGATAACAGTTTTCAAGTTGAAATAACAAACATACACTGCAATAAGTGTATCAGGTAACCACTATTTACCATAATTTCATCTGAGTGATAAGATAACTGATAATGATTGTCTATCTGTCGATAAAAATTGATACCTAGGTCCCTAATCGTTATCATTTTATCAAGTTAATAGTTTTGTTTTAATTCGATTCTGCGATATTGCAATTTGTTTTTGTTGTTGATGCATCTAGAAATAATTCATTTTTAGTCGTAAGTATTATTGTATCAAGTATTCCCAAAAAGTACTTAGTTATTAGTCATTATCATTATATATCAGCCTTTAAGAAGTCCACTGCTGAACATAGGCCTCCTCAATAGATTTCCAGGAAGAACGATTATGATTCTTGTGGGACCGAGCGGGGCCGTCCGTGGCCGGGTCCGTGGGTAGTCGGAGTGAGGGCTCCCGGCTATCCGTTCGCGGGCTCGGGGAAGGCGGCAATTAATATGTGTGACGTGTTCTGCCGTAAGCTCCTTAGAGAAGTGCCACTCTTGGGATGGGGTCACCGGTGCTTTCCTATGGAGATCACAGCCCCCTTGACGTGCATCGAGCTGGGTCACCGGGGAGTTTTAGTTTTAGACAGCCTACCTCACATATTTCATTGCACCCGTGCGTTGGAAATCTGGTGGCAGATTTCTCCTCGTCAAAAAAAATGATTAGTAAGCATTATGAGCATTATTCATTATGAATAGTAGGTAGGTACCTACTTTTTCATACAGGTAGGTACCGACGTAAATGAAGCCACGGCATTATTTTTAGATAGGTATCGATTTGAATCAATTCCTATCGCAAAAAACCCGATTAATATACCTTTCTACTTACAAAAATTATCTATCGGTGTCACCCGCGCCTAATCCTTCAAAATCCTTGAACATTCAACGCGATCACTACATTTTATGGAACTAAGTACCTATAATCGTTTAATTCAAAATTCAATATAATTTTATTCAATACAATCACAAGGACCACTTTGAATCGCGGTAATGCGGTCACCATATTAATTAAAAATAAATAAACGGACGGACGGACCACAAAGTGATCCTATAAGGGTTCCGTTTTTTCCTTTCGAGGTACGGAACCCTAAAAATATGTGATGTAACTAAATATTTAAGGTTTTCGGAATTTTTCCTTTATATGTGCTATAAAACATTGCTTCATGCCAAATTTCAAGATTCTAGGTCGACTGGAAGTTCCTTTTAAGTTTTGATTCCCTTGCGAGTAGTTCCGAGTTTGATAATATGCGACTTAAATTGCTGTTTCTTTTGTCTGCGTTGACATAGAAGTTTGATTTTGTTACAGCTTAAAGGTTTTATAGACTTGAGTATTTGATATGAATTTCAATTTAATACCTCAACGCGTTCATAAGAAAAGGGGTAGTGTTTAAAATAAATAAAAATATTTTTATTATATGATGTAACTAAAAATGTACTGTTTTCGCAATTTTTCCTTATTCTGTGCTATAAGACGTTGATTCGTACCAAATTTCAAGATTCTGAGTTCACGGGAAATACCCTGTAGGTTTTGATTCCCTTGCGAGTGCCCAAATTTGCGGCATAATGGCTGTATCTTTTGATTGCGTTGGCTTAGAAGTTTGATTTTTTCACAGCTTTAAGGGACAGTAGAATACTCAGGGTATTTGATATTTCAGCTTGATCGACAAACTGAATCGACAAAAAAAATCGATATAGTTATAGAACCTGCACACAAAAGTTCACGAGAATCGGTTGAGAAATGCGACCTGTAGAGGAGAACATAAGGACAGACGCCGGCCGAACAGACATACGAAGGCATTTTCGCCTAAGCTGAAACGGAGACACTCGCTCGAGATTCGCGCTCGCTCGGTCAATAACTGTCAACTCATCTAGGTACCAACAAAATATCAGTAAAGAAATCTTTTTTATTGTATAATACACTACATTACCTACATATACACTACATTAGATATATCTAACTTTTATGGCAAAGATTCATACAAACTTAAAAATTTTTGGTAAGTAGGTTTTTTGAGAATATACCAACACTAGTTGTGGGTTGAGAGTAGGATGGATGTACCAGTATCAAACCAAATAGGGACAAATTTTCACTATAACATTTTGATATACTTATAAGTTAGGTGCGAGATTTGCTGTTAGTTATTTTTTTATATTATGCTATGTTTCATTGATGTTAATATAAGAATATAAGAAAACTTAAATCCTTTTGATTTTTCTTTTTATTACACAGAAAAGTAAAAAAACTGGAATGTTCCTTATTTTAACCAGCCAGTCCCAGTAGTTGACAAGTTTTGTTCCAAAAGTTGACCATTTTTCAAAAGCAGTTTATAAAGTTTTCATATTCCTTCCTAGGTTACTTTATTTCTTGCTCAGTTTATAGCTTCCATATGTCGCTTTACAAGCTCTGGGTTTCTTTTCATGAAATTATCAAACCATTTCCGAATTGGAATTCCGTCCTTGAAAGGAGTTTGGAGATTGTCTGTTTTTATTATTTTGGTGACTGTTTCTATTTCTATTTCTTTTTGCATTTATCTACAGACTTATCAATCGTTCTTCATCAGGTGTTAACATTGTTGGCGGCCCTCCTTTTTTCTTTGTATCGGGTTTCTCATTTTTAATTTATTGGGGAATATATAATAATAATATAATAATAATTGGGGAATTTTATATTTGCGGTATGTTTATTTATTTTTATTTCTTTAATTTATTCATAAACATCCGCCTCACTAAACTGAAAGAATTTCTTTTTTGGTAGCATATTTAATCTAAAACGTACAAAAATCCTATTTAAAAAAAATCTGGTCAATCACAGGAACATTTTACATTTCTTACGTAATCCCAATGTCAAACCTCTGGTCAACGAATGGAAACAACGCGATTCAAATCTTAAATACTCGAGTTGTGTCACTAAACATACCAAAGCTGTGAAAAAACAAAAAAAAACAAGAAAAATAAAATAACCACGGGCCCCAGTCGTTGACCAATTGGTCATTCATAGAAACATCGAGACAAATCATGTCCCTGTAATTAACTAGTTCAAAAACCTAGAGAAATATAATGGTTAGACTGAAAATTACTTATAAATCATAAAAATAAACGTAACTTCGTTACAAAAATCAACAATGAGAATGAAGTTCATTAATAAACAATAAGAAATAAAAAAGTCTCACCTGACGAATCACGTGCATCACTATAATGGCGTCCGAATGAGAAGTGTCAGTGACAAGCGAAAGTAAATCGAAACTGTAGGCTACACTGTTTGTCTCATTTCAACGGCAAGGTGATTGGTGAATCTGTTTTAGATGATGTAACAATGTAGAAAACCCATAAGGTCGGAAAATCTTAATATTTACATTCAATGCCGCAAGTGGTCAACAACCGATGTCTGGTCAACTACAGGCTCGACCATCCTACCTAAATGTTTACTTTTTCAAATAAAGTAGGTATTTTTAGTGGGTAAGTATAAGTCTGAAAAGTTAACTTTGTCAATCAGCAATAAATAAAACAATAGGTATTGGTGGAAAATACACACAACACCATCTAGCCCACAACTAAGCATAGCTTATATTATTGGGACCAGTTGACTGATATAGTTATTATATATTTTAAATACATTATTATGATACCTACTTTAAAACACCCAGACACAGAACATTATGTTTACCACAAGAATGTTTATCCTGGGAGCCAGGAGGAAATCGAACCCTCAACCTACAGCGCAGAAGGCTGAGCAATTTGATAAGAACAAGAACCAATTTGACAGACCAGTCAATTTAAAAGGACTGTAAACCTTGGGCTGGCATACGCCCCTCTGGACCCAAGAACTGAACCAGACTCCTGATTCTGTAGTTTCGTTGGACGAACTCTAATTTCGCAATGATCGTTTTTTGTCTTAAGTCTGAATTAGAGAAACATTTTCAACTGACATGATTAAATTTGCTAAATTGACGTTATAGCTCATTTTAGTTGATAATCTAATTCTAAATCAAATTAAGTAATCAAAGCAGTAATGTAGAGGTGTTGATTAAAACTGTGGTAAATAGGTACCTACCTACCTACTAGGAAAATCAATCAGTCACATTACATTACGTTGTAAATTTTAAATTCGCGTAATTTCTGTGGAGGATCAGGAAGTTCCCACCTTTTCTGTTGAATAGTTCTGTTGGCAGAACTATTAGAACTTTTTTATACCATTCGTTCTGTTCACAGAACAAATGGGAAAATATTTCCCAGTAGTTCTGTTCACGAATCTTGTGACATGAAATACAGATCGAAACCAGTTGGTTAGGTTATGTTAGAGTGTAGGAAACAACGCGCAAGGCTAGCGAGCAAAGCGAACGTGCCACGGCAGCGGCCGCCGAAGCACCAAAAGAATATAATTTGACATTGAAGCCAGGTGTAAAGCAGTCTTATGAGTCACAGAACGAATGGTAAAAAAAATACCTATAGTTCTGCCAACAGAACTATTGGACAGAACAGGTAGGAGTAGACGGATCAGGATATCAATTGAATTCTTCATGTCATTTTATGAAGTAGCACATAGCACTTCTAAATTAATTATTTTATCTCGTGTTCTAGTAATCTTAGCGGAATTGTAATCAATAAATTGTGATTTCATAGCTCAAGTAGGTATGGACAATTGAATTCACAAACTATAGGATGATTGAATTATAAGTGTGTTGTTGCAATGTCATTTGAACGAGGAATCCCGAGAATGTTCCGGGCAGCCAATCCGCGATGACCAAACAATTACTTGACACTGGCAAAGTTCACAACAAGACAGATGCCAATAAAGGAAGAAAAGAAAGATCGATTGTCAAGAGCAATGTCTACTCTAAAACGAGTCTAAACTACGAAGTTATGAGTAGTTTCGCAGAATGATTATTTATACCTATATATATTTTGTTGATTTAAGGAGTAAGTAGAGTCAAGAGTATTGATACGATGCTTCGTCGCTTAGGTGATTACTAGGCGTTTTTTTTTCTACGATACATTTTCCTTCAGCGCTGATGCTGAGTGCTCATGACTTTGGGCTTGCAAGCCTACCACGCACTAACGTATTAAACTGCGCTATTCTGGGAGTCTACTCTAGAAATCGAAAAACTATTTTTCGGATCAATAATCGCGCAAAACCGTGCCCCCTAGTTAAGCCGTTTCGAGTCGTGACCGATGGAACAGTCCTGTCCTGTGTAATGAATGAGCATACAAAATGTTAATCAATAGAGCTAATAATGATGTACCTTAATTGTATTTTTTATTTAATTTTCTTGACTTGACCACACAATCTATCTACAAATAAAAGCCAACACATACAAATGATCGCAACATCTATAATTTTGACTATTTATGTAACAATAGAGACACAGGGTAAAAAATATAAAAAATAAAATTTTTAATCTAACAAACTTTTTTACAATAATGTATTTACAAAGATATACATATAGTATTTTACACATAACTCGCTCTTTATACCTATTGTAGGTACGTATCTCGTATAGATAATACGTTGTAATAATTCAAGCAGATTTTTTAAGCAACAGTACTATGCTTTGAGCAAACGGAAGCGTTACATATTATATATAGTCGCTCAAATAAGTGGTACCTACAGTTTAAATCATTTCAAAGGTCGCCTAAACTAAATTCGCAAAACCAATCTTATCTAACTAGCTGTGGCCGGGAATTTCATTTCGTCTAGTATTTTTACATAACAATATCTTTATATATTACAATAAAGCTCATGTTTTTCGGAATAATGTACCTTTCCATAGGTGTAAGAATTTTAAGTTTATCTATTACAAACAATTTTAAACTTAAATCAAATCTTTCTTTATAATATTAGTATAGAAGTATAGATAACAATTAACACGCTAGAGAAATGACACTGACACTTTTTGTTTCATAATTTCCTTCTGCGTGTGATTTTAAAAAAAGAATTACAGAAATGGTGAATCTAGATTGGTCGATATATCGGAAGTGGACTAATTTGATATTTTATTACTTCATTTAGCTCTTTTACATAAATTTTCTGGTGTTATTTCATGTAAGGTAATATAACATAAAGGAATTTTAATCAATAAATTGTAACATACATGTGTGGACAATTGAATTATAAGCGTATTGTTGCTTTTTGATTTGTATGAAGAGAAATCGGAGAACATTCTAGACGGCAATCCCACGATGACCTTTCGACAAATGATTATTGACTGCGACTTTGTGCCGATTTTATAACAAAACAATCACTTGACATTGGTAGAGCTGTCATCGAGACAGATGCCAAAAAGAAGTAGAGTTCGGAAGTGGTCGTATTTACGAATTTAGACGAAGTAAACTTTGAAATAAGTTAAGTTGTACATCGCTTAGTAATCTTAAGAGACATAATAGAAAATTGAGTATTGAGTGAAAATAAACATTCAAATTTTCCACAAAAGTGCAAGTTATCTTCTCACTTCACATAAATCGTTTTCTTATAAAAACTCATTATCAAACTGTGTTATAAAACTGTTTTATAGTCTACCTTAAGCGCACATTGACTTTTCTATAGCATTATTTCAAGATTTAATATGAACATACAACTGACTAACCCCCTTACACAACCCTTAAAGTGATCACATCCTGGATCCTGGATTATTCCAGATTATGAAAAAGAGGCAAAGGAATTGTATATAGTGTCAGATTCATCATAGTGTCAGATTGGATACAGGCCAGATACGTTTCGTTTGTGTCGCTGGACTAGCTTAAATTTCGTAAAATATGAACGATCTTATTTTGATTATGTTAAAGTCCACATTAGAGTAACATTTGTCATAATTTTTTTTCGGAGAATTGATTTTTCTAGTTTTTTCGTGATTCATTCAGCACCAATTAACATGGCGACTAAAATGAGCTAAAACACGTCAAATTTAAGTGTAATTACAAATGTTTTCTTTAATTTGACTTTATTAGATTATCTGTTACGGTCTTGCAAAGCAAACATTGCGCTCTTATTTTACTTATTTTTGGATTTTATTTTGGTATTTTTTTTAATCAAGCTCGAGTTATTGATTTGGATGTAAATAATTGGAATAAAATGTTTGTGTTTCTTTGTAATTCGAGCAAAAATAATGCGTATCATTATTCTATACGAAAGGTCGCCATTTCATATTCATTGACAAAATGACGAACGACTACAAATTACTTTCTGACGTCCTACTATACACAATTAATTCATTTGACATTGGCAAAATTGTCATCAATATCACACATGATTATAACGAAGAAGATTTCGGCGCAAAACAAATAAGATTCTCCTTATTTTAAGAATTTTATTGATATTGATTCTGTAATTTCTCAAGACTAGCTGAAGTTTCATTAATAGTGCGAAAGACCTTATATGGCTTGCACCAAAGTCCAAATTACAGTAAAATTTTGAAGTATCAGTAAAATTTACATTTATAATCAGTTTCGGTCAGCAATAGGCATTACCTATTTCATGGATTGGTATTACGTACGTTCAGTTTCTACCTCAGTTTCAATTCATATAACAGCAAGTCTTACAATCAACATCAAATTTCCGTAATACCAAAATTCATCTATAGTAAATGCAAGCTGTTAGTATCAATGTTATGATAGTATCAGAGTTCCATAATCGCCGGGCTGGTTCTTTTATTAAAATGATTTTCCTAGTTCTTTCCGCAGTTTAATTAACACCTCTTCTTTGTTAATTGGCATGTTTCATAATAATGGCAATTTTGCCAAATAAAATGCCAATAAAATGGTGCCTTTCATATAAAAGAACTACGGATTATTTTTGCTCGAATCACAAAGAAACACAAAGCTTTTATTCCAATTACTGACACCCGAGTCAACTACTCTAACTCTATTTAAATAAAAACACCACAATTACTAATAAAACCGGAAATGACGCAAGTAACAAATAATATAAGAACGCAAATCCTTTCGTGATTCGTCTTTCCTGCGGGTCCTGTCGGCAAGGTCGAGAGCTTACATTAAGGCTTACCTAAGTGCACGAAAGGAGCTTCTGTGGCGCACTTTAATCCTTTCACCACACTGGTTAGAAATAACTAGTGACACGATAAGAAGAAGAACGCAAAGTTTGTTTCGCAAGACGACCAATAATAATAATTAACACCTCTTTACATGACTAAAACACGTCAATCACACATCAATTTAGTATATTTAAGGTGTCATTCAAAAATTCACATTAGACTCTGATGCAACCAACATAGGACCTTTTTTACGCTATTTTAGTTAAACCAGCGAAATAAAAAACATTACCTACTAAATTTAATCAAAATCCAGCCATCGTTGATCTATTAGTGTTATTCACTGGTATTAAAACTCCTGGATCACTTAGATCTACAGATACTGGCAATGCGCGTTCAAGGTTCCTATATAGCCGCTATACAACTGGCTCGGAATCATCCCTAGTGCTGGTCATAGCGTCGCTGATAGATGTCGCCACGTCTTTGTAAAGTCTTAGGTTAGACTCCGTGTAGTCCAAGATCTTTCTGCTGGAGTGTCTGATGTATAACATCTGTCTGTGGTAGATCTTCAACGCGCCTTTGATTGTTATGTATGTTAGCCCGCCGAGAATGGTTCTGGAATATATATAAAATACTGTAAATAATTACGTTATTGTATAATATATATCTCCAATTCCCAAGGTTTGCTGGAAGAGAACTCTTTTTAGGGTTAAGCTCGCCTGTGTAAGTTTAGTTTATGTTTTTTTTTGTAAAATAAAGAATAAAGAATATACAATATTGTATATTATATTTCTCTAGTGTCCGAAACTAGTATTTTAAACCTGAACGGAATGATTTCGTCCATGAAAATGAACAAATATGGGAGTAAAATACCTAAGAATTCCTGTAATCTAATTTCCATACAAAAACATGTTAATTCATTTCTATGATAAAAATGGAGAACTTTAGTTTGTATGTTTTATAAGACAGTTGATGTTTGATTACGTTTTTGAAATTTCCCATCGACCAATATAACATGTCGTTTAGAACCTGGTTATAGAAATGTACATTATACAATCAAAATAAAAAATATCATGTATCATACCTGTGTAAATTGTTCTGTATAGACCGGAAGAATATTTTGCCCATGATAGTAGATATAGTGGGCAAGAGTAGCGCAGAGCAGAATATTCGAGTGGGAGACAGATGTGAGGTGTTGATCGTCGGCTGGTGATGAGTGGTTGTAGGGGCCGGAGGTCCCGCTACTATTGTGGCACGATCTTCACTCTCTGGCACTGTAGTGCTGGAACTGTAAATTATCATAATATAAAAATATTGACGACATCTATGACACAGACGAAGGCCCGTTTGAGACGTAGAAGGTTGCGGTTAATTTTTTTTACATGATCTGCAAGTAGTTATCATGAACGCTTATCAGATTGAGCCTGTCTGGACATACCACACAAGAGAAAGGACTAAATGTTTTTGAACCACAGTTAGTATACCTACTAATAGTGTACAATTGTAATGTTATTTTACTGAATTGTACTCTTGTGTTTTCTATTTTTTGTTTTTTTAATTACCTTCTTCAGCTCATTGTTCTATATACCTCCCTAATTGCTTGTTTCTACTGTATTTGTGTCGAGTCTGGGTGTTATATCATGTATAATATGTATGTATTTACAAACAATAAGTATATTAGTAGTTCCTATATCAGTCAGTCATGTGGTACCACCCATAACACAAGCTTTGTTTAATTTGAGGCTATATTATGCTGTGTGAAATGTCCGGCATTATTTATTATTTATTGACAACCTCTGTGGCACAGGGGGCAAAGGCCCGTAAGACGTAGAAGGTTGCGGGTGTTATGTTTGTATGCTGCAAATATTTGTCTCGGGTCTGGGTGTTTTTATTTATAATATGTATGTATTTACAAAAAAAAATATAAGTCATGACAATCTGCAAATATCAGATTTTCATTGGATACGAGACGCAAGAGTGGATCTTTGTTGATTATCAAATTATACAGCTATAATACAATCACAATGAGCACTTTTCGAAGTTCGGAAACATGTAACAAGTGCAAGAAACATAGCTTGTAATATAGTTACAACCCATGAAAATACATATATATATATATAGTTGTTGTACCTATATATATAGTGATATAGTTTTATTTGCAGACGATACGTCTTTAATTTTTAAAGTTGATAGAGGTAAATCCAGTATTTGAGATAACGTAAATGAATCCTTATCGTTAGTTCTTAACTGATTCACTGTAAATAATCTTTTGCTTAATTAAAAAAAAACTAAATGTATCAAATTCACTTTGCCAAATGTTATTCATAGCCCGTCCAACATTGAAATAAATGGAGAGGCAATGAATCTTGTAAATTCCACGATCTTCCTAGGTCTTAATATTGATGCAAAACTACAGTGGGGACCACAAATTGAAACACTTGCTGGTAGGCTTAGTTCCGCTGCATATAGTTCGTGCGATACGGTGACTTACTGATGAAGCTACAGCTAGACTAGTTTATTTCAGTTACTTCCATAGTGTTATGTCATACGGCATCATTCTCTGGGGGAAAGCAGCTGATATTGGTAAAATATTTGTAATTCAAAAAAGGGCAATACGTGCCATTTATAAAATGAAACCACGAGAATCTTTGAGAGAAATATTCAAAGAAATTAATATTCTCACAATAGCTTCACAATATATATATGAAAATTTGTTATATACACATAAAAATAGAGATGGGATTCAGCAAAATAGTGACCTTCATAAAATCAACACTAGGAATAAACATAAATGATACATCCCTAGGTTTCGACTAGAAAAAGTTAATAAGTCATTTATGGGGAACACGGTGTGCTTCTATAATAAGCTTCCTGAAAATGCTACTAAACTACCTATTAAGAAATTTTAAGCATACATTAAAGGTAGTCTTTTGAAGAAAGCTTATTATAATATAGATGACTATATTATTGATAAGAATGCATGGCCTCATGTCGCTCTGCCGTCAGACAGTTAACCGACACACTTGAAATGTATAAACTCTCTTGTATTAGTATTTCGTAGTTAAGGTAGTTATAAGATGGATCATTATAAAAAAGCGCTAGTACCAAGACGAGTTTCTTGCCAATTCTTCTCGAGCTTGGGTTAGGATGAATTGGCACCTAAATTCACCTAGTATGTAAGACGTTTCAAAGTGATCCTTGTGATTGTATTGAATAAATCATCTTTTGACTTGACTTGACTTATAACATTAAACGAATGGACAATATATAGTACTATTCCGCCAATCTATTCCCAATGAGTTAGACAACCAACGAGTCTCAGTCCAACGAGCGTCGAAAGCAACAAGCCTGCGGAGCAGTGTTTTTTTGTCAAGGTACGGAGCGAGTTAAGTGTTCCTGAAGATGCCTCGTGGTGACGTGTCGAATTTCTTTTTGAGGTTGCATTTGTGGATGGTGTGCGCGAGCCTTTTATTAACGCTTTGCATAGTGTTTCATGCGAGCGGGTTTCAATTGCGGGCGGGAGGGAGTATGCGTTTGCGTCGTGTCAAACTCATTGGGAATAGATTGGCGAAATAGTACTAAATATTTGTCCATCTGTTTAATGTTTTGTAATGGATTTCCGCAAGTTCACGCCTGAATAGTATTATAAATATGTATTTAAAAATATATCAGTAATAATTGATTCAGGCGCGAACTTGCGGAAATCCATTACAAAACATTAAACAGATGGACATATGTTTAGTACTATTCGTCACACAAATGTTTGTCGAAATGGAATCGAACCCTCAAGCAACAGCGCAGAAGGCAGAGCTACTACCAACTGAGCTCCAAGGTTAGACACAGTTCTTTAATGAAATAATTAGTTCGCCTCAGAGGTACCTTACTTACACATACTTACTTACACCAATGCTCTATGAATATAAGTAGTAGGTAGACCATTGGTGCCTAATTGAGATTGACGTTAAGATAATATAAGTGGGCCCTGAGAAAACCCTTGTTACAATGATTACTGCTATTATAACCATGACAATTACTTAGAACCTACGCGATATATATATAACTAGCACGCTAACCATTTACATAAAATAGAAATATCAAAGATTTATGAGCACAGAGCAGGTAAATATGAAATTTTATGGGTATTTAAATTCTTTTGTGGTTTTATATTAAGATTTTACGATAAAGCATTATGTTACCGGAACATTCTTAGAATCGATTTTCTATAATATAAATTACTTTTTAAGAACTAAAAAGATAACAGACTTCATGTATAAAAAAGCAAAACATCATAGGTTACATATTTTTTTCAGTTTTTTTTATTTCAAAACCTAACTAGGGAACCGATTTTTTTGAAATTTTTCAGACCATTCGGAAAATATATCCTTTCACATGTAATTTGTTTTTTTTTTCAAATCGGTTCCTAAATGACGGAGTTATGAGGTAACAAACATAAAAAAAACAGTCGAATTAAGAACCTCCTTCTTTTTTGAAGTAGGTTAAAAATCAGGAATATTATAAACGGCCGTAAGAATGTGAACTCGTTAATTTATTTATAACAATAACAGCACAATAACGGAAAAAATATCATGTATGATGTCACAAGGCATTTAAAAGTCACGAGAATATAAATATTTATTTTATTATAAATTAACATAAGCGCATAAATACCCGGTAGTTCATAATCTTCTGACTGTCTGGCCGTCAATTTGTAAACAAGCAACAGGTTTCGACAAATCAGTAAACAGCTTACAATCTGACACCAGATAAAGGTCCTATGATTGGTCAGTGTTGTCAAAATGTGACTGAAAGACACTCACCTTCCAAAAGGCAGTATGTAGGCAAGAGCTGGAATCTTCGCGCAATACTTCCTTAAGAAGAGTAGCACGGAATCTTCCCAGTTGTACATCTTAGCGCTGATGAGAGTCACCGGGATCGTGGGGAGAAGCACCAGCAGAACCAAGGGGTCGGCTGACTCCATCATTTCGAGACCTTCTCTGTGGCCCACCACCTGAAACCAACATCCAATATCAGCAGGGGATCTAAACAAATTCCTCACGGTAACGTCTGCAGCCGAGGAATCCAACTCGGATGAGCAGCGTTCGGGAAATTACGGCACATCTTCTCGTCACAGATACCACAGAGCCTCAAGACGAAAGTCTATAACCAGTGCGTATTTCCAGTGATGACATATGGAACTGAGACTTGGTCGCTAACTATTGGCCTCATACACAAGCTCAGAGTCACGCAACGTGCTATGGAGAGAGCTATGTTGGGTGTTCCACTACGTGATAAAATCCGCAACGAGGAAATCCGTAGAAGAACCAAAGTCATTCCGCAAACGTAAACGCCAACAGAAAGTGTATCTTGTCTAGACTTCAAGGTCTGTTGAGTCTGCAGTTGAGCGTTTCCGTGCTTCGAAAGGCACGTAAAGCAGTCGCTCACAGACAGTCTATTAAGTTCGTCACCAGATTTCACTCAATTCACAGAATCCCTGACTTATACGAAAATACTAGTATGTTAAGTCAGGACCTACAGACAGTTCAACCTGAAGCGCTCTCTGTTTTTAACCCCCAAAGGAAACAGAAGAGTGTTATAAGTTTAACGTGTCTGTAAATGGCATCGTAACTCCCAAATTGATGAAATAAATTAAATTCGTGAATTAAGTTTTTTGTTTTGTTTTTGACGTTATAACGTCTTATAAATCGACGAACGCCGGCTACACGCACGAAAAAATATCACGTTCCGCCTGAGCCGCGCGTGCAAGAGAGAGCTCGGAACAAGAGATAGACAGGCACGATCGGCCTAAGCGTTCGGCTTGTGACGCATCTTAATAGGTTAAAATTATGCAATTTCTTATCAGTGTTTTCTTATGACGTTATCACGTAAAATTATCGTCCGTAAACCGGCATTACAAACAACGATTTTTTCTGTTTTACGTAATTTATCAAGGACGCAACAAAAGCAGTCGGTCACAGGCAGTCTTTTAACTTTGTCACCAGATTTCACTCACTTCACCAGAGACCCTGACTTATACGAAAATACTTGTAGGTCAAGTTAGGATCTACCAACACTTCAACCTGAAGCGCGCTCTGTTTTCAACCCCCGAAGGAAACAAAAGAGTGTTAGGTATAAGTCTAACGAGTGTATCTGCGTTTCTAGCTCCCAATTGAAAAAACTAGTTTTTGTTTGTTTAAAAGGTTTGTTAATCAAAAGTTTTTTTTGCTATGATTCAAGAAAATATGTTCAGCTATTTGAAATAGGTCTTTTCTAGATGATGAAGGGATCTAAGCAATTTACACAGGTCAGAACGATTTGTATTTTTATATCCTGTAATTATTTTTATAATTTTTTTTAATAGGTATAATAATACCGGACATTTCACACAGCATTATCTGGCTCCAAAGTAAGCCGAGCTTGTGTTATGGGTACCACATGACTGATATACGACTTATATACTTTTTTTTATACTTATTACATATTATACATAGAAACACCCAGACCCGAGACAAATACTTGCAGATCTTTCTAACATTTGTCCCGCGGCGGGAATCGAACCAGCAAGCTTTTGCGTCTCAGCCGGACCTTAGCCCACTGCGCCACAGAGGTCGTTAGTTAAAATCATTAGAAAAATATGACACTTAATTCTAAATAGATAGGTAATATCTACCCAGTACCTACCTTTACCTACTAGAAAGTATTCATTCAAGCTGTTTTTATATAATAAAAAGTCAAGATATTTCACAGAGCGTCATCTAGCCCCAATTTAAGCAGAGCTTGTGTTATGGTATCATGTTTGATGACACTGAAATAAAAACTTGCAGATCATACAAACATTCGTCCCGCGATGGGAATGGAACCCGCAACTTTTTGCGTTTCAGCCATGCGCAGGCTTGTGCAGTGCATTGTCCATCGTCAAACTAATATATGTAAATCAATTTACATAATATTTGATTTCCGCGCGCAATAATCGGTTTTTATTTCAAATTTTGCTAAATATAGACGTCCGTATAATCGCAATAATTAAATCATTACTTAGTAGCTCGCATACTCATCCAACTAGTATTATAAATAGGAATTTTTGTGTTTATACGTTGTTTTTGTGGCTCAGCTCTGATTATTTGGATACAAGACACAGTTGTTACGCAAAAGGAGGTATAGTCTGTATGACACAAATAATTTATAATAAAATACCAATAGCTACCAGAAACTTAGTGGGTAAACATAAGTAAACTTATATTATAATGAGTTTAAAAATAAAAATAAACTATTAATAGATTTTTGCAAGTACTTAAGTACGTATTTAAAAAAAAAATGGTTGTCTGTAAAGTGGGTTTACGGACGATAGTTTAACGTGACAACGTCATAACGCCGCATCTATCTGTTTTGTTATGCGCTCTCGCTCCGATCGTAGCGTTACAATGAGCGTAACGGGACAATGAGCCATCCTTTTTCGTGCGTGCAGCCGACGTTCATCGATTTATTAGACCTTGTCACGTCAAAAAATTATATGAGTAGTATATCAGTCATGTGGTACCCATAACACAAGCACTGCTTACTTTGGGCCCAGATGATGCTGTGTGAAATGTCCGTTATTATTGATTGCTTGACTTTATCGTGATATTTCATTTTGTTATTTGATTTATTGTTCACTCTTTAGCCTTTATATAATGTTTATTTACCAAAATAAATTTCAGATACATGTAACATGATACTGGTGATCCCCCGCACTAGGCCAGGCCTGTGTCGCGGGAGATCGGTCAAGCAAAACGTTATTACATATCACAAAAGTACATATTACAGGGCAGATAAAGAACAAAAACACATATTACAGGGCAGATAAAGAACAAAAACACAAGTAAAGCAAACTTACGAATATTTAAGTATTCTATCTGTCATCTAGTTCCCATAGTACTATTTACTCTAGCCATATTCGAGCTATGTTAAATTACAAAGCGTTGCTAGGCAACCATGCGACTGCATGGGTAAAAAAACATTTTATACTCTGTATAAAAACTCCAGCCATATTCGAGCTAGGTATAATGTTTAATAACAAAGCGTTGCTAGGCAACCATGCGACGGCATGGGTAAATAACATTTTTTATCAATACTCATTTTTGTAAATGCTAGCTAAAGTGGTAATACGCATGTGGTTGAAATTTACTCGACTTTTCCCCCTTTTTGTTCTGATTTTGTATATAAACCATTATTTTCTGATTTAGTTTGTTTATAATTGCATAAAATGTGAAAATAAGCGCGCGAAATTGAAGTTTGCGAATAGCGGCGTTTTAGCACACCAAATTTAAGCGATGTTTTAAATATTTGTAACCAAATTCAAAACAAAAATATACATGCATATTCCCTATTGATGAGTAAATAATTGAGTTTTTAACCAATAAATCTGTACGAGAAGATAAAAAAAAACGGTAGCTGATTTACATTTACTATATTTTTATTTCATTTTTTACTTCGCACTCATGTGGGGCTCACCAACTAAATGACATAATACAAAAAAATGCAAAAATGTTCACGATTTCTTCCAAAGAAGCAAAAAAGCATTAGGGATTGCACTATTATCAACCATCACAGCCAATCCTAAATAAAAAAGAAAAATACTTCCACTTACATGTGATTTGAAATGTTTATTAATAATTTTTTATCTTTTACATGACTTTACAAACCATATTATGAATAGTTTGGTCGATTTTTAGGGTAAAACGATTGAATGTGTGAAATTGTGAAATATTCTGAAGTGAAAACCCTAACAATCAGCCTTCGTTTGGTGCTATATGGTATTGGGTGAATTGTCCACCAATGTTTACAGAACCTAATACCTACTTGCCTACTTAAGAGTGAACTAGTCGATTATCTTTACATACTAACGTCAAACGATGATCACTCCACCGTCTGATGTTATACAACCAAAACTTAGAGTGAAATCAATTTGTATCATATTCTATACTTGTATCGCAACAGAACTGTAAAAAAATATGGGTTTGTAAAATATAAACCTCTAAAAATCGTACTGATTTTAGCATAACTTAGGGCGTAAAGAAATAACTTAAAGAGTTTTGATAAACACGGGTTTTACTCACGTATTATTTTGTCGATGGAGACACCGACACTGTTTCGGTGAAACATACCTATAGAGTAACATATAGAGTAGGTACCCAACAGTGAAACATGTACCCAAACTCCAAAATAATTCCGATAAAATCGTAATTTATTTATTTAAAACCTTGATGAACTTTATTTTGAATTACATTCAGTAGTTTTTTCATGAGAACCCTTTAGCAAAAGTCTGTTCATGGTTTTTACACGGACGTTTCGTAGGAATCATAGTTCAATCTCGAATATGACTCGAAATTATGATCATACTACCTCCTTACTGCTCAGCACTATACTTTGTGCACGCCTATTCTTTTCTTACACTATGCTAAGTGGAATAGCATGCATTTTAGTTACGCCCACTAACGAGTTTGTGCTGCTGACTAGTATATCCTTAAGAGTAGCTTATAGTCGAGTTACATCATATTACCCATAATACACTGTTATGGGGATAAGCTGTTGATATGTAGTTTGATGCTTAACCTACCTGTTTGAGCAACACGTGTTAATGTTTTTATGGTCTCCGTAACTTGCACTTTGAATCGGAAAGCAAATTTATCTTACTAGGTATTTATATAAAGATAATGTTATTATAAACAAAGAAGAATGTGGTAAATAATTGTAATAAGGTATGCAGTATTGGTAATAACATTAGAAAAGAGCCTCTGTGGCGCTCTTTACTCCTTTCACCACAATAGTTTGAAACTAGTGACCCGTTAAGAACATTACTTAAATTATAGTCATAGATTTCTTATTATCTTGATGGCTAATATTATAAATACGAATAAACTCTTAAACAGTAAACTATAAAGTAAAAAATCCCTTGACTGCCCTTCGTCTTCATCATCAGACCCCATCCTGACCCCATCCATAATGACGTTCACAACCCATCTAGGTGTAAAGATCTCATCAATACAAATTAATCAAGCCCAAACACAAAGTAATTGCTGTAAATCGTTGAGTTCCCTCGACTGTCTTTCGGCTCCACCATCAGATCGACTCCAGACCTTCATTAAATAGTAGTGCTTTAAAATACTTAATGAAAAAAAATAACAAACGCACTAGTCGCCACTACGATTTTCGATGATTCCTCTCGATTTTTCTAGGATGCCATCATCAGATCCTAGTTTCCTTATCATGGTATCACTCTTGGGATAGTCACTCTTTCACTCACTCACTCTTTCCAACAAAAAAAATCATCAAAATCGGTTCATAAACGAAGATGTTATCCGCGAACACACAAATATATATATATACGGCCGAATTGAGAAACTTCCTCCTTTTTTTGAAGTCTGTTAAAAATTATGTGGATCTTTGTAATATGTTTTTGGCTCCATCACTCCGCAATGGTTAGGCAGATTTGAAAACTTGGTATAGACACAATAATAGATATAGTCTACAATCTGTGCGTGCGTGTTGCCAGTGATGACATATATGGAACTGAGAATTGGTCGCTAACTAATTGGCCTCATACACAAGCTTAGAGTCGCGCAACGTGCTATGGAGAGCTATGTTGAGTGTTTCACTACGTGATAAAATCCGCAACGAGGAAATCCGTAGAAGAACCAAAGTCACCGACATAGCACTCAACATTTGCAAGTTGAAATGGCAATGCACAGGCCATATAGCTCGCAGAACTGATAACCGTTGGGAAATAAAGATTCTCGAATGGCGACCAAGGGCAGCAAAACGAAGCGTAGGACGACCCCACACCCGATGGACTGACGACATTGTATCGCTGGAAGTCGGAGAATGGAGAGGGCTCAAAATCGTTCTTCCTGAAAATCTACTGGGGAGGCCTATGTTCAGCAGTGGACTTATAAGGGCTGATATGATGATCATGTATAGACATAGCCAGTGACCTGGAACAGCATATGCGCTATTTGTGTAGGTTCTTGCAACGCGTGCGAAGCCGCAGGCACAAAACTAGTTATTAGAACATGTTAGACCATTTGTCTACCATGTTTATAATCTAGAAATAGATATAATATAATAACATTAGTACTTATAGTTTATCTAGTCACTGATCACAACAATCATGAACTGGGTTAAAAAGCGTTCATGATTGCTGTCAAACAAACATCTCTGCACAGTATCAAAACTTTCGTGAGTTGTACTCACGTATTATTTTGTCGATGGAGGCACCGACATTGTTTCGATTATCTAGAGAATCTTCATCAGGGTGAGTTTGATCCGCGGTCCGCTCGTTGCCGCTCGAGAAACAATGTCGGTGCCTCCATCGACAAAATAATACGTGAGTAAAGCCCGTGTTTATCAAAATGTATCTCTGCACAGAACATTTGACTGGCCTGACAGCTCAGTTGCTAGTAGCTCTGCCTTTTGCACTGCAGGTTGAGGGTTGCATTCCCTTCCAGGATAAACATTTGTGTGGTGAACCCTATTTGTTTTATGTCTGGGTGTTATAAAGTATCATAAATATTTTAAAATAGAAGTACTTAGGTATTATATTAATCATCTGGTCACCATAATACAAGCTATGCTTAGTTTGGGGCTATATTGTTGTGTATTGTCTACCAAAATTTCATCGATATTACAACCCACGGCGCAGAAGGCAGAGTTACTACCAACTGGGCTGTGGAGTAGGCTGTGTTAATTTGGAATTATTTAGATATTGGTGGCAATTCGGTTGGTTCATTTCTAAAATTAGGAATTGTCTAAAATATATTTAGTTAGTCATAGCATTTGTAAAACCTATTCGGTTGGTACCATCTAACTAAATTAGGAACGCTTAATTAAGTTAGATAAAATTCAATTAGGATAAGTTGGTAGCAGCAGAATACCAAAGGTTAATTTGACAGTTCAAAACCTAATTTTAGCTAAAGTTAGTAAGGTTGGTGCCAACAGAATTGAGGCCATTAACTAAGTTAAGCAGGGTTCAAGGATAGGTATTCATGAAGCTGCAATCAGAGATTCTAACACGATACAAATAATAAATAAATAATGATCCCGGACATTCCACACACCATAATCTGGCCCCAAAGTAAGCAGAGCTTGTGTTATGGGTACCAACATGACTGATATACTACTTATAATTTTTTTTTTTTGTAAATTCATACATATTATACATAGAAACACCCAGACCCGAGACAAATACTTGCAGATCATACAAACATTTAACCCGCGGCAGGAATCGAACCCGCAACCTTCTGCGCCTCAGCCTGACCTTAGCCCACTGCGCCACAGAGGTCGTCAAATCCTAACAAACAAGTCACGATTGCCAAGTTTATGGATAGCTCTCCAAATATGACACTATGGAGACAGAGATCAGAGATTCTAACAAGATACAAACCATAAAAAGCAGGTCACGATAGCCAAGTTTATGAACAGCTATCCAAACATGACACTATGGAGACTGAATCGGTTAAATTAATTAGAGCCTCCATTATCTAAAAAAATCTCATGTCACTAGCAAAAGTAAATAAAGGTAAAAAATAAATTTTAGCATGTGTTATTTGTTCAGTGAGCTAACTGTAAACTGTTCCGTTATGGACACAGGGAAAATGAAAACGGTAGAATTTGACCTTAAACGTGTTTGTTCATTTAAGTGGACGTACCAGATATCTGTATTGTAATTGTCAACTAGGACTCGTATTGTGTAGGTTTCGTGATTTTTGGATGATTCAGGTCTTTAGACTGAGCAGACTCCGAAAACAAAACGGTCAAATGCGAAAGCCGTGCCTTAGAGGGTATAGGGTACCTGTGTATATTTATGTGAATAACTACAAAACATATTTTTTTTGATTAATTCCTTTACTTGTGCTTTGAGACCTTGCTTCTTGCCAAATTTTATGAACCTAGGTCAACGGGAAGTACCATATAGGTAGATTTTAATTTACTGGCGAGTGTCGAAATCATAAATAAATATTTATTGCATTGATCTAGAAGATTGGTTTTTTTACAGCTCCAAGATATCGAATACTATAATCTAATACTGTCTGTATTAGATTATAGTATTCGATATTCATTTTAAATCGATACCGCCACGCGGTCTTAAGAAAAATGGTCTCGATATACGAGTTCCTTATTCCTTTTGAGGTATGAAACCCTAAAAACGTCGTAGGTATGTAGTCAAACAGGTAGTTTATAAGTTGAAACCAGACTTCACAAGGCCGTTTCCAATTGATTTGCATGAAAAATGAAAACTAATTAAATCGTAGCGTAGGTAGGTAAAAACATCAGCCTAGAGCCAACGTCACAATATAATCTGCAGTCATTACAATTTCAATCGTATATGCTGTGAACTTGAGATTACAATCCAATAGCAAGCTGTAACTAAGTAACCTGTAACTGTAGGTAGTTACTGAACGTCAGTTCTAATATTTACAACGATTATCGTTTTATTCCAACTCCAATGCAACCAAGTTTTGACTGCGTTTAGTTTTCATTATTTGTACTCGTAAAACTCAAACTCAAATATGAATTTAGGGCCCAATTCCACTGAACCTAAGAACCCGAGAAGAATTGACAAGAAACTCGTGCTGCGCATTATTGTATGATCATTTTTATGTCTAGCTTAACTACGAAAAACTAATTCAAGGAAAATACAAGGTACAAAAGTAGGTTATACATTGCAACCCTGAGAGTTAACTGTCTGAGGGCAGAGCGACATGAGGCCGTGCATTCTTATCAACAATAGTCATTTATATTACAATACGCTTACTTCGCCCTTTATAGCTCAAATAAGTTAAAAAACCCTATTCTAATATCTCTATGGCCAGGCGTAATAATAATGCCAGACATTTTCGATAAAAAACCGATTGATCGTTGACGTCTTCGTAAGAGTAGCGCAAGTGTTTATTATACTAAATCGAAAACAAGTTACATTTGTTGAAAATATATCGTTCAGCTGCAATTCGATTTCAAAAAAGTCAAGTTACTTAGTACAATTGTCCCACTGGTAGAAAGGTCATAAGTTAGTCTTCGATTTAAACTATTATGTATTGGTGGCAATTCTGTTGGCACCAACCTAACTAATTTTAGCTAAAATTAGGTTTAGACTGTCAAATTAAACATTGTTATTCTGCTGTTACCAACTTATCCTAATTTAATTTTATCTAATTTAATAAAGCGTTCCTAATTTAGTTAGATGGTACCAACCGAATAGGTTTTACAAATGATATGACTAACTAAAATATATTTTAGACATTCCTAAATTTAGAAATGAACCAACCGAATTGCCACCATTGTGTATTTAAATAAGTACGTTTTAAAAACTAAAAAGAAACCGACTTCATTGAATGAAATTTGAGCCTATAATACATTTTTAGAGGAAAGTAGATGTATTTTATATATATATAATATGGGTAGGCCAAATAAACGCAACGCTCCAATGAGACAGCGAGGTATGAAAATACATGAAAACATCATCGATGTATACAATTTTTAGATTTTCGTTTATTTTTCAGCTCGACCGATATTGATAAAATTTAGATGGGACCACCTGTGAAGTATACCCTTTCAAACAACATACATAAAAAAAAAAAACCGACGAATTGAGAACTTCTTTCCTTTTTGATAAAGTCGGTTAATGATCGCCTATCAGAATAAGCATGATGACATCAATTATCATGCAATTTTTAACATGCTGCTAAAAAGAGACGAAGGTTCTCAATTCGACTGGTGTTTTTTATATGTAGCTACTTTTTGAATATATGTTATCTGATATAATCTCCGTCAATTATTAGCCGATTTTATGATTATTATCCTATAGGGTGTACCTCCGTAGTGGTTCGATATAAGTTTGATGAGGATCTGATGATGGAACACATGATGAAAATCCGAAACTCCTCAACGCATCAACGCACAAATTAGTTGATAATGTAGTATGGGAAACCTATTTGGGTACCTTTCAGTGGTCAACTGACTTGACAATGGACTTGAAGATACTTTACAGAACTCTTCAACAACAAACAGCACATGTCGCAATTAAAGCACTGTAGAGATCTGTCAGTTGATCAGACCATGGGCTTTAAAGGTACCTTACAGAACGCATTGATGAAAAATATATTATGTTTCGTAATTAGAGTAGATATAGTATTGGTTATTTGATATCACAGGTTTTTAACCGACTTCAAAAAAAGGAGGTTACTCAATTCAATTTGTATATTTTTTTTTATGTGTGTTCGCGGATAACTTCGTCGTTTATGAACCGATTTGGATGATTCTTTTTTTGTTGGAAAGGAGTTATCCCAGTGGTACCATGATAAGGAAACCAGGATCTGACGATGGCATCCCAGATAAATCGAGGGGAATTTTCGAAAATCGTAGTGGCGACTAGTGCGTTTGTTGGTTTAATGAAGGTCTGGAGTCGATCTGATGATGGAGCCGAAAGACAGTCGAGGGAACTCGATTAACGATTTACAGTAATTACCTGGTGTTTGGGCTTGATTCATTTGTATAGATGAGAACTGTACCCTAGATGGGTTGTGACTGTAATTAGGGGTCTGATGATGAAGACGAAGGACAGTCAAGGGAACTCCTCAACGTTTTACAGTAGCTACCTTGTGTAGTGTATGTCACTACTTTACTTTTTATCCCGGGAAAATTGGTTTGTCCCGTTAAATTATGCATAAAAAAATACATTCACTATTAATTAATTATGGTCGAATTTTGACCAGTGGGCGACTAGTATAGATAAATATATAAGGTTAATGGTTATCCTGTTTATCTAACAAATTTAAAAAACTTCGAAAATAATTTTACGAGGGAAGGAAGAAGAAGATAATATATTTATTTGTGACGATATGATCTAAATATACATAAAAAATACAAACAATACACAAACAAGGCAGTCACAAAAGGGCTCCAACTCCAAATCAGCATATGCTGGGTAGCATTAGCTACCAAGCGCTGGTCTTCCGTTGGAACCTGATTGGATGAGGCACGGATGTCAGCTTTTACTGCTTCGCACAACTTAAATTACCTATTTTAAAATATGTTAAAATATTAAGCTAGTACCTACTAATTTATTTATTTAGGAGAGAAAAGAAAAGGGAGATGGAATAGTACGCTCAATGGTTTGGGAGCTGATGACGAGACCAACCTGCATAACGGTAACAGCACCATAGGTGATCGCGATCCAGTATATCGATCCGAGAAGTACTCCCCCAGCTATGAAGGGGCAAATCTTATGCGTCATTTCTTCAACCGCATCGAGTAACGCCACGAACGCACCCATTGTAGGGAAGACCACTATGTACTCTGCTTTGCACTGCGGACACAGCACTTTTCGAGCGATGTTTCCGCGTTGTTTCTCATCTACCCATCGCTGGAGGCAGCTTTGATGGACCTGAAGACATAAAAACAGTTTAGTTATGTCACAGAATACTTACTAGTACTCTCGCCCTGAAATTAAACCTCGCCATCGCGATACTCTGTCGTGTTAGTTAGACAAAATCAGTAAGACGAAAAGACGAAAATGTATTATAATAAATAAAAGCTTTCAGGTGAGCAGATTAATATGGACCCGGGTATTTACCTACTCTTATTCATTAAAAAAATCCATGGAACAGTTCCTGACTCCATAATCAGATCAGATCGCTGTCACCTTAATAAGTACCTATAACACCGTCATTCTTGTCAGGTATACCAAGTTTCAGCTCAGTCAGTCTCATCAGTCTTTTTATTGAGGAGTTTCGTAGCACCTAGCTCCATCATCAGATCAGCTTGTTATCACCATAATTACATACTTTATGTACAATATTTAAATAAGAAAATATTATTGATACTCCTCTAACTGAAATATACGAGTATATATCACTAGCTGACCCAGCAAACGTTGTTTTGCCTTATTGAACATAAAAAAAATGTTTTGGGTGAGCCTCTCTTAACACTTAGGGGTATAAAAATTAGTTATAAACCTATTTCCAGACCTACTGAATATACATATAAAATTTTATCAAAATCGGTCAAGCCGTTTCGGAGGAGTATATACACGAAAACTGTGACACAAGATTTTTATATTTATAAATTAAATGCAAATAAGACCAGTCCAGTTTTAAGTTCAGACCTATTAAATCAACGAAACTGTAGCGAATGGAAGCTCAAGTTAAAATGATACATATTTTAACGTAATCTTAAAAAATATACATTCTAGAACAAAAATGAAAACCGTTTTAGAATGTACAAACAAAGCACTTTCTTAATTGTGACACGGCACTTAATACATTTGTATAACTTTAGTCATTTTCAACCCATTTGTAGCTCTTAACAACCAATTGTCCAATTTGGTTAAAAATTTTCTCATTTGTATTCTGTTGACCTGCTAAATTTGATGCAAATCAGATCATTGGTTCGAAAGTTATTGTCGAACAAACAAACAAAGATTCAAAGCCAAATCGCCCAAGATGCCATTGAGATCTGAGACCACTGAGATCAATCATTACAAATACAGAAGGCAGGCTCCACGCAAACGTTTATACTAGTGGCTCTGTGAGCAACAATTTTCGAAATGACTGAAATAAAACTTTTTTTACGTTTTCAACCTCAATATCTCCGCAAAAAAAACCTAGTTATAGAACCTGCTCACAAAATTTCACGAGAATCGGTTGAGAAATGCGACCTGTAGAGGAGAACATCCGGACAAACGCCGCGCCGGCCGGACAGATTCACATACGAAAGCATTTTTGCCTAAGCTAAAATGGAGACACGGCGCTTCGCGCTCGCTCGGTTAATAAATTGGGACGTTTGCTATACAAGCATCACGCACAAGTGCTTAGAGCCTAACATTTTATGTACCTACATTGTTCATCTCTTTTTATCGTGTAACTCTCGTCTGGTAGTTCTACACTTGTAGCTTCGTACCTAAAATGTGGAGTATTCCTGACCTGGTTATTTTAAAGAATAAAGACTACTAGGGTACTAGGAAAACAAACAGTAATTTTCAGTAGTTTTACGAGAATCTTATTTTGCAATGTGCAAGCCGTGCAGTACTTGGCTCGAAGCCCAAACAATAGTATCGGTTGGTTAATTTGCCTTAACCTTTGCATCCGTATTGTTTCGTAGATCGAAGGACATTTATTTATTATTTATTTTCTAGCCACACTTGTATTCAATTTAAACGGCAAGGGTTTGATAACTCATTATTTCGGCGGTATCGGAGTGGCCAAGGGATGCTCAACGGCCAAGAAGCAGACCACCCGATTGTCAAATGGTATAGTCATTAGACGTTGCAACGACATGCGTTGTTGGGAACCACTAGATGAGACTAGCTAGGGGCCGGAAGGAGTGGCGTAATAAATAGGAGAAGAAGTAGTTGGTGCATCATGATTATCTAGTTTCGTACGGCTTATTCCGTTTATTCACTGTAAAACAGCCACCCTAACGCGTGTCCATACCATATATCCACCCTGACCGGGGTGGATTACCGGAATTCACATCTTATTGTTCTTCCAACTTTGTACCCCAAGTACAGTTTGAATAAAATTATCTAATTACTTAACAAAAACTTGCATCCTGTAATCCTAAAAATAAAAATATATAAATAAATTATTACTTCTCTACTAACTAAAAATAAATAAAAAATAGTACACCTATGCGAAGCCGAGGCGGGGCTGATAGTATTTTATAAATTTTGCAGTATATCCAGAAAATGACCAACCTTATTTCATTATTGAGTAGACGTAGTTGTGTATCCTGGCTAAATTCGTCCTTTTTAATGTATATTTGCAATCGTTTTCTATTCTTTTAGCTGCAGTAGACTATAAGCGAAAAACTGTGCGTTTTTTTCCAAAAACTTAACTAAATGTGGATGTTTGTGTATGTTCCTGTAAATGACTGTACACATCAGGAGAGAAAATCGGAAGAAAGATATTATACATATATGAATTCCGAATATCCGACCCCGGTCAGGGTGGATAGATGAACACGCGTTTTCGAATGGTGGATACTGGAAAACGCTGTAGGGTGGCTATTTTAGGGTGGATAAACGGAATAAGCCTTTCGTACCCTGCAGAAGAGACAAGATAATGAGACGACAAAATTACATTGCTGCTGTCAAGTGAGATCGACTGAAGTAAAGACCCTACAATTTTGCAACGACTAAGAACAAAGACTACTCAAATAATATATAAATACAAATTTATTTATTTACTAAGAAAGAAAAAATACAGTGTTTTCAAAAATTACGATGGTCCTCGCCCTAGGGCAAGCCTGTATTGCGGGATTGCTGCCAAAAAACGATACGGCATAAGATAAACGATTTCAACAAATGACATAAAGACAAAACAAAATCAGATATCACGTAAACCAGGCAAGACACAAGTAGGACGGACGGCTATTCTTCGTCTGTCATTTCATGGAGTAACATAGCTCTGCTAATTTAATATTTTTACCCGTTTTATTGCATGTTTTATTCAGTCATAATCTTGGCGGAATTTTAATGAATAAATTGTGACTACAGGACGGGTATGGATAATTGAATTATATGTGTATTGTGGTGCAATGTGATTTGAACGACGAGGAATCCCAAGAAAATTCTAGACGCCATTCCGCGTGACGTCTAGAATTGACAATTTACCATCGACTAAGACTCTAATAACAAACAAACTGACTATAAACTATAAACACTTGACACTGGCAAAATTTACATTAGTATGTCACAGGCCATTATCAAAAATGACGACCTCTGTGGCGCAGTGGGCTAAGGTCAGGCCGAGACGCAGAAGGTTGCGGGTTCGATTCCTGCCGCGGGACAAATGTTTGTATGATCTGCAAGTATTTGTCTCGGGTCTGGGTGTTTCTATGTATAATATGCATGTATTTACAAAAAAAAAAGTATATAAGTATCAGTCATGTTGGTACCCATAACACAAGCTCTGCTTACTTTGGGGCCAGATGATGGTGTGTGAAATGTCCGTCCGATTATTTATTATTTATTATAAATAAGAAGAAAGCACAAGTAGGACAATCCATGAGAAATAAAAAAGATTTAAATAAAATAAAAAATATGAAATATGTATACATAAAACTAAAAGAACATGACCGGCTGTAAGCTGTTTTTGAGTGTGTAGACAGCTACAGAATGGGTGGTTGTGTGTGTGTGGACGAGAGAGGGGGTAAGTGGTTATATAACAATAGTAATAATACTGGTAGACAATCCCACACAACACCATCTAGCCCCAAACTTGGCATAACTTGGACTATGGGAACCAGGTGACTGATAGAATACTTATTTTTTTTGTATAAGATCTTTATTACAATCTCTAAAGATTACAAACCATTTACAATAATCAATAATATTCTAATAAGGTAAACAATTTTGTTCGTAACAGGCATAACATAACAGATGAGGGTAGATTGTAAAACCATTTGGATAATACACGGTGCAGAGAACGGACTAGATTATGTTTGTTTACACGAGGGGTTTTATTAAAGATATTACTTATCGGTAACTTTTTAAAATGTGACGTTTTAGGGATACTCTGAATTGGATTATTTTTCGCCGTTTTGCGAAGTAAACATTGTGCTCTTATATTATTTATTTTTCCTAAGTTATATCGGGGTTTATTTGTTATTTTGGTAATTTTATTCAAATAAAGCTAGAGTTATTGACTCGGATGTGAATAATTGGAAAGAACGTTCTGTTTCTTTGTGAATCGAGGAAAATAATCCGTATAATTATTTTATAAAGAGACACCAATTTTTATAAAATAAGAAACGACGATGTCATATGATGACAATTTTGCCGAAGTCAAGTGTTTAGATTTTTAATAATGTTTACTCCGCAAAACGGCCTAAAATAATCTGACGTCCTACTAGAAACAATCTAAACTAAATATTTCTAATATTTACTTAAGTATTTCATTTTTGTTTATCTAAATATTTCTGTTAAATTAGATTAGAAACAACCTAATCTAATTTAACGAAGAAGAAGATCGGTACTCTGAATTGGGATAATGTTTTAAGTAATAATAATAATCATTTTTTTATTTCCCCAAAATTACAATCTATTTACAGTTTTAACAGTGGGTTCCGCACAAGGTCGAGCCTGTATCGCGGAAACCCTAACTATGTTTATCAAAAAAATGTTTTTTTGTTATAGTTGTGTGTTCGTTCTAGTGTGTTCTATTTTTGTCGTTGTACAATTGTGCTCCCTCAAACACTACCATAGGGTTTCAAGAGTTAGCACACAATTTGAATGCGTCCAGTCTCTGGGCACCGGTGTTCTCATTGCATTGTTTTGACCAGACGGTGAGTCATCTTTATCAGTGCTGTTATCAGTTAAATCGACCTAATAAATTAACGATGCAACATTGCTTATCGATAAATAAAAGCCATATTTGTAATATTAAAGTAGTAAATCAAATTCTTTTTCAATACAATTTTTTTTTTTTGTTTAAATACATACATATTATACATAGAAAGACCCAGACCTGAGACAAATACTTGCAGATCATACAAACAGTTGTCCCGCGGCGGCGATCGAACCCGCAACCTTCTGGGTCTCAGCCGGGCCATGGCGCACAGAGCCACAGAGCTCGTCAAATGGGATGAAAGGATTAAACGATCTATACGAATCTAAACGAACAATAAACATCACAGATACTGTATAGATACAAATAGAATAATAGATTGAAATTGATGCTTGCAATACCAATATTTCTATGAAGTTTAAATTCAGATTATGGGATAACTACACAAAAAATGTTGAGAGCTTCTGGATTGGGTTGTAGCTAATACCATAGAAAAACTAACTTATCTGTTGGATGAATACACAAGTTGTTGATATTATGTAGCAAATTAAGGTACACTTCCATAGAAAATGTAAATAGCTCAATCCTGGATAATTGCCAATTACCTATGAAGTCACGACATCTTGAAGCAATTTACGGCAATAGCAGCAAGTAGCAACTTATTATTACTTAATGCTTATTATTAACTAGCGACCCACCCCGGCTTCGCACGGGTGCAATGCTGATACTAATTATACTACAGAATGGTTATCCCTAAGAGATAGCCATATACCATCGCGGACATTTTTGTAGATCTTTTGAGGGTGTACAATACATTGTAGTATACATGTAGTACATTATTTTGGTCTATCTCGTAGGGTTCAGCCAGCGTTTGCAATGTAAGTGCAAGAAATGTGTTTATTTACGACACCACAATAGAAACCTCTAAAATTATCAGTGTTTCTCTACTATATTATGCATGTTTTATACTTATAAACCTTCCTCTTGAATTACTCTATCTATTAAAAAAATCCGCATCAAAATCCGTTGCATAGTTTTAAAGATCTAAGCATACAACGGGACAGACAGACAGCGGGAGGCGACTTTATTTTATACTATGTAATGATTAACTTGATGGCGCCACAGACAAAATAAGAACACACTATCGTTGCCTTTTGGAATTTCTATAAATATCTCGCGATACCGGTTTCTTCACTATATTTTCCTTCACCATTTGAGAATACTAGTATAGGGAACATAAATTTTTCGAACAGAAAAAAACATTGGTGCACGAACGGATTCACACCCACGACCTTAGAAACGGAAGGTGGGGCCACTGCCTCTGCCACTAGACCACCAGTGCTCTCCATGTAGGTATCTCCGTCTCCATGTCTCCATGTATCTCCATCTCCTCCTCTCCTTTGTTTATATTTTGGAAAGTCTTGATTCTTTTATAGAGATTACCACACCATTGTACGCGATATGACGTGATTTAAGAAGATTAGTTGCTTCATATTGAATGATTGACTAGTTGCGGAGCAATTATTGGTGAAAAGAATCAAAAAGCTCTAAGTCTGCCATTGATCGATGGAGAGGAATATGGAAGAATAGCTATTTATTCATTTATTAATTAACTAGTATGAAAACACAAATTAAAAAATATAACAATAATAAAACCTTTAAGTAGTGATGATACAAATTTAGAAGATGTCAAGATTATCGTAAATGTTATGTAAGCTTCAATAATAATATAAAACAGTAATTCAAAAATATACAATAGAGAAATAAAACAATAACTGGTAGTAAAATATGACAAAATCAACCACTCAACTATTAGAAACCAAACAAAACTACTATAAAAAAAACTTCCCGCCGCGGGACAAATGTTTGTATGATCTGCAAGTATTTGTCTCGGGTCTGGGTTTTTTATGTATAATATATGCATTTACAAAAAAAAAGTATACAAGTAATTAGTATTATCAGTTATGTGCTACCCATAACACAAGCTCTGCTTACATTGGGGCCAGATGATGCTGTGTGAAATGTCCAGGATTATTGCATTTTAAAAGCACACTGATGCTAGTACCTGACTAAAGTATATTTGACCTATGAAATTGTTAAGAGTTGTCAATGTCAAAAGCTACCAGTTTGACCATGATGTTAATGTCAAAGAACCCTTACAGGTAAATTGACACTGTGTAAACGGAATTGTGAAAGGAGACTCATCATCATCATCATCATCATCATCATCATCATCATCATCATCATCATCATCATCATCATCATCATCATCATCATCATCATCATCATCATCATCATCATCATCATCATCATCATCATCATCATCATCATCATCATCATCATCATCATCATCATCATCATCATCATCATCATCATCATCATCATCATCATCATCATCATCATCATCATCATCATCATCATCATCATCATCATCATCATCATCATCATCATCATCATCATCATCATCATCATCATCATCATCATCATCATCATCATCATCATCATCATCATCATCATCATCATCATCATCATCATCATCATCATCATCATCATCATCATCATCATCATCATCATCATCATCATCATCATCATCATCATCATCATCATCATCATCATCATCATCATCATCATCATCATCATCATCATCATCATCATCATCATCATCATCATCATCATCATCATCATCATCATCATCATCATCATCATCATCATCATCATCATCATCATCATCATCATCATCATCATCATCATCATCATCATCATCATCATCATCATCATCATCATCATCATCATCATCATCATCATCATCATCATCATCATCATCATCATCATCATCATCATCATCATCATCATCATCATCATCATCATCATCATCATCATCATCATCATCATCATATCAGCCCTCAGAAGTCCACTGCTGAACATAGGCCTCCCCAATAGATTTCCAGGAATACGATTTTGAGCACTCTCCATCCACCGATTGCCCGCAATCTTTACAATGTCATCAATCCATCGGGTGGGGCATCATCCTACTCAAAATTTTCCTGTCCTTGGTCACCATTCGAGAACTTTGATTATATGGCCTGCCCATTGCCACTTCAACTTGCAAAGTTTGAGTGCTATGTCGATGACTTAGGTTCTTCTAAGGATTTCCTCGACGCGGATTTTATCATATAGTGAAACACCCAACATAGCTCTGTCCATAGCACATAGCATATTCTTAGCTAGAGTTTACCAACACATTAAGTGTTTACACACACATTATTTACACGCATTATTAAGATAGTGATTTTCGAATTAAATGCCCATCTTTGGTGTTCTTATTCAGAAAAACTCCTCATCATCGAAATTTATTCATATATTCAAAACCAAAGCAAAACCTTTATCTGTCTTTATCTGGAAACTGCTAACTGGTTGATAGCTTTTATCACTGTAGTAAATTGTTTGTTGGTATGTATGTTATCTTTCTTTGTGTAATTTTTGTTTTGTAGGTTTAATTATAGGTATTATTAGTTATTATTATGTTAAGTATTTTTATGTATTACATTATTAAGTATAGGTAACTTTTTGTACACAGCCAACTTTTTTCAATTCTTTTCAACCAAAGGTTGCCTCGAAGAGATCGCTATTAGCGAAAAGAACATCCATTGTACGACTGTATTGATAATCATTATTTTGTGTGTTATCATTGTGTACAATATAGAGTTTATCTCTAAATTTAAAATCATCTAAAATCTTGACTTATTGTATGGTGGGGTATAGTTATTAGTATAGTTCATAGCGGCCTCGATAACGCAATTTTTTCTTTTAAGTATATAATTCTATAGAGCATAATATAAACTTACAATGGCAGTTTTCAATAAAATGTATGTCAGCACTTTTTTAAGATCATGGATCGAACTACTGTACTGAGCATACAAAATGAAAAATATATGAAAATATCTATTAAATAGTGGTAGAGTTTAAATTTGGAATTTAGAAATATGTATGATATATCTACAAAAAAAATCCCATTCATAACGCATTTGAAGAATAGCATTTTACTAAAGGTTTCTTTGGTTATAATTTAAATTTTTAAGCTTTTATTAATAACAATAGGTTCTTGTAACAGGTTGCATACTTAACAATATTATATTTACTTTAAGACACAAAGGCATCCACAATCTCTTTCATTTTCCCCGGTATGAAAACCAGGGACAAAAGAAAGAGCTGGAGCTGGTCTAAAATTGTTTTAATTTTACAACATGCTTGTTTCCTCATGAAGTTTTCTTTTATGAGAGTAATGGTATAGCGCACATTAATTTTTGTAACAGCAAAATCACCATCAAAATTGATGCAGTCATATATAAACCCAGAAACTTGGAGACCACTAAACCACCAGTGCCTACGAACCCAAACCTAGGTATGAAAGTAATTGTATAAAAACTGCACTTAACTAAATGAGATTACTATATTTTAAAATTACACAATTTGTTAAAATTTTGCTAATAATTTACGTTTAGTTTGTTACTTTTCTAGACTACAACCACATAACGGAGCGGTATGAAATTCGTTATTTGGCAAGAATATAGCCTATTTCTGTTCGCTTATAGTATATCTACGAAGGTGGAAACTCGTAAACAATGCGTTACATACCCATCTTGTGGTCCCAATGCATTTGCAAGGATGTACCCAAGCAGCTAGTCGGTCGTCCGCCTCTGTAGCGAAGCAAACCCAACAGGACTTTGCATTTTCATCCTCAACAGCCTGCAGTGCCTGGGCAGGCTGGGAGCTAACCTCGGACACAGGCACCGTGTTCATTTTTCTGTCAGTAAAACTGACTTTCTAAATTGTTCAACACCGTGTGTAGAAGATAATTATTTCACAATATTATTTTTAATTTCAGACAATATAAACACATCACATTGCACAGTGGTTTGGTCAGTGTGTCTTATCTTACTGTTTGGTTTTATAAGATTTTCGTTTTTGATTAATTTAATGACCGACACGCGCGACGTCGGTCGCCGTCGTCGTCGTTTGTGGTTTGTGATTGTATGTAATCAATCATAATCAGCTGTCTCTCTCAGTCTCTCTCTTGCTCTCTATAACATAACAAACAGGTGCAGTTTGATTGCTTAAAAATAGTGATGGGACACTGATGTGCTGACTGATTAACTGTGTATGAAGTGTGTGTGATAAATTTTTATAACAAATACAGTGCCCTGATTCTATAATTTCGCCGGACTAACTAAAACCTTGTACCTACCTAAAATACCAACGATCTTTGCGTATTTTGTTTGCATCAGAAGAAGGCAAAATAACAGTATCTACGAGTATCATTGTAATATTTATTGTGGCTTGTATATCTCCCCAAATTAGGCTTTCACCAATTTATTTTAATAACGGCAATGCTGAAAATGTATCTGTTTTGAATAAGCCCCTTTGTATTCGTGCATAATTTATTTAATCCCAGTTAGAATTAGGGTATTTTAACATATTTTTTGCTTAATTTTAACAAGTAGTCATTACGGGTAAAAAAAACATGTGTGCGATTCACACATGGTAGAAGTGAAACCTTCAAAAAACAAACGTATAATACCTAGGTACACGTATACAAAACACCACGGTTGTTGTGATGCCTTTTCTCAAACTTTGTACTACGCATGCGCGCACAAACACGTAATAATAAATCGTATGACTTATGAAGTTATGTGTCTGTCTCTTTTTACGGTCGATTTCTCATTTCATCGACCATCAAATCACAACGATGTTAAAGAAGTTTTCACTTCAAAAACTACAGATAATAAACAGGTTTGACTACTAGTAAAAAATGAAAAAGCCCTATTCATAGTTATTAAAGTAACAGCAGTCAGTCTGTATTTGTTTGATTTCTACATAGATTAACGTTCATAAATATTGTACACATAATGCACATCTCTAAAATAATATTGTGCAAATTGTGTGTGTCAATATCAAATTAATTCCCTCTTTTGTTAGCAAAATAGGATTCTTCGTCTGTCATTTCATAGAGTAACATAGCTCTGCTAATTTAATATTTTTTATCCGTTTTATTCAGTAATCTTGGCGGAATTTTAATGAATAAATTGTGACTACGGACGGGTATGGATAATTGAATTACATGTGTAGTGGTGCAATTTGATTATAGACGCCATTCCGCGTGACGTCTAGAATTGACAATTGACCATCGACTAAGACTCTAATAACAAACAAACTGACTATAAACTATAAACATTTGACACTGGCAAAAAAGGCATTAGTATGTCACAGACCATTAACAAAGAAGAAGAATAAAAAGCAGCAAAATAGTGTGTTCCAAACCTGTTATTTATTATTTAATACACATTCACACTCAGCCCGGTGATATTTTATTAAAATTAAATGCTTTAAGTCAGCTTTAGTTTTACCTAAATTTGTTTGGCCTTTAATAAGCATAAATGTACAATACCGATAAACTTTAGGATGATAACGCATTCTGCCTGAGTTGTGAGGCTAAATTTGTAATTTTTTTGTTCATTCAGTTCAGTCATTAAATTAAATCAAACACTGACCCAAGTGTCGATTCTGGTAGCCCTGGGTAATCGTAGTGTGGCTGGAAAGTGTGACCCATGTGCATAAAATAGACACGAAACTGAATCATACTCACGATAATTTCTTCTACCCGCCACATTATAAATGTTAAAATCTAGACCCCTCTACGTTACGAAAAAGGGGCCCATCCCACCCCTACCTCCCCTACAGATGCCTCGAAAAGACTCTGATTTACGAGTAACGAAATGGGACGAAGCTAGTATAACAACCGAGTGCTAATATTATCAGTCTTTTAAATAATAGTAAATTAATAGGTAATTGGATGTTATAAATTCGAGTGTTATAGCATTTTCTGTCACATCTAATAGTTTGAGCTGGCTAGCGAGACGTAGCTGGTAAGGTAAAAATATACATAGACAAACATGAGTGACAGACTAGCCGCGAACGTGTGATGACAATTATTCCAATGTCAAGTAAATAGTTTAACGGTAACGTCACAAAGTTGCAGTCATTCGTAGACAGAGAAAACAATAGACACATGGCGTAGACCGAGAAACTAATAGACACATGATGATCGTGCCGCGTGTGAGATATAACGATAGGTGGGTGGTGTTGCCACATTAAAACTTTTACTCTAGTCCTAAGTAATCCTAGATTTATTCGAGACGTTATGTTGTAGTAGAAATCTCTAGAGCTTTCCTCTCTATCACATAACTCAAACTTTTTTAACAGATGTGTGATATAGAAAACATATAACAACATTTGTGTACTTAATTGTTTACTTATTATTAAAGCTAAGCATAACAATACAGAAATAAAAAAACCATAAATATAACACAAAGTCAAAAGATACTTTATTCAATACAATCACAAGGATCAATTTGAAACTAAGTCTTACCTACTGGGTGAATTTAGGTTCCAAATCAGCTAAGATATACTTATACATGAGTTTATACATTTCAAGTGTGTCGGTTAACTGTCTGAAGGCAGAGCGACATGAGGCCATGCGTTCTTATCAATAATATAGTCATTTATATTATAATATGCTTTCTTCAAAAGACTCTTTTATGTAAGCTTTAAATTTCTTAATAGGTAGTTTAGTTGCATTTTCAGGAAGCTTATTATAGAAGCGCACCGTGTTCCTGATAAAGGACCTATTTACTTTTTCTAGTCGAAAAGTATTGATCAGTATCTACCTACCTACTGAATAAAAACTCATAAATCATATATTTACTGGAAATGGAACAGCATTAGGATACAGAATAGTTGATTTATTCTTCTTAAACAAGACATTTTTCTCAAAATGGGTACTACAAATCCTCGAAGAGTTTTTGGGTGTCCAGATTTTTCGGCCTGTGGCTTCAACCCACTGCAAACGTACATTATCGTTTTATGGAAATCTGTAACAAATTAATAGCGAGGTGTTTTATTTTACAATGTAAGAATCATTTTAATCTATTTATTTATACAGGGTGGTTGTTGTCGCTATGGTTATTGTCGCTGACAGGACATTATTTCACAATCAATTGACATCAAAATCTATGAAAGGTCTCCTCAGACCGATTTTAAGCAGCTTTTGCCTTTACCTTGCCTCCATATATTCATCTATCAACATTGTACGATACTTACGTTAAATTGAATTATTAAAATTCATACAAAATGTAAGACATATTTTGTATGTGAAATTTATGTAGTCTGGGGAATGTTAACGTCGAATGCAGGCAACACCAAAATAAATAAATGATTTGTTATGATTTATGAATTATGCTGTAGCGAACAAAGTTCAGTCCGAAATGCTGTTATCTATTGTGTATATTAATAAAAAACAGTTTGAAAGCTAATAACTACTCAAAAATACTTGTACTTACGAGTAAAAAGACAAATCGGGGTGTTTCCGTTCACTAACACTTTTACATCCTAAAACGATACATCGAACCATTATCTTTACAAAATCCGGTAAAGGAATTTGTTATTTGCAATTCGCAAGTAATTCAGCGTGTTCACAATTTATTTTTAACTGTTTTTTTCCGGTTATTGCACACAAAGCGAGCACAAACATTCCAAACAACGGCAAACTGTCAAACGTTGCTTAGCACAATCTTAGCACAATCATAAAAAAACCGGCACGCGACATGAAACAAAAAATCAAACCATTCTATCTCGTTTCTTTACAGTATCTGCACATAAGTTGTTCTCTTTCTTGTATGAATGCGACGGATGCTATCTAGTCGTCTATTAGTTTCTATGTCTACGCAGTCATTAGTCATTTACCCATCTCCACGTCACAGCGCAGCGGTGGGTTAACGTTTAAAATGTTCATGGTTTTCTCAAAAATTATATGTATTAAATATGTACATAAAAAGGTATTTTGCCTTGCGTAATTTTATTTAACCGAGTTGGCATTATCAAATCAGTAAATGTGAATGGTTACAAAACAAATTTGGTTATATATCTGTCAGTGTCACTCCCTCACAGTCAAGCAACTAGCTAATGTGTCAGATTTTTTTTACAGTGTTGCCAAACCACCCCTTTTTGGACGGTTTTTGGTCCTATTTGATATCAGACGTCAATATAATTTGAATAGCTTATTAATTCTTCTAAAAATCGATTATATTATATCAGTCACTATAAAACACAAGCGAGCCTTAGTTTAGTGCTAGATGATGTTGTGTGCATTGTCCACCAATATTTATTTATTGATTATCCGTTCTGACCTGTAACTACGTAGAATTATCGGATTGGTAAAATACGAGTAGGTACTGTAAAGATAATTTTACATTACCAAAAGAAATATACAGTCGTGCGTAGGCGCTTGTTGCAATTAGACGCGTCGAGCTATTGTTCGATCCCGGACCGGTTTTAACAGCGTAGCGCTGTGTGCGCTTCGCGCGTATTGACGGGTCATTCTGTTGCAATGCATATCAGATCATAACCTACTTAACGGTGAATAGGCTTGCGATTTTGTATGACGATGCGCAAGACGAGAGCGATGCCAGCGAGGGTGTGACTATGGACGGTGGTATGACAAAATACTGTGAGAGTGAGATAACAATGAGTACAGAAAAACTTACGCAGAGGCGGAACAAGGGTCCTAGAAATGAGTTGGGTAGACCTCAAAAAAGGGGCCGAGAACTAAATCAAGATGAAATTTGGACAACGATGGTGCGAAAGTCAAAAATATATGGACGCAAGCAAACAGAAAATAATGCAGCTACGAGAGTTCCAGAATATAAAATTGAAGTAAGTCTCACGTGTATAGAAAAGCTCTCAAAACAGTTTTGAATGGCGAAAATGTTAAAAGCTGATAATATTAAAAACGTGTTGAAAATTAAATACATATATAAACTCGTATAAGGCGCTAATCCATTTTAGTGACGAAGAAAGCGCTGATACTTTTATGCAATGTAAGAGTTTTAATGATAATGGCTTTAAGTGCCAGAGAACCTTAGAGGTAAATCAATCTTATGGTGTCATAAAGGATATTGATCTTGATCTGAAGGAAGAAGAGATACTACAAGGGCTTGGTAGTGAAGCTACAATTATGGCAGTTAAACGACTGAAACGTAAAAATTCTCATGACGGCCATTGGGAACTGAGTAAATCGGTAATCATCTGTTTCAAAGGGTCTTCTTTACCATCACATACCTACATCTATGACACAAGGGTGAACGTGAATCCATATACTTACCCTGTAACGCAGTGCTCCCGCTGCTGGCGATTTGGTCATTCCATTAGAATGTGCCCTTCCTTATCTGCCCGAAATGTGCAAAAAGCCACTCTAATTGTGAGACATCTTATTTCAAATGTAGCAATTGCGCGGGTAAACACATGGCAATGACAAAAATCTGTCCTGTCTACTTAAAAAGAAAGAAAAATCAGAGAGCTGATGGTGGAATTCAATTGCTCATATAAAAAAGCCCTTAATATATACGTCCCACCATCGCCCCGGTTACTAGACCTGTCACAAGATCCACTTCTTCATACTCCACAGCAGCGTTTACAAAGAAACCCCCACCAGAGGATTGCCGCATCACTGAACAAACCGAAATATGCTCAACTATAAACAGTCCAGCTCCTACTTATGCCAGAATAACAAAAGAACCAACGGAAAACCCCAAGAAAAAGTCGAAACCAGAGAAGAGAAGAGAAGAGAAAGAAAGATCACAGCTAAAGAAAAGAAAGATGCCATACATGAAGGTGCTACTGAAAGCAGCGAAGAAGAAGGCAAAATGGAAGATCAGTCGAATGTGGAGAGCAGATCGGAGGAAAGCATACAAATGTCTTGGAAACTTTTGTTAAAAAAGCTAAAGGAGAGAGTACTGGAAGAAGGAAACTGGGAAGACAAAGTCAAAGGATGTGGGGGTATTATATTGGAAGCGATATTATCGTTCGTGATGCAATTTATTGTGGATCAGCCTTGTTGTAACTTCATAAAGCAATTATGGATTACAACATCTCAAGACACCATGTGAATGTGTTACAGTGGAATGCGCAAAGCATTCGCCCTAAACGTCCAGAAGTTGAGGCTATATTAAGTCAGGAAAAGATACATATTGCCATTATAAGCGAGACTTGGTTAGACCCAGGCAGTCACTTCCGAGTTAGTGGATATAATGTTTTTAGGGTGGATCGTGCTGATGGCTATGGAGGCGTGGCGGTTCTTACTCACAAGTCAGTAAGGGTGCAAGAGTGCAGTGCTACTGTTTTATCTAACCCATTGATTGAGATCCTTCATGTAAAGATACTTAACTGTGACCATTTAGAGAATGTTTATTTTCTATATTGCCCACCTTCAGTCAATACTACTACAAGAGATTGGGACCAAATATTCATGCTAGCTGATCGAAGGACGCTTATTGCCGGAGACCTAAATGGCCACCATACTAATTGGTCATCTAAGACGGATTCAAGAGGTGATCAAATTTTAGAATCTATTTTGGACAACAATTTTATTGCGCTGAATGATGGCACACATACCAGGATTAAACTAGTTAATGGCACAGCGTAGAAAACTTCCCCAGATTTGTCACTAGCTTCAGTAGACATAGCTTTAAATTTTGAATGGATAGTTGTAAATGAGAACCTAGGAAGCGATCATTTAATGATCAAGATGAAAACTAGCGTAAAAACATCTAACCACGGCAAAAGAAAGCGTAATTTCAAAAAGGCTGACTGGGCGAAATATACAACACGCATCGAGAAGGAGCTCGTGGACTTAACATTGCCAAATTATCATCAATCTGCATATAATGCTTTCATGGATATAATTAACAGAGTGGTTGATGAATGCATTCCAACTGTTAAGCTATGTATAAACCCTTTACACCGAGATAAGTTCACTTCGAGACCTTACTGGAATCAGCATATTTTGAAAGCTGTTGCAGAAAGACGTCGGGCGCTCGCTACCTTTAGAAGAAACCCAACTCCAGATAACTTAGCTATACTTCAAAATAAGGTCGGTGCAGCACAACGAATGATTCGAAGTGGTAAGCTGAAGTCGTGGCATAGTTTCTGTGAGGGAATTGACAAAGTGACATCTTCAAGTGAAATGTGGACAAAAATGAGGTGGCTCAAAAGTGGCAGGTCTGTGGGGAGCAGCATAACCCGTGAGACAGCTGAAACATTACTTTGTAGTCTAGCTCCTGATTATGTGAACCCCTCTTGCCCTACTTTTTCTAGTGAGAATACCCATCTAGCTGAGCCAGTTACGATACAGGAACTGGTTAACACAATAAAACAGAATGATACAGCACCAGGTGTGGATGAAATAATATCGTATTCCATGATAAAAAGGCTTCCAGACGCAGCCAAAGGTTTGCTAGTATCATTATACAATAGGTTTCTATTTTCGAGCTTTGTACCAAGTCAATGGAAAAATGTTAAAGTAGTTCCTATACCGAAACAAAACGCCAATATTGGGTCATTCTCAAGTATAAGACCAATCGCCTTGTTATCGTGTCCATGTAAGATATTTCACACAATCCTTACGCGTAGACTAGAATGGTACTTAGAGAAAAACGACTGTTTCTCAGAAGAGGCAGTTGGTTTCAGACGATCGAGGTCTTGCATGGACAACCTGACAAGACTGGTCTCACGAATACAAGAGGGCTTTAGTAAGGGCCATGCGACGGTTGGTTGTTTTATTGATATTGACAGCGCGTATAACAATGTTAATCCAACTGGTCTTTTTAAGGTGCTAGATAATCTTGAAGTGGGCGCAACAATATGCAAATACCTTTGGCGCTTCCCGCGCTCACGAAAGTTATATCTTGAATTGTACAATGGCGAAGTGCTTAGTAGGACTACAGGTACTGGTATAGCACAGGGCGATCCTTTATCCCCATTGCTGTTTAACGCAGCTACTATCGAAGTATGTAGAAAGCTAAATCATGTATTCATATCCCAGTACGCTGACGATTTTGTACTTTAAGCTAGCTGTAAAAACTTATGCGATGCGGTTACTGCTACTCAGAGTGCCTTGTTATCACTGAATAGTATTATTAGAGAGTTAGGTTTGAACATTTCTTATAAGAAAACGAAAGTTTGTGTATTTACAAGACCTTATACTAGGAACTTAAACAGATACAATGTAAATTTATATGTAAATAATGAACGTATTCAACAAGTCGATAGCGTAAAATACTTAGGAATGTGGTTTGACAGAAGCCTGAATTGGGGTAGACAAATTAATGAAACGCGAGATAAGGTACTTAAATTTATCAATATATTTAAAGTAGTGGCTGGTTCCAAATGGGGCATACACCCAATGCATTTGAGGCATCTTTATATTTCACTAATTAGAAGTCGCCTAGATTACGGATGTTTTTTGTATAATAATAGCGTTAAGAGTCACTTATACAAGCTGGATAAAATACAGAATCAAGCGATGAGGGTAATAGGTGGGTTTATTAGGAGTACCCCCATACACGTTATGGAGAGTGAACTGTGCCTCCAAGCGTTGATTGTTCGCAGGAAATATCTCGCGGCTAAGTTTTGGTTCAAGCCTAAATCAATTAGTAATAATGTAAACATTCAAGCAATAGAAGAACTAAATAACTTATGTCTGGGCGAATACTGGAGGAACAAAAAACTACCTTTAATAGTTGACACCCATAGAAAGTATCACAATCTCGATATTTACTCTGATACCAAACTGTTAATATATTCTTTCAGGGATTGGATCAGTAGATACGATAATATCTGTTAATATTAAGCCCACAGTAGAAGGAATAACATGTGCCAAATAACATGTTGGTATCAATAACTTACAGAATCTGTGCAACGAGTACTTGCACGACAGATACAATACACATTACAAGCTTTATACGGATGGATCAAAGGAAGGATCAGCTTTTGTTGATCCGCAGATGGATATTTGTGTAGGATTTAATATCAGCGCCGATGTTTCTATTATGCACTGTGAGCTTATTGATATATCAGAAGCGTTATCGTACGCGGAATCAGTGGACTATAACAAATTCACCATCTTATACGATTCAAAAAGTTCTCTTTTACAACTGGCTAGGCTGCCCACGAGTATTCGAGGATTACCGATGGCCTATGGTATCCTCAAGTCTATCTATAAGCTTAGTGCGATATACAAAGAGGTAATCATACAATGGATACCCTCTCATGTAGGTATAATGGGTAACGAGTAGGCTGACCGAGCGGCTAGACAAGCGATAAGCGACGATATTGCTTACGGCTGTTTACCACTGCATAGCGAGCTAATCAACCAGGCAAGAGCAAATTGTACTCAGCTGTGGCACGAGTACTTTGATGAGCGGTCACTTACTAAGGGGATCTGGTACAAGACCATCCAATGTCAGCCTCCTTGTTATCCATGGTTTAAGCAGAAAGAAATGAACAGGAAAAATGTTGTTGCGCTGCTGAGGCTTCGATCCGGTCACATTCCGACAAACAAGTTAAAATTTTAGATGGGTATTTCAGACACACCTAATTCCCTGGAATGCGACACCATAGAAGATGTTCATAATGTGTTGACGGAGTGTGTCCGGAGCGAAGCGCAGCGGCAAGATATGATATTTATTTATGGGTATAGCGTAGGTATTTGTAATGGCATTTTGTCTCGACCGCTATCGGAGGAAGCCAATATGCTGGCAAAACTATATTTCCGCGCAGTATGACGAGCGCAAGTTTTTGTTAGTGTTTTTTTTGTCGTCATTGGTACTTAAAAGTATTTAGGTGTAATAAGTGTGTATTATTAGGTAAATAGAAAAGTAGGTAGATTAGCATAGTATATATTTAGCATGTGTTTAGCCTTAACGGGAGTGACATAGTCACTGAGTGACAAAACTCCTTTAAATAAATAAGATTAAAAAATATATATATATATATAAGCTAAGAGTAAAAGATGGAACAATCATCTTAGTAGTAAACTAATGATGCGTGAAACAAAATAGTTTTGGAATGTTTATACCTATAAAAGAGCTTAACCTTACTGACTGACTGATTCATCATCGCCGAGCCGAAACCGCTGTAGCTAGAAAGCTGCAATTTGGAAGGTAGCTTCCTTTTATAGCAAAACCACTCACTAAGGCGGGTTTTTTTGAAAAAGAGAGAAAATGAATGTATAAAACTTTTTAACGCGTGTTGCGATTTGCTTGAAACTTGATTTGAATAATTAAAATGCAAAATAATTGGACACGTGTTTCAGGATTCTTCAAAATAACCCTTACAAAGGGGTAAAATGGGGTGTCAAAGTTTGTATGGGAACTTCTTAACGGGAGGTGTGATTTCGTAGAAACTTGGTTTGGACACTTGAAATGCTACATAAATGGATACAGGATGCAAAATAAATAGATAATGGATAATGGATAGGATTTTTCAAAGTAACTACAAAGGGTTTTAAAATTACTTTAAAATGTAGGAGTAAAATGGGGTGTGAAAGTTTGGAAACATTTTAATGGGTGTTGGTGTGTGTGATTGGTTTGAAACTTATCAATAAAATTTAGCAAAGGGATTAATTGCATCCGGGGGAAGGATTTAAGCTACAATTACAAAAAAAAAATGCGGACGAAGTCGTGGGCAACAACTAGTATCTACATATTATATCCATACATCCATACTAATTATAAACTCAAAAGTGTATTGTTTGTTACCATTTCACAGATAAACTGCTAAACGAATCTTAATAACATTTGGTAGGGAGATAGATTATTATATTATCATGAGGAGAGAAATAGCTTACTTGGCATGTAGGTACCTAAAGTGCAATGCCGCGAGCAGATGCTAGTGTTAAAATATTTTACTCAACAATTGGGTAACTTTTAAATTGTCGTATTCATCTCTACCCCACTATTTTTATTAACACAAAAAAATATCGTATCTTACTCACTCGCCGCAATATATTTCATCCGACTTCTAAGTAATGTTTTTTTTTTATATAGTTATATTTATTATCGCGTCCACATAATTAATAAACTTTAAATGTATTGAAACCGGCTGCCTTGGAAATCGTCCATATTAGACAAACTACCCAACCGTCCGAAATTGCTAGGCGGTACTGGCAATGGCAACACTGCTTATAAATTCGCGAATTCGCGATCGCGACGCGTTGATTGTGTCTAACCCGGATAATAAATAGTTAATCAAGTGTGTGTAAGTATATAGAATTCCCGCGATATTTAAATTATAGAGAATCAACAAATTTTAGGTTTAGCCGCAACTCAAAATAAACTATATGCAAGTAACCTTTTCATTATTATAAACTTTCGCTTTGCTTGTTTTGGTTTGTACTTTCTTCGATCAGCCAGCCAGCAGCAGGTAGGCGCATAGATAATGTGTTTATTTACGTGCCTGCCTGTTGCGTCTTTCTTACTCTATTTTATAACCATTCGTACCAGTATAAAACAATTAATAAATAGCTATGAAGTCTTTTATCGCGCCAAGTTTTAAATGACAAAGTGTATGACATCGAATTGTACTAAATACTCTACTTACGTGATTTATATTTAGACTCTTTACATAATGACCTATTGTGATTCTAGGGACTGTGTATTTGTTTTGTCAAGTATTTTATGAATTAAATAAAATCCATCCAAATCTTCAAATCTTCTGGTAAATCCATCTAAATCTCAGGCTTTAATTTTTGGTACCCCTTACATGCTGAATTTGTTAAATAAATCTTCCCCTCCTCCACTTTTGTACGCAAACTCTCCTATTTCTTTCACTGCCATCGCTAAAAACCTAGGTGTAATCTTTGATTCTCAGTTGTCTTGGGCTAATCACATTAATGGAATCAGCAAAAAAGTTCATTTCTCTTTCCAATCCCTTAAGCGATTCCAGAAGTTTTTGCCCTATGAGACCAAAATTATCCTAGCTCAATCTCTCTTACTACCACTTATAGATTATGCCGACTCCTGTTTCATTGACGCCACGGAGGAGTACATTAATAAATTGGAACGCCTTCAAAACTTGTGTATCCGATTCATATTTGGACTGCGCAAGTTTGATCACGTCTCAATGTTCAGAGCCCAATTAAAATGGCTTCCTATTCGTCGTCGGCGTGATTTGCATGTTCTATCTCTTCTTTATAATATTCTTAACAACCCCCTCTCTCCTTCTTATCTTTATGAGCGTTTCGATTTCCTTGTTCCTCGTGGTGATCCCTGTAGAACAGCAAAAACTCTTATTCTGAAAATTCCTCCTCACTCCTCTAGTCGGTATGGTGGATCGTTCACGGTTCACTCTGTAAAATTGTGGAATTCTCTCCCTCATGAAATCCGCGACAGCGCTTCGCTTAGCATTTTTAAGCGAAAAGTCAAAGAGCATTATCTCTCCTTGTAATTGTTTATATTAATATTTTATTTATGTATTATAAATGTATATAAATATATATGATTTATTTATGTATACTTATTATATTATTATGTTATATATTATTTGTTAGTATAAGTATATTTAGTTTATGTTTGTATTATTCTAATTATTTTAGTTTATTAAATTAAATTTTAAGTCAGTTTTATAGTGTACTTTTCTACTTGTTAGTATGTTTTAATATTTATTCATTTCTGTTTCTCTTTCTCCCTTTTGTACGCATCATACCCACCACTAGTTTGTAATATTTTTATTTCCCAAGGTTTGCTGTAAGAGAACTCTTTTTAGGGTTAAGCTCGCCTGTGTACATGCCATATAATAAGTATGTTTCTAAATGTGTTCAATGTGTGTACAATAAAGAATAAAGAATAAAGAAATTATTGGTAAGTAGGTAATTATATGTGAAAATAAAATAAGAATGTAAGCCTTTACAAGTCAAATAGGTTAGTGTGTTTTACTTATTTTTTTATAGTTTCAAATAACATCTAAGAATATAAGTAAGTCACTAAATATCTGAGCTGTCTAACGAGCCCAGAAATTATACTCGTATAGTGAGCATGTTTCTTTGTTAAAAAAAACAATAAAATATATGAAGCTTTAAGTCAACTTCAAGTCAAGATTTAAATAACTAAAGACTTATTTGGACTGATTGTATTGAATCAGTTTTATTTTTTTTACTCTATTTATCATTATCACTCCGTTAATCTGACGTTAAAACTCTGCTCTAAATATATTTAACTTAAAAAGTAATATTTATTGCTAGTAAGTAATGTTGGTACTACATGTGCAAAGCCACAAGCAGTAGCCTACACAAAAAGTAACTTGTCTGTCACTCCCAAGATGCATTCTATCTCTGTACCAAATTTAATCAAGAAGCATTCAGCTGTTCAGTTGTGAAAAGGTAACAAACAAACAGGCAAACAGACAATTCAATTCCATTCAATTCAACAAAATCACTAGGACCACTTTGAATCGTCTTCTTACAAACTAGTGAATCTAGGTGCTGGTTCCTCCTAACCCCAGTTCAAGAAGAATCCGGCAAGAAACTTATCTGGTCTTAACACTTTTTTGTATGATCCTTGACAATTTTGTTACGGATGCCGAGTCGAGTTGAGTTAGAGAGACACTTTCAAATTATATTATTAGTATCAATGTATATTCAATGTTAATGTAAATATTTTAATGAATATTAGAGTATTGAGTTATCAGTCTTAAGAATTAACTTAGAGCTTTAAAATTAAGTTTTTATCTTATTATAAATCCTTAATTTTAATTTTGCTAGTGTAATTTACAACTGCATAAAACTAGGGTTGCCATCCGTCCGGGTTTCCCCGGATTTGTCCTAGTTTAGAGGGCGTCCGGGGACCGTCCGGGCGGGGTTTCATTTGTAGTCCGGGTTTAAAAATTTCAAGTCTTGGGCAGCCGCCGCACAGTGGTTTGACTCCATACAAGAGGTTGGATATATAGGGTACTAAAATTTTTTAAGTCGTTATTTAATAATATTGAATATGCCATTCGATTGCTATAATAAAACTAACCAAATGTTATTCTATTATAATTAGTGCTTAGACTTATAGTTCAGGAGTAAATGGCATAAAACTGATTTTAATGTATGGGAAGCAAGCTACAAAAGTCTGTAGACTGCGTGTTTCGCTTTCGTCTTAATTCGTTCTGGGGTCTCTATGGTACGTTCTTGAAGAAAATGTGTCGCATTATGTGCGACTAATCAAATATAATTCTATTGCACGTTACGCCTGGACTTATAAAGGGTGGGCCACGAAAAAGTTGCATTTTAAAATTGCTATAAAAAAAGACGGGTAAATATTTTTCAATTTTTTTTATTAAACAGCCACAATATTGCGGTTTAATAGTGGAAGACTACTTCATTCACATGGCCGCCTCGGCTGGCTCTGCAGTAGTTCTTTCTGTCGACCCAATTTTTCATGACATTTTCGACGGTGTGGCCCTCAATGGCTGCAATGGCGATTTCAATCTCGTTCTTTAGGTCGTCAATCGTCTCTGGATGGTTAGCATAGCACTTATCCTTGACGGCTCCCCACAAAAAATTGTCCAACGGGGGTCAAATCGCAGTTGCGAGGCGGCCAGTTGATATCGCCGAACGCACCGCGCAAAAGTTCGACTGTAACGTTGGCTGTGTGTCACGTGGCGCCGTCCTGCTGGAACCAAATTCCGCCGATGTCTTCCTCTTCCATTCCATTCCATTCAAATCTTCCAACATGCCGCGATAGCGCTCACCATTGACGGTTACGGCGGCTCCTGCTTCGTTTTCGAAGAAAAACGGACCAATGATGCCGTCAGACCACAAACCGCACCAAACAGTTACTCATTGTGGGTGCATTGGCTTTTCCATGATTACGTGTGGATTTTCTAAGTCCCAAATGCGGCAGTTTTGCTTATTGACATAACCACCGAGGTGGAAACGAGCTTCATCTGAAAAGATGATTTTTCGATAAAAATGCTCATCTTCCATCAAGCGTCCTTCGGCCCTTGAAGGAAGTAAGTTTTCAATATTTCCCAATTTTCTTCGAGCGTAAACTTAACCATTTCGTAAACCGCAAACCTTTTACTAAAAATTTTACACATTGGCAAAGTCGTTCGAGCTGTCAAAGCCGAAATAATCAATAGTTCAAAAAGCAACCGATAGATGGTCCACCCGCTAGTTCTGAAAACTGATTTTATGACATTGAAATCAACTTTTAAACTTAAATAGCGCGCATTTTACGTATTATTTTGTGTTGGTGCCACTTTTGTGCACTTTTAAGTGGCATCGTCATATCTCTAATAATACGATATAATTTTTTTATATTTCTTATTCGACTTTACACCGTTCAGTATTTACATTATTATAATGAGTTAAGGTACTTACGGCTAGTGGTAGTTTTTATTTACCGACACAAAAACTTTTAAGAAATAAATAATGTAAGACTTACTTATTAAAACTTTATAGAGGTTCAGTTTTGCTTAAGATTTAAAAACACAAAATTTTGTTCAAATAAGTTAAGAGACTTTTTTGTTGTAAACTTATGGCTGCTGATGAAAACTTTAAGATAATTATTATTGAGTTAAAAGACTTACCTCAAGATTTATAAGACTCAATACTAAAATGGTCTCAGGTACCTTAAGATTTTTTGTAAAAAATAATAATTTAGGTTTGTTGAAGGTGGGTTAATATTTTAATAAGGTTTTGTTTTCATAACAGAGTACCTACCTATAAATAAAACTGATTATTAAAACAATTTCTAACAAACGGTAAGATTCTATTTTGTTACATTAAAAATGATGAAAGAAGACTTCATTTTATTTTATGGCTTTGAAAATAAATGAAGTCGATTTATGACATTTTAAATTGTTTTTTGACGTGATAACGATCTTATAAATCGATGAACGCTGGAATGCACGCACGAAAAAATGTGTGCTTGCCTTTTACTAACGCTTTGCATGGCTTTTCAATTGCGGGCGGGAGGGAGGTGCATGCGACTGCATCGTGTCTAACTCTTTGGGAATAGATTAGCGGAATAGTAGTACTAAATATTTGTCCATCTATTTCATGTTTCCGCAAAGTCACGCCTGAATCAATTATCTATCAGAGGCTGTCATAAACAAATCTATATATTAATACGTGAAGCAAAAACTTTGTACCCCTTTTTACGAAAATTGCGCGGATGGAGGAGTATAACATTTCGCACTCTTATAGTTTATATAGAAGTGCAGAATGCTAATATTATTTCATTAAATTATGCATAAAAAACATATTATTTAATTAATTATGGTCGAATTTCGACCAGTGGGCAACCACTTGTTGTATTTAATAATGTCATATAGATAACAATTTTTCAAATTATTTTGGATATAACGATTTGGTGTTTTACTAATTCATTCCTACAGAAACCCCTTTTTTACACTTACTTTAATTGGTAGCACGCATTTTAGATATACTAAGACTAAAAGACTGTGTCTCATAGCCTAGTTTGATTAAAAAAGTTAAAAAAAAACTTATATTTTTTCTGCTAAGTTTAACCAGTAAGGCGCAGCTGGTTTCGTCGTATTCTATGGTGGTTATTATGAATCCAGGCATATTTAGTCGAAAATACATTTGTAGGAGTATACGGAAGCACAAGCGTCCTTTTAAGTAATCTTCTGCCCCCATAGCGAGTTATACAGCGTAAGGTACTTTAGTGAATTAATTCGTTGCGTCCGAGTCGAGTGCGGTTGGTGCGACTAGTGCGTACATTTAGCTGAGTAGTAGCCTTTTTGTGACTGCCTGTTTTTTGTTGTCGGCGTGGAAAATCCTCATAGATTCCTCTACAACCGGGGGCGTGTAGAGGATATGTCAGACTCTTACTGACTAAAAACCACACAGGTGTTCCCTCGCACGCGTGTTACAGAAATTGCTATGAATATCCGCGGCCCCGGCAGCGTTTGTCTATGTTGACTAAATCTCATAAGGTATTGTAACACAACACTTTCTCAGCTTTTTGCGACGGTGATTATGTTTTTCGTCGGAAAGACTAACATATTCTAAAAAAAAAAATATACGCGTCGACTTTAGTACCCTCCTCCGTTTTTTCGTCGGTAAAAAATACGAACGACCTTATTTTGCCTACCCCAAAGTCCAAATTAGAGTAAGTTTTAAATGACGATTCTTAAATAGGTAAGTTAAGGATCGATTCACATCTGACGCAAATTCACATCTGCGTCGAGCGTATCATCGGTCGCGTCTATTCGGTCAAATTAGACCTACCACATTACGCGTCTAGTCAGTTTCTGCGTTCAGCATCTACAGAGCGTTTTTGTTGTGTGATATTGAATTTTAAAATTAAGCCTTTCGAACTTATCATATTTCACATTCACACTGCCATCCTCACCAAACCCAATTTTGCTATGGAAATAGTGAAGGCTGCTTGTATACTTCATAATTTTGTTCTTCGACGATGAGACAGCTATTTTAACGACCTTCAAATATGCTACTTACAGACTTTACCCACAGCAACTTCAACTAGAGTAATGACTGCTACTAATAATAGGTATTTTTAAAACTGTATTTTAGTAACGAAGGAATATTGCAGTATCAAGACCAATATATATAAGAACTAGCTGCTGCCGGCGGCTTCGCACACGTGGTACCTACATAAAAGTTGCCTATGTTCTTTTTTGTGTCATGTCTCCCACTCAACTAATAATATTTCTGCAATTTCCTTCCAAGCCCGTCACTTGGCTTGTCGGTCGCTATAAGATTTTTCTTTATGTTCCATAGAGATAATCTATTTTGAACTTTCGTGATAAATCGTTCTGTATCAAACATTTTCAATGCTAAAAAACTTCGCAAAAAAACTTTGACAATGCGTTGACGGAAACGGAACAGGCCCTGTACGTTAGACGCACTAACGTATCATAGGTTGGGTGAGAAAGGTTAAATGTTTTATTATGTATTTGTCTGTTCTGGCGTTAGCCTATGTTCTTTTTTGTGTCATATGTCTCCCACTCAACTAATAATATTTCTGCAATTTCCTTCCAAGCCCGTCACTTGGCTTGTCGGTCGCTATAAGATTTTTCTTTATGTTCCATAGAGATAATCTATTTTGAACTTTCGTGATAAATCGTTCTGTATCAAACATTTTCAATGCTAAAAAACTTCGCAAAAAAACTTTGACAATGCGTTGACGGAAACGGAACAGGCCCTGTACGTTAGACGCACTAACGTATCATAGGTTGGGTGAGAAAGGTTAAATGTTTTATTATGTATTTGTCTGTTCTGGCGTTACGCGACCGATAATACGCGACGCATTTTCCGTCAGATATGGATCGACCCTAAATTTAACATTTTGTTCCAATAGTGAATTAAATTTCCTAGAGTTGTCCGCAGATTAAATCGATATAAAATTACATGGCGTCTTATTAAGTAAATAAAAATCTTGCGTCACGATGTCTGTCCGGAATCAACTCCGGAATTTCTTGATAACCCATATATATTATGAAATTTGGCTTACTGTGTGAAATTTGGTCTAACTTAAAAGACGTTTTTATCTCGTTTATTGACAATTATTTATTTATTATCAGCCTACACTGTCCCACTGTTGGGCAAAGGCCTCTCCCCACTCCATTCATCCGTCTCCCGCGCTAAGATTGTCCAGTCGGCGCGGAATTTGGTGAGCTCGTCCCTCCACCTGGTTCGCGGTCTAACGCGACTTGTCGTCGTTCCGTATCAGGGCACCACTCCGTGGTCAGTTTGACAATATTTTTTATTTTTATTTTAAGTTTCTAACAGATGGCAGTGTAAGTTATCTTTTGCTATCTATGCTCTTGTGACATTTTCCACACAGGGTGCACTCAATATCTTCGGTATCTCTGCACATTAATGAGTTGCATATAAAAGGTATGTGGTTGCAGCAAAGCAAGCGCATCTTCGTCGTCTGAAGAGGAAGACATGCTATCACGATAAAGTCAGCCTGTTAATTGACTCGTTGTGACTCTTTGCCTCTTTCATAAATTGTAAATCTCGTTCGTGCCTTATCTGTTCCACGCCTGCTCTGCGCATGCCGCGCCCTGGTTGACGGCCACGCATGGCCGTGGCTCAGTAGTTCTAATATGTTGAACCAATATACGCTTACCCAACAGGCGCGAATTATACAGAAACGGCGTAAGGTCTTCACCGTATATTGGTTCAACATATTAGAACTACTGAGCCACGGCCATGCGTGGCCGTCAACCAGTAAAACTTTTATAGATAGTGTTAAATATAAACTTATGATACTTCATAACACCCATACACAGATAATGTTAGCAAAGGGACCCGGAATTTACTGATTATTTCGGAAAATATAAAAGTAATACCTATTAATGATCAACTTAAATACCTACCATACAAAACTCTTTGACGAGAAATACCTAGCTTATGAATTTGCTGATCACAGGCTATAGATTTATACATACTACCTGGCCGTGGTGGTTCCGGCATAGAATTGGACCCCTCCATCTCCTCCCGTGGATGTCGTAAAAGGAGACTAAGGGAACACACACCGGCGGATTGCGCAGCAGCACCCCCCCCCCCCCCCCGCGTACTTAACTCTAAATCTGCGGTCACCTATCCGCCTGCCAAGCGTGGTGAATATGGCAAAATCCCCAGAAGACGGCCCCAGTTCCCGGCAGTTCCGCTATTCCTGGCATAGGTGGCGGCCACGGTAACGGCGGAACAGGGCGTGCGAAGAATCTCCGGCAGAGGTCCGCTACCAATCCCAACGAGCCCTGGCCCTGGCAACATACAACGCACGCACACAATCAGTGCGTGTTGCCAGTGATGACATATGGAACTGAGACTTGGTCGCTGACTATTGGCCTCATACACAAGCTCAGAGTCGCGCAACGTGCAATGGAGAGAGCTATGTTGGGTGTTTCACTACGTGATAAAATCCGCAACGAGGAAATCCGTAGAAGAACCAAAGTCGCCAATGTAGTGCTCAAAATTTGCAGTAGTTCAAAAGTTGCTAGCTCAAAAGTTGAAGTAGCAATGGGCAGGCCATATAGCTCGCAGAACGGTTGGGGTGTAAAAGTTCTCAAATGGCGACCAAGGACAGGAAAACGAAGCGTAGGACGACCCCCCACCCGATGGAAAGATCGCAGGAAGTCGGTGGACGGGAGGGCTCAAAATCGTTCTTCCTGGAAATCTATTGGGGAGGCCTATGTCCAGCAGTGGACTTTATAAAGGCTGATATGATGATGATGATGATGTACTCATTAGTTCATCAGACAGACAATGGGCTTTAAATGTAGAGATACAGACATTTAAAGTAGGTAAATAATCTTCAACGAACATCTCATGAATCGCAATTAGGGCAATGTATTGGGGACCACAGGTAATTCTTGTAGCCATAGCTTCATAGGTACTTGTCAGTTAATCAGACTATGGGCTTTCAACGTACCCTACGGAACTCATCATTGAAAAAGAGTTCATGGATCGCATTGATGTACATATTGTATAGGATATCAGGGTAAGACAGTTTTCGGCTTTTAAAATATTTGATGTTGAGTGCTTTATTAAAAATGACCGTGTGTGATGTATGATGTGTGTATGGATGTGTGCAGGCACCCTCAATTTTATATCGGATTAAAATAATTAGTGGGTACCTAGTTAGAAAACGGCATACATGCATCGCTACAATCAACATTATCCTGCCGTAATACCAATTCAATAGTATGAAAGCTGAAAGCTGTTAGTATCAATGTTTTGATAGCATCAGAATTACATATCGGTAGGTACGGCTTTGCTATGTGCCTTCTTGCCAAGTATGTATTTACCTGTGGTATTATTATGCATAGCAAAGATCAATGCTTGACCCCTTCTGTTATACATTTAGCCTGTCCTTGTCTCATTATCGTGAGTTGATTGCCTTGAATCATTGAGAGGGGACAATAATAAGACATAGTTTAGCATGAAGTTTGTACTCTAGACAGCATCTATCTGACGTTCGGGCGGATACAGGGAATCTGTCATTCGTTGAGATTTTGTGTTGCCCACTTTTAAAAATTTACCAGATTTGATGCTTACTTAATCTATTTAGTAACATTATGATAACCACCCCAAAAACGTTATTTAACTATTACTTTCCAATCTAATTTTGTAACTTCTTCATAATTTGAGTGTAATTGCTTATTGACGCGTGTAACCTTGATCCCTGGTTAGCTAATACCACGCAGGAATCAACTTTGCGAGCCGCATAGATAAGGTAGAAACTGGCCTCTCCTTACATCTATAAAAGTAGGTAAGTATGTAGATACCCACTTAACTACGTAAGTACCTATAAATGCATATTAATTCGTATAAAATTAACCATGTAGATGCGTAGGTAATCGGTTTAAAAATAAATATCTACCAATAAAACAACCTAAAACTATTATCAATGTGTCTGAGCTTCCAAAGAGGCTTAGCGCATTTCGTATTTTAAAGCTGGCAGCACTTTTACCTCTGGCTGACCCAGCCAGCCATGTCAGCCATGCCAGTACCAACGTGTAGCGCGTGAAGACTGCGCGTCCCGCGCATTTATTCAAACTTGGAACCTCGAAGTACGATAGTGTTGTGAACTTTCACTCGGTAGGTAGGTAATCTACATTATGCAATACAAAACAACTCGATTTGTTAAAGCGTTAAGCACAAGCACCGTATTCAGTGACGCGGTTACAAAAATAACGGGAAATCGTAACTTCTGCATCTCGATTAGGTGGCTATCTCGTGTAGATTGTAAGATTATGTTATTTGCAAGATGTGTTATCACATTCCTAAGATATGAACTTATCGAGTTTGTTTTCCCGTGTCATTTATCCCTAACCTAGTAGGTATAAGTGTAGGTAACCTGTTTAAATTATTTGTATTTACAATAGTTTGTTTTTTTCTGTAAGTTCTTAAGATTTTTGTTGGTACCTACCTATATCTCTTTTCAAGGAACTGCACAGACTGTTTCCAAAGAATGTAATGTCATGGCCACCAAAGCCTCATCCTGGGTTAATTGACTTAATAGAATCAAGAAAGAGCCAATGAATAACTGATAGACATTCTCGATGCCTTTAGACCTATTAAATGAATGAAGGCGGAAATACAACAATAGTACCTACGTACTTACGCATTATAAGTGCATCTGTTGCAATATCCACCGTGTGCGAAGTAATTAAAGTCTAAATTTACTTGATAATTGAACAGGATACTCGTACATTAAGCTCTCAAAGATGCGCCATGGTTTTTACGCCTACAATATAATCATTTATTCGCAAAAACAAAACGTAAACAAAAATTGTGGTCGAAACATAAATAATAAATAACTTAAGGTACTTACCTAAAATAAATGTCAAATTATTAAATAAAAACATAATAGTACCATCAAATTATTAAACAAAAATATATTAGATTATTTATGACTAGTATTAATATTATGGTAATATTATACGATTGTCATCATCTTTCAATTCAACCCGTGTTTTGTTTGATTGGTCATAATACTTTTTTATATGATAGTGACAAATAGTGACAGGGCGAATCATAGGCAGTGTTCAAGTTGAGAGGCGTTTATAAGTAAACACCGCTTCATTACATAGTATAAAACAAAGTCGCCTCCCGCTGTCTGTCTATCCCGTTGTATGCTTAGATCTTTAAAACTATGCAACGGATTTTGATGCGAATTTTTTAATAGATAGAGTATTTCAAGATGAAGGTTTATATGTATAAAACGTGCATAATATAGTAGAGAAACACTGAAAATGTTAGAGGTTTCTTATGTGGTGTCGTAAATAAACACATTTTTTTTGCGCTTTTATTTCAAACGCTGCCGCTGCCCTACGAGATAGATCAAAATAATGTACTTCAGTATTGTACACCCTCAAAAGGTCTACAAAAAAGTCCGCGATAGTATATGGCTATCTCTTAGGGATAACCATTCTGTAGTATAATTAGTATCAGCATTGCACCCGTGCGAAGCCGAGGCGGGTCGCTAGTAAGATATATATCTTAGAGGCAAAAGACATGAACTTGTTGGTGTCCCTCGTGCCCGTACTGTCGCGCGTTCTAGCTCACCTCTGCCTCGCACGCTCATCGCCCTCAATGAGCTACTAGTGCCAATCCAGAATGTGATGTGTTTGCGGATGAATGGGAGAGACTAGTGTTGATAAGCTTGAAGTATTGTAAGAATGGCGGATGATTGAACTTATATTATTATTAATATTGACATGTATACAACATTTAACAAATTTTTATTCTGACCTATTTACTGTGACATTTAAGTAATTTGATTTTTTACCATTTGTTATCTTTGCGTTTTATGTGATTTAACTAGAGTTCCTAATTGGTTGTGCCGTTCTAGTTAATAAATAAATATATTAAGATTAGCCCTGTCACTATTTGTCACAATTTTACAAAAAGGGATACAGGGAGTTCAGTAATACACTTTTGACAAAGTCAACTCAAAAGATATTTTCACAAGGATCACTTTGAAACGTCTTACATGCTAGGTGAATTTAGGTGCCAATTCGTCCTAACCCAAGCCTGAGAAGAACTGGCAAGAAACACGTCCTGGTCCTAGCGCTTTTTTACATGATCCATCTTATAACGAAAAACTAATACAAGAGAGTTTATACATTTCAAATGTGTCTGTTAACTGTCTGAGGGCAGAGCAACATGAAGCCATGCATTCTTATCAATAATATTAGTAGGTACCTAGTCATTTATAAGTATTATAATACGCTTACTTCTACTTCTTGACAGAAGTTCAGAGATGTTTTTAAGTAAAGCCGGTAGTTTACATGTAAAATATTTTATGTATCATCAATCGTTTTCGCAGTGCATGCCAAATTATAATAATAATAAAATAATGCCGGACATTTCACACGACATCATCTGGCCCCAAAGTAAGCAGAGCTTGTGTTATGAGAACCACATGAGTGATATACCTACTACTTATGTACTTTTTTTTAATATATACATAGAAACACCCAGACCCGAGACAAGTTCATACAGATCATTTGTCTCAAACAATTATGACAGCCATAGATAAATGTTTGATACCTTGGGATCTCTAATTTTTAAGTAAAATATTGCCCATGATACTTGCTGATTATGTTATCTTCTTTAAATAATTTTTAAAATCGGTTATATCGTTTTTGAGTTTATCCATTACAAATAAACATGCTAACGTACAGCAAATCAAATTATTTCTCTTTAAAACATTAGTTGAGTTATATAAATAGATATAATTTGCTTATTAATTTATATCACTAATGAATTCTAAAATGTGTATTATAGTTTCGCCATCTGTATGTCCGTCCCTAATAAACTTTTAGTTATATACCTACCTATTATCGGACTCCACAAAGAAGCGAAACAATAATTGTGAAAATTGTTTTGGTTGTAATAACTATGTAATTTGTGGAATGTAATGTGTGTAGTTTCTTTTAAAATGTAAAGTGTGGTTCGTTTTTTTTTTCTATATCGATGGTTGTATGTCAAAAATATTAAGAGGTTTCAATAACAGTTCGATACATATATTTAATCGATAAATATTAGGCTTTGATGTGATAATTTTGTGATAAAGCCCGGTGCGTGTCCCTACCGGCTAAACCGATGTTTTAAAATAGTACATAGCCTCAGACCGAATAATTATAATATTTATTTCATTTCGGTAACTAAAAATGTGTTTGTTATTTGAAGGTTTTCTTGATAAGTTATGCGTAGGTATAACGCAATTTACTTACATAATTAAATAAACACGATCGAAATGGCGCAAGACATGAGTAGAACTAGTTTGAATAACTGATGATTATAAATTATAAATGGGTTATAGCTAGTCGATTGAAAATGGTTATAGAATAGGGTAATTTATGTAGGTTAAATAAAATAACCAGGAATCTTGCTGTAGTTTGCGCTTTTACTCTAGGTACTGTCGAATTGGACACTAGGTACTCGTGCAAGCAATAAGCGAAAGGTTAGGTATAGAATTACTTACGTTTTAAAATATAATGAACCGAAAAATACACTGAATTGAAAACATTTTTTCCTCCTCTTTTTGAATTTGGTTAACACCACTGAAAAGTCACAAGAAAAGAAAATATCGAAATTTCGTTTACTTGAATGATTATTTTTTTCCCAGCTATTTTGATTTAAAAACCTAACTACTGAAACGATTTTGATCAAATTTCTATGGACTGAATCGGGAAGTTATATCCCAAGATTTTTTTTTTTTTTTCAAATCTATTCATAAATTACGGAGTTATTAGATTAACAAACATACAACAACCTTGAACATGAAGGTACTATAAGGAAAGCATCGATGACAAAAATATCATGTATAGCAATTATGGTATGAATTGTATATTTGTTGGTTATTTGATGTTCAGGGTTAAGAGTTTTCAGTTTTTTGAAAAAATATATTATCTATAGGTATCTACATACAACCTAACATAACCTAACCAACCAACTAATGTCACAATAAATATGGGAATTATATATGATTATACTTTCTTGAATGATCCTTGAACAAAACAATATTTGCTGTGATACTATTGACGTAATGCAACAACAGTAAAAAATAACTTTTTAGATGAGTACTAGGGTTATTGGGTTATGAATTGCATTTTATTTATGAATTGTATTTTATTAGTTATTAGAAACTTTAAAATAAATTTTATATTCCTATATGTTTTTGTTCAGAATGTAGATAATATATCAAAGAACGTAACTCAGTAAACTTCTCCTTACAAAAGTAGACTGTAAACATGTGAATTAAGGTTTATAATCAAATGGGGCGAGCACGGCAGCCCTGAGTCTCGGTAACGGTGTCGCGAGTCCAGAGATTTTACCTCATCTAAAAATATGCGTACAGCGGAAGTTTTCACTTCAATAATATAACTGATAAAACTATCATGGTTTTAAACATAATTTTCAGTCAAAGCGATGATATTTACCATGATATATTTATAAGTTTTTCTGCTTCCCGATATTTCGGCACAGTTGCAGATAAAGTTTATCTCGCGATCATGGCGCATGCAACTGTGCCGAAATTTAGGGAAGCAGAAAAACTCATATATCATGGTAAATATCCCGTTTTGGGTGAAAATAACAGTAAATAATAATTGGCACATACCTGCCTATCATTCGAAACACTTGTGATAAGAAATAACAACTTATTGATTAAAATTCCCATTAAAACATGAAATTATGTTACTTCCTAAAATGTCAAACGAAGATAATGGAGTTATAAGGCATTAATAATTTGAAGGCTACTTAGACGATGTTTCCGTCACTTTCCTCGTTTTTGGGATTCTCAAGGAACCTTTATAGTTTCGCTATGTACTTCTGTCTGTATGTGCGCCCCTAATCAGAGGTTATGCTAGTAGACTATTGCATTTGCCCTTATGATATAGAAACAAAAAAAAAACATTTTTATGAATATCTCCCTACATGTAATGTGGGGTTGATTTTTTAAATTATTAACTGTCTTGCGACATATCGTTGGATAGGTCTTTTAAAGATACTACGAGGTTTCTTAGCCAGTTTTTTGATATAGATATTCGTTTCATAAATATTAATCTTTGAGGTGGTCATTTATTATAGACTTTCATCGTCCCCTACCGGCTAAACTGCTGATTGGATAAACCCTAAATGTTTTAAAATATTGTTGGATATTATGATAAAATTACAAAAAAAACTTTTTTTTTTGCTATCGTCTATCGTCTATCTTCTATCGTCTAAGGTCTATCGTCTATCGTCCACCGTCTATCGTCTATCGTCTATCGTCCACCGTCTATCGTCTTTCATCTATCAATCTATCAATCCATCCATCTATCTATTCTACTCTAATTTTTGTAATAGTATTATTATACACTCAAAGGGCTACGCTAATTAAATAGTATTAAATTGGTTTGGGACCTGGCCACCAGTCATTTTGATCCTTATTGACATCAGAAGTGGTCGATACGCGCTTAGACAATTTATTTTGAAAGTTAAGGGTCTCGGACATTTGAGTTGTGTCGAATGTTCAGTATTCGGGTATCTATATCTAAGATGAAAAATCAATCAATTCCCTATTTTCTAGCTGTGGTCGGCAAATAACGACTGATAACAATGGCCCAATATTGAAAGTAAGCTAGAATCGTTGCATAATTTAGATAATCAGTTTCGCGTTCGTCATTGAAACTGATTACAAATAGATTACGTTATTTTGGTGGCCATTTTATGCCGTGATATTGTAATTAGGAAATCGTTACTTATATGTTATAAAAGTACCTACTTAATCTACAAGGCTCAATAAACATATTTAATTTTATAACCTCGCAAATAAATTATTTACTTTTCATGCCTCACAAACCTCTACAAAATTACCCAGAAAGAACTAGTAGAAAAAAGAACGAATATTGAGAGCGTAGGTACAATTTGGACTAATGTAGGTAGGTTAGGTACTATTGAAAAATCGTGCAAACATAAAGTGCGCTCCTCATTCTCCTCGAGGGGTCTCTGTCTCGAGTCTTGCCGAGACTGGACGAGATAGAGAGTGACTTTTCACATTCTCCCTCGAGCTGTTGTCCATTCGGTACTCGTAAGATGAAGAGTGAAGTGAGTGAAGAGTGTTTTGCGCAAAAACACACTACACGTGAGTACTTTGATTCGGGCACGAAATACCGATACAAAATAAAGATCACACGAACATAGGCGAGACTTGCCGTATAGTGTCTCTATACTCACAAATTGATCTTAAATACGTAATTGATGTAGGTTGGGGAACCATGAACCGTCGTAAAGCTGAAAGAAAATATATTTATTTAAAAATTATATAAGGTAGGATTGGCATAATTATTTCTTTTAATATATTAATTAAACTGTAGTTAAATTTTATTTTGAATGTTGCTACATAGCTTTATAAAAAAAACGAGCAAGCCTTACAGTAGTCGCGTAGTAGTGAATATGGCATTTCATGGGTTAGAACCATCTGATGGCCAACTCTACCACCACGCGCGTTTATTGGTAAATTTTTTTGATCAAATCAAATAACGCGTGCGCTCATTGGTCAAATCAAATAACGCGCACTTTTTGGTTTCCTGTTACACACTTCCGTCCTTTGTTACGAAAATACTTCCACAGATTCCGAGAAAGCGAGTGAAAATATGTTAGTAAGGCACTTCTACCTATACTTTTCTAACCACCACGCTATTCTTAAAAAATCTCAAGTTTAAAATAATCTTCATAACTCATAACAGTCGAATTGCACCATATAGATACCATAAGCACATCTAATGGTCAAACTAAAGTCGATCATATATGTCGTGCTCTACGTGCGTATTGTCAGGTGTTCAGGCCTCTTGTTCTTATAGGCCAATAACAATTTGTTCCCAAGATAACTATGCCGTTCTCTATTATTTGCTCAGCAATTCAATTATCCATTGTTTATTAGCACAGAATAATTATTAGTACAATACAGAATGCGGACTCCAGGAAATCATTTATATAAATAGCGACTACAACGCAACAAAGTGCAATTTAGCACGCACAAGCGCTTAGTGCGTAACATTATGTTCACCTACATAGTACCTCTCTTTCTATCGTGTTTGCCCACCAAGGTAGGCCTGCCGATGTACTTGTAGCTTCGTACTTAAAGTTCTCGTATTAGTAGATATACCTAGTAGTTTTTCCATCTTTGTATAATCTCAATTTATTGCAGAGTTTGTGCCGTAGTTTAGTTATTTTCAACGATGCAACGATCTTAATTTAGAGGAGTGACTGCTTGTTGCATTTATCTTAAACGTTTTCCGAGATTTAATATTGTGACCAGTCCGGTCGAGATCCGAAGCTTCATTTGTTGTGGGCTTTTGTAAAAAAAAACCCGGGTATTGCCATAATGCATGATCCGGACCTAATGACTCCATTCCTTATCACGGTCCTTTTTATTTGTAACCGACTTTTAAAAAGAGGAGGTTCTTAATTCGGAAGATATTTTTTTGTTACCTCATAACTTTTTTCGTTTTGTTTTGTTTTTGTGTTGTCTTTTGTATGGTAGGGTGTACTTTCTGTTTGATCCTATTTAAATATGAAAAAATAGTTCTAAGGGTCAATAAATAGAGGAATAAATTTTGTGTTGGACTTTTAATTGATTAATGTAGGTATATATGAGAAATTATCTTCCATTTAAAAAAAAAAGAGTTGTAAAACAGAAGATGCAATTTTTATGAGCTCAAATTTTATTCAAAGAAGTCGGTTTTCTTTACAGTTTTTAAATAAAATAACACCCGACATTTCACACAGCATCATCTGGCCCTAATGTAAGCAGAGCTTGTGTTATGAGTACCACATGACTGAAAATACTACTTATATACTTTTTTTGTTAATACCTACGTATACATAGAAGCACCCAGACCAAAAGACCAAAGCATACCTTGTATTATCCTATGTTGACCAAATGACTGATAGAATACTTTGATATTTTTAAATACATACTTATGATACCTTATAACACCCAGATACAGAGCAAACACCTATCTATGTTCATCACACTAATGTTTGTCAATCGAACCCCCAACCTACAGAACTTAGACGTGACATTGTGACGTGTTTGTATCATTTATAAGCAATTTAATATACTTCTTAATAATTATTGAGTTGCATTCTTTGCATCTCAGACGGGCCTTAGCCCTGCTCTACGGGCTTGCTCTACAAAAGTCTTCAAAAACATAATTATTTTATAATTGTTCGTAAATGTTTTGTAAAAAGACAGTAACTTATGGTTCGTTTTAGCTTAGAAAAGCAACATTAAAACCATCACTATAGTTGATTTTTATACTACCTACCTTATTATAGTAATACTAGCTGTTACCCGCGACTTTATTTTGCAAAAAATGTTAAAACACATATTTCTTTAATTTTTTTCTTTCAAAAGCCTAAACAAACTATCATCCTCTATTTACCCCTTCAAGGTTGTTTTTAAGACAAAAAGTAGCCTAAGTTCTTTCGAATGCGATACATCTTCTTACCAAATTTAATCAAGATCCGTTTAGCCGTGAAAACGAAACAAACAGACAGACAGATACACTTTCGCATATAAAATATTAGTATGGATACGCTTCAAAGTTTCTAAATTAATTTGCTTTGGTAACGAAAGGTCACGAATTTCAAAGGTACATAAATAACTGTCTGGCGGATATCAACGTTTACTTACGTGCTTACTGTTTACTCACGAACAGACAATTATTATTTTCTAATGATATTGCTTTATCCTTGAGAATGAACTCTAAGTATGCCAAATTAAACGAGTTATTTTACAATGATAAATGAACTAGAAAAGGTATTCAATTTATATAAAAATAGAAAGCGTTAAAATTCAAAGCGCTGATGACTAATTTGCGCTCGGAAATGTTTCTAAAATTCTAAATCCAAATTCAAACTCAAAACTTTTAGGGTTCCGAAGTCGACAAGGAATCCTTATAGTTTCGCTATGTCTGTCTGTCTTACCGTCCCTAATCAGAGCACTTGCTTGCCGATTATATATTTTAATCGTGATTAAATTTTCCATGTTTATACGTATTAGTGACCCTTATAAAGTTATGAAATAAAAACTTTTAATAAATGTTCTCATAGATAGGTATTCTGCATGTATAGTGGAGCTCATATTTCATTTACTTTACAACCTCATCGTGTGGCATATCATTGGATAGGCCTTTTAGGGATACTATGACGTTTCTTAGCCAGTATTTTTTTTTTTAGAAACGTGTTTTTTTTTTAAATACATAGTTGGCTATATTATGAAGGACAAGAATCACTGCTTGTAAAGCTTTACTTTGAATAATTGCCCGATTTGTAAACCCTAAATAAACGAAATTTTCAGACATTTTTTTTCTTTTTTCTAACTAAATGGTATTAAATGGGCTTGTGACCTGACTAGTAATTTTTATCCTCACTAACTTCGGAAGCGTTCACTGTGCGTGGTAATATCCGCTTGGTCAATTTATTCTTCTTCTTCTTATCGTGTCACTAGTTATTTTTAACCAGTGTGGTGAAAGGATTAAAGTGCGCCTCAGAGGCTCCTTTCGTGCACTTAGGTAAGCGTTAATGTAAGCTCTCGACCTTGCCGTCAGGACCCGCAGGAAAGACGAATCGGTAGGTACATGCGGTGTCGGTTCGGTTGCTGGTGCATAACGGCTGGCACCGAGCCGGGCTTATTTCAAGTTTATTTGTTTGATAAAATCACAAGGATCACTTTTGGATCATTTTACAGTTGAATTAAGGTGCAATTTCCTCCTACACCGAGTCCGAGAAGAAACGACAAGAAACTCGTCGCGTTCCTAGAGCTTATTTGCATGATCCTTCATACCATGTCTGTGAAAAATTCAACGATTAAACAAGATGCTTAATATGTAAATCGTAAATCGGTCACTTAGGTGTCAGAGGCTAGAGCAACATGCGCAACATTTCAACAATATATTCAGTTATACTGTATAAATTAATTTAGAAAATATAAAATAATGTATTTCTCTAACATGTTTACAATATTAATAACTGAGGTTGAGATCTTCTTTTAAGTATAGAATACTTGTGTTTGAAGGTCCCGCTCTTCCATAGCCATACAATTAAAGTTACAGATTGGTTAGGTACTATAAAACTAATGGCTTTAGATTAATTTACAGAAACATTACCTATTTACCTATTTTATTAATTTTCAAAATTTAGATAGATATTTTATACTAAACAAATATAGATAAAAAGTACCTATAAGTCAACTAGTGGATATAATGCCTGTGGAAGTTTGTTTGCTGTACTATGTATATTTGAGTGTGTGTGTGTGTGTGTGTGTGTGTGTGTGTGTGTGTGTGTGTGTGTGTGTGTGAGAGAGAGAGAGAGAGTGTGTGAGAGTGTGTGTGTGTGTCATTGAATAGAGGGGTAGAGAGTAGTTTGGTGTCTACTAGGTAAAAGTGTGGTAATAGGTACCAATGGTGTTAGGTAATAACATGTAGTAGTATTGTACATTATAAGGTTTCTTTAGGAGATTATTCTTTATGTAAGCTTAATTATATGTCAACTAGCTGTTGCCCACGACTTCGTCCGCATTTTTTTTGTAATTGTAGCTTAAATCCTTTCCCCGGATGCAATTTATCTCCTTATCAAATTTTATTAATAAGTTTCTAACCAATCACACCCACCACCACCCATTAAAGATTCCATACAATCATTCACACCCCATTTTACTCCTTTATGGGGGTTATTTTGAAAAATCCTAAAACACGTGTCCATTTATTTTGCATTTTATGTATCCAAACCAAGTTTCTAAGAAACACACCTCCCGTTAAAAAGTTCCCATACAAACTTTGACACCTCATTTTACCCCTTTGTAAGGGTTATTTTGAATAATCCTGAAACACGTGTCCATTTATATTGCATTTTAATTACTCAAATCAAGTTTCAAGCAAATTGCACCACGCGTTAAAAAGTTTCATACATTCGTTTTCACCCCTTTTCAGCCTCTTAGGGATTGAATTTCAAAAAAACTCGCCTTGGTGGGTGGTTTTGCTATAAAAGCAAGCTACCTTCCGAATTTCAGCTTTCTAGCTACAGCGGTTTCGGTTCGGCGGCGATGATAAATTACTCAGTCAGTCAGGTTAAGCTCTTTTATAGGTATAGATTAATGACAACCTCTGTGCCGCAGTAGGATAAGGTCTTTCCCGCCGCGGGATAGATGTTTGTATGATCTGCAAGTATTTATCTCGGGTCTAGGTGTTTCTATGTATAATATGTAAGTATGTATTTACAAAAAATAAAAAAGTTGTTGTATACATAATAGTAATAGTAGTATATATATATCAGTCATGTTGTAGGTACCCATAACACAAGCTCTGCTTACTTTGAGGCCAGATGCTGTTTGAAATGTCCGGGATTATTTATTATTATTATTTATTAAGTGACGTGTAAAAAGCTATTAAATAATATACTGAAGACATCGTAAAGATACTAATGTTATTTGCGCGTTACCGCTGACCTCGGACAAATTGTTCAAGAATATTTAAGTTCTGTGCTACTTGTGTGTCGGTATGGGTACAGTACAGCTGTATTAATAACGAAAACAAACTGTAATTTGTACCACTAAAAGGCAAATAAAAGTGTACATTACTGTCAATTCTTTATTGATTCAGATGATATTTAATTTTTAATGGGCAAATAATACTTTTGTTTCATTTTCTTCGTTGGTTACAAAAAGAACGCAATTCGAAACTTTTTATGAAGTATATAAAATCGCTTATAAATTATACAAACAAGTCACAACGTCACGTCCAAGGTCGATTTGAACCTTTTGACTTCGTTTCGCATGAACTGTTTTCAATTGAAACGGTATTCTGGAATGATATACCTATGGTAATTTTAACCTTTAAAATCACTTCTATCTCTATTTTGAAGTGATAATTTCATATGGGAGGGTAAACCGTTCGTTACGTAACGCGTTACGGCGTCAGTCTGCCTGGCTTCCATTTCTTTCACGCATACGGCAGCGGTAGGCAGGCTTCTGCTCTCTCACTCTAACCCACAGCGCTAGTTAGATTAGTTTAAGTTATCACTTCTGTCGAGCGTTCCGAGACGCACAATTTTTTTTAATTTAAATTTTCTCTTCGTTTACGATGTACTTTTTGTGTTTTAGTTAAAATATGATGGAAATGTAAGTTACGTACATGCATGGCAAAAGCCTCTCTTTCTTCTCGCCAATCGTCCAATTGTCTAAAGCCACTGTTGGCCAATCGTCTAGCTCGTGTCTCCATCTTCGATGCGGTCTTCTACAAGGTCGTTTTCCGTTCTGGGGTTTCCACTCTGTGATGGCTTTAGCCCACATAGCATCTGACGTGCAGCAGACTTGGTCTTCCCAGTCTCATTTACCTACTGTATATTTATTTATTTACTATACTGACTATTTTTTTTATCAATATTCATTTATTGATTTATTCTTCATTGGCTACAAAAGAATGCAACTCAAGAATATTCTTCATATCAAGAATATTCAATTGCTTATAAATTATACAATCATGTCAGAACGTCACGTCCAAGTGCTGTAGGTAGGGTTCGATTGACAAACATTAGTGTGATGAACATACATTATGTAGGTGTTTGTTCTGTGTCTGGGTGTTATAAAGTATCATAAGTATGTATTTAAAAATATCTAAGTATTCTATCAGTCATTTGGTCAGCATAGGATAATACAAGCTATGCTTTGGTCTTTTGGTCTGGGTGTTTCTATGTATAATATGTATGTATTTAATTAAAATAAAAAGTAGATATCAATCATGTGGTACTCATAACACAAGCTCGGCTTACTTTTGGGCTAGATGATGCTGTGTGAAATGTCCGCCATTATATATTTATCTATCTATGTATGCTTAGTTGTACTGAGCTTAGAGCTAGATGGTGTTGTGTGCATTGTCCACCAATATTTGTAATGTTTTATGTAAGTACCTATAGGCATTTGAAATGTGTATAATATCTATCATAGGCTAATCTTTGAATTTATTATGCGTTTTAAATCTAAACATTTATAACCACAATAAAACTAAGCCAGTTATGAAAATTATCAATCTAATCACGTAACTCCATAATACAATAACACTCTGGAATTAGTTTAGGCTAGCTCAATAGAAACAATAATCGGCAATGAAGGTAATTATCATGCTTATCTATACGTGACCAACAACACGAGATGGTCTTATATTTCTTATAAATGTCATCTACTTAGATTGGATTATACCCAAATTGGACTTTCGATTATAGCCTTTAAAGTGATAGTAATAAGATGTTTGTGGATAAGACTATCAGGCAGGCTATCCGTATACGTCAGTGCTGAGCGCGTACCTCAGCGCGATCATTTTACTCTTTCGACACTCGCGGTGGTGTCTCGGCGTTGAGAATACGTAAGACATGTGTCTGACTTGTAGCAAGCAGATTAACTTGTTTTTTGTGTGCTTCGGAAGATAATTTTTATGATAACATCTATTTTATCATTTTACATAAAAAGTAATGGTTAGGCTCTGTGCAAAGATACTGTAAAACATTTGTGTAAAAACTGAGTTATTGAAATGTCTAAAAACTCAATTACTTACGTAATCTGAAGTGCTTGCTGTTAGACTAAACAACGAGTAGGTACAAAGGTACCCAGTAGTGTCAATACTCAGTAAAATACAGAAATTATAGTACGTTTTTCTTTTATATTTACAGAGAAAAGATAGGTCAAGATGTGTCCAATCTGGCCTCTGCACCTGATCATCCTCTATATCCTGGCATTATGTCCGCTATGGGTGATCTGCCAGACAGTGCCGACACTGACGGCGTCCTTCGACCCCGCTGAAATCAACGTGCACATGGACACTTACGTCGACGTAAATGTTTCTGTACAAGGTAAGATTTCCTATCAACCAACAACATTATTTGGCTTATCATATATTTTTTTAGCTGATGATAATTAATGGTGGATGAAAACTCGTTAGGTACGTAACTGCTGGGTAAAAAGTAATAATTTGTAACTTTTATTTAACACTAGCTGTCCCGTTCGCGACTTTCAAAAAATATATCAGAATAAAACATTTTGCTTGACTTTGCTTCTATATGACACAATGTTAATTATCATAACCTAACAAACCGAACATCGTCAAAACTGAACTCACCACTTTAAATCTTTAGGTACTTTTTTTTTATTTCACAAATTTTTATTTATTTTGATAGTTATTCTGCTATTCGGGGCGAAGACAAATCCAATAAATCAAAAATCATGAAAATTGGTACAACCGTTCTCCAGTTGTAAATAGTGTAACTAACACGATTTTGTTTTATATATATGTATATGTATAGATATTATTGGTAGGGACAATTCAGGGACAATAGTAGGAGTAGCTCTGCCTTCTACGCTGTAGGTTAAGAATTATATTTCCTCCCAGAACAAATATTTGTATCATAAGTATTCTATCAGTTATCTGGTTCCTATAGTACAAGCTATGCTTAGTTTAGGGCTAGATGGAGTCGTGTGAATTGTCCACCAATATATTTTATTAAATACATTAAATAGATGGACAAATATTTAGTACTATTCCGCCAATCTATTCCCAAAGAGTTAGACACGATACAGACTTAACTCTTTGGCAATAGATTGGTGGAATAGTACTAAATATTTTTCCATCTATTTAATGTTTTGTAATGGATTTCCGTAAAGTCACGCCTGAATCAATTATTCACCAATATTTATTTTTAAGGTGGTGTTGTTTCACTTTAAAAACGTTCGTGATTTGTTCTATCATTTTGATAAACACGGGTTTTACTCACGTATTTTGTCGATGGAAGCACCGACACTGTTTCGATTCATTTAGAGAATCTTCATCAGGGTGAGTTGGATCGGCGGTCGCGCAATCAATATCGGTGCATACATTGACAACACAATACGTGAGTAAAACCCTCGACAAAATAATGATTAAACCCGTTTTTATCAATTTGAAAGGTGGTGTTGTTTACCTTTGCTCTAAATATTCTTTAAATTGAAGTACAGAAAGATAACGAGTTGACTTTATAAAATGTACCCAGCATTTTTTATTAACACTTAGATCAAGTTGCAATCTATTAAGTTGATGAAGCTAGCTCGCTTTGAACTAATAGCTAGCTGTTATCAAGGTCACCTTCGTTGCACAATATACCATTCTTACCTACAAGGTGAGTAACTTGTAGCTCAATATTATATGGGCTCGAACATTTCGCCACATCCACGTAAAATAACATTAAGATAAAACTCAGGACAAACTCATTAAGTCAATGATTTTACAAGAATTTGGAAATGTTTGTGCATATTTTCTTGCATCGATAAACATGTTACATTAAATCATGGTCTTGTTTATAGACTTCGATACCCGCTGCGGGGCAAATGTTTGTATAATCTGCAAACTTGTCTTTGTTGTATTTATCTCGCGTTTGGGTGTTCTGTGTATAATGTTCTTTGGATGTATTTACAAAAAAACGTGTATTTAGTATATTAAGTTATGTGGTACCCATAACACAAGTTCAGCTTACTTTGAGGCTAGACGTCGTGTAAAATGTATTTTGTAAATAAAATACTTATTAATCAACATAACTTTTTAACCGACTTAAAAAACAGTTCTCAATGTGGTTATTTTTTTAACTCATAACTCCGTCATTTAAAAAAATATTTTTTTATGTGAAAGTATATACTTTCCGATTGGTCCTATATAAATTTCATCAAAATCGGTTCAGTAGTTTTTTTTTTAATCAAAATAGCGGGAAAAAAATATGTCATCCAAGTAAACGAAATTTAGATTTTTATATGAAGTCGGTTTTATTTTTATTTTTTATAACATTTATTATAAATATACCTGTTACTATTTAGTACAAAACTGAACTCACTTAATGATGTAAAGTACTGTATGTATGTATAATATAAAGTACCTAGCAAGCAAAACAAACACACGAAGATGTAACAAACTATTTTAATCTGAAACACGCACGTGTGACATTTCAACACAATCGTACAAGCTAAGGTCGTCCTACATACTGAAGGTAAGACTCATTTTGTAGAAAGTTGTTTTCAAAACCAATACTTACGAGTACTTACAAATTGTTCGAGTTTCTTATAACGAATCATAAAATATACATTTTATGGTAATGTATAATGAATGTTCTAAGATATGTGCCAAGTGCACGAAAGGAGCCTCTGAGGCGTCCAGCCATTCAACACACTGGTTCGAAATAATTAATGACACGATAAGACAAATATTATTGTATAAAAATGTTTTATGTGGCAACGTTGGTACCAATTTTTATTTATTTTTCTTAGAAAAACTATAAAAATCGAATGTTTCTAATCATTGTAGGGATACTAGGGATACCTCGAATTTGTTACTCTTAAATAAATAAACTTGAAACAAACTAGATACCTACATTTATAATTACGTTTTTAAAACTAAAAAGAAAACCGACTTCAATGATAAAAAAAACCCATAAAAATCTCCTGTTTTACCACCCATAGGAATGCAATTTGTTTTCTCAAATATATTTATTAAACCTATAATTTCACGTCAAAATTTATTTCTTATTCTTTTTACCCTTGTGGGTATTTTTTCTTTAAATTTAAATGGGTGTCAAAGGACAAAAATATTTTCCAAATCGGTTCAGAAATTGACGGGAGTTCTGAAGTAACAAAACATAAAAATACAACCAAACTGCGAACCTCCTTCTTTTTTAAAGTCGGTTCAAAATAAATAGATTTCAAATTTTAACATTCTCGACAGATATCGAGAATATAAAATCAAATACCCAATTTAGAATAATGAGGAAGTAAATGCCTATCTGCCTCATAAATAAGTAGATAATTAACAACACATAATAATATATGACTTTTATCATACATAGTAGGTATCAAATTAATTATCTGCAATATTCATATTCTTAGAAAAACCTGCAATAAAATTTGTTTAATTACATAAGAGCAAACAAATTTGCTGCGATAACTAAGAAAGATAAATGCACTATCAAAGTTCAATCATGTTTTTTTTTATTATAAATTTACTGATAAATCTCAAATCTTCCATCACAACACGAGTGTTTTAATTATTCATAAAGAGAGTTGAGTACTCTTTGGTTACATTGCGTCAATAATATTTATACTTGACCGTTTATTTTAGTTCTTCGTTACTTCTTCGACAGAGCTAGGCCAACTCCGTCCTAATTAAAACTATAAACATATTGGTGGACAATGCACACAACACCATCTAGCCCCAAACTAAGCATAGCTTGTATTCATCTACTCGTACCTCAAGTCACCTTTTGTTTTTCTGTACTGTTTTCGCACGTATCAGCATTGCACCCGTGTAGTATCAGTGATACTAATTATACTACAGAATGGTTATCCCTAAGAGATAGACAATACCATCGCGGACTTTTTTGTAGACCTTTTAAGGGTGTACAATACTGTAGTACATTATTTTGCTCTATCTCGTAGGGTTCAGCCAGCGTTTGCAATGTAAGCGCAAAAATATAAGTTTACGACACGACATTAGAAACCTCTAAAATTATCAGTGTTAATATACTATATTATGCATATATTATACATATTTCCCTTCCTCTTGAATCACTCTATCTATTAAAAAAACCTCATCAAAATCAGTTGCTTAGTTATAAAGATCTAAGCATACATAGGGCCAGACGAGGAAGCGACTTTGTTATATACTATGAGTGATTAATAATTACGTTTTAAAAACTAAAAAGAAACCGACTTCATTGAATGAAATTTGAGCCTATAATACATTTTTAATGGAAAGTAGATGTATTTTGTACATATATATAATATGCCAAATAAACGCACCGCTCCAATGAGACAGCGAGGTATGAAAACACATGAAAACATCATCGATGTATACAATTTTTAGATTTTTGTTATATTTTCAGCTCGACCGATTTTGATAAAATTTATATGGGACCATATATGATACTTAATAATACCCAGACACAGAACAAACATCTATGTTCATCACACAAATGGAGAAAATCGAATCGAAATAATTATTAATATTAGTTTGTTGTTATACTTTTCGTACGAGTTTAACGATTAAACCGGGGGTTAACTGAATCACAGCCCTAAGCCAAATACACATCAGTGCCGTCGAATTAAGGTTGGAAGTTCCTTGATCCTGAAGGTGCTGGAATTTCCTCACAATTTAAGCTTATTCAATTTATTTTCACATAACGGCACATAAGTATAATTTAATAGAATGTGTCGACAAATCAATGAGTTGTCAAACACTAACTCGGAGCTAGATATTTTAAACTCGAAATTACATCTATTTATTGTAACAATCAAAGACATCCTCTAATTTAAACGGGGCATTTGACGCTAACAGTAACAGTCTTGAACACCAAAGTCCATTAACGAGGTATCTAGTCTAAATATCTTATCGATATAAGTTATTATCGATTTATTTAAATGCTTCTTACTCTTTGTGTTTGTGTAATGTTGCCTTCACTCATATTTTGTTTATGCATTTTTTTCGCTCACATTGTATTGTTTTGCTGTGCCCTCAAAAGATCCAAACCCCAAATCAGATCCAAACTGTATTCTAGTAATATGTATTTTTTATTTGATTGTAACGTGTATTGTGTGTCTAAATAAATAAATAAAAAACGTGTGCTTCTCGGGACGCCCGACAGAAGTGATAACTTAAACTAATCTTAACTAGCGCTGTGTGTTAGAGTGAGGGAGGAGGAGCCTGCCTACCGCTGCCGTATGTGTTACAGAAAGGGGAGCATGGCAGATTGTCGCCGTAACGCGTTACGCAACGAAGCGGTTTACCCTCCCATAAGAAGTAATCACTTCAAAAAAACGCTAACACTAATCTTGGTGCGCCCACGCGCACATCGCAGGCACCATGGCATGCCTGAGAGTCCTGGGTACACCAAGGGTTCTTAGCGATCCGCAATTCTGCAGGTGTTCAATATAACATCCTGTATTATTGGTATCTACTTATATATCAGTCGTTCCACTATTAAACCACAATCAAACATTTACGTTCGATAAAGCAGTTACCTAGAATATACTAAGATGAATTTGGTCTTTCAGGAACGGGCATGCAAACGGGCGATCAAATGTTACTTCGAACAGGAAACGAACAACTAGCTGTAGCAGATTGGAACTCAACAAATAACGTAATAGACGGAGATGTCGCCGGTAATAGATGGACAGGCAGATTACGTGTTTTAGGAAGATTTTTGGGTAAGTTTTTTTTACATACTGTTGGGCAAAGGTGTACATGAAACGCATGCGACTTTGTGCTTAAATCTCTACTTAACTATGATAGTTAGATATATAGCCTCGTGGACTTTATTGTGGGTGATAATGAGTACTATAAACATGTAGTACATTATTTTATGTACCATCAATAGTTTTTGTAGCGCACGTCAATTAATGACTTTTATAGGCAATTTGTTAGTACCTTTAGTTATATTATTGCAATTTACGAAGCGATCGCAAATTTAAAGAAAAATATATAGCCTATGTTACATACTGATAAGGTAGATTTCGATAGGTGATAGATTTTTTAAATCGGTTGAGTCGTTTTTGAATTTATACATTAGGTAAAAACGAAGAAACATACAAAAAATAAACTCATTTCTCATTATTTGACCGAGCGTAGAGAGTGTCTCCGTTTCAGCTTAGGCAATGATGCTTTCGTAAGTCCGTCTGTCCGGATGTTCTCCTCTAGGTCGCATTTCTCAACCGATTCTCGTGAAATTTTGTGAGCAGATACTAAAACTATATAGAATTTTGTTTTGGATTTTTTTTATAAATTTATAAAATTGAATCGACAAAAAAATTGGCGGAGATATGGGAGTTGAAAACATAATAAAAGTTATATTTCTGTCATTTCTAAAATTGTTCGCGAGGTCTACCCGCAGCTCCTCTAGTTATATTAATATTAATATTAATTTGAAATGGTACGAGGTAACCTCGTACCATTTCAAAAAATGTTTAAAATGGTCAAAAAGTGGACAATCCAATAAATTACTATAGAAGGTCACCTACATTATGCTCTTTCGTTGAACTTTCTCTAAACTCCTTTTCAGCAAGTGTCCACAACAGATTTTTACGCAAATATTTTCGACACGTTGAAGTCGCATAATTCCAAAGGATATGGAATGTGTCGATATTATTTGACTTATTCTCTTCTGTGATAGCATCCGTCTCGATGACAATTTTACCAATGTAAAGTGTGTTTTGATATTATCGCCACAAGGTCGTAGTCGATCGTAATTGGTCTATTCGAAACTTCATTGCGAAATGGCTTTATAGACTTCTTGGATTCCTCGAAGTGAATGATTTTGCAACATAATACACACAATTCAATTGTCTGCACTTGTGCTAAGATTTTTTTTTTACCATATAATTTTCCGAGCGAGCGCAAAGCGCGAGCGAGTGTCTCCGTTTCGGCGTATGTCTGTCCGAACTATAAATATTTTTTTTGTCGATTCAGTTTTTGGAAATTTTGCAAAATTGCAGAGTAATGGGGGTTGAAAATGTAAAAAAAGTTTCATTTCGGTCATTTCGAAAAATGTTTGCGAGGTCTACAGCTCACAGAGCCACTGAGGCGCACTTTAATCCTTTCACCACACTGGTTAGACATAACTAGTGACACGAAAAGAAGAAGAGCCACTAGTAATAGCTATTGATTATAATTCTGCCAAGATTACCCAATAAAACATGAAATAAATACAAGAATAATTACGTTTTAACTAAAAAGAAAATCGACTTCATTTATATAAAAATATGATTTAAAAACCAAACTACTGAACCGATTTTGGTGAAATTTCTACAGGACCATCTAAAAACATATCTTTTCAAATTGGTTTATAAATGACGGAGTTGAAGGTAACAAACATAAATTTCGGTCATGACGACCTCTGTGGCGCAGTGGGCTAAGGTCTGGCTGAGACGCAGAAGGTTGCGGGTTCGATTCCCGCCACGGGACAAATGTTTGTATGATCTGCAAGTATTTGTCTAGGGTCTGGGTGTTTCTATGTATAATATGTATGTATTTACAAAAAAAAAAAAAAAAGTATATAAGTAGCATATCAGTCATGTGCTACCCATAACACAAGCTCTGCTTACTTTGGGGCCAGATGATGCTGTGTGAAATGTCCGGCATTATTATTATATTATTATATATAAATAAAAAATGAGAAACTCTTTTTAACCGACTTTATCAAAAATGAGGAGGTTCTCAATTCGTCGTTTTTTTTTTTTTATATGTATGTTCACCGATTACTCAGAAACGGCTGAACCGATTTGGAAAATTCGTTTTTGTTTGAAAGGGTATACTTCACAGGTGGTCCCATATAAATTTTATCAAAATCGGTCGAGCTGAAAAATAAACCAAAATCTAAAAATTGTATACATCGATGATGTTTTCATGTACTTTCACACCTCGCTGTCTCGTTGGAGCGGTGCGTTTATTTTGCATACCAATATTATTATAAATACAAAATACATCTACTTTCCACTAAAAATGTATTATAGGCTCAAATTTCATTCAATGAAGTCGGTTTCTTTTTAGTTTTTAAAACGTACTTATTTTAAGTCAAGATAAAAACTACCTCAGTAAGGTCCAGCGCGCATTTATACCTCGCTCGTTTTGCGATATTCTGTCAGTATAATTACGTTTTAAAAAATATTTTTAGATTTTCGTTTATTTTTTATTATTATTTTCTTATTTTCTTTTTCTTATTTTGATAAAATTTATATGGGACCACCTGTGAAGTATACCCTTTCAAACAAAAAAAGAATTTTCCAAATCGGTTCAGCCGTTTTCGAGTAATCGGTGAAAATACATTAAAAAAAAAAAACCTAAAAAAAAATATTCCGACGAATTGAGAACCTCCTCATTTTTTTGATGAAGTCGGTTAAAAACGATGTTTTATATTATCTTTCTCTGTTACTCAAATGCCAGTCGTCTAATGTCCATAGGAGTTTTACCGTACAAGCAGCCTTCCATCTCAAGAACGGGCTTACACAGCTCATTTTCTAATTCTGGAGGAAGGTCACTTTCATGGTATTTGGACGTGTTTCTTGGCTTTTTCGTTGACTCCATCTAATCTTCGTTTTTATGTTGCTTTTGGGACTCCGTATATTCTGCTTGCCTCATTGAAACCAACGCTTTGTTTCCATACTGCTTCTATAGTTAGGTTGATACTGGGTTCCTTTCATGCTAAATATTTTCTTTGTTTGGCGACATTCTGAAATTTTAAATAAAATAAATAAATAATTGTCGTAAATAAATAAAAAATCTATAGTTTTTTTCACGTAATTCTGACCAAAATGTTACATTAAAAAGTTGCTATGATTGGACCGGTCCAACGGTGGAACTCTCATGAGGTCCATTGATGGCAACAAGGTACTAATTAAGAAAAATAAATCCAAACAATACATGGACATGACTGGACAAAATTGAATAATACACATGGAATTACAATTAAATTGTCGAATAGGACATCATATACTAGTGCACGCAGACAAATATGAATACAATGATACTTACATGAAGTTCTCCTTAGCCAAATTATTCGATTTTGACAAAACACACTAACACACGTAACTCCTCTCCACGTGCCGTAGCGTCACTCAGGTAAGAGGAGGGTGCAACTTAGTCGCCACGGACTTGTTTTGGTTTTATAAATGCCTTGGTAGTCCAATGAAAGCACTGTGGGGCGATTATGGAACTTTGATACTATCAAAACATTGATACTAATAGCTTTCAGTTACTATTGACGAATTCGTATTACGGATAGCTTATCGCTGCGATTTCTATCGGCTTCTATCGCTAGTTACAATGTGAAGTTGTTTTCAAACTATGCATAACTCGACCAATTTACAAATTACGATTGTAGGTAGGAACCGTGTTTAGCGTACTAGGCATTAAAATAATATAATATAATAATAATAATACCGGACATTCCACACAACATCATCTGGCCCCAAAGTAAACAAAGCTTGTGTTAAGGGTACCACATCAAATACATCGTATATGATTGATTGAAATAATGCCGATTGCTAATCGAAATTGATAGACATTGATGCCGATTGCTAATTGAAACTGATAGAAATTGATTGTATCAATAGTTCCATAATCGCCCTACTAATCCACTGATCGCAACCTTCATTACGTAAAATACAAATACAAATTTATTTATTTGGAGCAAAATTTGCAAGGTAACAAAAACGATTCAGACAACAGTATAAAAAGTGGGGAGTAGATCTGCGAATTGTAAAGAAACTTACGTAGGTCACACTATAAGTTTTGCGTAACTTAAAAAAACAACATGTGTAAAACCAAAATATTATGTTTATTGCTTTTAAAAATACTCTCCTTTACATTTTAAAATTTTTTTTATGCGATCGAATCATTTTTTATAACAGGAGGACCACAGATCTGAAGGCATGTTTTCTACGTGCTGATTGAACGCTATCACTGCCTCTTTGGAGTTGGTAAAAGTGAAACCTCTCATCAAATCTTTGATTTTGGGGAAAATACAGAAATCACAGGGTGCTAGGTCGGGGCTATGCGCAGGATGGGTGACGAGTTGTATTTTTTCGGAAGCTTAAAATGACTTTGTTTTGTTGGCCGTGTGTGAAGAAGCGTTGTCATGATGTAGGAGAATGCGGCTTTTGGGTCGTCTTTCGCGAACTTTTTCTTACACCCTGGGTAAACAAATGGTAGAATACCACTCGGCATTAACACTCTTTTGATCTTCAAGTGGAATTGTACAGATGGGACCCGTAGCTGAGAAAAAAAACGCGATAATTTTTTTTACCAACGTTTCTCGCCTGGCTCACTTTTGTTGGCTTGTTCTCATTTTCAAACACCCATTCACAAGATTGCTGTTTTTTTTTCGGGTTCAAAACAATAAATCCACGTTTCGTCTCCTGTGACAATGTCATAAACAGCATTAGAAAAAATATAACATTCGAAATTCAAATAGTTCCGATTAGCTAGAAGTGCAAAACTTTTAGTGTGCCCCATGTATTACGGAAGCCAGCCACTGCTTGCTTGTATTATGGTGACCAGATGACTGATGGATTTTTAACCGACTTTATAAAAGGAGGAGGTTCTAAATTGGGTTGTATTTTTTTATGTTTGTTACCTCATAACTCTGTCATTTATAAACTGATAAAATTTGGTTTGGAGAATGTGTCTTACAAAGAGCATAGGTAACTTTTTATGAAGGTAACACGAGTGCGAAACCGCACGCAGAAGCGGGTAGTTACCCAATATTATTGCGTTATAATGTTTTCACATGGCAACTCCCATGCCTAGCTGTATGCAGGCACGTAAACTAAAACACATTTATAACAAGTTAATTTCAAAGAAAACGCGACCTGATTATACTCGGACCTATACCTATACCTACTTGATGATTTTTATGAAATCATAGATATAAAAATACATATACTTATAAGTATTTCATCAGTTATCCGGCTCCCATAGTACAAGCTAGGCCTAGTTAGGGGTTAGGTGTTATGTAAATTGTCTTTCAATATTTATTTAGAATAATTAAACTAAATAATTAAAAATAGAGGTTTTAACCTCTATAGTCCGTACATATAAAATATTTACATAAACATTGCTCTGACCTAAAAATGCAAATAAACTACCTACCTATTAAGAAATTTAAGGTATACATAAAGGGTAGTCTTTTGAAGAAAGCGTATTATATCTATTCTATTCTATTATAATATAAATGACTAAATTATTAATAAGAATGCATGGCCTCGTGTCGCTCTGCCCTCAAACAGTTAACCGACACATTTGAAATGTATTAACTCTCTTGTATAACTTTTTCGTAGTTAAGGTAGTTATAAGATGGATCATGCATACAAGCGCTAGGACCAGGACGAGTTTCTTGCCAGTTCTTCACGGGCTTGGGTTAAGAGGAATTGGCATCTTAATTCACCTAGTATGTAAGACGTTTCAAAGTGATCCTTGTGATTGTATTGAATAAAGTATCTTTTGACTTTGACTTGACTAAATAACATCAGTAGAACACGATTTTAGCATTTTCTTAATTTCTGTATGCACACGATTGCCGTAAAAACTATGGGAGCGAGCTACTACCACTTCTAAAGAAGTAGTAACGGTAAGTTGGCCTCAATTCTGTTGGCACCAACCTAACTAATTTTAGCTAAAATTTGGTTTAGAAGTGTCAAATGAAACTTTGTATTCTGCTGTTACTAAATTATCCTAATTTAGTTTTATATAATTTAATTAAGCGTTCCTAATTTAGTTAGATAGTACCAACCGAATAGGTTTTTCAAATGCTATGACTAACTAAAATATATTTTAGACAATTCCTAATTTTAAAAACGAACCTACCGAATTGCCACTATAGCGACATTAGCGTATAATAATTACGTTTTAAAAACTAAAAGGAAAACCGACTTCATTAAATGAAATTTGAGCCCATAAAAATACAAACGAGTTGAGAACCTCCTCCTTTTTTGAAATCGTTAAAACAGTTTTGGTTTTACGCCTTTAAGTACTTTATAATTTTTCCAAATTCGTAAACACCATTGGAAAGTCATAGGAAAGCAAAATAAAGAAATTTCGTTTACTTGGATGACATATTTTTCCAGGTATTTTGACTTATAACCAAACTACTGAACCTATATAGCTTTCACATATGTTTTCTAAATAGGTAATAATATTAAAAAAATACAACCGAATTTAGAACCTCCTTCTGTTTTAAAGTAGGTTAAAAATATCTAATTATTTCATCAGTCATCGGGTCACCAATAGCCACCATAATACAAGCTATGTTTGGGGCTAGATGGTGTATGCGTTGTCCACCTATATTTATTTATTTATTTTAATCTGTAATTGGGCGTCCGTAACAAGCAGTGGAGTGGCTGGCTTCCGTTAATAAGTTTCTTTACGATTCGCGACTGAATTTGCAGATCTACTACATTTAATACATTTGCGGTCGGTATCGTTTTCATGTTTTAGTGTTACCTTGCTATTTTTGCTCTAAATAATTATTTTTTTATAAATTTGTATTTGCTCCTAATAAATAATTTTGTATTTGTATTTTACGTAATAACCCCGAACTAGTAAGTTACGAATATTAATAATAATATTATTTTATATTAATATTATTAATAATAGTGGCTCTGTAAGCTGTAGACCTCGCGAACATTTTTCAAAATGACTGAAATATAACTTTTTTTACGTTTTCTCAACCCCCATATCTCCGCCATTTTAAAAAATTTCCAAAAACTGAATCGACTGTAAAATTGTATATAGTTATAGAACCTGCTCACAAAATTTCACGAGAATCGGTTGAGAAATGCGACCTGTAGAGGAGAACAGAACAGAGACGCGCGCCGACCGAACATACAAATAGCATGCATTTTGCAGACAATGCATTTTCGTTTAAGCTGAAACGGAGACAATGGTGGTAATTCGGTTGGTTCATTTCTAAAATTAGGAATTGTCTAAAATATATTTAGTTAGTCATAGCATTTGTAAAACCTATTTGTTTGGTACCATCTAACTAAATTAGGAACGCTTAATTAAGTTACATAAAATTAAATTAGGATAAGTTGGTAGCAGCAGAATACCAAAGGTTAATTTGACAGTTCAAAACCAAATTTTAGCTAAAATTAGTTAGGTTGGTGCCAACGAGGCCATTCACTCGCGCTTCGCGCTCGCTCAGTCAATAACGTGCATGCAGTGTGTCACGTAGCTCTGGTGTGCGACCGGACTTAAGTTACTACACCACAAGTGCTTCCTAAGTGGGTTATGTAATATATACCGATCAACTAAGCGGAAATTTGGTATCCGATGGATCAACAGTTTGACGGTACTGATGATAACGATCGTGGCAACGATCTTTACGTCAATAGTACCAAAACCGGTTGTGGAAGATTATTGATTTCTTTTACACATATTTAACACTTTTCAATACAACCCTGATATTTGCGATGAGGTTTTTATTTCCCGATATTTAGGCACAGTTGCATGCGCCGTGATAACGGGAGATCTAAACTCCTTAGTAAGAATGTTTTTAATCGACATCAAAAAAGGAGTAGGAGTATCTCGAGTCGTTGGAATATTTTCGGAATTGTAAAAAAAATCCAAAAAATTGTATACTTCGATGATATTTTCGTTTACTCCGAAACCTTGCTGTCTCATTGTCACGCACTGCTCTGTGCGTTTAGTTGGACTACCACTTAATATAAACAAAATACATCTTTTTCCTTTACTAAAACAAAATATATGCAATGAAGTCGGTTTTCGCCCAATACGGGGGCGCTCTTGGCTTAGGCCCGTGCATTCCAGTTAACCCCTTGTTTTCATTAGTAAAACAAAGAGTAAAACAAATGTTTAAACAATATTAATAATAAATATTTATAAAAAAATTAAATAGTTCAATTATATAACAAAACAAAATCTTAATTAGACAAAGGTAAATGCTTAACATGAGCCTGAATTCTAGGTAATCTTGTGTTTCAGTTGAGAAGAGCTTAAATAGGATCTAAAAATAATCACTTACTTATTTTTTAAGTCCTTCTGAGACGCAAAAGGTTGCTGGTTCGATTCCCGCCGCGGGACAAGTATTTGTCTCGGGTCTGGGTGTTTCCATGTATAATATGTATGTATTTACAAAAATAAAGTATATAAGTACAATTATCAGTCATGTGGCACCTATAACACAAGCTCTGCTTACTTTGGGACCAGATGATGTTGAATGAAATGTCCGGGATTATTTATTTAATTTAAAATTATCAAACAAACAAACAAAGAATGTCTAATTTCTAATTTAAATATGTATTCTGTTTACAGGTAGAACAGATGTAGTGGTTGTGAAGCGTCGTGGCTTACAAAACATTTTAGCTAACGGATCGTTACCAGTAATAGTAACACGTCCAGAACGAGTGATAGACACCATATTCGTTACCAGTGTTGCCACATTCGTAAGTATCCTTTTACCACACTTCTTTTATTACCTACTAGCTTCTTATTGTGTCACTGATTATTTCGAACCAGAGTGGTGAGACTGCTTTCGTGCTTTTGACACATGTCATAGAACTTTGAAGGTTCTATGACATGCTGGTACATTATATAGGTAGGTACCTACTTAATTCTTCGTCTGTCATTTCATGGAGTAACATAGCTCTGCTAATTTAATATTTTTTACCCGTTTTATTGCATGTTTTATTCAGTAATCTTGGCGGAATTTTAATGAATAAATTGTGACTACAGGACGGGTATGGATAATTGAATTATATGTGTATTGTGATGCAATGTGATTTGAACGACTAGGAATCCCAAGAAAATTCTAGACGCCATTCCGCGTGACATCTAGAATTGACAATTGACCATCGAATAAGACTAATAACAAACAAACTGACTATAAACTATAAACACTTGACATTGGCAGAATTGACATTAGTATGTCACAGGCCATTAACAAAGAAGAAGACGAAGGTATTCAGTAATCATTGCTGGTATATAGATACAGTAGCATATTATGTTAATTCAGGGTTAAATCTATATATGTATTATCAATTAATGTTTTATGATTTCTGTGGCGCAGTGAGCCAATGCCCGTTTGAGACGCAGAAGGTTGCGGGTTTAATTCCCGCCGCGAGACAAATGTTTGTATGATCTGCAAGTATTTGTCTCGGGTCTGGGTGTTTCTATGTATAATATGTATGTATTTACAAAAAAAAATGTATATAAGTTGTATATCTGTTATGTGGTACCCATAACATAAGCTCTGCTTACATTAGGGCCAGATGATACTGTGTAAAATGTGCGGCATTAATTAACAATTAATTTATTTTTATCAATACCTAATTTAATTAAAATCGGTTGAGTCATTAATGCATGATTAAAAAATAAATATCCACCCAAACTTAGCTGGTACATAGACAAAAAATATATGTTAATCTAGAGCTACATCTACCTATACCGATTATATATGTACATATTAGTGAACAATCCACACAACACCATCTAGCCCCAAATAGCTTGCTTGTATTATGGTGACCAGATGATATATAAGTATTCTGACACTTTGTAACACCCAGACACAGAAACAATACTTATGTTCATCACACAAATGTTTCAGGGTAAAAATTTGAGAAGGGAATCGAACCCCTATAGTATGTCTATCACACAAATGTTTGTCTTGGGAGGGAATCAAACCCTTAACCTACAGCGCAGAAGGCAGAGCTATTACCAACTGAGCTGACGGGCCAGTATTAGTAGAACGGCATAATTATCACGGTTTAATAGAAATCTCCTCAGTAGGGCGATTATGGAACTATTGATACATTCAATGTCTATCAGTTTCGATTAGCAATCGGCATCAATGTCTATCAATTTCGATTAGCAATAGGCATTATTTCAATCAATCATTTACGATGTATTTAAATGCTTAGTACGCTAAACACGGTTCCTACCACAATCGTACTTTGTAAATTGGTCGAGTTAGTACCAATAGTTTGGCACCAACTTCACATTGTAACTAGCGATAGAAGCCGATAGAAAACGCAGCTATCCGTAATACCAATTCATCAATAGTAACTGAAAGCTATTAGTATCAATGTTTTGATAGTATCAAAGTTCCATAATCGCCCCACACAGATCTCTTGTTGCTTATTTTGGAGGATAAAAGTGATCAGATGCACGTCCAAACATGTCAAGAACATTCCCACTCTTTGCACAATAAGTAGTTGTAATATTTTACTATATATGTGGATATGCGCATATATGGCCTTACTTATAAATGCCTCCTAACTTCTGTCAAAATAGATAATTAATTCAGCCGTGACTTTGCGGAAATCCATTACAAAACATTAAACAGACAAATGTTAAGTACTATTCCGCCAATCTATTCATAATGAGTTAGACGCGATGTAGACGCATGCACCTCCCTTCCGCCCGCAATTGAAAAGCCATGCAAAAGCGTGAGTATAAAGGTAGCACACACTAACCACACATGCAACCTCAAATAGAAACACGACAGAGAGAGTTGATGCCTCCACTAGGCATCCTCTGGTACCATCGACTGTACCAAAAAAACACCACGACTCTCCAGACTTGTTGCTTCGCTGAGCGCTGGAATGAAACTGAAATTTCTTACTGATATAGTTTCATTCCAGCGCTAGATTGGCGGAATAGCACTAAATATTTGTCCATCTTTTTAATCTTCTGTCATAAGTTAAACACTGATTAAAATAGTACCATCCCTTTGTAAGATAGTGACAGGGCGAATCTTAAATAAATAAAGCCGGATATTTCACACAGCATCATCTGGCCCCAAAGTAAGAAGAGCTTGTGTTATGGGTACCACATGACTGATATACTACTTATACTTATTCTATTTTTTGTAAATACATACAAGCTGGCTCTGTGGCGCAGTGGACTAAAGTCCGGCTGAGACGCAGAAGGTTGCGGGTTCGATTCCCGCCGCGAGACAAATGTTTGTATGATCTGCAAGTATTTGTATCGGGTCTGGGTGTTTCTATGTTAATATGTGTATGTATTTACAAACAAAAAGTATGTAAGTAGTACATCAGTCATCTGGTACCTATATCACAAGCTCTGCTTACATTGAGGCCAGATGATGCTGTGTGAAATGTCCGGCATTATTTATTATTTATTTATTTGTATTATACATAGAAACACCCAGACCCGAGACAAATACTTGCAGATCATACAAACATTTGTCCCGAAGCGGGAATCGATGCCCCAAGCTTCTGCGTCTCACCCAGCAGTGTTTAAGCAAATGTTTATCTCTGCCTACCATCATTCGTCAGTAAACCAGTCTCGTAATACTTGTGTTACCACCGCATCCCAAATATCACAGTATTATCAGTTAAAACCATACGTAATAAAAATGTATTTATGGTACTTTTTAAGACTAAGTCAGACAGTAAAGAAAAATTATCTGTGCAACGAGTATACGTCGGTTACACAAATAATGCCGTGGAGGTCGAATTTGATAACTGTGATGCTTTTGTCGTTTCAAACTAAAGTTTAACACAATTTTATCACAGCAATATTATATATAAATAAATAAATAATACCGGACATTTCACATAGCATTATCTGGCCCCAAAGTAAGCAAAGCTTGTGTTATGGGTATCACATGACTAAGCAATTAGTTAGCTAATTTGATGATACATTAAATGACGATATATTGACGCTGTGTTTTTTACAGGTATCTCTCATCTTTATAAACTTCGGATGCGCCATGGATTGGCCTACCGTGAAACAAGTAATCAAACGGCCTATAGGGCCGCTTATAGGAATGGGTGGGCAGTTCCTATTTATGCCACTCGTAAGTCCATTTTATTTATTTGAGTTGTCATAACATTTAAAAAAACAACTTTTTTCACATGTTATTTAGTTGATCTTCTTATTGTGTCACTAGTTATTTCGAACTAGTCTGGTGAAAGGATTGAAGTGCACCTCAGAGAGGCTCCTTTCATGCAATTGGCACATGTCTTTGGACCTTGTAGGTTCTACGACATGCATGTTTCTTTACCGATGTTTTCCTTCATCTAGAGTACTTTGTATTTTGTTGCTGTTTTGTTTTGTTGAAACAGTGTCTTTCACGCAAAAACTACTGAATAGATTTTAATGAAACTTTACAATAACATAACTTATACATGAGAATAACACATAGGCTATAATTTATAAAGATATTGTGTGAATTGTCAAAAATATATCGTTAAGTGTCAAGTAAGTGGGAAAAAATCTGTCTTCTGCAAGCTATTCTAGCGTGCGCTGCAAAAACCGTTGCAACCGTTGCTGCAAAAATTACACGAAGTACTAATCCTGCGCAGACGGAGTCGCGGGCACCAGCTAGTATAATAATTTCTTACCTACGCAAATCCCACGTTGAATGGAAAAAAATCCATTCAACGTGGCAATACCGGGGTAGCTGCCCTCTGGCAATGATCTGGATATGTTTAGCTATTCCTTAGATACATTTTGAAAAACACGGGTTTTACTCACGTATTAACGCGGGTTTTACTTACGTATTATTACGTTTATTACGTAGTCCTTAGATAGCTTAACTGTTTCACATGTATATTATATTATTCTGTACATGTCTGTAATTAATTTCTGTAAATATATATGTCAAAGATATTAATCTTATATTAAAAATATTTTCAGTTATCATTCGGTCTAGGGTTTCTAATTTTCCCCGACCGTCCTGATATGCGTCTGGGTATGTTCTTCACGGGGGTCTCTCCAGGGGGTGGTGCTTCCAACATATGGACCTTTATCCTCGGAGGGAACCTCAACCTGTCTCTGGCTATGAGCTCGATATCCACTCTCGCTTCTTTTGGTAAGTGTGATGAACAGGTGTTTGTCTGTGTCTGGGTGTTATAAAGTATCATAGGTATGTATTTCAAAATATATAAGTATTCTATCAGTCATCCGTTCATAATACAAGCTATGCTTAGTTTGGGACTAGATGGCGTTGCTACCAATTTTCCACCAATGTTTAAAAAACATTAAATAGATGGGCAAATATTTAGTACTATTCCGCCAATATATTCTCAATGAGTTAGACACGATGCAGACGCATGCACCTCCCTCCCGCAGTTGAAAAGCCATGCATAGCGTTAGTAAAAGGTTAGCACACACCATCCACACATGCAAATAGAAATAGAAATACGACACGTGTTTCGTCTCTCCACGAAGATGTTTAGGATGCCTCGTGTCTAATTCATTAAGAATAGATTGCGGAATAGTACTAAATATTTGCTCATCTTTTTAATGTTTTGTAATGGATCTCCGCAAGGTCACGCTTGAATCAATTATCCACCAATATTTATTTATTTTATTTAATACCTGTAAACGAGCAATTCTTGTATATAAGTATGTACATATATATATAATCTTAATCTCGGAAACAGATCAAACGATTTTCATAAAATTTAGTATGCAGGGGGTTTTGGGGGCGATAAATCGATCTAGCTAGGTTTCATTTTTAGAAAACGTCGTTTTATCCGTGTTTTATACCGAGCAAAGCTCGATCATCCGGGTTCTAATCATTTATAGATAGCTTCCATGAAATTCGTTAACACTACAAATTTCTATGAAAAGGTTACAAATTTAATTTAATTATTCATAACCTTGTTACCAAGCCTTTTATTTCAAGAATGCTTTATCACTAAAATTTATTTCTTTCTTTTCCAGCTTTCATCCCGGCATGGTTGTTTTCGCTGGGTCAAGTCATCTTCAGAGATGCAAGCATTGTCGTGCCATATAGAAATATCGCCACATTTGTCGTAGGTATGTAAGCGATGTGCTCTAAACATAATCGTCAAGTACAGATCAAGTAAGTTAAGCAGCGTTTAACGACCTTTGTGGCACAGTGGAACAAGGCTGAGACACGGAAGCGGGTTCGATTCCCGCCGCGAGACAAACTGTTTGTATGATCTGCGTTTGTTTTGGGTCTGGGTGTTTCTATGTATAATATGTATGTATTTACTATTTACCCACAACACAAGCTCTGCTTATTTTGGGGCCAGATGATGCTGTGTGAAATGTCCAGCCTTTATTTATTTATTTATGGTATTCAAGATGTCGATTCTGCTAACCATCATTTCTAAATGTCAATGGTTTTTCATTCACGCCGAAAAATATACCAAGACTATAAATAATAGAACTACCCTCCATCTTTATATATATATAATTCTACTGTACATGTGTATGTATTGAACTCCTCTTTAACGGCTGGACCGATTTTAATGAATTTGTTTGTATGCGTTTGGGTGGCGCCCTGGATGGTTTAGATTCACAAATCAGCCCGGCAGATGACGCTGCAGTCGGTACAATTAGATATATTTTTTTCTTTTTAAAACGCGCGGATGAAGTCGCGAACGGGACAGCTAGTAATTATATTAGAAGCAAATAAATGTCTATGTCTATGTCTACAAACAAACATACAAAATATATATATTTCTCATTAATATTAATTTAAAATTATAAAGTACTAAAAGTGTAAAATTAACACGTTTTTTAAGCGACTTCTACAAAATAGGAAATTGTCGGTTGTATTTTTATGGGCTAAAATTTCTCAAATTATGGTTTTTTTTTGCTTTTAAAACGTAATTATATTTCCAGGTCTAATAATACCGCTGGGCATCGGTCTCGGCATGCAGAAGTGGACCCCACGGTTAGCTCGCTTCATGGTTCGCATCCTCAAGGGTTTCTCCACCACGCTGTTGCTCTTCATCATCATCTTCGCGATCGTCACCAATCTATACATCTTCCAGCTGTTCTCGTGGCAGGTATGCTATCTAAACTTGTAGAAGCTGGGTTATTACGTAAAATCAGTGGGAGCATTTTTGATTAGCTTGACGCAATGCGACTGTGGTGCACCAACACAATCTACGGCGCATCTACTCGCGTGCCCTCTCTGTCCAAATACTTGCACAAGAGTAGACCTTATCGCGGCCGCAGTGAGTGCGATTTAGTTCGCCACTACTCTAAAATCATATAACGACTGAAGCATCGACATAAAAGTTATTACTGTCGCAACTATTGTTAGATTTGTCGATTGGCAAATCTAGCAATAGTGTCGAAAAAATCATCAATCAAAAAGAAAAAAATCAAAATGGGTCCAGCCGTTTAGGAGTTTAATTACAAACACACGCACAGAAGATTTATATATATAATGATGAGACATTAGGCAATGAAACCACCACAAGACGGACTTTTTATTGAGTACCCTCAATTACACACATAATGACAGGTTGGACTAATTCTATTATACCGCTATAATTACACAACTATTCTATGAATTACATGGAATCTATGATATACTATAAATTAATATATAGTACATTAGTAACAAAGCATAATATAAAATAACAGATTATTTAGCTGACAAAATAGCTTGGGATGAATCTGCTCTAACTCGACTAACAAAATCCGTAACAAAATTGGCAAGGATTATACAAAAAAGTGTTAAGACCAGACGAGTTTCTTGTCGGATTCTTCTTGAAATGGGATTAGGAGGAACCGGCACCTAGATTCATTGGCATGTCAGAAGACGATTCTGACATGCCAATGAAGTGAAGTGTGATCCTCTTGATTAAAATCAATATAAGCGCATCTACAGATGAAAATGCGCTTGCAGCGGGTATTAGCCTATAAAAGGTGTCGCGTAATTCACAACTATTGTTTTAAAGGTGACCGGCCAAATGTTTCTGTTGATAAAAAAATCACACAAAAATCTATAGTAATTTTTGATCAAACTAGTGTGATGATTCTATTAATTTAATTTTGTAATTGTTTATTAGTTTTGGCGGATGTAGAACAACCAGAATCATATTTCGTATATTAAGGCAGTCAATTGACTGTAAAAGATTACTGTCTCGTGACTGTACTACCTGGATGGTTAATTTTATTGGTTTACAGGACTGAAAAAAAGTATTCGTTAGTATGCCAGGTGATCTCGTGAAGTATAGTTGTCTTGAAATACTGGGTGTTTAAGAACTGAAAGTGGAATAAAGTGATAACTCTTTTTGAGCTGTTTTGATTTACTTGCACTAGCCTCTCAGCTACCTTGATAGTAGCTCTGCCTTTTGCGCTGTGGATTGCGGGTTTGATTCGGGATAAACAAATGTGTGATGAACATAGATGTTTATTCAGTGTCTGGGCCTTATAAAGTATCATAAATATGTATTTAATAGTAGTATATAAGTATTCTATCAGTCATCTGGTTCTTATATTACAAGCCAAACTTAGTATGAGACTTACTGGTGTTGTATGGATTGCCTACAAATATTTGATGTATTATTTCAGATAATAGTAGCGGGTATTTGCATACCGTGGATGGGTTACTGTGCGGGATACGTAATCGCACGAGTTCTCAAGCAACCGCACCCGGACGCACTTGCTATATCCATCGAGACGGGCATTCAGAACACTGGCATCGCCATATTTATGCTGAGATACGCATTGCCGCAGCCCGAGGCAGACCTTACTACAGGTGGGTTTGTAATAGCACCATCTAGCGGGGTTAAGTATCATGTTTAAAAACGAATTGGGTCGCATACCACTCAAGCGAAATTGACGCGACCCAGATTGGGACGCGTACCACCCTAGAGGTTAGATAGATAAACGCAGTGGTTTGTAATAACGCCATCTCGCGGGGGATTTAGTGTAAAAAGATGTATGACAAGGCCATCTAGTATAGTAGTATATTTTAGTAGTAGCTCTGCGAGTTCAGTATTTAGATTAGTGTAGGTATGCAGTGACATTGTCATGAGCGCTTCGGTGCTTCGGAGGTCACGTAAAGATGATTATTCGAAAGTTGTTATAAACAGGTTTATGTAAGCGCCATCTAGCGTGATCTTCTGAAACTAATGAAAGCGCCATTCTGAAATATTTTATAGAAAACAAGCAATGCATATATCTTCGTATGCATATACTTATTTATGAAGAAAAACGTCTTAAGGAAACCGGCATATCATAAGATCCTAAAAAGTTCGATGACATGTGCCAAATGCACGAAAGGAGCTTCTTCACCACACTGGTTTGAAATAACTAGTGACACTATAAGAATAATAGGTATGTATTTAAAATTATAAAAGTATGCTTACTTTGGGGCTTGATGGTGTTGTGTAGAATTTCCACCAATATTTATTTATTAATTTCCCTTTAGATAGGTAGAGATATAGATAATTGATTCAGGCGTGACTTTGCGGAAATCCATTACAAAACATTAAACAGATGGACAAATATTTAGTTCAATTATGCCAATCTATTTCTAAAGAGTTACCTCCAAAAGAAATTCGACACGTGTTTCGCCCCTCCACGAGGCATCCTCAGGAACACCCGACTCACTCTGCACCCCGACGAAAAAACACTCTGCTCTGCAGACTTGTTGCTTCGACCAACGTCAACGTCAGCCTGACGTTGGTCGACGTTCGTTGGTTGATTTCTTTTGGAGGTAACTTTTTAGGAATAGATTGGCGGAATTGTACTAAATATTTGTCCATCTTTTTAATGTTAGGTAGAGATATAGTTATAACAGGTAGGTTTATATTAGCACCATCTAGCGGGATTTCAAATAAGCTTCTTTTTCAGTAATTCCTGTATCGGTGGCTATCATGACACCTATACCGATGACATGCATATATATATACCAGAAGATTATGTCTTGGTAAGTACAATGCTTTATCAATGAGTTTCGCTTTAGCTTTACATATTATGGCACCCTTCAGCAATACGCGACTTTACAAACAAGTGAAGGCGCGATGCTGAAAGATGCTATGTAATGTAGCAAGATCAAAGCTCTTGTGTAAATTTAATGAGTTTCTAGACTATAAATAATAATACTAAAATGACATACTTTTATTGTCTGTCTTTATCTTTTCTATATTATAATAATTTTACGAGACCGTTATATTTTAATTGGCGATTGTTTCGAGGGAAGTTTGATTCCTGTACAGGGCTTAATATTGCATGGTTTGAAAATGTTTGTTCTGGGTTTTAAGAGTTTTTACCTTCTATCTCAATCATATTATTATCTAACATATGGCTTTAGTATCAATGAATAAAATGGTAATAGGTTCAAACGCCAGAGTAGGTAATATGTGTTTTTGAGATATTTTATACTCATTCTGACTCCCATGATGGATATCCTAGTGTGGGGTTATGTTGGGTATTATTATTATAACCTGCTTAAATCAAGTGTCGAAGGGACGAAGGGAAGAAGGGATTAATGTGCAAAACGTGCCAAGGCCCGCCTGAGACGCAAAAGTGTTTGATTTCTGCCGCGGGCAAATGTTTGTATGATCTTCATGTATTTGTCTCGGGTCTGGGTGTTTCTATGTATAATATGTATGTATTTACAAAATGTATATAAGTAGTATATGGGACCAGATTATATTGTGTGAAATGTCCAACATTTTATATTTAATGTCTGGTCGTATCTCTGACTACCCTCATTAGATATCTTCAAACCCCTAATGGTCTATCTTATTAATAAGTTGGCTAATGTGATGAGAGCATTTTTAGGGTTCTGAAGTTCCCTAGTAACTTTTATATTTGGCTTAGTTTTGCGATGTTCGTCTGTGTGCCAAATACCACCACCAAAATATATTAATTTTAATCTTAAAGATACTTGTAAAATCGATAAGAGATAAAGTAAAAACAAGCAGGTTAGTATTAGCGCCATCTAGCAGGATTTAAATTTAAACTTTTTTTATGCTTATTATAGACCTTGCGAGCAGAATTAATTAAATCGTGATGAAATTTTGCGTGCTCACATGAGCTTGGTAATTTTTTGCATATTTGTTTTGATAAGGGATTATAAAATACCTGATAGATATATCATAAAGTATTAGTGTCTATCCTAAATTATAAAAAAAAATACTGTCAGACTTAATTTTTTTGACGTTAATAATTAGATTTATTTACAGATATGTATAAAATAATAATATAAAATATATGTGAAACGGTTAGGCTATCTAAGGACCGTGTATAGATGTATAGACGATCTATAGATAGCTCGACTGTCAAAAGACAGCGTATGTTTGTATTTTTTATGTTTTTGTGTTGTCTAAATGATGATTTTTTATTTCCATATCACCATTACGTCATTACATACCGTTATGTCGCCACAGTTCGGGAGGTATGTTGCATTTACATTATGTTTTATCAAAATGGGTTTGTCGGTGGCGGTTTCTTTTCCCATTCATTAATCATTACGTGGCTGTACTGCTTTTTTACATTCATAATCAAATTTAAAACGCGTAAAGTCTCAAATTCTACACCTTTTACACCAAACCTACAACTTAGTTCTTTCAAGTTACATACTTTACATCTAAAGAGAATGTGATAGCACTTGTGGGCTAGTAGGGTCTAGTAATTGTGTATTTTTAGCACAAATGTAAATTTAATTAAAAGTGTATTATATAATTTGTATGACGAGGGATCTGAGAAAATTCCGCGATGATGTTTACAATAGACAAATGACAATCGACTGACTTTGTGACGATATTATAACAAAACAAAATCACTTGACATTGGCAAAATTTGTCACCAAGAAAGATGCCATTATAAGAAGCTATTTTGACCGTATTGCGAAGCGAACATTATAATCTAATATTATTTGTTTTTCTCGATTTATTTCCGGTTGATTATATTCCGGTTTTATTTGTAATTTTGGTATTTTTATTTAAATAGAGCTAAAGTAATTGATTCTAGTGTGAATAATTGGAATAAAATCTTTGTGTTTCTTTGTGATTCGACCAAAAATAATCCTCATAATATATCAAAGACACAATTTTATATAAAATGACAAATGACGTACGACAATATTCGACTTTGTGACTTATTTTTCGTTAATGGCATGTGTCATAATGATGTCAATTTTGTCAATGTCAAGTATTGTTTGATTATAATGAATGAATGAATAAAACGTTTATTTGGCACACACAAAAAAGAAAATATCTTAACTAAAACACTTCAAAATTAAATAAAAATAGGTATACCAAGCAGTTAATAATAGTATAAGTGCCGAAAAGGCGTCCAGCTCAGCATGTGTTGGATGAAAGCAAGTAATGCTTACACTCAACGCTGATTTTCAGCTGTAACCTAAGTAAGTTTATAAAGTCTTAATCAAATGGCGACCGTCATTTGTCTATTCGAAACGTCATCGTGGAATGGCCGTCTAGAACTTTCCAGGGAGTCCTCGTCGTTCAAATCACATTGCACCATAATACACTTGTAATTCAATTGTCTATAGTTGTGCTATGAAGTCACAATTTATTGATTAAAACTCTGCTAAGATAACTGAATAAAACATGCAAAAGCACGAGAAAAATAATTAATTTAGAAGTGCTATGTTTCTTCGTGAAATGACAAACGTAAAATCGACATCATACCATAAACAATATAAACACTTGACACTGGAAAAATTGACATTATTGTGACACATGCCATTACTGAAGAAGTAGTACCTACTAGAAGACGAATAAGGTTTGGTATTGATTCTTCGTTTGTCATTTGAGGAAGTAACATAGCAGTTCTAAATTAATAATTTTTACTCGTTTTATTGCATGTTTTATTCAGTAATCTTAGCGGAATTTTAATCAATAAATTGTGACTACAAAGTATATGGACAATGGAATTATAAGTGTAATGTGATTTGAACGACGAAGAACCCCGAGAAAGTTCTAGACGACTATTCCGCGATGATATTTAGAATTGACAAATGACCATCGACAAAGACTTTATTAACAAACAAATTGACTTTAAACAATATTGACACTTGACACTGGCAAAATGTACATGATTATGTCACATGCCATTAACGAAGAAGAAGATTTGGTACTATCCTGTACGGCTAAGTTTTCAAGTTATTTTCTTTCAAGCACATAGGGTAACAGTTTTGCTTCAACTAATACTAACAGTAAAACCTCATCACTGTCTAATCTTTGGGCTTTTTGCTTTGGGATTGTTTGTGCATCGTTTCTTCAGCTTTTATTACTAAGTACTAAGAAAGTTTCGTATAAATCAGGGCCTCTACTCTTGAAATGGACAAACGATTTATCGGGTCAATAATCGCGCAAAACCCTACTCTTACATACATCGTTTCGACTCTTGAGCGATGGAACGAACGACATTACTTTTGAAAATCGATGTCGGAATCTTCCATAATAGATGATAGGACAACTTTATTTTGACAACGAAACAACTGTAAATCTGACTGAATTGGATGTACATTTCAACGACTTTATCGTTTCGATATATCGAAGTCAATTCACAGAGTAGACGCTCAGTGTTCAACTAACTTGTCGAGTTAAGTCGCTTAACTCGACAAGTTAGTCGAGTTATCTCGCCACCCGTTATTGCACAACTTGAAAAGCCGGGAACGACAGATTAATATGCTCTTCGAAACACAGATGACAATGGCACTGCAGTCACCCATCCGTGTTCGCACAACGTCTAAGTCAGCTATGCCACAAGTGCTTTAACTCGACAATAAGAAACGGAGACTAATTAACCTTCTGCTATATTGATAGCAATATTACACAAATGAAATGGGTATTTCTATGTATAATAATTATGATTTACAAAAAAGCATAATATCAGTCATGTGGTACCAATAACACAAGCTCTGCTTACTTTGGGGCCAGATGATGCCGTGTGAAATGTTCGGCTTTATTTATTATGTTTTTTGTAATAGAAAACATCAAAAAGGAATCTTCATGTCTAGTTAGTTACTGTACGTCAGTTTAACGCGCTGGTGCTTTCCTGTACATTCGTTCCTTTGTCATCTTTATTGTCCAATTTAACGTGTTTATAATTTTATCTGAGTGTATCTTTTCTAGCGTTATCAACCGAAGACCAGATAAAAAAATCCTTGAAGAAACCGACACCCCCGTTCACGAGACATCCGAGCCCTCAGGCATCGCAACCATTGATGTCTCAAAACAGTGACGTTGTCTAACGTCAACATAGCGACGTGGACTATCGTCAACATAGCGACGTGGACTATCGTCAACATAGCGACGTGGTCTATCGTTAACATAGCGACGTGATCTAACGTCGTAACAACTTACCAATATTATCATCATTTTATGCAGTACGCACCCTGTTTAGTAAAGTTACAAATAGCTAGCTAGAAATATCTTTCGCTATAAAACTTGTTTTTTTAAAATAAGTATGTCTTAAAAACATAGGTAACTTTACTAAGCAATGTATTTTATTATTTTTTGTCAAATATTTGATTTAATGTACGCACCTACTCATCACCATACCATTTTTACCAGTGGGGGTTATTTTATACACATTTAAGTAGGTGCCTATGTAGTAAGAACAAATAAATGAAGAAACAGATATTTACAGGTTTTTGTATGAGATGTTTTCTACACTGTTTTTTAAAGATTTAAAACTTTTGGACTATGTATCAAAATTTTCAAAGGTGCTGTTTACCTTTTCTGGAAAATATTTATTGAGAAATCAATTATTTATTGCAAGGCCTTCATATGTTTTGGCTGTTGCAAATTACGGCATTTTTATGTCGAAACTATTTTCACCTATAAAATCATATTTGGAGATAATTTTAACCGCAATCTACACTTTATTTTGGGGATGGGTCAAGTTTTCTATTTTTATTGATTACAACGTGTGGTAGAAATAGCATTGTGACTAATTTGAAGCTCGACATTTTATTAAAACAGATGGCGCCACTGATCTTTGCTCTACTGTGATTGGCCAGTTCAACCGCCATTTTAGTTTAACCTTGTCAATTAAAAATATATTTTTTATGACAGATACATAATACATATATATGCAATAAAATAGTCGGGTTTGTTTTGTGAAGAATTTGTTTATCGTATTAAGCCGCTTTTATTATTATTACTTTACTAGGCGTTGTGGTATATAAACTTTTTATACATTGTTGAAAATATTGTAATATTTTTTTTTAGTTTTTCTTTAAAAAAATGAATTTTATTCTTGTTAAAAATTGGTTTGTTACAAACTTATTGAAATATTCGATGGTCAAATTGTCCGATTTTAAAAAAATATCTCTACAGCGCAGAGTAAAAATAAAGTATACTGCATTCAATTTTCGCTTTTATATTAATTGTAGGAGATCTCAGTTCAGTTGTTCACATGACTGGTTTTATAGGTGAAACAGATGTGCAAGGCTGCTATGTTACACTGTAACAGTATTGTTATGTTGTGAGAGATCGATTTATGTTAAGAAAATGAAATACAAATGTTTTATATTGATTTGATGTGTTTTCCTTGTCTATTTCAATAAATAAATATTTGTGGACAATGCACAGAATGCATACTTTCATATTTTTTAATATATTATCATACTAAGTATATAACACCCAGACACAGAACAAACACCTTTGCTTATCTCACAAATGTTTGTCCTGGGAGGAAGCGGTTTCCCGTCCTACAGCGCAGATGGCAGAGCTGACAGGCTCACTCACAGGCTCACTCACTTCTATCGAGGCTCTCTTTTTATATTGTAAGACACACAAAATTATTCACGCGCTCTTAAATTATAAATTATTCTCTTATATAATGAGTTATTTCGGGTTCTATTAGAAATTTTGGTGATTTTATTAAAATCATGCTAGAGTTATTTATTCGGGTGTGAATAATTGGAATAAAAGCTTTGTGTTTCTTTGTGACTTGAGCAAAAATAATCCGTAAGTAGGTAGTTATTTTATATAAAACTAGCGACCTGCCCAGCTTCGCACGGGTGTAATGCTTATACTTAATATACAACAGAATGTCTAATGTGATTAGAAACCTCTAAAAGTATCAGTGTTTCTCTACTATATTATGCATGTATTATACATATAAACCTTCCTCTTGAATTACTCTATCTATTAAAAAAACCTGCATCAAAAACCGTTGCGTAGTTTTAAAGATCTAAGCATACATAGGGACAGACAGACAGCGGGCAGCGACTTTGTTTTGTAGTAATAACAAATGACGAACGACAAGATAAGATTTTGTGACATAGGTACTATAAACACTTGACATTGACAATGTCATTAACGAAGAAGAACTTTTGACAGAAGTTGAGAGTCGTTTCTACAGGTACATAGCTAACTATTAGGTACTTATAGCTAGGTCGCAATAACTTCTAGTTCAAATTAGTCAATCAATAGGTAGAATCAAAACATGATGACATTCGTATGATATTAATTCTTATTCAACTAATTACATACATAAATAGTTACATAATCAAGGTTGAATAATGTCCATGTAAATTAAAACTCTAAATAGCACCCGCGTGAAGACGTGGTCGCTAGTACCAACCTATTCAATACAGTCACAAGGGCATCGAACATATTATATAATCCTAGCACTAGGATTATGGTAGACTTTCAAAATACTTTCATGAATAAAACTGATAGTTGTAGGTCTCAAAATTTATAGGTAGCTATCTCATTTCGATAACAACTAAACTCAAATACAAAACATATCAATGACATTCCAAAAACAAAATTCTGTCAATCAAAAACTAATTTATTCAGTCAAGCCTCGCCCGTCACTCAACAAACCAGAAAAAAACCCACACAAAAATGGGAACAAAATAAATTTCACCCACTGTTACAAAAATGTAAACACCCGGCCCACAAACCTCCATCTCACAACCCCCACAAAAACTCACGACAGCTAGTTCCAACAAATCACATCAAAATGGGCAAGCCGAAGTTTGATACCCCAACCGCAACTTTTCCTTACAAAATCCCGAAGAGGTTGAACATACTGAGTGTGCCGAGGAAGTACATTATTGCTACCGAGGAGGGAATGCCGGCATATACTCCCAGAGGCATCAGGAAATCTGCAATCAATAGTCAGTTGTCTGACAGAGTCAATGATGTCGCATGGCCTTATTTACGGTTAGTAACTAATCTGCCTATTTGAATTTAGGTAAATTTACTAGCCCAAGACCATCAAGCATAGGCATAACACGGCCGTCACTGGCTTTCAGTCTTTCAGGAAAGTAAACAACCTATTTTCATTGCACATTCATACAAACATTTGTCCCATAATATAAGAATATTATGGAACAAATGTTTGTATGATCTGCAAGTATTTGTTTCGGGTCTGGGTGTTTCTATGTACAATATATGTATGTATTTACATTAAAAAAAAAGTATATACCTAAGTAGTATACCAGTCATGTCATGGTACCCATAACACAAGCTTTGCTTATTTTAGGGCCAGATGATGCTGTGTGAAATGTCCGGGATTTATTATTATTATATTGTAGTTGTACCTACTATACATTCTAAGAAACACTGATTTTACTGGATTCATCTAGAGAAGATGATGAAGATATCACTGAGATTGATCCGCGGTTCGCTTATTCCTGCACAAACGCGTATCAGGCGGATCAAACTCGCCCTGATGATGATTCGACAAAATAAAACGCGAGTAAAACCAGTGTTACTCAATATGTAAACTTGTCTAAATTAAAGTTTAGGTAGGTACGTGTACATAATAGATATTTTATTTCATAAAAACTCGCCAGAGGTCGGTTGTATGTACTTACATGTAGCGTCAGATTTACTAAACTTAGCGAAATTATACGCGGTCATTATTTTGGATGGATGGCCGATAGGACCAGTGGTATTTATATTATAGTCTGTGCTTGAGACGGTAAACACGCCCTCAGTTGCCGTTGCTATCGGCCCCGCCTTTACTGAGGACCATACAAACTCTAGATGTGAGGCCAAAGTTTTGTAGAAATTAATTACTGAATAGAATTTTTTTGATGTGTAACCTCTTTGTTGTCGCTTTCGTGCAATCTGTGGGAGTCTACTATGACTAGACTGATAGTTTATCTGTAGATGGCGCAGCAATGTTTCGAGTCGTGTTATGTGGGTCCACATTTGTGACATTCCACATTTGTGCACCGTGGCTCCGTAGCCGTAACAGTTACGCGTAACAAAAACATAAGTGTGGACGGTTTTTGTTACGCGGACATGTGACATGACCTAGTGTCACGCAGCGATCCACTCAGGACACCACATATTAAGGCACGAACATTTCGCCGTAACATAAAATTTGTGGCTTGACACGCACACATGAACGCGTAACATTTGTAGCGAGTGTGGACGGTGTTTTTGTACTGTCACGCTTCGATGTCACGTGTCACGAACCGATCCCTCGGAAGGCGGTTTTTTCAAAGGATTTTCTGTCCTTGTCCGGGTAAATGCAACCGTCCACACTTTCGTCTTTGCTACGCGTGGCAGACACGCGGCAATTATTTTTGTCAATGCACTGGTCACGGATCGGTTCGGCGCGCGAGTCGGTGCGCTGCGGTGTGCCATCCCGCCACCCACACCCCGCTGACGTCGGATGCTTAGTGCTGTGCATCGCTTCACTTGCATTAGTGTGTTGTTGCGTGTATTCGTTACAAGTGTATGGTGGTTATTAGTACTAGTACTAGTACGTGGTTATTAGTATCGATTATAATATCGATTATTGTATCGATTATAATATCAATTAGATAGTATCGATTATAGTATCATTTACATAGTATCGATTATATATTATCGATTATATGGTATCGATTATAGTATCGATTATAGTATTATAGTGCTCGAGACTCTGGAACTTAGTTTCAGCGTTTAGCTACTCACCTATCAGCCTCAATGCTCTACACTTGACCTACCTTTCAGATATACTGTTAGATCTTTTCCGCCTGAGACACAGGTTTTGACCAGATTAGTAGTTCCACGTTTACGACAAATAATAATCACACGCCGCCCGCACACAAAAGCGGCGGTGCGCCGGGTACACTCGGCGGCGTCGTCGCGCCGGCGCGGCGCACACGTCAACTACTTATTTTCTTTTTTTTTTTGTAAATACCTACATACATATTATACATACAAAACAATTTTTATACCTTCTTACCTATATTACGCCACAGATGGTTTAGGTAGGTATGTAAATAAAACTTAACAAAGTGTCGGAAGGTTAGGTAAGTACCTACAGGAATAATACCTATACCTATTCTAATCTTCATACCTAGGTGAGCCTAGCTGTTTAGTTTGCCTAGATTCCATGCACAATAATTATAATAATAATAAATATAATGTAAGTATATTGGTGGACAATGCACACAACACCAATCCCAAACTAAGCATAGCTTGTATTATGGTGACTAGATGACTGATAGAATACTTATATAGTTTTAAATACATACTTATGATATTTCATATTACCCAGACACAGAACAAACACCTATGTTCTTTAATTCCTAAATAATTCTCAAATAGTAAGTTCGTATACGTGATACCTACATACTTTAATAATGATTGCTGGGTTTTAATTTACCTATGTACCTACCTCTTCAAATTCAATTGTTAAAAAAAAATACATACCTTTCTACCTACATTACGCTACAGATGGTTTAGGTCGGTATGTAAAAAAAACTTAAACAAGTATTGGAAGGTTAGGTAGGTACCTACGAGAAGAGTACCTACTTTAATCTTCATACTTAGGTGAGCCTAGCTGTTTAGTTTGCCTAGAATCCACGCATACTAGCACAACACTGACAGACACGGCAAAACGACACGATCTCTCAAAATGTTATAGTCCTGGTCCACATTTAGCGTAGCAAGTACCGTAACATGTTACGGAGCCACGGTACGATGAATTGTCACAAATGTGGACCCACCTTCGTCGAGAACAAGAGTGATCCTGGAAGTGGAATCGCATCCTATTTGGCGAAAGTCGCGGGTTCAATTCTCGTTCGTAAGACTATAGACAGACTTGTCAGCTCAGTAGGGCGCTTATGAAACTCTAATTACAAATCAATCAATCAAATCAATTTCTATCAGTTTTCATAGATTTCTGATAGACATTGATTGTAATTAGAGTTCCATAATCGCCCTACAGTTGGTAGTAGCTCTGCCTTCTGCGCTGTAGTTTCGATTACTTACCAGCCCAGCACAAACATTTGTGTGACGAATAAAGGTCTTCGTTAAATCTGGGTGTATAATATCATAAGTAGGTATGTATTTAAAAATATACTTAAAGTATATTCTAGTGTCACCAAAATACAAGCTAGGACTAGATGGTGTAGTGTTGTGTAGGTACGTTGTACACCAATATTGTATTATAAAAATAAAAAGGACTAACCAACTAGGTATTTACCTCTACGACTTTTTACACAAAGGGAAATCAATAATATGGTAGAAGCAAGCTGTTAGGTAGGTTATTAGAATAATTAGGTAAGAAGGTAAGTAAAGAAAAATAAGAATACAATAATACAGATATATAATATCTACAATACAGTTAAATAACATAATCGTACCGTACACGAACTGTAATTAAAAAACATTTAGTCATTTCCCTGTGTGTGGTATGTCCAAACAGGTGTAATCGCAGCGTTGATGCTACTCCCCTAAGAAAGTAGCTTCGAATACAAAATTACACACAAAATTAATACTCGTATTTTTTGTGATTACAAACTTAAAAATAATGTTCGTAATTAGAGCGGTTTTTAAATATATTCTGTCCCTGTCATTTTAATGTAAGTAATCAAAATAATAATAATAATGCCGGACATTTCACACAGCATCATCTGGCCCCAAAGTAACCAGAGCTTGTGTTATGGGTACCACATATAACTGATATACTACTTATTTACTTTTTTTTGTGTAAATACATAAATATTATACATAGAAACACCCAGACATGAGACAAATACAAATATCCCCCGGCGAGGATCGAACCCGCAACCTTCTGGGTCTCAGCCGGGCCATAGCCCACAGAGCCAGAAGGGTCGTCATAGAGTAATTGAATAAAGATTGGACAACTCATCAGCGTTTTGTTTAAGTCAGAGATTAAACGCCAGGCTATGTGATTAAAGAATATAGGGATACGTCTATGATGGTATTATTGCACGGACGGTATTAACAGACATCAAACGAGCTTGGAGACAACGAGGCATAGGCTTAATTTATCCACAAAGCTGACTCAGATTATTGGCTCAAGACTATTTAATAAAATCCCGGTAGGTATAAGACTGACGACTGATGAGAATTCTTTTTTAAACAAAGTTAAACAGCTTCTGCTTTATATAACACCGATATTGATAGGGAGCGAAGGGCATTATCAGTCAAAGCCAACATGTTGGCCCGTAGATTTGCACTGTGCAGTACGGCTGTAAAAACAAGTTTGTTTAAGGTGTACTGCCAGTCTTTTTACACGTCTTTTTACAACAGACTTTTTGCAGTCTATGGGTTAACTTTACTAAGTGCTGCTGGAATGCCCTTCGAGTCCAGTACAATAATAGCTTCAGGGTGCTGTTGAGGCTGCCATACTTCTGTAGCGCATCGGGGATGTTCGCGAACGCACGCGTCGATGACTTTTATGCGATTATCCGCAAGAAAACGTCGTCCCTGATGCGTCACGTGAGGGACAGCACCAACAGATACCTGCAACTTATAGCAGGAAGGCTGGATACTGACTGCATCTTCATGAAGCACTGCACAGAGGTGCACCATTCGCACCGGTGATGTAATGATGTGGTGCATGCAGTCTCAATTTTAATTTCTTTATTTTATTTATGTTCTCTATGTTTTAAATTATTATTATGATAAATATGGCTCAAATTTGTACATATACTTATGAAGGCTGAAATAAATGAAATTGAATTGAATTGAATTGAATTATATAACCATATACAATGTCAGTGAATTTTTAGGAAATGATTATAGATCATTTAAATAATGTAGAAATTTGCAATAGGTAATACCGTCCATTTCCTCAGCCGCTGCATGCCAATTTACCAGTTATTTATATATAATATTTTTTAGACCTATTATAAAAATACATTTTATGAAATCATTCCTTAGTATTACCTACTTAATTATTATAGACGATGTTGCTTCTTTACAGCATTAATTATAAGTAGGTACGCTTAATTTATATTGTAGGTATATTGATTACTTCTTTGATATGAATATTTTATAAATGTAATTAACCAATCTATAACGACCCTTTACAGCGAACATGATATAAGCAGAGTTTAATATAAGTCTATAAAACTGACGAGAAACTGATTACGATTGATTGTGTGAACCATGTGTTACATACAGCTATTCATGTGTTTTCTTTTTCAATAAACAATTTCATTTCATTTCATTGGACTGTTTTCACTAAAAGCTTGTTTTATTCCAGCCGTTTTATCTTGGTTAAGAGGACGTACAAGAACCGCTTTAGCCTAGAGCGATTGGAGCGTATAGACCGCATGATAGAAGCGGCGAACGCTACCTGCTATTCTAAACTCGCCAACTGCGTGATAGACCTTAAGAAGTCTGAAACCAAAGAAGTGAAGAAGAAGAAAGGATGGACGGAGAGTGAATGGAAGAAGCATATGGATTATATCAACCAGATTGCTGGACCTAGGCACGAATTCCAGCCAGAGCCTATACAGGTCAGAAATTGTTAATATTAGTAATATTAATATAAACATTAGGTATTTCAGGCAACCAACTCATACCTATGCATAAAATACAAGAACAAGGGCTCATAGAATTACCTACACCAATTTGATTTGATTCCAACCGCTTCAAGCCAAAGACGTCAGGCAGCTCCCTGATCTGGCATCGGCCTCTCTAGTCCACGTACTGGAGACGTACTCTCCCCGGTAATCGTAGGGTCTCGCCAAGACACATACACGGTAGGCTCCACCATCTGCAAAGTGAGCCTAGCAGATAGCAGAGCAGTATCTCGCCGATTTTAGGACGATATCGGTCGACGTTTCTTCTCCACGATATTGAAGCCTTCTTCGTCGACCTTATGCAAGCCACCGATAGGGTTTTTCGGTCGTTGACTTTTTCGGTGCGTCTCTTCGCTGGGCACCGGGCGGCGGCTGAGGCTGGTGGAACACCTGTGCGTAACTCTTCTTTTGCTGGCGAGCTGGCGGCGCGGGGGGCATGAGGAAGCGCAGGGGTGGTAGGCTGCGGGTCTGACATTCTAGAGGCCGAGGACATCGAAGCCGGTCGGTCAGTTACCTGCGTTTCGGTGTCAAGCGTCTCAATTTCATAACCAGTGAAATCAAGAATCGGGTTGCACCGCGTCGCATATTTACGTTTCGTGCTTGCCGCGGCCAAGTCGATGACACATTTCGCAATGCCACGACTTCGAGCTTCAACTAGGACACAGTTTGCTTCAACAGTTGAAGTTGCGCTTCAATGCTGGTGACATCTGCCTTCACCTGCGTTATCTGCTTAAGGACACGCGTCACGTCGACATGGTCCCATGTCACGGGTGGAAGAGAGGTGTGGTCTTGACAAACTTCGGGACGTTATCTAAAGCAGGAGTCAATGGTTAACTCTGGTAACGGAGTAAACCAGTCAACCGAAGGCGAAGGAGTAATCACAGCCTTACAATTATGTGACGCAGTTGGCGAAGGCCCGCCTAAGATGCAGAAGGTTGCGGAATCAACTCCCGCCGCGGGACAAATGATTTTTTGAACCTAAATAAGTGTGTTATAAGTTTGACATGTGTATGCCTGTGGTGTAGCTCTTGGATAAACTGTTTTATTAGTTTTTTTTTATTTCAAACGTCACTTTATCGAACATATTAGCATGTTCAAGAAAATCTGTTTAGCCATTTGAAGATCATCAGCTTTTTTCTAGTTCATGAAGGAATCTGAGCAACTTCCAGCCTGATCAATTCGAATTTTGGTATCCTGGTGCTCTCATTCCTGGTGAGCTCATTCGAATGGTCTCAACCTATCAAAGGTTAAATAAGTGTAATTTTTTGTCGAGGGGTTTTGATATTATTTTATTTATGCTTGCTATAGTTTATTAGTAGAACCCTGTACCGTTACATCCACAGCGAGGGGAACGCATGTCGCTGGAATTGCTGTTACCTAGGATCAACCAAATATGTTATCGTCCGGAGTTCAAGGTCTACAAAAGGTTATCACAGGAATCTTGGTACAGAAACCCTGAAAAGGTACTTATCAATGGAACTAACATGATCATTGATCACACTGTAGGCTCACATATTCCTAGGCTTTGTAGACCTATATCTATCTACTTATAATTAAATGTCTAAGGGGTATATCAGGTTGTTTATTAAGTACTTTTTCCTACAAGTAGGCAACTCTACACTACAAGCTTTTAAAAAGCCGAGACTGATAAGCTTAATGTGCCCTGAGAAAAACGTCAAAACGGAAACGTCATCCTTCTAGTAATCTGAAATTTTTGAACCGTAGATAGCAAATGGCCGACGAAAATGTATATTTAAACTAACACTTTTTATTTTTCTAGGTTCCTTCACTAGCCCTGAAGTACGTTATCTCAGACAGAGTTAAAGAACTAGCTACCCCAAGAGCTATTCCCCAGGCTGGCGGATATTTTGATTAACAACACTACAGCCCATGTAATAGTGACGAAAACACCATGACAAGTTTTGTACATGACGAAACACCGTGACACGTTTTGTACATGCAATAGTGACACCCCGTGACACGTTTTGTACATGCAATAGTGACACCCCGTGACAAGTTTTGTAGGTACATGCAATAATGAAGAAACACCGTGACACGTTTTGTACATGCAATAGTGATGGAAACCCCGTGACACGTTTTGTACATGCAATAGTGACACCCCGTGACAAGTTTTGTACATGCAATAATGACGAAACCCCGTGACACGTTTTGTACATGCAATAGTGACGGAGAAACCCTGTGACACGTTTTGTACATGCAATAGTGACACCCCGTGACAAGTTTTGTACATGCAATAATGACGAAACATCGTGACACGTTTTGTACATGCAATAGTGACACCCCCTGACACGTTTTGTACATGCAATAGTGACGGAGAAGCCCCGTGACACGTTTTGTACATGCAATAGTGACGGAGAAGCCCCGTGACACGTTTTGTACATGCAATAGTGACGGAGAAGCCCCGTGACACGTTTTATACATGCAATAGTGACGAAACACCGTGACACGTTTTGTACATGCAATAGTGATGGAAGCACCGTGACATGTTATGTATAGTAGCATTATGGTCCTTATCTCATAGCTATAACAGTGTGAACGCAATAGCAATAAAACCAGTTACAGACGATTTTATCGTTTTATTTCTATTTACAATGGTAACAGATGATCTAATAAATACTTAAACAAAATACTGATACTCGGTGATCACAAGCGAGCGAAACCGGCGGTTATATGTATTTTACGAAGCGTCATTGAATTTTGAATCTTATATCAATGGCTTAAAGACACAGGACAAGTGTTCGTGAAATGCACGAACTATATTATAGTACTATATGTACCAATTTAAAATTGTCTACGATTGGTTAACTCTTCTAACATATTTGACATTTGATTGGCTGACCAGATTTGATTAAATAATAGAAATAAATTATTCTTACAAATTAGAGGGGTTAGAAAGGGTTTGACTTTTAGCTAAGATTTTGATAGAGCTTATGTGAGGCAGTGGATGACTGCATACGTGAAGTCCTTGGTTGTAGATTGGCCTCCGAGATCCTTTGTCCTCACTTTGCCGTCTTTCAAGACCCTGGAAAGACATTTATTTAGCACTCTAATAATTCACGTTTCGTTGACAGAAGCACCAGTTTTATGAAACAGAAGAACTTAAACCCTAGTTCTATTTAACAATCACTAATTATATTAGACAGGCCTGTCAAATTTAATTGATAGAAGCTCTGCTCTCTCTTACATACGTACATATATGTATAAACTAAACAAATACTGAAATAAATATATACATACATGTACTCAATAGATATAATAATACAGATAAACAGCATTTGTTCGCTTATGGCCAACTTAGCAAACCGTCCACTATTTTTCACGACTTCGTAATAAGTAAACTTCGCAATCAGTCAACTTCTTGATCGGTCAACTTAGCAACTAGTCATCCTCGCAATCGGTCTTCTTAAGGTGGGTCTACGCTGTGGAGATGCGGCGATCGCAGAAAGTGCCATTCTACAATCACGCTAAACCGTGACAAAGATAAATCGACAGACGAACTATATTCTTCTGGCGCTTCGGCAACCGCTGGCGCGGCACGCTCGCTTCGCTCGCTCGCCTTGCGTGTTGTTTTCTATACTCTTAACATAACCTAACCAACTGGTTTCGATCTGAATTTCATGTCACAAGATTCGTGAATTCTACTGGAAATTCTTTTGACCGTTTGAAAAGTGGACCGATTGATACGCGGATCTTTTGATAAGTGGACCTATTGAGAAGTGGATGGTTTAAGAAGCGGCCCGATTGCGAAGTTGACTATATACGAAAGGGACCGATTGCTCATCTCCTACAGAAAATTTTAGTGGACGGTTTGCTAAGTTGGCCATAAGCGAACAAACCATAAACAGCATAAAAAAAATCTAAACTAAAGAAATAACTATTTATAACAACACGACAAATAATGTTTCATGACCATGTTTTTGAAGATGGTTTTGAAATCAGAATGTATTTAAAAATTTATAAGTATTATATATCTGTCATCTGGTCACCATAATACAAGCTATGTTTAGTTTGGGGCTAGATGATGTGTGCATGATCTTCCAATATTTATTATTATTATTAGTTAACACAAGTTCCATTTGGAAGCCCAGCCGCACTAGTTCTATTCAGAGAAGAATAAAAGCGGTTGAAATGAGAGTTTTGCGAAGTATGTATGGTTTTGGTTTGATAATAGAGTGAGAATGAGTGTGAAGAGTGAGGACGGAACAGATGCATAAGGCGAATGTGAATTGGAAAGTTGGAAGGGGAACTTCTCTCCGTACTTACTTAGATCGAATTGAGGATATTTAAGAGAAAGGCCAGGTCAAGAGTACCCTGAACAGACGTGCATGTATGAGAAATGTGATGAGAGTGAATGAAGCAGGAGAAGTATGTCAGGATCGTAGCGAGTGGAAATCGGTAGTCTCTGCCTGCAACGTCGGGAAACAGACGTAATTTTATATGTAAAATAAAAAATATATAATTTCACACACCATCATCTAGCACCAAAGTAAGCAGAGCTTTTGTTATGGGTACCACAGGACTGATATACTACTTATATACTTTTTTTATAAATACATACATATTACTCATAGAAACAACCAGACCAAGACAAATACTCTAGAGAATCTTCATCAGGGTGAGTCTGAGGCGCGGTCCGCTCGTTGCCGCTCGAGTTCACGATTCGCACTGAAGCAGCAACGAGCGGACCGCGGTTCAAACACACCCTGATGAAAATTCTCTAAAGTCTTAATGAATCGAAACAGTGTCGGCGCCTTCATCGACAAAATTATACGTGAGTAAAACCCGTGTTTATCAAAATGTATAGTTTAGACACAGTCAGAGTATGTACAATAACTTACTTGCTGATCGCGTTCTTGACCATCTTGGAATATGAAGGCAGGTTGACGTGCGCCAGCAGGTTGGCTGAGCACAGCAACGTGGCGGTCGGGTTCGCGATGTTTTTCCCCACCGCGCCGGAGAAGACGTGACGAGCGCCCTGCAGATGATATTTAACTATAAATACTATTATAATGCATTGCTGGTGCGTCGTCAAACGTTGAAGGAAAATATTGTCAGAAAAAATTGGACATTTGGATTTTGAATTTTCAAAACAATCACAAGGATCACTTTGAAACGTCTTACATTATACATACTAGGTGAGTTTAGGTGCCAATTCCTTCTAACCCAAGCTCGAGAAGAACTGGCAAGAAACTCGTCCACCTAGGACCACCTAGCGCTTTTTTGCATGATCCATCGTATAACTACCTTAACTACGAAAAACTAATACAAGAGGGTTTATACTACATTTCAAATGTGTCTGTAACTGTCTGAGGGCAGAGCAACATGAGGCCATACACTCTTATCAATAATGTAGTCATTTATAATATAATACGCTTTCTTCAAAAGACCCTTTATGTAAACTTTAAACTTCCCAATAGGGAGTTTAGTTGCATTTTCACCGTGTTAGAAATATTGCTGGCGAAACTTAGCGCTATAGGCTTTAAGCCTAATCTACAGCTACTAGCAGACCACCTGCGCGATCGCCAACAGTAGATAGATAGATAGACAGATAGATAGATAGACGATACTTTATTGCTCACCACAAATACATTGGACTGTTATAAGAGGCAATGTTTAGCTACATGGTAGTACAATGGGCGGACTTATCGCTAGATAGCGATTTCTGCCAGACACCCTTGGGATGGATAGAAATGATTATAGCTGAATAGAATAGAATAGAATAGACATTTATTTGGTACACACATAAAGAAAAGAAAGTAAAGAACATTTTATATTTGAGTTGATTGAATGAAAGGTAAATTGCGGTTTACAATTTATGAAGTATTACTTACTAGATTAACTACTTACTAGATCTCGTTCAAACCAAATTTCGGTGGATGTTTGCGTGGTAATGTACATCATATATTTTTTCTAGTTTTATCATTCTCTTATTTTAGAAGTTACAGGGGGGGGGGGGGACACACACATATAACCACTTTGGAAGTGTCTCTCGCGCAAACTATTCAGTTTAGAAAAAAATGATATTAGAAACCTCAATATCATTTTTGAAGACCTATACATAGATACCCCACATGTATGGGTTTAATGAAAAAAAATATTCGAGTTTCAGTTCTAGGTATGGGGAACCCCCAAAATATATTGTTTTTATTCTATTTTTATGTGAAAATCTTAATGCGGTTCACAGAATACATCTACTTACCAAGTTTCAACAGTATAGTATTCTTATAGTTTCGGAAAAAAGTGGCTGTGACATACGGACGGACAGACAGACAGACAGACAGACAGACAGACGGACGAACAGACAGACAGAAAGACAGACAGACGAATCCATAAGGGTTCCGTTTTTTGCCATTTGGCTACGGAACCCTAAAAATCGGTGTGTGTTATTAGTTAGTATTATTATAAGCCTATGTATATCATGTACGGAACACTACTGTGCAATAGCGAGGGCATGTGCATATAATGTCTAGTCGCGTTTCTGACCACCCTCCTTAGACATCCATAAAATAACTAAGTGACTTGAGATTTGAGATGTTTGAACAATCTGATTTTGCATTAAAGTCTTAATTAATTAATTAAACGTTTTATAATGTCACTACTTTACTAAATTGACGTGTTTTAGCAATATTTAGAAATTTAACAATGTTTTAGCAATTTAAAAATACAAATATTTGGAAGTACATATATATATATTATTTTACATTACAACATATTTTATAACTTACAAAATAGCTCATGTTACTTCGAAATAATGTACCTTTCCATAGGTACATGAATTTTTAAATCGGTTAAGTTGTTTTTGAGTTTATCCTTTACAAACTATCAAACAATTAAATGTTACTTCCATATAATATTAGTATAGATACATCCCTATGATACTTTATAACAATATAAAAAAGCGATGAACACGGTGTCAGTACCACAGAACGAACAAAGAATGTATTTAAAAATGTATAAGTACATATACGATATCAGTATCACCATATCCACTAGTGTTAAGGGCACTATCTATAAACAAGCCTTTTAAGCGCCCGGTGCGAGCTTCTAGCCCTTGAAAAAACGACTATAAAAATAGTGTTTTTCTATTTTTTTACTTTTTTTGTCAGCTTAATAAAAACGATAATAATAATTAAGATCAAAACGTTGCGAAGCTTAAGCGGAGCTGGGCTGGTCATGTCTCTCGCATGCTGGATGAGCTGTGGCCCAAAATCACCTCAGTGGAGCCCTGAGACAGCGAGACGGTGCCGTGGTAGACCCAAAAAGAGATAGCGCATCTCGCTATCTCGACACCTTTGACAGGGCTTGGGTGCAAATAGCTCAAAACCGTGATGATTGGAGAGATCAAGGGGAGTCCTTTGCCTAGCATTGGGACACAGTGGGGTAATCGTAATAATAAGAAACTCTGGCTACCCCCAAATACAACTGCGTTATTCAACAAAAGCGTGTTAGTTTTGGCTATTTGTGTCTACAATCGTCTATCTTCATTTTGATTAGGCTTGAAGATTAGATTAGATTTATATCATTAGGATTGAACCCAGTAGTGTTTAAAGCAAGGCTGACAAAAATATTATTAGAAAAGGCTTATTATTCTTACCCATGATTATTAAAATTATAAAAATATTGTCATTTATTTAATCTAATTGAAAGCATGTTTGTACCTATTAATTTGAATAATAATCTTTATGTATATAAATCTACGCAGAGCCTCAAGACGAAAGTCTTTAATCAGTGCGTGTTGCCAGTGATGACATATGGAATTGAGACTTGGTCGCTAACTATTGGCCTCATACACAAGCTTAGAGTCGCGCAACGTGCTATGGAGAGAGCTATGTTGGGTGTTTCACTACGTGATAAAATCCGCAACGAGGAAATCCGTAGAAGAACCAAAGTCACCGACATAGCACTCAAAATTTGCAAGTTGAAGTGGCAATGGGCAGGCCATATAGCTCGCAGAACTGATAACCGTTGGGGAGTAAAAGTTGTCGAATGGCGACCAAAGAAAAGGACGAAGGAAAACGAAGCGTAGGACGACCCCCCACCCGATGTACTGACGACATTGTAAAGATCGCAGGAAGTCGGTGGAAAGAGAGGGCTCAAAATCGTACTTCCAGGAAATCAATTGGGGAGGCCTATGTCCAGTAGTGAACTTCCTAAAGGCTGATATGATGATATAAAATATTCTGTGCATGTGTTTGTAATAAGAGTCCCCCCTAAACGGCTGGACCGATTTTAATGTTTTTTTTTTTTTATTTTCTTTTTAAAACGCGCGGACGAAAACGAATGGGATAGCTAGTGTATAATAAAATAATGTCGACCACGCTGATTACGGCTGCTCTAAAATGTATCACACAATAACTGTTACAAACGCATATTACGCAATAAATTACTTTGATTTGGTATGGAATTCCATTGTTAGTAGGTGTACGCGTCGCGTTTTATCATATCAGTGCGTGGATAGTATTAGTGTGGTGTCGTTAAAAGATCGATAATTATAGTAAAATTAATATGGATAACTTATACCTGTTCAAATACAGCGCATTCCGAGCTATAGCTAGCCCCAGCGACCACTCCCGCGCCGCCGACCAGTCCACTGGCGAGGTTATCGACAATGTTACCGTACAGATTCGGGGTTACCATCACGTCGAACTGATTCGGGTTGGATACCATCTGCATCGTGCAGTTGTCTACAATCATCTTCTCGAATTGGATGCGAGGGTACAGCTTTGCCATCTGGAATTAAATAAATAAAAATAAATTATTGCATTTGATTTATTGCATTTAATTTTGGTTGACAAACAAAAATTAACTACACAGGATTTTTTTATGATGATGATGATGATAACATGTTCACAACTCTTTATTAAAACAACTTGATTTGGATCTTCATAGAAATGTAAAGCATTGGGTAGGTAGGTATCTAGAGTTCAATCCACATAATAATTAATAAATCTCGGCTAATTCCAAAAATAGTAAGCCGACATTTATTATTTTCTCAGAAATTGGTTCCGTAGGTATTTATTTTTAGTCGTTGTTCCGATTAAGACTTTATTTATTTTATTCATTAATTTATTTATTAATTCTGTCATTGTTTTTTTCTTGGTCACTCTGTGCTGAATTAATTTGTTTTGTCACTGGTTTTTTTTCTGTATGTAGCCTTAACATGAGTCCGGTGATTAATGGTGAAAGAACTAGAGTGGTTAAAGGATTCAGTGACCAAGAAAGAAGCAGTGACATGACTACAGAATAAACTAAGCAAAATAACTTCACTAAGAACCAAAGTAGTATTTACCAACATGAATGTCATCATTGTGATAGGTTTGAATTTTCAAATCAAAAATTAACCCTAAAAAATTGTCGGCAATTTCAAAGGATTTTATTTTGCTTTGATTGAATTGATTTTTGCTCAGTGATTTGTTGTACGTCGTGCTGTCGAGTTATCATCATGACGTCCTCCGATTTGACGGACGTTATGATTTTTGTGTGTTGGTGCCGCGTGGACAATGCTTGGCACATTGAACCATTCATGTGACCATTGTGTGTGATTTTTACGAGTAGCCATGTGTTTTCTTAACTCAATCATAAGTGCTTTGTGTTGGATACCTAGGAGGTAGTACCTAGAATAGGTACCTACTAATCGTGTAATGTGGTGTTTGCTATTGTCAATTTTCAAAAATTTTCTGATTCCTCCTAGAACAAGACATTAAACGGTATGATATATAATCTTCATAAGTAGTTGCTTCTTTTACCATAAAATTAAAATCATTGTTTTTCAAGAGGCGAATAGGTAACTAGATTAGCCGCTGGATTAGTACTAAATAAATATCTACCTACTTAGTTTTGTGCTACAAACGAAACAACATGGCTTGTGTGAATACCGCAGTCAGTATGTAATGTAGGTACCTACGTCAAAAGATACTTACATACACCAACCTAGGTAGGTATCTAGCCTAGCTTAGCAGACAATTTGAACTCACGCGAAACTAGGTAGGTATGTAGATAGGTAACGCACTTAAAAACATTGTTGACAAAATAAGGGTTGTCAATTTTATTTTTTGAATGTTTTTGTATGGAAATCTGAAAATATTAATTCTTAGGATTTGTACCCCCACAACTGTTAATTTTCATGGTCGGAATCTGCTCGTTCAGGCTTAAAATACTAGTTCCTGAATTCCCTGTATTGGTGGAAAACTCACACAACATTTAGTCCCAAACTAAGCATAGCTTGTATTATGGTAAGCAGATAACTGATAGAATACTAGTATATTTTTAAATACATACTTATGATACTTCATAACACCCAGACACAGAACAAAAGCCTATATTCATCACACAAATGTTTTTTCTGAAAGAGAATCGAACCCTCAACCTAAAGCCAGGCCAGTCAATTAGAAGTTATGGTACTGAGCATTGGCCAAATGGAGGATGTAGTTAAGGGTCATGTTTTGCTTCATGACCCTTGTGTCATGAAGCAAAAGAAGTATGTCAGAGTAGTACTAAGTAGAAATCCGTAGTCTCTGCCTGTTTACCGATAATGTATCGGCAAAAAAGGCACGATTTTATGTACATATATATGTTACTAAAATTTATTATATGTATCTCGTTTTCGTATTGTATGTATCTCGCGATACTTAACCTTAAGACATTTATAATATTACTAGCTGCCCCGACAGACGTTGTACTATGAATATTGAATACGAATTGGTATAATTGACTGACAGTTATGTCAAACACCATAAGGTTACATTATAAAAGTTAATAACGTCGTTAAGTTTTCTTAAATTTTAAAATTTTCCATGCCACTTTCTTATTTTTTTCTTTCATTAAAACCTTCTGACAATAAGAAGCACAAAAAAAAAGAAATAACGAAATCAGTCTAGCCGTTCGCACGTGATGCCGTGACCAAGGAAAATAGGGATTCATTTACATATGTGTACATAGATTAATATTGTGATTACCTCTTCGCAACTGCGTAAGAACAGACCATCTCCTAGTTTCATGATGTTAGCCTTGTGGACCGCAGTCACCTTCTTACGGCCCAACTTCACGGCGTAGTCGAAGGCAAACTTTGCGATACGCTCCGACTTCGCAGCAGTCACGATTTTAAGGCATTCCACTACCCCTGGTACAAATAATAGTTAGGTTAGCTGGGATTTCTTTTGTGCGTACATTTATAGATAAATATTTGACCTCTGTGGCGCAGTGGGCGAAGGCCCGCCTGAGACGCAGGTTGCGGGTACGATTCCCGCCGCGGGAATTTTTGTATGAACTGCAACCCCCATAATAATAAAATAAATAAATAATGATGGTAATTTCAACAACATCTACTAACCCAAAAGTAAGCAGAGCTTGTGTTATGGCAACTACACAACTAATATGTTACTTATAACAATTTTTTTTAATTCATACATTATTATAAATAAGATAAACATCCAACAAAAAATAACTAGGTACTCAATTACAAACAGGTACAAAATTTTGATCTTTTGATCTTTTTACGGGTATTTTTCATAAGCTCTAGCAGTAACAGATGGACAGACAGAAAAACACCAGGATGAGATCATATGTGTATAATAATAATAATAATGCCGGACATTTCACACAGCATAATCTGGCCCCAAAGTAAGCTGAGCTTGTGTTATGGGTACCACATGACTGATATACTACTTATATACATTTTTTTTTAAATACAAACATATTATACAAAGAAACACCCAGACCCGATAAATACTTGCAGATCATGACAAATACTTGCAGATCAAACAAACATTTGTCCAATGCACAAATAGATAAATATTGGTGGACAATGCACACAAAACCATCTAGCATCTAGCTTGTACTATTTGAACCGGATGACTAATAAAATACTCATATAATACATACTTATGATACTTTAAAACACTTAGAATTACCAGGTACACCCTCATGCTCCAAAGCCGAGTACTCTCCCTCAGTCTGTTCTCTGATGATGATGCAGTCAACATCATGATGCCTGCACTTCACATTAGGCAGAGACTTCACGTGGACCACGTTAGCGTACAGATCTAGAGCGTTGCGAAGCTTCATGTTCAGAGTTTGGAGCTCGCCGGTGTGGGAGAAGTCAGGAGTTGCCAGGATTCCCTGGAAATAAATTGTATAAGCTAAGGAGACCTCTATAAATTACATTACACAAGTACCATGATTTTTGAAGCCCTTCACCTTCACATCTTTGTCACATTTGTGGGACCAAACTTATTTTATTGCTATTTATGCCATTATATTGTCTGTTACATAATGAATGAAAGAATGAGTAGCAACAGGCTAGCATGGTATAGGCATTTAATGAGAAGGGAAGAATGGCATGTAAGTAGGAGAGTACTTGGTATGAATGTTGATGGATTTACGAGTAGAAAGAAAAGATGGATGGATTGGGTGAAGGATGACATGAGTAAGAAAGGAGTGTGTTGAGATGACGGCTGATAGAGGAGAATGGAAGAAGAACACATGTTGTGCCACCCCACATAATGATTGTGGGAAAAGAGCAGGAAGATGATGATATTGTCTGTTACATACTCGTACCTACCTTATGTCGGCTTTGTGGTCAGTTAGATGGTTCTACCCCAGGCTTACCTTCATACAGATCTTGTTTTTAGCGATGGAGTTGACGACGTCTTCAATAGGCGCACTGAGTGTGGGGTTCACTTCGGAGAAAAAGAATGATTCGAAGTCGACAGGGATGCTCGCCGCCTGAATAAAATAAACAGTAGGTTTTGGGTTTGATCCCCATCTAAGACAAACATTTGTGTGATGCACATAGATGTTTTATCTGTAATATTATAAATAATATTTTGGAAAATCAACACTATATATAGTGGCTAGATTATAATCTAGCCTCAAACAAAGCATCGATTGTGCTGTGGGAACCAAATCATTACATAGTATAAAACAAAGTTGCCTCCCGCTGTCTGCCTGTCCCGATGTATGCTTAGATCTTTAAAACTATGCAACGGATTTTGATGCGGTACACCTTAAAAAGGTCTACACAAAAGTCCGCAATGGTATATGTCTATCTCTTAGTCTATGTTATTCTCTTAGATAACGTTGTATATAAAGACATTCTGTAGTATATTTAGTATCAGTATTGCACCCGTGCGAAGCCGGGGCGGGTCGCTAGTGACTGATATAATACTTATATTTTTAAATAAACACATATATATAACACCTAGACAAGGAACATCGATTTTCATCCCACAAATGTTTGCCCTGAAAGGGAAATAAACCCTCAACCTACAACGTAGAAGTCAGAGATACCAGCGTCATGTGTAAGTGTTTGTTAAAATATAAGTCTAAACACATGAAGCTGTCGGTACCGACAATTTAAATGTTTTTAGGAGGCCTTATTAATCATAGTCAGCACAGTTGGCTACTGACATTATTCTAAGTAGTACTGTATTTACAAAAAGGTAAGTAAGTATTCTATCAGACATTTGGCTACCATAAGACAAGCTTTGCTTAGTTCAGGACTGGATGGTGTTGTATGAAAACCAGTACCAATATTTTTTTATTCATTAAGTACGTACTACCAGGCCGCAAATCAATAAATAATGCTAAACATTTCACACAGCATCTAGCCCCAAAGTAAGCAGAGCTCGTGTTATTGGCACCACATTACTGATATACTACTTATAAAAATTTTGTGTAAATACATACATATTACACATAGAAAATCACCAAGACAAATATCTACAGATTATATAAACATTAGTCTCGCGGCGGGAATCGAACTCGCAACCTTCTGCTTCTCAGGCGGGCCTTCGTCTACTGCGCCACAGAGGTCGTCAAATATTACATTATACATCATAGGCCTGAATATCGGCCTTATCCGACTACAACTCTACAAAGTGATCATCTTTTTCTATAGCTAGATGTCAAATATTGTAACCTTCGCTGGCTTGACTCCTTGAAGACTTCAAGGGTCAGGCTAGGGTCGATGGTAGCTGTTTTAGCACAAACTCTATTTTTTACAAGTGCAATGTACTCCTGTATTAATTTTAAATAAATAAATGTTTATAATTATTTACCTTGAATACCTCCTGCACAGAGTATACCAGCTCTGGACCGACTCCATCACCTGGGATGAGGGTACATTTAATGCGACCTTCCTTGTTCGCATTTTGTTGCTGAAATATTGATACAGACATTATTGGTTTTATTGAACTGTGTTTGAAAAAGGTCCTCAAAACATGACTACTTAGGACCTCTCTGAAATAAAAGTTAGCATTTTGCGTTACGTGTACGTAAAGATGTCGATTCTGCTAAAAAATTATCACAAGATGTCCAGGAGGCCTAGACAAGATCCACTTTCAGTATGTGTCAGCTTCGGAAAGATTAATTTATATGGATATGGATACTGTGACTGCTGCATTTCCATACAATTTAATTGAAAGTAAATGAAAGCCTCATGACATCTTATCGTGAGATATTTAGACCTCAAGGTTTATCAATGGCGCTGTAAATACGAAGATCGAATAGGGTGTGATGGTATAAAAAGAAGTAAAAAAATTATGTAAGTACCAAGTTAAGATTCGTTTTCGATTTTGTGTTTTCTTTTATTGTATCCGTCCTGAATGCAACTAATTAGTGACTTCACTTTCAAACTTTAGTAGGTTGTACTATACATTTTGATATACACGTATTATTTTGCTGATGGGAATGCGAACCGTGAAGTCTAGCGGCAACGAGCGGGCCGTGGATCCAACTTACTGATGAAAATTCTTCAGATGGATCTAAACCAGTGTTGGTGCCTTCATCGACAAAATATAATACGTGAGTAAAACCCGTGTTTATGAAAATGCATTAGTAATAAATGATTTGAAATTTGGAAGCAATTATTTGGCACAATAAGTGTAACCTAGAACTTTTTAATGCTGTTAATTTATCATTAAATTAAAATTTTCAATTATCTGTCTGATTGTTTGCTACCTTACTGCTAAACAACTGAATGGATCTTGATATAGATTGTATCTTAAGGACCCACATAGACAAGTTTTTGGTGAGACCATGGGTGCAAGCCGCGGGCAGCTATTAAGTCAAATATTGATTTGTATTTAACTATCTTGTTATGCCAAAGAAATGCACCAGCTGTACTTATTCGGCCTATAAAAGTCTCTCGGCGGAAGCAGGTTTAGGCAGTGTATCATACCAATGGCTTCCATGCCATTATAAGCAAAAAAACAGCGTCTCTGATATGCAGAGTGCGGGACAGTCACAACAGCATCCTGAGGACAGTGGCAGAGTGCCTATCATCTCCACTCTGAAAGTGACTTGTGCAGAGGGTGATCAATGAATGAAGCTATTGCCTTGATTGATTATCCTCGGCTCTTCTTATCATAGTATTCTATTTTATTTTTGTGTTTAAATATGTATGATATATGTGTAATAAAATAGCTACTTGTATACTCCTGTTTATCTGAAATAAAATATTTGTATTTATTTTATTTATTTAAGTTGAGACACGTTTATAAGTATGGCCGATTATGTTGTGTTGAATGTCTGGTGTATGATTTATATTAGTTTATTCATTGATTACTTCGTTAATTATTCATCTTATCAATGTGTATTGTGTAACCTAGACATATACCTACCAACCTTGGACTAAGTTCAAATGATTCTGATTAAATGATTGTTTAATGACCTTATCATCCTTGACATCATGTGTCAATGGCAAACCATGACACAAGTATATACTCATGTCAAAATTAATGTCAAGGAAGTAGTAATATCATCGTCATAAGAAAGAAGACAAAAAAGTAACTTTTTTGCCAATTCTTCTCGGACTTGAGTTAGGAATTGACACCTAAATTCACCTAGCATGTAAGACGTTTCTTCTGGAAAAATTATCCTTGTAATTAAGTAAAATAACTTTGATCATCTTCACACAAGTTGTGAATACTAATAACTAATTTCTAAAAAGTAACAAATTTTAAATAGCTGTTTTCGTCATGTCATTCACTCACCCTGCCATTAAAATTAGGTTTTTATAGATTTATATAAAACTTAATATATCTATGAATATACAAATACAATTTGATATGTTATAAGTTAAACAATATTTGGACAACACTAAAGCATTGTAACATGCTACATAATTATGTAGGACAGTTCTAAAATCTAAGGTTTTAGTATCTTCCTTAATGTATATGAAAGTTATCTAAATAAAGGAATTCAAAAAAAATTGTCTTTGAGCAAATAGCATAGATAACCAATGATAGTTTAATATTTTTTTACCCCAGCATCCAAATGTTGTATATTTTTGTATTATTTCCACTAAATAAAACATAAGGTTAATTTATAAAATTAAATGAGCATTTCAGATGTGTACTTTAAATGGATCAGGCATATCATCAAAAATATAGAGAATATCCATTGTTAAACATATAAATAACATGGGACCGGTGTACATATAAAATAAGGCATCATATACATGCTAGCTATTGAAGCTTATCCACAGAGGTAAAACATTGAAGTGCCTTCACAGCATGCAACAGATAATAAAATTCTTACAACACAGGAACTGGTGTGGATTTCTAGAACTCAAAAATTAAATTAGTTTCAGAGACAATTCATTAAACTTTTTTATTTATTCTGAATTGTTTAGTTTTCAATTTGATGATATTAGTGTATAACTTTTAATACCAATCGATTGTAATTTATTCAAAAACGGTATCCCTTGTTTTTGATGCCAAATAATAATTTCAGTTTGGTTTGTGTGCCGAATAGTATAATTTTGAAGCCAAATACTTACCAATATCAAAATGTGTCGAAACCAATAATTGAGATTGTCTCTTTTATTAATTCATTGTACAAGTAATGAAGCAAGTAGGTATAGTACATAACATATTTCAAATATCATAGGTGTGGGCAGTAACCCACAGCAGTATATAAATCCGGGGTGCTTCATTACTTGGACTAAGAATATATGAATTAGTAGACGGTTAGTAGAGCTCACCAAGGAACCAGGGGTAATTGGCGCAAAACATACATTTTTCTCAGCGGATACTGTACTTGTGTGGATACCCTTGCAGTGTTGTGATCCCTGGAATATAAACATTACTTTTAGAAAGAGACTATTAATATACTTGAGGAGCTTTCTAAGGTTTGTAGCCCTAATTGCGTCGAGTTTTAGTGATGATCACGTGAGAAAGAATGTCTATAGATCGCCCCTAAGGTAGGTAATAGGTACCTTACGGACAGATGCTCCGCGTAGGAAACCATAGTATGAAACCTGATAAGCCAGGAGAGCGAGGATAAATGCTCGGATTAATACACGCTAAGTATCTAAAACTAGCTATAGCAACACGAAAGGTTACGAAACAGATCGATGTTGTACGCAAAGAAATCAATGAAATCCAGAGAAAAACTTTACTTCACCTGAACCAGGGTACGGAATACGCTTCGGCTGATAAGGGACATTTTTGTTTTGGCCTGAAACCTTTAAAAAAAGGTTTATTTGTAGAAAATTATTTTTGGATCGCCTTTGCTAGCCAACCAAAGACGTAACTTCGAAGAATTCAGATTTTTTGTAAATTGACATGACAGTTGACAGACGTCGTAGTTCTGTCATTATTCTGTCGAATGTGTAATTTCTACTTGTAACGGAACGGTGTATACGATTGTACGAAAAACACCCAATATTTTTTTTTAATTTACTTTTATGAATCAATAAATACATTTACTATGTTGGTAAATATTATAACATTTTTTTTCAAGTAATTAAATATCCTAAGATTTTTTATGGAGAGCAACACCGAGTTACTTCTACAAGGAGGCGGATCGATTTTACGTCATTTCTGAAAGTTATCTGTCGAGCCTGTCGGCGCAACCACCGGCGCGCAAGATTTTAAACGTGTTGTGCCGATAATTTCTTTCAGTATTAACAATTTTTAGAAATGGTTTACTGTAGGTTTACTTACAAATAAATAATTCCAGTTCCTAGGTAAAGTGATCTGAATTACTGGCTGTCCTTTTGAGGAAAATGTAAGTCTCTGACATTATTTCTTCATTACCTGCAAACGTGAACAGAAAAGTAATCTATTAATTTAATAACTCTTGTGATTAATCATTGGTTCATTTTAGAGCGAAGCTTATAAATAACTTGTTAACTTATAAATCTAAGGACACAGGGAAGGCGAAATATAGTTGGTAGATAGGTTGCTTCCTACTTATTGATTACAAATTCTTTCATTTACGTATGCGTAATCGCTATCATTCGGCGGATTACGAAAGACAAATAACGACTTGAAACACTGATAAGATGGCAAGGGTCAGAAGTTTAGTTTAGCTACTTGAGAGAATAATGACGGTGAGATATGGCTTGTAGCTAGGTTTAGTAAGCGTATAATTTCTGTACATTTTTACAAACGTTTACTTACCAAGCTACTACCTAATATATAAATTTATATATGTTCTATTAAGTAAGTAGGTGAGGTACGTATTCAGGCTTTACTCATAATATTTCTTCGTCTTTAGGTAGGTACCCACCTTACCTACCCAGTTACCCGACTATCCTAACCAAAAATATGAAGTATCTAGGTAGGAAGGCAAGTAATCTGTGTACTTGAGTACTAACCAGGAGGCGACCCAGACCGATGGAAGTGAACTGTATTGAACACTATCGAAAAACTGTAAAAAACTCGTAATAAGCCTTCTGATTTTAGCTAATAACGGTAGAAGTAGATAGTAGGACCTACTCAGCTGATTTATTTTGAATAATTAACCATTTTCCATAATGATAACATCACTAAATACTAGGTACTTACTACGTCAAGTCCTACGTACCTCCTACTGGCATTATATCGCGTCTTCAAGAATATGTTCTCTATCCATAAACGTTAAGTTTGATTATTTTGTAGCCTCGTTTTGTCCACTGTTATGGCTTTTTTAGGGTTCACAGATTACCCACGACCACCAAGGCCCAATTGTTATAGGTAGTTTCACTATGTTCGTCGTGTCTATTTATCTGTCTGTGCGCCCCTAATCGTGGCGTCTACTCTGCGAATCGATTTCGATATATCGAAACAATAAAGTCGTTGAAATGTACAATTCAGTCGAATTGACAGTTGTTTCGTTGTCAAAAACAAATTATCGTATCATCTATTATGGAGGATTCCGACATCGATTGTCAAAAGTAATGTCGTTCATTCCATCGCTTAAAACGAGTTGTAACGATGTTGGTAAGAGTAGGGTTTTGCACGATTATTGACCCGATATTATCGGTTGTTGATTTCAAGAGTAGAGGCCCAGAGCTCTTACCCGCAGACAATTATCTTATGATGATGAAACGGACATCTGCACTGCACAAATTAAGTTTAGGCGGGAATAATGTTTCTCTAAAAAAACACAAATGTTTGTTAAAAGAAAAATCAATTTAAAAAATAAGTAGGAGTATGTATATGTATGTATATGTATATATTTTATTATCATACCGAAAAACAAGACATTAAATCTACATTTATAACATCTACAGAAAATTATATAATGTTTAAATAAGTACTACCTATAATATTATTTATATTTTAGCTCAACTTAATAATTGTTTAATTAAAGCATGCGCTACACGGTTTGAAACCACAGTTTCTACCAAGGTGACCTTGCTAAAAACATATGTTTCAAACCGTGTAGATAGTGGTTTCAAACCAAATTTCGCATGACCTTTAAACGCCCTTGGTAGACAGGCTTGCCCAGCAAACCACTGGCAGAAACGGTGGTTTAAAACTTGCTTCAAACCGTCTAGCCGCTTGTTTAAAACCACGCGTACCACAGTCGCGCGCGCCACTGCACGCATCGAGCGCGGACGTATTGCGCGCACGCACGGTATTATGGAGAAAGAACGTGAGGTTATCACTGAATTCATCGAGTTATTTAGAGACCTACCCTGTCTCTGGGACTTAAGGTCTAAGTAGTACAAAGATTCCACGCAAAAATTTTTTTTTTACTTCAAATGCTCACAAAAGTGCCATACTAACTCCAAACTTTAGAAATTTTGATAAATAAGGAGCCATGGCGTCTTTGTAAATTGTAATAGTGCATTACAAGCGTTCTGAAAGTTTGGGGTTTGTTTTAAACCGTGTAGACAGAAAATGTTCTACCAAGGTCACCTTGGTAGAAACTGTGGTTTCAAACCGTGTAGCGCATGCTTTAGTAGGTCTCATATAGGTATTTAATGTAAGTTTGTAGGTAGGTATTTACTATTTATTTAAGCTACGCATAAGCATGTCTTAATGTGCGTAGTTAAGTATCTTGAGTAGGTAAATACCGACGTAAGTAGTGTATCTTGTTATGGTTAGTTTACTAGCTACATACCTACCTAAGTACCTACATTCCTATAAAAAGACTAGCTGATCCGGCAAACGTTGTTTTGCCTTATTGAACATAAAAAAAATGTTTGGGGTGAGCCACCCTTAACACTTAGGGTTATAAAAATTAGTTATAAACCTATTCTCAGACCCACTGAATATACATATAAAATTTCATCAAAATCGGTTAAGCCGTTTCGTAGGAGTATAAACACGAAAACTGTGACACAAGATTTTTATATACATATATAAAGATAGCAGTTATTGATTGATCGCGGTATTGGAGAAATTTCGTTATGCGCAACAATTATGCGCATTCTCCGAGTAGAAATATACTTAAATATAAATAATTCTAAAAAAGTAGCCGATGTCCTTCTCCAAGGTCCCATCTATCTCTATACCAAAATTAATCAAAATCAGTTCAGCGGTTTTGGCGTGAAAACGTGACAGACAGACAGACAAAGTTGCTTTCGCTTTTTTAATATTAGTAGGGAAGTAGGGATAGTGACTAAAATCAGTCAAACATATAGTCTAAGAGCCCGTGAACCCCATACCTACGTTATTTTATAAAAGCTGAAAGTTTGTCAGCGCATGCTCCCAACACAGGTAAGAACGATGGACCATTATGAAGTTTGGGTTACAGTGGCTTTGGCCGGTTACCGGTACTAAAGGTTTGTAAAATACCGTTCTAAATTCATCAAATAATAAAGTGTGATTTTTTGGTATTACATTCAGAATATTATTAAAAATCACGTTATGAATTGCCAGACACTTAACATCGTGGCAACCCCTTGCCAGACACCCTTTATGTTCATGAAATTATAAATCTTACCTACGTTATAGTATAAAAGCTGATTTTTATGTATAATACTTGGGTAATAATTAAATGATGTTTCCTCATTAGCCAGATATTTTTGATAGTCCAACCCCTTACCAGACGAGCATGTAGGGTAGCTGTAGGAGCGAGTGCGACAATTACTACCCAAACTTAGTAACTCAAACTTCATAATGGTCCATCGCTCTTACCTGTGTTGGAAGCATGCGCTGACAAACTTTTAGCTTTTATAAAATAACGTAGGTCTGGGGTTCACGGGCTCTTGATCTAATACGTCAATTTAGTAATATTTAAAATTTTTACTCGAGTTCAGACTTTGGTGCAAAAAAAATAAGATCGTTCGTATTTCACGAAATTAGAGCCATTAGGTACTTAACAAATGTCAAGTGAAATAGATAATTATTCAGCATGTGCTACAGGAACAGACCTGTAGCGCTAATTTGCATTTGCACCTCAATAGATGTGGACGGACCTTCGTGGACGGCCTGCGATATAAAAACTACCACCACAAAGGTCTGTTGTTCTTTAACCTTACAGTTTAAGAATAACCAATGATTCTATTTCAGCAAACAAAATGGCTCCCCCACCGATAGACCTGGACAAGTCTCCATACAACCTGAACACATACTTCGGGCGTGCTCAACATTTCCTGCGACTGACCAATCCTCTGAACATCTTCGCCTCAGACAGTCAGCTCAATGAGGCGCAACAGATCGTCAATACGTTCAAGTACAGTCCAACTTATAGTTTAGCTGATGTTACCGTGGCTGGCATTGATGATTTTAGATTTTATTTATATAATAATAACCTCAAAAACCAGCCAGTCGAATCTTTGAATTCAACTTGATGGCAAATAGTTTACAAATAAGGTTACAGATAATTGATTCAGGCGTGACCTTGCGGAAATCCATTACAAAACATGAAACAGATGGACAAATATTTAGTACAATTCCGCTAATCTATTCTTAAAGAGTTACCTCCAAAAGAAATTCGACACGTGTTTCGCCTCTCCACGAGGCATCCTCAGGAACACTTGACTCACTCCGCACCCCGACGAAAAAACACTCTGCTCTGCAGACTTGTTGCCTCGACCAACGTCCCCGTCTTATTCTGACGTTGGTCGAGGCAACAAGTCTGCAGAGCAGAGTGTTTTTTCGTCGGGGTGCGGAGTGAGTCAAGTGTTCCTGAGGATGCCTCGTGGAGAGGCGAGACACGTGTCGAATTTCTTTTGGAGGTAACTCTTTAAGAATAGATTAGCGGAATTGTACTAAATATTTGTCCATCTGTTTAATGTTAAATAAGGTTACTTCAATGGCCTAGATATAAAAAAAAACGAGAAAGTCTTAAAGTAGTCTCATATGATATGTAACATCTGACATCTCACCTTGGAAATAACCAACATTTACATGGTAATCCTAAATTAGTTTGTATAACAGCACACTTTATACACAACACTGTAGGTTAAGCGCACAGCTGATGCGTTCTCCTTCTCTCTTCCTCGTCACACACTGTCAAATTATAAGCCGCGCGCGCTTCCCCGGCTTCCTATTACACATTTTCCGTCCCTTTTCACGAAATGACTCCCACAGATCGGAGGAAAGAGGAAAGATGTTACACATCCAAAAATAGCCCAAACTTTAACTTTGAATTGAATTAAATTTGAATTTGAAGAATTATTTTATTTGAAACCTTGCGGCAAACCAACTGTTCCAAGAACGAGAGTGTTTTCAAAACAAACCCAACGAGAAACAATTGGTATTTGTATAATTTATATCTAGTTAAGTACCTACCTACCTTCTGAAGAAAAGGAAACATGAACTATCTTAGATACATATTTTGATAAACAAGGGTTTTACTTATATATTATTTTGTCGATGGAGGCACCGACACTGTTTCGATTCATCTAGAGAATCTTCATCAGGGTGACATTGATTTGCGGTCCGCTCGTTGCCGCTCGAATTCACTGTTCGCATCTTAGCTATTATAGGCTAAAATTATTATCCACCATTTCAAAAATGTCCCTACACCATAGAGTTACCTACTTGAATTCCTGCTACTAATTAAATTCGTGTCTTTAAATCTAAGATGTTTGATTGTTTGATTGTGGATCAATATACTGCTTGGCAGGTTTACATGAAACATGGTATAGATATATAATTGTCTATCTTAACACACACTACCTAATGTGATGTTTAAATATGATGCCATCTCTATTTTTTGACATTAAAATGACAAGGACAGAGCATACTTTAGCGTCACACTAGCTAACTATGTGATTATAAGATAGAGGGAGTCAGCATATAGGCTACTTTATATTAACAAGCGTGCGAAACTGCATAAGCTGCTAATACATATTTACGGGACCAGATAGAGCATGAAGGTAAGTACTTAAAAAAAAAACGTGCGTCTCAGGACGCCCGACAGAAGTGATAACTTAAACTAATGTAACTAGCGCTGTGGGTTATAGAGAGAGAGGAGGAGCCTGCCTACCACGTAGCAGTAGGCAGCGGTATAATTAACGCGTTACGTAACGAAGCGGTTTACTCTCCCATAAGAAGTTATCACTTCAAAAATTCGCGTCACAAAACAAACATCAATCTTGAGATTATTCCAATGTGTTCCAAACAGATACCTCTGCTAAAAATTGACTTGGAATCGGTATCCTACAGATTCAGGTGACGCTGCAGCATCAGGTAAACGTTGTGGTTCAATGATGACTAATCTACCTATTTATTGAGAGCATTCCAATCACCCGAAACAGCCTCTGCTGTAATTTAGTATCCTGTAGTATCCAGGTGATCCTGCAGAATCTAGTCAAGGTTACCATGTTCTTGCAATATCATCGAAGTAACATAATAACAAATTTCAACCCAATCAGATCTGTGGAAGTTGCTCAAATCCGTTCACCAATTTCTCTTAGTTCCATCGTAATGGCTGCATGATCCATTTTTGTTATGTGACTTTAACGAAGCCTTTGTTTGAACAGAAAAAGCCAGAGATTGCCGGCCGGCATGAATGAGGCGAAATTGTGGGAGATGAAGTATCTGTACGATAGCGCGTATCACCCTGATACGGGCGAAAAGATGTTCGTGCTTGGTCGTATGGCAGCGCAGGCGCCTATGAACACAATCATCACTGGCTGTGAGTCTCTAAGCTTTCTACTTGTCAGTTCCTAGATTATTTTTACATTTGGCATATTTAAGGGCGGCAAATTTGCGAACGGAATGTCTAATGAAAGAGACGATAAGGTTATCGGAAAGATCTCGTAGGCTTGTTCCTGCAAGACAGAAAACCGTCATAAGATTTTTTTTATTTATGTAAGAATTGATAATTGTTGCCCCTAATATTTGCTGCCTTAAGGTATTCCTGCAGCAGTGGGCATTTAGCGCTGTCCCGGACCGCGTGCGAATTATTTCGCGCGGACGCAGCGGCAGTGAACTCGCATGACCGCGCCAGCGACATAGTATAGAAATAAGCAGTAGGATAATTTTATTTTACTTTAGGATTTTTTTTATGATCAAACTTTGTTTATAGTACTATAAATTTGTGTTTTATAAATAAATAAATAATGCCGGACATTTCACACAGCATCATCTGGTCCCAAAGTAAGCTCAAGCCTGCTTAGCCTGTCGGTAAACCCACTGCACACTATTGTAAATTCAAAAGTTTGTACGAGCGCACGTGCGCGGCCAAATGGTGTTGTATGAAATGTCCACGACTGTTTATTCATTTGAATATTTTACATCAATTTTGGTAACATAATAAAAGATTACGATTAAAATTAAGATTGTATATACCATAGTTCTAATTGCTACTCATACTTGTTAACAATTAGCCGAAACGATCTCAATACTTGTTCTATTTGATCTCAAAACATGTCGTCCGCGGGATCCCACAGACTCGTGTAGCAATGCGTTAATCCACTGGAATTTTGCATCTAGTAAAGTATTTGAGTCAACCATTATCTACTTATGTAAAAGTTACTGGGCAGACTTAAACTAATAACTTCTGTCCTAAACTATTCGTAAATAACCAGTCTCGCATTATTGCCCCACTTATAATGTAATAATTTAGATGTGAGTAGGTTCCTGAACAGACGATGTTGCCTCAAAGACAGTGCCTATATTTTTCAGGAAAACGAGTGTAAGTACTTACTAGGTACTTCTACGAAAGTGGGATTGTATGTGGGGTGGGCAACTCTTTTTAACTATATCTACTACTAAATAGGGACAATCCATAAATTACGTCACACTTTAAACGGTTCAACGTGTGGTAAGGGAGGAGGGGTTGACGAGTGTGAGTGACGTGACGTCACATGTATAAACATAATGTAATATGACTAGTGCGAATATTATTCTATAACTATATAGACTATATTATTTTCGAATTTTAGCGAATTTTATCGCGCTATTCTCTAAAACATAAAATCAGACGTAGGCGCACACAATTGCAAAATCGCGTTAAAATGACACACTCCGAAATAGACTTCTGAATTTTGCGCGAATTACCTAATTAAATCTAAACTCTAAACTTAAATTCAAACATTTATAATTAGGGTTACAAAAACTGCGACCACCTTTTACAAGGACAGGGAGGGGCTTCAAAAATCATTAAATTCGTGTGACGTAATTTATGATTAAATGAATAAATAATGCCGGTCATTTCACACAGCATCATCTGCTCCAAAGTAAGCAGAGCTTGTGTTATGGGTACCACATGACTGATATACTAATAATAATATCTGGCCCCAAAGTAAGCAGAGCTTGTGTTATGGGTACCACATGACTGATATACTACTTATAAGTTTGCTTCTCAGCCAGGCCTTGGTCCAGTGCGCCACAGAGGTCCTCATGGGCCCATACATGGCCATTTTTTCAAATTAACTTTATCTAACCTCCAGGTATGATTACGTTTTACAAAACGAACGCGGCCACAGTATTCTGGCAGTGGGTGAATCAAACGTTCAATGCTGTTGTCAACTACACTAACCGCTCTGGTGCTACGCCTCTAACTAATTCGTAAGTCAGCCCTCAATTGTACATTTTTGGTTATCCTGTGTATCTCTAGGTTGATTGCGATTTAGATAACGCCTGGATGAAACTGTGTAAGTTACACAGTAAAGGTGTTGAGGAACAGTGACGGAATTACGTTGGTTCTTGGGATGCGAACGTGTTTTCGCAATTAGGCCGATGATAGGCCTTTTTTGCGTGACGGATGGAGACTGCTATTCCAGACACCCAATGTCCTCTAGGAAAGCCAGCAGCTTACTCCGGCCTACCAAGATGCTGAGCACGTTGGGTTGCCACACTACTGCACTCTAAGAGAATATCTGTCACAACAACTCCGGGATGGACAGCTTCACGTACCCTCCGAAAGCGCTCAGATTAGAATTTCAATGCGGTCACCCATCCTGTTACTGACTTAACGTTGTTACCGATCTTCGTAATAATTCTCGTGATAGGTAGGTATGGGTAAATAGATACTTGGTCTTTACTAATGATCACCAAGTAAAAATAAGACCTTCAGTAAATCGTTCAACAAATCAGTTATTTGTAAATAGATGAGTCAATCAGCTAATCTGACCAGTTTGTTTTAATAATAACGAATCTGAAATAACTGTTCTCGTCATGCCCTCTCAAAGTCAATCAATATTTTATACAAGATTAGTTTTGAATCGTCTTACATGTTTCATTTTGGTGACAATTCCATAAGGATCACTTTAAATCGTCTTACATGTTTCATTTTGGTGACAATTCCATAAGGATCGCTTTAAATCGTCTTACATGCTAGGTGAATTTAGGTCCTCTTAACCTAAGTAAGCCCGAGAAGAATCGGTAAGAAGTTCGTCTTGGTCTAAGCGCTTTTTTGCATTATAACTTATAACTAGTTAATCTACGGAAAACGATCAAACTAATATAAGGTAACAGTAGGTACCTACTACTTTCACTCGTAGGTACTCGTGACTACTCGTAACTTTCACTCTTACCCTTAGATTTAGAGACGAAACCAAGAGTAAGGTTACGCTTCTGGGTATACGCTGTCGTAAGTATACACCGATGTTTACTTAAGTATGTTATAGTTAAGGCTTAGTGTTTTATAGGGTTCTATACCTCAAAATGATATTAGGAACCCTTACAAGTTCATTTTATGTCCGTATGTAGGTATATCTGTGTGTAAAGAGCTTTTAGTCAGTAACGCGTGGAGGTATCTCCACGCGTTACTGACTAAACTTGGTAACATGAAATTCATATTCAATACGTATCGATCGAGCGTAGAGCATTGAGGTTGAATAGTGAGCAGCTAAACCCTGAGACTAAGCTCCAGAGTCTTCTGCAACGCCGGAAAATTGATTGCCTTTCGATCTTTTATAGAATGCATTTCGGATAATGTGTTCAGCAATGATCTAATTCCACCATCTCCTGTTCACAACAGGACAAGCCGACGTACCGCTCCGTACCATCCATGCCTTATCAGTCTACCACCCTTACGAACAATGCTTTTTGCTTCCACATTTATAATGCGTACAGCCAAGGATTGGAATGCTTTGCCGTTGTCTGTTTTTCACAAAACCAACAATTTGACAATCGTTTTATTGATAATTTCAGAGAGCTGTTGACATCTTACTGTGCGGCGTGTGGTGGTGCTTTAGGGACTGCTTTATATCTCAACAGCAAAGTCAAGGTAAGATTATATCAACTATCTCACAAGGATTTATATAGTTTTTATATAGTTTATTAAATTACAGTTTATGTCTGTTTTTGTTGTGAATTATTATTTCTTGCTAGTTAATCTTAATTACTCTTTGTTTTTCTCTCTTTTGTACGCATCATACCCACCATTCGTTTATAATATATTTATTCCTAAGGTTTGCTGGAAGAGAACTCTTTCTAGGGTTAAGCTCGCCTGTGTACATGCCATATGATAATGTATGTTTCAAAATGTTCAATGTGTGTAAGTACAATAAAGAATAAAATATCACTTTGAAAAGTCGTACTGTAAGATGATATTCACCTAGCATGTAAGAGTCATACATGCTAGGTGAATTTAAGTGCCAGTTTCTTCTATCCTAAGTTGTAGAAGTACATATTAACAAAAAACTCGTCTTGGTCCAATCTTATTTGTATGGTCTTTAGCTGCAGCGACTTACTCGTGTTTTAACTGAATAAGAAGATAATCTGACTTCACTTAAAAGTTATAAAATACTTAGGGCGGCTTGCGTAACGAACTGCTTAAATTTTATTTAGTTAAACACGTTTACCGGGTTAAACACAATTAGCCTAAACGTGATTATGATTGTCTTGCACAAGATGGTTTCCAGGGCCATTTAACTAAACATTTAGCGCGTTGGTAACACAGTTTCATCCGTCCCATTTCACGTTTATTACGTCAAACTTTAGTCAAACTTTCATCAATCGGGATCGGTCTTTTGCGTAAAATGGAAAAATGTCTTTAAGTAGTGTCAAAACTGTCATTATCTTTCGGAATTTGGCAGTCATATGTAATTTTTGTTTAGTATTTTACCGCGAAGGGCATTATCGAATTATTGGATAGATTTTTTTATTTTTTTGTTTTGAAGTGGTTTGTTTGTTTTTTTCGTGGTTTTATAAAATCTACATTGCAACAGAAATGTCGGACCAAAAAAGAGAGTGCTAGAACAAGAGCCCCTAACTTCACAAAAGTAGATCAAACCTTATTATTTCGGGCTATGGAAAGTTACAGAAAAACTATTGATAACAAGAAACTGACCAAATTTGTTTTTATCAAGAGAGTCAAATAATGTAGTTCTTGGAGAAAGTTATCTTGCTGTAATGGGTCGGCTATATACTCAATAATCTCTTCATCATCATCTGAGAAGTCCCATAAATCCATTATAATTGAAAAACCACGCAGAAATGCATAAACTACACAAAACACTTTCTCACAATAAAAATAAGCTCGACAACAGCATCTACAACTGACTGAATACAACAACAGATGGTCAATAAAAATGGCGCTAAACACACTTAAGTTTCGCTAAATGCCCATTTTTGGGCATTTAATTTTGACAGTTCCGTAACTATGTTTAAGGGCTTAATTTTTGTTGTGCAAGATGCTAATTGTGTTTAGTTGCATAATAGTACATTATGGTACTAATGTGTAATGTTGGTGATTACCGCTGAGGCGCCATTGAGACCCGAGCCGTTAGGTTAGGTTAGGTTAGGTTAGGTTAGGTTAGTATCCACGGACCTGCTAGGTTGTCCTCCACGGACCTGCTAGGTTGTCCTAGTGGGCGGGGAGGTGAACCCCGACGTGGCGCGTCCCCAGGTGGCGGATAGGGGATCGGCTCCCAGAAATGGGAGCTACCGGTTTACCGGCGCGGACCAAACACCAAAGGAGGGAGGGTTGCGTCGTCCTGCCCGGTTTTCCGCGAGTCGGCTGTATGGGTCAGTTTCCTTGCGGGATTCCGAGTGGGGCGGCACTTCGTGCGGTGCTTTATGCAGCGCATCTCGCGCAGGCGGGACGCCCTTTTCAGGGCGCAAGGGGGGGTTACTGTTGGAGAATCGGGGGACTCTCTAACGGTCTGCACGACCCCCCTGTGTGAGGGCACGAGGGGTGATTTTTGGTTTGAGCAAATTTACCCCTCCATAGAGGAGAAAGGGCCCTTTTTAGGGCCAACCACCGGGGCAAGATGGTTGAATGCTAACGCGACCCCATCTTGTCCCAGAAAGGTGGAAGAGGGACTCATCCCAGGTTTTTAGTGGGTATGCCGCCGTGAGGTAGGCGGAGACTCCCACATAACCACCTTGCTCCCCCGGACAGGTGGTATCCATAAAGGATTTTCCTGGGTCAAAAAAAAAAAAAAAAAAAAGGTTAGGTTAGTATTTTACCGCGAAGGGCATTATCGAATTATTGGATAGATTTTTTTATTTTTTTGTTTTGAAGTGGTTTGTTTGTTTTTTTCGTGGTTTTATAAAATCTACATTGCAACAGAAATGTCGGACCAAAAAAGAGAGTGCTAGAACAAGAGCCCCTAACTTCACAAAAGTAGATCAAACCTTATTATTTCGGGCTATGGAAAGTTACAGAAAAACTATTGATAACAAGAAACTGACCAAATTTGTTTTTATCAAGAGAGTCAAATAATGTAGTTCTTGGAGAAAGTTATCTTGCTGTAATGGGTCGGCTATATACTCAATAATCTCTTCATCATCATCTGAGAAGTCCCATAAATCCATTATAATTGAAAAACCACGCAGAAATGCATAAACTACACAAAACACTTTCTCACAATAAAAATAAGCTCGACAACAGCATCTACAACTGACTGAATACAACAACAGATGGTCAATAAAAATGGCGCTAAACACACTTAAGTTTCGCTAAATGCCCATTTTTGGGCATTTAATTTTGACAGTTCCGTAACTATGTTTAAGGGCTTAATTTTTGTTGTGCAAGATGCTAATTGTGTTTAGTTGCATAATAGTACATTATGGTACTAATGTGTAATGTTGGTGATTACCGCTGAGGCGCCATTGAGACCCGAGCCGTTAGGTGAGGGTCTTAAGAGAGCCGAGGACGGTAATCATCAATACACACGTGTATCATACGACGTTTTTCAATACACTTGTGAATAAAATAACAATAAAAACTCATTTTATTTTAAAATTAATTTAACTAACCTTAGTAGCCAGATATTGGTTATCTGGAGCATCTTTTATAAATTTTTCAATATCTTCAGATGATAAAACCTTTGATTTCTTGCTTCTAAATCCATCGGATAGTCTCTATAGATACGCTGACAAATTAGAGTATGTTTTTAAGTCCACTCAATTATTTGTTCGGACTGTACTCTTTAACATTGAGTATAAACACCCCAAAGAGCTAGGTTTGTACTTAGAAGATAATTCTTTAAAGTACGCCATGAACACATTTTCTGAAAAAGACTGCGTATTCTTGCTGTTTTGCCATGTTATGAAATTTTGGTACGCTAATAGATATTTTTCCTTGGAGTTTTCAGGTAGTAAACTTTCCATAACGTTAAGAGCTTTACATCTTATATCGGGCGGTGTTCAACATAAATCATTTTCTTCGTAACTAGTACTTGTAGACATTTTAATTAATAAATAACTATAATTTCAACAGTGAAAACGTGTTGTGAAAAATGATTCGCTATGGCGGGAAAAATTAATCTGTTTTCCTATGCGCGCGCATTGCGATCAGCCAAAGACTAAAGGGATGAGGTTTTTTTTTTATTTTCCGCGCATAGAGTTTGCGCCTATTCTGCCGCGTACAAAATGGGGAATTTAAAGTTTTCTTTTGTTACAGAGAAAAAAAAAATTATATTTGAGTGAAAGTTTTATTTATCAAACACGCACGAGTTAAAACGAGAAAAAATCTATTTAAATACGAAGTTGCATGAAATGAGCAAGCAATAGGAACATTGATTTTGTTCTATTAAACACGATATTTTTTTGAATAAAATCTTTTTTAAGAACAAAGCACCTCAACCAATAAAATTAAAAAAAAAACTATAGCAATGAAAAAGTCACAGTTTGATTATGGGTGTCATTCTGTGGCTAATTGCGGTGACCATAGAAACCATTGACCTTAAAAACGTCGTATGATAACACGTGTGTTTTGATGATTACCGTCCTCGGCTCTCTTAAGACCCTCACCTTACTGCTCGGGTCTCAATGGCGCCTCAGCGGTAATCACCAACATTACACACTATAGTACCATAATGTACTATAATAATTGTTAATTCTCATACATTTGGCAGATTCAAGAGACGGCAAATTTGGGGACCAATTTTTTATTTGTATCATCTTTCCTCTCGCTTTTAGAGGTGGCTTTTAGTTTGTCAGATGGTACCAACCCATTTTCCGAGAGGTTGGTACTGTCAGCCAACAGTGTCTGCGTGTGTGTGACGAGAAAGGAAAAGGGAAATAGAGAAGGAAAATGCGTCAGCTGTGCGCGCTTAACGTACAATGTTGAGTATAAAGTGTGCTGGTATAAACTTATTCAGGATATGTTAATGTTGCTTATTACAAAGGTGAGATGTCAGATGTTACACATATGCGACTACTGTAAGGCTCAATAGTTTAAAAAGAGTTGAAACGTTTTAAAAGGTTCAAAAGATTTTACCTGAAAAGAATTTCGAGACAACAGATTTGGCATCGATGTAATAACAGTCGCGGGAAATTGATGGATGATGCGGGTTGTAGCATTATTTAACGAACAACTTTATAAAATATCTTACGCAATAACAACTGATATTCAAAAGTATATGAATATGAAAATACTCAATACCAAGGTATTTCAAGGTTAGCTTTCTTAAAAACATCGTAAATATCAAAACAATCACGGAAATTCCATTAGGTATCTTATCATATCACTTGTTATCACCTTATCAGGACAACACGCATCACAGTGGAAATTGCGTTATCAGTATAAACAGCTATTTTTGGTAGTCAACATAAGCACTGAATAAATAGTACTTACCTGGTTCGTGCCTGCTAACACTTCAGATTGATATACGTCAGAATTGGAGGTGTGTCGTCTTGAGTAATGTTTTAACATATTTAACCGACTTCAAAAAAGAAGGAGGTTCTCAATTCGTTGTAATCTCTTTTTTAATGTTTGTTCACCGATTACTCAAATAAACCTCAATTAAAAAAAATGTTTTTTCAAAATATTTATATTTTTTCAAATTGATTGATTTGAAAAAAAATATTTTTGTCTTACTTCCCAGATTTCAATGAAATCGGTCGATAAATAATCAACAAAAATCTAAAAAATGTAGGGTCGGGTTGGTGACAGTGAACCACCTAAAATTTGAGCGAGATTTGTGTCAACCTTATAAGTCGAAGAACTACGTTTTATATCTCAAACGATAGGTTATCTATCTAGCTTTAAAACTGCATTTATAAAATAATTTATATTTTTATAATAACTGCCACAGGAACGACAGCGTCCTGATGCTTTAATGCTGACTACTCAAATCGTAATGGCGTCGACATTTCACTAGGTACCTATATTCGTTCCCCATTTAAAATTCATTAAGACATTAAGGTGGTCTTGGATAAAAGGAATTCCCAAATTCTATTATTGGCATCATAAACATTTCATTGTAATCCGTCATGTAACTCTTATTAAGACGTGCCATGTATGTCCACTTAGCGAGTGCATACACGATTATACTACAAATACAAACAGTTTGTTTAGAGATTAGCTGGCTCTGCTGACTGTGTGATGTCATAGACGCGCCCCCATAACAGATTGTTTATGTCAAGAAGAGCTCAAGGTGTTGCTAGCCTGCCATCCATCCCCGCGGTATCTAGTTGATGAAACGTAATTACATAAAACGCTAGTCTTGGGTCTCGCAGCCCCCTGACAATGAGGATCAGTAAAGTTATAGTAAATTCAAAATAACTGGTATTCACGTTATTGTTTATAACATAAGAATAATATATCCTTTTGAATTATCCTAATCGAACCATTACGAATATTAGGTACGAAGATAGGTAATAAACATTATGCCTTCACGATTCGATAACTGGCGGCGACCGTCCCTGTGACGTCACAACTAACGCGCCAAAAACTCAGTGAACTTCGCTTGTAATTTCGTCATAACTTCGTAATTTTTTGTCGTAGTACAAACATTTTTGCATTAAGTATATGTTAAGGACTCACTGTATAAAATATAAGATTTAGACTATTGTAAATTTTTGCTGTACTAGTAGATTTATTCCAGGAACTTCATGCTAGTATTGCGTTTATTCCTTGGAGGAACTTCGTGTGTTACACAATAGTTGTACCACGTTGGGCGCCAATATTGGATTTCTCTACTAACTTAGATAGGTTCCATCCCAACCATGACAACGCCTTGCGCCATTTTTGTTTTCATGACTGTGGAGCTCACAGCGGGTCCTAACTAAGATGGACGGTGTTATGTCTACAGGGTCTTAATAACAACTTCATGGACTACCAAAATCATGGAATAACAAAAACGCCATGCGCCATCTTGGTTTTGATGACAGCCGAGAGTGATAATTGTGTTTTTTATAAGAAAATCCTTTTTTTTTAGAAAATGAAGCCTATTTACGCCAGGTTGGTGCCATTCGCGGCCGTGTGCTGCGCTAACGTCATCAACGTTCCGATGATGAGGAAAAAGTAAGTCGACTTGCACTTAACTATTAGATAAGGCGATATAAACATGTACAATTTGACACAACATGAAGGTAATTAGTTACATTGGCATAATCGATTCCAGCTTCAGTTTGATTTGAGATGGTGTCTTGACTTACGGCCATCTCTGATGTCATCGATAAATTACGTCGCATGTGGGAGGGAGGGGTTTTAATAAAGTTTGACAATAGAGGGGAGGTGAATGCTTCGTGACGTCTCATCACTTATGGCAGGTCACACAAATGTTACTAGCAATGCTACTAGTTGACTGGACAGCAGTACCTACGTTCTAACCAGGGGGTCTAGACAAATGCCTTACGCTAACATTTCCTTCACGATAACGACTTCGCGGAAAGATGGAAATAACAGCATCAGCCACGGTTCAGTAACGAGACTTATCACAAGCTCCATAGTGTCATATCCATACAATTTAATATTTCCGAACGGCAACAGTAAGTGGATCTTGCAAGAGCATTGGTGATCTAGTATTGGTGTGATGGTCCCGCCTTCTGATCCTAAGGTCATTGTTTCCAATCCGGTCGTGCACTGTTCTGTTCTAAAAATGTAGGTATGTGCGTTATACCTACGCCCAAACTGTACAGGAAAACCGGCATGTGGTAGAACTATAAAAATTCGAAGACATTATGTCAAGTACAAGGAGCCTCCGAGGCGGACTTCAACCTTTCACCACACTAGTTCAATAAGAGATACTGCTCTGCTCACAAGCTGCGCTCAGAAGATTTTCCACTAGCTAAGTTCAAACATCTTATTTCGTATTCTCCCAACTGTTCAACTTGCGGAGTTTTAGAACATGGTTATTATTGCTGGTGGGCTGTACTCAGAGCCAATCTCTAATATATGTTTAAAAAGTATGATCTGAATTTGCTGGATGTAGGTCTGACACTCTAAAATACGTGTTTTGGCTGCCTCTTTGCCTAAAGCGGCCAAGGCACTCTTATCAATAGTTTTTAATATAGTTTATAGAATTTAAAGTGGATTAATTTCTTTGGGGAAACTCAACAGACTTAAAAAGAGCATTTATCGCACAACAAAAATGTGTAAGGGCCATTGGCGGGATACCGCCCTGGGAATCATGCAAACCACTCTTTAAACAATTAAATATTCTCACACTACCTTGTATGTATATCCTGGAGTCTGCTTTGTTTGTTAGAAAGCACAATCAACTGTTTGTTAAAGCTAGTGAGGTATATTATAGAAACACAAGAAACCAGGACAGAATTGTATTGCCTAAAGTTCCAAAGACGAGTATGTATATAAATAGTAGCTATACAATATGCGGAAATGTATATAATTCCATACCTGACTATATAAAAAAATTACCATTAAATAAATTTATTAAGGAACTCAAGACCTGGTTACAAGCTAAATGTTTTTATAACGTATCTGAATTAATAAAATGACATAAATTTAATTATGTAATATTCCTAAGTGACGTTTATATTGAATTATTATTATGTTACCCAGTTTTTTTTTTTTATAAATATCTCACATTGTTAGAAAATATTGTACACCATTTATCAAATGGTAGCATAGCGAACTTACCAAATAATAAAACCTGTAATATACCTATGTTCCACAATAAATGAATTATGAATTATTATGAATTATGTGTAAGTTAAACCAAGGTAGACATAGTCGGGAAGCGACTTCAAGCCCTCTGTCAAATAAAATATTTAAAAAAAGATATAGGGTTCCAAAAGGAAGGAATAAAAATGACCACACTGATAAGAAGAAGAAGTGGATCTTGTCTACCACTGGCCACACATTTAATAAAAGTGTTACAGACATAGATGAATATACATTATCCGATTATGCAATATTTCAATCACTTAATTTGTCCTGTAATTTGTTAATATAAATAACTTATGAATTTTCATCGTACGAAGAGCTGATCGGGCCGTTCTTAATATATGTATATTGTTGCAGTGAGCTTACGAAAGGCACACCAGTCTTTAACCCGCAAGGTACGAAGGTGGGAGAGTCCATTAATGCGGCACGGAACGGGATAGGATTTGTCGTCGTGTCCAGGATACTAATGGCACTTCCTGGAATGAGTATGTATCTTTTGAATTAGACACAATGATTTATTAGTTAAGGAGAGCGAAGCGAGCTCCGGAAATCTGTGGTATACGCTCAGAGATTCATGTGTGTCTTTGAAGCCATTTGCTGAAAGAACTACCTTTTAGGAAGACGAATACTATACCAGCAACGAGAGTATCTTACGAGTTTACGAGTATCTTAACGCGTTCTATGTTATATTGAATCAGTCACTGGAATTCATTTCAAAGTTATTATAATACAAATATTTCAGTGATGTTTTGTGATATAGGGACATTCAGCAAAAGATAAGTTTTAATTTTCTTATCGTGTCACTTCTTTCAAACCAGTGGCATTGTGGTGATATGAATATCGCCGTTTTGCGAAATGAATATTCTGAAAAATATAATTCATGATACAAGCCATTTTTCGACTTAACTTATTTATTATTTATTTATTATTATTACCTCCACATTTATTGTTTAAGAATCTATCGTTTTTAACTACAAGTGGAAACTTTTAATTGGCCCTCTGTAAAATATATGCCTTGCACAGGTAGATATATGACATATTTCATAATTAATATTGTACCTGCATTGCTGTAAGTTTTCCTAAAACAAAATATACAAAAATAATATACGTTTGCGTTGACATTTCACGAAAGTACCCGTTACGAGAAAAAGACGGTCTGTATAAAAGTTTTGCAACCGAGAAGTTTTAGCTATGTATTTTTCTGTCCAGCTTTAACCCCATATCTGACGAACGTCGCTGTTCGCCGCGGCTTGTTCTGTCACTACCCCCTTGCCGTGATCCCCTTCCAAGTGGGGTTGGTAGGGTTGTGCGTCACATTCGCAACCCCGCTTTGCTGTGCGCTGTTCAACCAAACCGCGTCTATCTCTGTTGACAGCATCGAAGAACCCCTCAAGGTATTTTACCTAGATGTTTTAGTAGCCGCTGTGTTTTTATTTAGCTGGGTGAACAGAGGGTCTAGACATGATCCACTTCTGGGCCTCTGTTGCGAGGATGGTAAGTAATCTTACAGTTCCATTCCGTAATTAGGTAGGAAGAATTCCGTTTAATTAGGTAGGTAGAATTCCGTTAACAGAATTAACACTGATTAAACTTACGTTAGAATTTGAACTGCGATCACCATAATTAATTAAATTAGTAAGTAAGACTCCGTTATTAGTAGAATCAACATGGGTTTATATTTAACTAGGATTAGAAATAGTAAAATTCTGTAAGTAAATTAGGTAGAATTCTGTTATTTGTACAATTAACATTGATTAATCTTAAGTAAGAGTTAGAACGGCAATTAGTCAAATTCTTTAAGTAAATTTATTTGTAGAATTCAATTATTACAATTATTTAATTAGTAAGTAGAATTCTGCAATAAATAGAGTTAACACAGGTTAATGTTTTCGGTTAAAATTAGAAGTACCTAGTGTAGTGTCCCTGATAAAGGACATTTACTAATTTTAAAGGTAAAGGCACTTATGCAACCTATTTATTATTTTTATTTGGATATTATTTTATTTGGAGCATAAGAAATGACAAAATCCGAAATCTAATATTTAAAAAAGCGTATCAAATGAGAAAAATATATTAACCGATATACGCTTGGTAGTACAACGTAGACATTTATTTTTTATTAGTTATTTTTTCATTCTCAAGTATTATTTTATTTCAGGCAAATTTAAAGTACTACTATCCGAAGATCAAAGAATTTACTTACAGAAGAAGGATTAACTTACATCGAGATTAATTCGGTTCACGTTTGTTTATGTTCAGATAAGTTCTAGGATGAATTCGTAGTTTTATTGTAATAAATACATGTGGCAACGAAACTATTTATTATTAAACTAATTTTATTTATTTCAGGAGGATATAAAGAAGAATTACCCTGAGATGAACGAAGTATACTTCAATAAGGGACTTTAAATTTATCTTCGTAGGGCTGTAGGAAATCATTATGTGAAAATATCTATGACAATACATACGTACGAGTGCGCTTTCATGTTCATCTTGCGTTTTCAACATTCAATTCGTCTTGCGGCAAGCGTATGTAGCTTCGCTTAGGATTAGGTACTTGGTACGTAGTAATTTGTACTTGGTACTTTGTACTTAGTAATTTGTACTTGGTACTTTGCACTTAGTAATTTGTACTTGGCACTCAGAACTTTGTTCTTTGTAATTTGTCCTGTAATTTAATTTGCATTGTAATTTACTTGTCACTTTTTACTTGGTACTCAGGACTTGGTGTTTAGTACTTGGTACTTTGTTCTTTGTACTTAGTACTCAGTGCTTAGTACTTGGTACTTCTTACTAGGTCACTGGTTGGAATATGCGATTTATCACCTGTACCTGTACCTGTAGTAACGGATCGACATGTACTATTGTTAAACTAGTTTTAGCTAGCTCATGTGCTATGACGTTTCACGCATGCACCAGAACGCACGATGAACATAAAAGCGCTCTGATGTAAACAAAGTTATAGAAGTTGAATGTGTGATCTTCGAAGATCAAATATCAATACAGCTGTCAATTGGAAATGAATTGAATCAATTTGGAATATATAAGTTTTGTAGAACTAGAGGGAAAGTATGAAAAGATCGCGCTTTAACTATAGGCTCAGGCGTAGATGTCTAAACACATGAACTAAATACGTTACACTTATTAGTAGCTCCTATTATAACCTTTACTAGTTTGGCACTACATGTGATATATTATTTGAGAAATGAGATCAAAAATATTAAAAATGCCATACAAACTTCGTTATGCAATCAGTGACATATCAAATAAAAGGTTTCTACCAATCTATTGAACGAAGTGACACCTCAAATACTGAACTTCAAGGTTTTTAAAGAATTCTTGAGCTGAATCTGTTAAACGAATATCCCAAAATGAATAATAGATTGTATTCTTCCCTTTTACATTTATTTTCATATTATTTAATTCTAAAGGAAAAGTGATTATCTCAAACATTCCTAAGGATATTTTTAATTTATAAAGTGGTTGAATTATTTTGTAGGATGTTTTATAGATTTTTTTATATTTTATTATTGATCAATTTGATTCCCATATTTGGGTGATCTTTAGTTATATAAATAGCTCGATATTTAGGTTGTGCAATTATTTCTTTAAGAATTTAATTTTTAGTACTCATTATGACTTATTTATTTTGATTATTGGGCAAATCTTACGATCAGTTGTATGTTTAAGGAACTACTTATATTATCCACAGTTTTATCCTATTAGGGTCCTCCTATTATAACAGGTGTAATTTTATACAAGTTTTTTTAAGAAGGCTACTCAAACTCTGTCAAAAACGTAAGTACATTATTATAATACACTTTCATCTCAACCTTTATATTGTGGTAATTCTAATGTTGCACTTAAACCAAAACTGTAAAAATATATATTTTACTACACTTATTAAAGTGTAAATAAAGACCGCGATTCACTAACTTACTTTTTTTTTAAATGCATCAACAGAATCGCTTCCAATGTATTGGGTAGGTATGTATCTAGCGTATCTGAAACCATCATATTGTAAGCTCATATAAATATAGGTCATGTACTCGGCAAACCTATTTCGATATTATCGTTTTCAAATTGAAATCATCGTATCGTCAGTTTTGGAGGATTAAGACATCGATTGTCCAAAGTAATATCGGTCGTTCCATCGTTAATAACAAGTCAAAACGATGTAAGAGTAGAGTTATGCACGAGTAATGTCCCGATATATCCTTTATCGTTTTACTGAATAGTCCCCTAGGTCAATACATTATGAAAATATACGAGAATCTTCGCAATGAAAAGTATTGACATAAAGCTAAAAGTAGCATTTGAACGCTGCCCTTTTAATCTAGCAGATTTATTTTTATTATATAGCAATAATAGTTTTAGTAGAAATCGTGCAATACATTCCAAATAGACATAGCTGTTAGTTGCGTAATACGAGTAGTATGGGCATATTGGTACTTGGTACTTTGTACTTTGGTACTTGGTACTTGGTACTTGGTACTTGATACTTTGTACTTTGGTACTTTGTACTTTGGTACTTTGTACTTTGGTACTTTGTACTTTGGTACTTTGTACTTTGGTACTTTGTACTTTGGTACTTTGTACTTTGGTACTTTGTACTTTGGTACTTTTGTACTTGGTACGTGGTTGGCCCTTTTTGTGTAGTGAATGAAGGGTGTAGTATGGACATTGTAAATCCACTGTTATTCTATGACATGCCATAGTAAGGCATTTATCGACAATAATTATTAGCATTTATGTGTTGCTTAGCATCTTAATGTTGTTCGCGTTATCCTTAAATGATATGTACGAAATAAAAATATAATAATGTAACTGTTCAGTATTTTTTCTAGTAACCCTTGTTTTAAAAATGTAAATATTGACCGACAACCCACGCTATACTATCTAGCTCCAAACTAAGAATAGCTTGACTTGAACTAGATCACTTATAAAAAACTTATATATTTTTAAATACTTGATACTTTACACCACCCAGACACAGAACAAACAGCTATGTTCATTACAAAAATATTTGTCCTGGAAGGGAATCGAACCCACAACCTACAGCGCAGAAGAGACAGCTACTACCAACTTGAGCTGTGAGGCAAATCAATTTACCGATAAATCTTTTTACACTATCAAAAAAACAAAAAATCAAACAGTCTGCTGACTACTGTAATCCTCGAAACTTGGCAGATTTCTTCTTCTTCTTCTTCTTGGTTCCTTTCGAGGGGGACAATTACTATCTTCGCTCCCCAAGTCAAACTGTCCTGCCTGCTCACCAACTAACGAGGCTCTTACGACCGACAGTGGCGGTATAACCATTCAAAAATGGCGCAACTAAATAACCAGACTGGTACCGCAGCAGCGCCACTGGTGCGAGGAGTTACACCCTGCAATCGCCAAATCGCAAAACCTTCTATGGCAATGCATGATATACCACGGTACCCAGTTCCCGGTCACTCCATTCCGCTATTCCCGACCACGGCGGCGGTCACGGTTTCGGCGGGGTAGGGGGTATGAAGAATCACCGGGCTAGGGTAGGCCGCAAACCTTATAAACCTAAAGTGACCCCGGCTACGTATAATGGACGCACGCTGAAAAAGCAATTGAGCAGAATCGGGGGTCGAAAATATTCGTCCAGCCACTCGGGAGAAGCCACTTGATAAGGTCGACTACACAAAAGGGTACTGTAGTCGCTTCTATGCCGGAGATTCTCTCGGAAGAGATTTATATTGGCAGCTCTACGCATTACACGTAGAACGGAGGACTTGCCCAAGCTCAGCTTGGACGAGATCGAGTTGGCCCTAAAACAGCTTAAAAATAGAAAAGCCCTAGGTGTGGATCGTGTTACGACTGGGCTTCTGAAAGCGGGAGGGACCTCCTTTCTTAAAAAGCATCAGGAGGTATTTAACGCTGTGGTATTTCTCTGGGAGAACTCCGCATGCATGGAACAGTGGCGCAGTGTCTGGTTTTCAAAAAGGGTGACAAAATCCTTTTGAAAAACTATCGACCCATATCGCTTCTGAGCCATATAAGCTGTTTTCAAGGATCATCTTGAACCATCTTGCCCGAAGACTACGAAGTTTTAACCGTCGGAACAGGCCGTGTTTCGAAGTACAGAACCAACAGACTGAACATATTTACCTACGGCGCGGAGTGCGACAGGGTGATGTCATATCACCGAAACTATTCACCAACGCACTGGAGAATATGTTCAAGACGATGTACTGGAAAGGCCGCATTAATATAAATGGCGCACACATCTCCCAATTGCGATTTGCAGACGACATCGTCACCATGGCTGAAACGTTGCTGGATTTACAACAGATGCTGGACAGCCTTGCGAATTCGGATGAACTCGGATAAAACCAAAGTTATGATCAACGAGTACGTTGATCCGGAACCGGTCGCCGTAAACTGAGTCTCCCTCGAAGTTGTTTTCGAATATTTCTACCTAGGGCAGTTGTTCTAACTAGGTAGGTAGAAACAACTTTTACAAGGAAGTTAAGAGACGTATACAACTAGGCTGGGCAGCGGGCAGCATTTGGGAAACTTCGTCGAGTCTTCTCATCGCCCATACCTCAAAATCTAAAAAAGAAAGATTTTAATCAGTGCGTTTTTTTTATTTTTTTATCATAAATAGACCTACGTTTGACCACGAACTCGCCTGATGTTAAACGACAATGTGGCTGACGACGGGGCACGCAGCCCTAGAAGATACCTATTTACTCTTGACTTGAATAGACCCTAATTGTAGTTTAAGACAGACGACGGCAAAGCATTCCAATCCTTGGCTACACATTATAAATGTGGAAGCAAAGCGCATTGTTCGTAAGGGTGGTAGACTAACAAGGTATGGATGGTATTGAGCGGTACCTCTGCTTGTCCTGTTGTGAAAGGGAGATGGTGGAATGAGATCATGCAATTCCTGGGCACATTCTCCGAAATGTTTTCTATATTAGGTCGAAAGGCAAGCAACTTTACGCCGGTGCTCGAGACTCTGGAACATAGTCTCACCGTTTAGTCACCGGCATAGCTTAGCGAATTACCAACCTAAAGTGGCAATGGGCAGGTCACATATGCCGCAGAACCGATGGCAGTTGTGGCAGACTGGTTCTTGAGTGGAGGCCGCGTGTCGGAAAACGTAGTGTAGGGTGCCCTGTAGCTAGGTGTAGCGATGATATTCGTAAGGCAGCGAGCAGGGATTGGAAGAGGAGAGCTGAAGATCGAGCTCAGTGGCGAGCCTTTGGAAAGGCCTATGTCAAGCAGTGGACTGACACGGGCTGATGATGAATGATGGTCCCATTTCATATAAAATAACTACAGATTATTTTGCTTGAATCACAATAAACTTTGTTTTTCTTTTGTTTCCTTGCTTTTATTTCAATTATTCACACCAGATTTAATAACTAGCTTTATTACAATAAAAATATCAAAATTACTTTTGATAAACATGGGCTTTACTCAAGTATTATTTAGTCGATGGAGGCACCGACCCTGATTCGATTCATGTAGAGAATCTTCATCAGGGTGAGTTTGATCCGCGGTCCGCTCGTTACCGCTCTAGTTCATGGTTCGTACTCAATGGTAAAATATATTTTATATTTTTGAATATATAATTGAAATGGTATATAATAAGATAAGTGTACGACATAGTTAAAGTCGCAGGTCGTACATGGGTTAGATTAGCGCAAGACCGAGATGGATGGCACAAACGAAGAGAGGCCTATGCCCAACTGTGGGATGAGACTGGCTGCACATGATGATGACATTGAAAATAAAAAAAACTAATAAATACATTCTTAGTTTATTTAATTATTGTGATTACATGACTTTTTATTTATAGTTACCTAATTAGTAATAATATAAGATACACAACACGCGGCATTGAAATGGATCGATAACATTCTACTGTAAATAATAAATAATTTACGGTTTACATAATATATAAAACTTATTTCTTTACAGACACGAATCTTAAGACGATGCTCTTAGCAAATGACCTTTTATATGGAAACAAAATCCTATTTTGCCGCAATTGAAGTACAGCGCGTTAATTAAAGGAATAACAATTTTATTATAAGAAATACATGATATCTAAATATTCTAAATTTTTTTTAAGTTATTGTTCAATTTGTAATTTAATGATGAATTAAGGTCTATAATATTCAATAATTAATTATTGAAACCGTTTTACATTAATATATAGAGAATAAACTCATAATAAAAATAAAAAATAAACATACGTCATTTGCTCAGGGAGTCGCCTTAAATGGTGGTTATAGTCATGTCCTCTTGTTTACACATGAATAGTAGCAATATTGTGCGAGTGAGAGGACGCTTATCGGTAAACCAGTAGGCATGTTATTTTTTTGTAAACGAAGAGCTTGTCATTACATTGGTTATTTCATCGCTACAAGACCTATTTGAGATTTATTAAAGCTAATCCAGAAAGATCACTGACATAATGATTCTTCTTTTCTTCCTATAATGGCATCTATCTGACATGTTGACAATTTTGTTAATGTCAAGTGATTGTTTGATTGTTTTAAGTCGATCGACATTTGTCTATTCTAAACGTTATCGCGGAATGTAGTCTAGAACTTTCTCGGGATACCTCTTCTTTCAAATCGCTTATAATTTAACTGTCCATACTTGTGCTGTGATGTCTTGATTAAAATTCTGCTAAGATATCTGAATAAAACATGCTTTAACACGAAAAAAATAACAAGTAAGTGCTGTTACTTCATGAAATGACAAACGAAGAATCGACCTAATGGTTAGTCAGCCCTAAAGGTTAGATTATTATTGCAGACAAAGTGGGTTTTAGACGAGACTAGTGACTCCATTTTTTCTTAGACTAGGGCTCCATTTTTTCATGGGTGCTTAAACGCAATGAATTTGTGCAAATTTGCTGAACTACTCACTAGGTCCAGTAACTGGGTTCGTATAAAGTGCCTTTAAACAGGAAGGCTCAGACAACGAACAGAAAATTATGGCGACGAAGAAGTAATTTCCAATTTCACTTTATTTAAACTTTGGCCTAAATAAAACAAGACTGACAGTATTTTATAAAAATTTGGCTAGTCCCGCGAATTAATAGAATCACTAGTATTGTTAACGCTTCATTTATAAAAATGGTTTTAAACATATTCAACTTTTTTGTCTCGCAGATCACTTTGGAATGACTGATAAAGAACAAATAGGTTTGTTTTTAATTTTTTTCCAATACAAACATTTTATGGTAAAAAATAAATATATATTTTAATTTGATGGTACTTAATAATAATAGTGTTGTATAATTATTACTCTGTACAAAGGCCTCTTTTATTTTATTTACAAATGTATTTACATAAAAATTTGCCACGTGACTTGTGCGCTTGAGCTTTGCTGTGCGCAGTGCATGCTCACGTATGGGGTTTGACCCTATTCGTCGCTGTACGTTATATACGCACTTATGTATTCACCCTGCGTGTCTATCTGTAGTTTGTGCTGAGGCTGCGGTAAAAGAGGCATAGGCGGTGCTTCTACCAAATTCAGATCTGGAAAGAAAATGTATTTTAAATATAAAACGACCGCATTTAGCAAAATATAAAGTCTTTTCTGTATAGCACAATATGGCGTAACAGTCAAGGTAGCAAGGATAAGCGCGATGTATTTTACGCGCTACAAAAAAAAAATCTCTAATACATTGCATAAAAATTGAAGTACTAACCATAGTTGGTGATCTTTGGGAAAGTATGGTATTATAATTGGTTTTGTACATATAGCAAGGATATTACAATTCAACCGAATATTTCAATTATGAAATAAAAGGTATCTATGGAATTATATATAAAAGTATTTGTCAGTAAAATATACTTCTATATTTTTTCAATACATACTTGTGTTATATATAACACCAAGACAGTAAAGTATCATAAGTAGATATGTATTTACAAATAAGTATATCAGTCAGTCATCTAGTTTCTAGTTTGAGACTAGGTGCCGGACATTTCACACAACATCATCTGGCCCCAAAGTAAGCAGAGCTTGCGTTATGGGTACCACATGACTGTTATAATACTTATATACTTTTTTTTGTAAATACATATATACATATTATACATACAAACACCCAGACCCGAGACAAATACTTGCAAAACATACAAACATTTGTCCCGCGGCGGGAATCGACCCCGCATGAGATGGCGGTGTCTGAATTGTCCACGAATATTTATATATATTTATTAGCTGACCTGGCTACGCGTTGCTGTATCTCAGTAGTTCTGTTGAAGTTAACTTACACTGCCATGTCTTAGAAACTTGTGAAAGTTATTGTGGAGAAAGAACGACTATAAAAAAAAACTAAATTCCCCGACACACAAATACATATATTTTTTTAGTTTATTTACCATTTTAACAATACAAAGTTTTGTTTAAAGATTTTTAGTACATTATCATTTTTTTCAAACCATCAACACCACTGGAAAGTCATGTCCTCACCACCTTCTGTTATGAGGTAATAATAATTAAAAAAAACAACAGAATTGAGAACCTTGGTTAATAAATAACAGCGAATAAATTACAATTCAATTTGTGTAAAACCCTTTTTTGTTTTTTTTTTAAGGAAACCTGCCAATACCTTGTTTACCTGTATACAGTCATGCGATTTACATAACTCCGTACGTAGGTATGAAGCATGATTTTCCTGTGGATTGTCTGGTAAGTTAATGCTTTTTATACGACTTCAAAAAAAGGAGTTTATATCGTACAATCATCGTGACGCGAGATTTTTATAAATATTTATAACTAGCAACCCTGGCTTCGTATGGTTTGAATTTTACACTTAACTTTCGAAACGTCACTTCATCATTCCGTCCTCATCACTCCGTCCATTGCTGAAAGATGTATGATTATCCGTTCGGTAGTTTTTCGCGTTCAAACATACAAACAGACTTTGTATTATATGTACTTCTACATACAATGTGTTGTAATTCTAATAATTCTAAGTAATTCTAATATAAAATTTATAAGTGAGATACCTGAGGAAACTCCTGCCGCTTCTAACTCTTTTCGTCTCTTCCTGTTCTTCTTGTCCCACGGCGCATACGGTATCTTCAAATGCACGGTCTGTATGTGTAGTTTGACAGCGCTGCTTTGCGTAAAGCGTCGGCTACAGTGCTGGCATTGGTACCTCTTTTCACCTGTATGTACCTGTAATAAATAAATAAATAATGATGGACAATGCACACAACACCATCTAGCCCCAAATTAAGCATAGCTTGTACTATGAGAACCAGATGACTGATAGAATACTTATATATTTTCAAATACATAAAATATATTAAAAATCTCTGACACAGAACAAATACCTATGTTCATCACAAAATGTTTATCCTGGGAGGGAGGGAATCAACTATTTACCTTGCAATAAGTCCAAATTAGAGTAATGACAGTTGTAAAATTCATCTCTTCTAAGTTAATTCTAAGTAAAATATTAGCGGAATTTTAATCAATAAATTGTGACTTATTAACAAAAGATTGGACAATATTTTATGTTTTTATGTAATCAAATCACTCGATATTGGTGTAGAAGAAATACAACCTTCAACAGGTTTCTTCTATACTATCTTCTCTGGACTTCTCATTTCGACACCAATCACCAAATAACAACCACCAATAACTAAGAGGCCTAGGATTCCCACCATATAGGGTCCAAGCCTTTTACAATTAGTAAAATTCTCATCAAGAAGAGGAAGAAGAGAAAACACTTGTTTGGACTATTTCGATTCACCTAGAGAATCTTCAGTGACTGTTGCCTCCATCGACAAAATAATACCAAGTTTTCTCAAAATATTTACAACTCAAGATAGTTTTAAAACTGAACTAATTTCCCGGCGTCTGGTGGTAACTTCGCGAGACCCAAGAGCTGGCTCCTATCTGAGCCCGCGTATTGGCCGTTGGCAGCATACGTGGCAATTCACGTAGCAATGCCGCCAGTCCTAAAATGAATGATTATAAACCACACTCACCACAAGATGCCTGTCTCTGTTACTGAGCATACTAAATCTTCTGTCACAGTGCGGACATCCGTATGGCTTTTCATTCGTATGCGTTCGCATGTGTACCAGGAGATTGGCGTATTGCTGAAAGAAACAAGCGGAGCTTGTGTTATGGGAACTTCATGACTGATATACTACTTATATACATTTTTTGTGTAACATAATTTCCATTCACTTTCCTGTAATCTGTGGGAGTGATTTTGTGTAAAGGAATGGAAGTGTGTAAAATTAAGGCAGGGAAGCGCACGCTATTTGATTTGAGCATTGAGCGCGCGCGGATATAAAGTTGGCCGACAGATGGTACCAACCCATTTTCCCACCCATTAGAGGTTGGTACTGTCAGCAAACAGTGTGTGCGTGAGTGACGAGAAAGATAAAAGTAAATAGAGAAGGAGAACGCATGTAATTTAAACTAATTCAGGATATAATGCTAATGTAGCTTATTACCATAGTGAGATGTTACACATCATATGAGACTACAGTAAAGCTGTACTGTAGTCGCATATAGTGTATAAAGCTTTGCCATCGGAATTATTGGATTCATTTTAACATCATTTTAATCTTAGTCACGTTTACAGTATAAGAATATAAGGTTTAAGGGCTCTTTTTTTTTAAATATATACATATTTTGCATAGAAAAACATCAAGGCCCAAGACAAACGATTGTCTCGCGGCGGGAATCTGAACTCGCAAATTTCTGCATCTTGCCCACTGCGTTACAAAGGTCGTCGGTGTATTTATGTACAGTACATATTATGTGTCTCACCCTAGCAGTGTGTCCACATATTTCACACATATATCTTCTCAGGAAGTCAGAGCCTGGATGCTCCGATTCGTAATGCCGTCGTGCTTGTACATCGTTCACGAGATACTTGCCACACTGGAACCAATAACACTATGTACAACAAAAGAGGTCAACCTTTAGGTGACCTCTTGGCGGATCTGCGTTCCTAGTACTACGATTTATTGATTCTAATTTTATAATTATTTCATGATTATTTTTATTCTACTTTTAAACTCGTGTTTTTGATTATAAATTTATAATGACTTCGTATCCTTAACCATTTTATTTAATAAGTACGTCAATTTACTTTGCCCGGCATTGTAGATGAGCAATTGAATGTAATGTCACGACATGATGTCGAGCGGTAGTCAGTTCTTGTAAAGCCGTCGAGCAAAGGTGATCAAAAAGTGTAGTGGGCAACATTGAAATAAAGGATTGTACGATGGAGATATGCTGTTTCATTACAGGTGCCTTAGCATTATTTAGTCTATCCTCGGAAACACGAGCCGGATGGTGAAAAGTTGCGCAAAAATCAGTATTTTAGAGGTTTGTATCTTTCAAATATTTTTTACGATTCTGTTGTGATACAAACATAGATTATGACGAGAAAATTGTTAATAATTTTGGTTGTTCAACATCGGACGGTTGAGTGATCACCCTTCGACGTTTGTATGGAAAGATAATCGACAAGTTTATCTTTAATATTGACATTTATACTAAATTTGACTAATTTGACTGGCCTGTCAGCACACTTGGTAATGGCTCTGCCTTCTGCGCTGTAGGTTGAGGACTCGATTCCCTCCCAGAATAAACATTTGTGTGATGAACATAGGTGTTTGTTCTGTGTCTGGGTGTTATAACGTATCTTATGTATGTATTAAAAATATATAAGTATACCATCAGTCATCTGGTCAACAGTACAAGCTCTATTTAGTTTGGGGCTAGATGATGTTGTGTGCAATGTCCATCAATATTTATTTATCATATTAATTACAATCTATATTCTGATCTATTAACTGTGACGTTTGATTTTATTTTTATCTCTTGTTATCTATGTGTTCTCTTTGATTTAATTAGAGTTAAATACATTAAATAAATAAATAAGCATACCACTTCGCAGTTATTGGATGTAGTGACGCCAGTGTTGAGTACTTCAGAGGTGCCGTTGCGTCCTCTCTTTTCTTGCACGAGGCCCACCTCGCGGGATCGCGGCCGTGGTGTAGCGCCCATCTCTCTGCGCATTCGCTTGCGGGAATCACGCTGCGTCTTTTGTCTGAAAGTGCCATAAAATTTGTCATTTCAGACACTATTCGAAATGTCAATAAATGTAAATTTTATTATTAAAATATCAATTTACAATATAGTCGTAGAGGAATTATCAGGCAAGACGAGAGGGCGGGGCATCGCGTGACACAACGGGTGGGGATAGCGCCGCGTGGGCCACGCGGCGCTATCCCCACGCGGCGTGGCAGACTGCCACTTTTGTATTGGCGCTCAGGTGCGACGGACGTGTTAGGGACCATAGTGCTAATTCTAAGTTGGGTTGTTAGTTACTTTCGTTGATTGATATTTTGTGATTATAATTAAAACCAATATTTCTAGTGTTATTCGACATTTCTGTTTAAAAGACTAAGGACACTTCTGATCCATAAGAATAGGTTGACATTTATGTTTTTTTAGTATCAACAAGTATCTTAGGTATGTATTTACGAGCACATCAATATTCTATCAGTCATCTGGTTCTAATATTACTAGCTTTATTTAGTTTGTTTCGGTGGTTTTGTGTAAATTGTCCACAAACATTTATTTATTTAATACCCGCCCCGGCTTCGCACGGGTGCAATGCTTATACTAAATATACTACAGAATGTCTAATGTGGTTAGAAACCTCTAAAATTATCAGTGTTCCGCTACTATATTATGCACGTATTATACATATAAACCTTCCTCTTGAATCACTCTTTCTATTAAAAAAACTGCATCAAAATCCGTTGCGTAGTTTTAAAGATCTAAGCATACACAGGGACACACAGACAGAGGGAAGCGACTTTGTTTTATACTATGTAGTGATTTATGTACAGAAATGTATTTATGTAGAGAATTAATTGTATTATATTTATATAAAATACATGTAAAAAAGTTATTTATTAGTATTAGCGAGTCTGCGTTAGCTTGACTTAACAAGCTTTAACCAGATTCAAATGGAATATGTTATCTCGCTCCGTTCGTCGATAGTTGCTTCTGTATCTGATAGGTACCACGCGTGCGAAGCCGCGGGAAGAAGCTAGTATAATACTCACACAGATATATTAGTCTTGACGTGTTTGCTGGAGCTTCCAAGATGCGTCGCGAAGGCTTGGTCGCTCGCGAATAGAATGCCGCAGTCCGCACAGTAGTTGGGATTCGATTCGATTAACGTATCATCATTTTTCAACAATTCCTGTAACATGTTGAGCTCTTTGTGAAATAATAGAGATCTGAGAGTTCGTCCGGGGAAGTTAGAAGCGCTCATAGGTACTATGGCTAACTGAAACACCACTACATATTGACCAACTCAAACGTTTGAGACCCTGTTATCTGTCAAAATTGTATGAAGATAGTAACGGAAACAAGACCTCAACATGCTTCAAAATTGTATGAGAATAGTGACGGAAACGAGACCGCAATATGCTTCAAAAATATATTAAAACTAATATTTTTTTTAATAATAAATAGATAGAATTACCAATTGATCAGAATGTTGGCAACTAAAACGAGTTCATGCGACGGAGAAGCAAATGTTGAGACGAGGATGGATAAGATAAGGAATGAGTATAGGAAGAAGTTTGAAAGAAGCGCCAATGATGGAAAAGATAGAGAATTATTACTCCCTCATCTTTTCCATCACTGGTTAGCGTGGTATTGGCATATAATAGAGAGGAGAAAGTTATGATACAATAAGAATATTTGAATGTTAATGGATGAATGAGTAAAAGTAGACCTAGAATAGAAGAAAGTTGAAAACTTCAGGCGGAAAAGATGCGGAGAAATAGGTGGTATGGGCAAGACATGAAGACAAGAAAGTCATGATACAAGAAGGTTGAGGTAGGCTTAATAAAAGATGAATGAACTTAAGGGACGTCTGAGTAAGAATGAAGTGACAAAAATCACGAATGATAGGGGAGAGTGTAAGAAAATAACCAATTGTGCCTACTTAATGTGGGTTAAGGGTAAACGATGCGATGATATATTGAAGCTAACGAACGAAATAGTGTATAACCTCACCTCTTTGGAATGCGTGATTTGTTTATGACATACGAGACCAGCTGAACTGACGAAGCTGTGCCCGCATAGATTGCAGATGTACGTAGAGGGATGTTTTAGTCGAATATGCGTCAGTCTTGTTGAAGCCTTTCTGAAAACATCATCAATTTTTAAATTTTACTACTAACTGAATATTTACCATGGGTCTATTTCCCCATATTTCGGCACAATTCTATGCAAGTTGATCGTAAACTTGCAAAGACTTGCAACTGCACTGGTGTTCTAATGATAGTGGTCCCGCCATCAGATCCTAAGGTCGTGGGTTCGAATCCAACCACGCACCAATAGATTTTTCTGATCGAGAAATTATGTGCGCTATATCAGTACTCTCAAACGGTGAAGAAAAATATACCGTGAGGAAACCGGCATAAATACGTTCCCCAACACTTTTTATGTCACGAAATCACCGCAAAATCGCAAAAAAGAGGTTTTTTTTTCTACGATGTTACTAGACGACAACATGATATACACTACAGAATGCTCTACTTATTAATACAAGTATGTATGTATGTACCTACTAAGAGCAAGGAGCATGAGTTGGGTGTATGGTGTATGTGTATAGTTTAGTGTAGGGTGGGTGCGAGTATTTACACAGAGGAGCACGGTTTTTGTGGCTTCACTTTGGTTGATCGTCCCGCTCCGGCTTTATAGATTTTATTTGGTCTGATGTTTCTATTCATATGACAGCATGTCGGACAATCAACATCAACCTTCCGTAATACCAATTCATCAATAGTAACTGAAAGCTGTTAGTATCCATTTTTTTATTAGTATCAGAATTCCATAATCGCCCCCCGCTGGTTAATCGCTCCCTAATAATTGTCTACCAATATTTATACTTTTTAACTGTTAGGTTTATGGTGTAGGCTGTCACCATAGACTAATAGCTTATAAAACGTTGCTAGGGATCCTCATTACTATCATAGATATCAAAATTAACAAGTGCTAATATACATACTTAGATATAAATGACACTAGCAGCCACCTACCCACATGAATATGAAGCTGAATGTGGCTATGGAAATGGTGATACTCACACAAACTTTTTATCACAATGTGCACAGTCGTATGTAACGTTGGCATGCCATTTGTAATGCGCTACTGCTTGGCTTCTGAAAATAGTGTATATTATTTTTTAAAGATTAACTTTAATTTATTTGCTTCCACATAATGTGGGTTACAGTTGTAGGTCTTAAATATACTGAATGTTTAATTATGTTTTACCTTAAAATTAGGCATGCAAATATTTAAAATTATGTTTTACATACATAAATTGTTTATAAAATTATAAAATTAAATGTCAATGTTTCAGATCGTCAGCTAAGAAGTCATTAATATTATATTAATGACTTCTTAGCTGTTCTTGTTCTTAGCACTTACTTACTAATAATTGTTTTAATTTTGCTTTAAACATAATCTCACTATCATTTAAAAATGACTTAGGTATCTTATTATATATTTTAGGTGCCGTACAGACTAAGCTTTCATTATTATAGAATATAATAATAAAAGCTTATAATTATAATATAAATTATTTTGGTCTTACATAAAGGCTAAGAAACAAAATAGTAGTAACTACCCGCAACGAATGAAACTCGATAATATTCCGTTGGAAACTCAAAATGACATATGTACCGCATTTAATTGTTACTTTGAGAGAAACTTTAGTAGTCCAGCTGATAAGTATTGCTTTGATGTTTTAGATGAAAGTCCTAATGCAAATACCATTCATAAACTTGAGGTGAGTGGTGATAAGATCCTAAATATTCTCAAAAACCTTGATTCTACTAAAGGAGCAGGCAGTGACAATATTCCGCCTATATTTTTTGTCAAGTGTGCTGAAACTTTGTCTGTACCAATATCTTAAATTTTTAACAGGTGTCTCCAAGAAGGATACTTCCCTTGTATTTGGAAGAGGGCCCATATTGTACCTATTCATAAAAAAAACCGGCCAAGTGCGAGTCGGACTCGCGCTCCGAGGGTTCCGTACAAACCTATAGGTATATAAGTAAAATTTCACCCATCACGACAATCGAGTCATAGTTGGATGATGTAACAAAAAATTTACAGTTTTCGCAATTTTTCCTTTATCTGTGCTATAAGACGTTGCTTCGTACCAAATTTCAAGACTCTGAGTTCACGGGAAGTACCCTGTAGGTTTTGATTCCCTTGCGAGTTGCGAGTTTGAATATATGCGACTTAAATTGCTGTTTCTCTTGATTGCGTTGACGTAGAAGTTTGATTTTGTTACAGCTTAAAGGTATTATAGACCTGAGTATTTTATATGAATTTCAATTTAATACCTTCACGCGTTCATGAGACAAGGGGTAGTAAGTTTAAAATTATTAAAAATATTTTTATTAAATGATGTAACTAAAAATGTACGGTTATTGCAAATTATCCTTTATCTGTGCTATAAGACGTTGCTTTGTACCAAATTTTAAGATTCTGAGTTCACGGGAAGTACCCTGTAGGTTTTGATTCCCTTGCGAGTGTCGAAAATTTGCGGCATAAATGGCTGTATCTTTTGATTGCGTAGGCTTAGAAGTTTGATTTTTTCACAGCTTTAAGGGACACTAGACTTGAATATTTGATATAAATTTCAGCTTGATACCTCCACGCGTTCCTGAGAAAAAGTGTCTTGACAGAAAGACGGACGGACGGACGGACAACAAAGTGATCCTATAAGGGTTCCGTTTTTTCCTTTCGAGGTACAGAACCCTAAAAAGGTCTCAAAACCTTAATAGAAAACTACCGCCCTATTTCAATTTTGAATGTTCTAAGTAAGGTGTTTGAAGGGGTGGTTCATAATCACATCTACCCCGTGGTTGCACCTTCAATTCCAACAGAACAGCATGGTTTTATGAGGGGGTCGATCCACCGCTACAAATTTAGGAGTTTTTATTGACAACATATCGAGTTGTATGGATGGTGGCTCTCAAGTTGATGTTATCTACACAGACATTTAGAAGGCGTTTGATCGAGTAGATCACATCATACTTCTACGTAAACTTTACGAACTTGGTAACCGTGGTGATTTACTGAGGTGGGTCGACTCTTACTTACGCAACCGCTCTCAAGCTGTCGTTGTTTGTGGGTATTATTCTCGTTTCATAGAGATCCCTTCAGGAGTCCCACAGGGCTCAATTTTGGGACCTCTTCTCTATGCTTCCTATTAATAGTAATTGTTATAATTGTTAGTAATTGTTTTATGCATGCTCGTTTTCTAATGTATGCCGATGACACCAAAATTTATATGAAAATAAGTAATATAAATGACTGTATGAATCTTCAAGCGGATCTTGATAGGCTAGGACACTACTATACTAAAAACCGTCTAGGTATAAACGTAAGCAAGTGTTCATTCATTTCTTTCACCCGAAAAATACATCCAACAAAATTTCACTACCTCATTAGTAACACTAAAATAAATAAAGTAAACACTGTTAGGGACCTTGGTATACTAGTTGACTCCAAATTAATATTTTCTGACCACATAGAATCAATCGTTTATAAAGCCTACAAATGTCTGGGTTTCATTTTACGTGTCAGTCGTCCTTTCTCTGATATGGGTTGTTTGAAGGTTATTTATTATTCATATGTCAGAAGTATTCTAGAATATTGCAGCTCAGTTTGGAACCCTCACTATATAACTTATACTCAGAGTCTGGAAAGTATACAGAGTAAGTTTATTAAACACCTAAACTTCCGTTGTTCTCGTACTTTCAGCGACTACCAGGAAGCATGCCTCTATCATTGTCTCACGACTCTTGAGAATCGCAGGTCTCGCAGACATGTCGTTTCTTCATGGTGTATGTAATGGTATTATTGACTGTCCTGAATTATTGTCCAAACTGTTACGGTTATATATCCCAAACACTCGAACTAGCCACACACCTTTGTTCGCCGTCAATCGTACTCGTACGAATTATGTCCAAAACTCTCTTGTGAATCGGTTGCACACTAATTTTAACAAGAAATTTAGGTCTGCAGATGTCTTCCACTGTGGCAGGGTAACGTTTAAACATGAAATTCTAAAGTTGTGTATCTAAAATTGTTAACCTCTTGTTATTTGTATTTTCGTATTTTTTGTATTTTTGTACCGTGGCTTCGCCCGCGTGGTATGTTGATAAAAAGTAAGTAGGTATGTATTTAGTTTTGTTATTTTGATGTATAGTTTTTTGCGTGAAAGCGTTGCAAACATATATTACACACACGCATACTTACAATGCATTCGCATTTCTGGTACACTGGTGTGATTGTATTTATATTTATTAAGTTAGATTAAAGTACATGTACTTATACTTAGTAAAACGGTCGCTTTATATTATGTTACAACTAAAAAATGTAAATCCTTTATTGGCTGTAAGAATTATAAGTTTAAGCATAGATTTTAAGAGAGATGTGGGTTTTGTTTAAATGAATAAATAAATTATGTTATAACTATTAAAACTATCATGGTTTTTATCATGGTAAATACAAAAATAATTGAATTAGGCGTGTCTTTGCGGAAATCCATCACAAAACATTATACGGATGGATTTATTTTTGAGGTTGCATGTGTGGATGGTGTGCGCTAACCTTTACAACGCTTTGCATAGCTTTTCAACTGTGGGCGGGAGAGAGGTGTATTGCGTCGTAACTCATTAGGAATAGATTGGCAGAATAGTACTAAATATTTATCCAGCCGTTTAATGTATGGTAAATACATACATATTAAACATAGAAACACCCAGACCCGAGATAAATACTTGCAGATCATACAAACATTTGTCTCGCGCCGGGAATCGAACCCGCAACCTTCTGTGTCTCAGCTGGGTCTTGGCGCACTACGCCAAAGAGATCATAATATTTGTTAAACGAATTTCTGTATCGAAAAATTGTTCATGAAACCATCTACCATCTTGCTTGCTTGTCCGGGATAAACTACGGAACTACATAATTTTTATGAAATAGGTATGGCTTACTGTTTTTAATTCTAATTTGGTTAAACTTAAAAGATGGTATAGGTTTTATATCGATTATTGACCTCAACATATTTTGATTGCAAATTAGATGTTTTCCTACAATAAGTTTCATAAGTTTCTAACAGATGGCAGTGTAAGTTAACTTCAACATCTTTTCCTATCTAGATTAAGTAAGTGTATATCGGTATTGGAACTACTGAGCCACAACAACGCATGGCCGTATCAGTGAGTTATTTATTATATTAATATTTCATTTATAAATCCCTACTAATATTATAAATGCGCAAGTAACTCTGTCTGTCTGTCACGTTTTCACACCTAAACCGCTGAACCGATTTTGATGAATTTTGGTATAGAGATAGATGGGACCTTGGAGAAGGACATAGGCTACTTTTTATGTAGGTACCACGCGCGCGAAGACGCGGGCAGCACCTAGTTAAGTATAAAAGACTAACCTGTTAGTAGATACGAATTCGCAGCTCCTACAGCTATACTTATTAAGATGGTACATGTTCATATGTTTATACATTTTTCGTTGATCTCTGAAGTACAGTTTACACATGTCACATTGTAGATTGCCTGATATTGACTGAAACAAGCAAAATGGTCAGTTTTTAATACTTCAACAGTATGTAAGTTTAGTTAAATAGAAAGAAAATAAGAAATATATTTATTTGTGGCGGTATGATCTATATATACAAAAAAATATACAAACAATACATAAATAAGGTCGTCACAAAACGGCTCCAACTCAGCATTAGCTACCAAGCGCTGGCCTTCCGTTGGAACCTGATTGGATGAGGCACGGATGTCAGCTTTTACTGCTTCGCACAACTTAAATTACCTATTTTAAAATATGTTAAAATATTAAGATAATGGCCTCAATTCTGTTGGCACCAACCTAACAAATTTTAGCTAAAATTTGGTTTTGAACTATCAAATTAACCTTTGGTATTCTGCTGCTACCAACTTATCCTAATATAATTTTATCTTAATTTAATTTCATCTAACTTAATTAAGCGTTCCTAATTTAGTTAGATGGTACCAACCGAATAGGTTTTACAAATGCTATGACTAACTAAATATATTTTAGACAATTCCTAATTTTAGAAATGAACTAACCGAGTTGCCACCAATACCTACTAATTTATTTATTTAGGAAAAATTAAAAGTTTTAATGAAGATAATAGATAAGTTAATAATTAATAACCATTATTATAATAATATAATATAATAATAATAATACATACATTTTGGTGTCTCTTAGTGTTAGTGAAAACGGGCAAACTCGTCAGTGGGCGCGGCTAAAATGCATGCTATTTCACGTAGCATAGTGTGAGAAATGGATAGACGTGCACAAAGGATAGTGATGAGCAGTAAAGAGATATATAGTATGAGAGATATATATAGTATAATAGTATGCTAATTATTTCTAATCATATGATTGGACTATGATTTCTACTTAAAACGACCGCGTAGAAATCATGCTTGGCTCAAGGGTTCTCGTGAAAAAAATCATAAATGTATTTATTCAAAATAAAGTTATTTGCGCTCTCGGATAAATAATGTTTGTATCGGAATCATTTTGGAGTTTGCGTACTCCGTATGTTACACCATTTGTAACGCGAGAACGGCTGGAGCGATTTTCATGATTTTTGATTTGTTGAATTAATCTTCGCCCCGAATAGCAGAAAAACTAAAAAAAAATGTTAAATACTTTTGACGATGTTCGGTTTTGACAGTTGCCATTAGGTTATGACAGTTGCCATTGTGAGCGCATAAACAATTGTGTCATATAGAAGCAAAGTCAAGCAAAATGTTTATCCCTATATATATAAAAATCTTATGTCACAGTATTCGTGTTTATACTCCTCCGAAACGGCTTGACCGATTTTGATGAAATTTTATATGTATATTCAGTAGGTCTGAGAATAGGTTTATAACTAATTTTTATACCCCTAAGTGATAAGGGTGGCTTACCCCAAAACATTTTATTTTTATTTTTTGAACAATAAATTTGTTCATATGGCAAAACAACGTTTGCCGGTCAGCTAGTTCTAATATATATTTCTTTTTAAAACGCGTGGACGAAGTCGCGAACGGGACAGCTAGTTCATAAAAAAAGCTAGGAGGGCTTACACAGGGTGACTTTAAATATTTCTTACCGAGTCATGTTTCACCATATGATTATTATATGTAGCCATCAGTCGGTATCCTCTGAAACAGAGTTCGCATCTGTATTTCGCCTCCAAATAGTTACGAGAGGTTTTTCGATCCTGCAATCAATAAATAGGTACAGAAATGACGGATGATAGAGATAAATGGAAGGATGAAACTTGTTGGGCCGATAACACTTAGCGCGGTATAAGGGCAGGGAGATAATACATAAATATTGGTGGAAAATGCACACAACACCATCTAGCCCCAACCTAAGCATAGCTTGTATTATGGTGACCAGATGACAGATAAAATGCTTATATTTTTTAATATATACTTGATATTTTATAACACCCAGACACAGATCACAAACCTATGTTTATAACAAAAATGTTTGTTCTGGAAACGAATTGAACCCCCGACCTACAGCGCAGGAGGCAGAGCAACTACCAACTGAGCTGACAGGCTAGTTATAACTATAAGAATACTTAAATATTTTTAAATACATACTAATGATACTTTATAACACCCAGACACAGAACAAACACCTGTGTTCATCACACAAATGTTTATCTTGAGAGAGAATCGTACCCTCAACCTAAAGCGCAGAAGGCAGAGCTACTACAGTCTGAACTGAAAGACCATACAAAAAAAATCTCTCTATTTTCGTATGTTCTAAATTTTACTTATTAGTAGAAACTTTACTAGATTATGTAACACTAGCTGGTGCCCGCGACTTCGTCTGCGCAGGATTAGTATTTCGTGTAATTCTAACGGTTTTTGCAGCGCCCGCCAGAATAGCTCGTAGATGTCAGTTTTTTTTCTACTTACTTGACACTTACCGTTATATTTTGGACAATTCAAAAAATATCTTTATAGATTATAGCCTGTGTTATTCTGATGTATAAGATATATTATTATAAAGTTTCATTAAAATTCATTCAGTAGTTTTTGTGTAAAAGAGTAACAAACATACATACAAACTTTCGCATTTATAATATAAGTAGGAAGTAGGATAGTAGGATTACTAAGGATTTTAGTGATTTTCTTTATATTATTCTGTTTGTTTTTCCAAATAAATAGGGTATATATATATACCTGTATTATAGAGTACTGTTCCTCAGGTCTGATGGTCTCGAAGGAAAACACGTCTTTAGGTATTGCAGCTGGGTTTTTTCGCTTGCTCTTATTGGTCTTTCGTTTTTTGCTAGCACGGGTGAGCCAGGCAGGGCGTTCAACGTCTTTCCATCTTGCACTGCCCCTTTCTTGGTTTAGATGCCGCCGGCAATAGTGAGACTTCGCTGTTAATCTGAATTAAAAGAATAATAATCAATAATTATACTAAACTATACAATTTATAATTATAAAAACTATAAAAAACACAATCTATAATTCTCTTGTAAGACCTCATCTTGAATACTTAATAGAAATATGGGGTTCAGCAGCCAAATCTAATATCAATAAATTGCAAATAGCACAAAATAAAATTATCAAACGCTTATACAATTACGACTATCTAACATCAACAACAATACTATATAAAGAAACTAAAATACTTAACATTACACAAACATTCTCCTACAATACGTGCATTCTAATAAAAAAGATCCTTAATAAAACTATTTAAACAAACACACAATTTACGGTTAGAAAAATTATATATAACCTAAGTTGCAAAAATAAACTTTATGTGCGACACCCCCGAACAGAAAGATATGGACGAATGAACATTATGTTCCAAGGTACTTAAATGTACAACAAACTACCACACAAAATCAAAGAATGTGTAAGCCTAAACATGTTTAAAAAAAACAGCTCAAACAATTTATCGTAGACTCAATCTAAAATTCCTAAATATAACACTAATAAAATACTACTTAAATATTCATAATAAGGCTCATTTCTAAAATAATTTACTTATGCTTGTTTTCTATAGGATTATTAATAATAAATAAATTTACATTTAAATTGTACATAATCAACAAAAAAAAAACTCCTATTATAATCTTAAAATAACGATTGTCTCTCGAACTATAATACTAAAGCATAGTAGGCTCGTAAAAAGTACACTTTTTTCACACCACCTTACGCGCTCGGTGCTTACATACACACAAACAGCTCTGCCAGTCTATTTATAATAACAAGTAAACACACAAGTTTATAATAACGAGTAAAGTGATGGTAGTAAAAAAACTTCCGCTTCATAAACTATTCGACTACCCTATTAATTCTGTTATAGTTTAAGTGTGTCGATATATTCCTATCTTTTGAAATTATGTTTCTTTTGCAAACAAAAACCTTGCTACTTACCTAGTTATTAAGTTATAGTTTTTAAGTACTGCATGCTTTGCCACTAGCTTAACAAAATACCTACTTAGGTACATTAGTTATGTACCAGTTAATTAAGTAATTTAATTTTCATTATAAGTGAACTGTATCTTTGTTCTTATGAGAATAAACTCTTTAAACCGAATACGTTATGTATGGATTAAAAAATAATATATTATAACAGTCATCTGGTTCTCACAGTACAGGCTATGCTTAGTTTGGGGCTATATGGTGTTGTGTGGATTTTACATCAATCAAAAGGTTGCGGGTTCGATTCCCGCCACGGGACAAATGTTTGTATGATTTGCAAGTATTTGTCTCGGGTCTGGGTGTTTGTATGTATAATACGTTCGAGGGGAGGTCAAAAAGTTCGCGGAATGGCAGATAAGGGGGTCAAAATGAAACATATTTTTCCTCTTCAATATATTCTCCCTTAAGCCTAATACACCTTTCAGAACTTTCAAAAAGCTTACCTATACCCTCGTAAAAAAATGTTTTGTCAAGGCCTTCAAAATATGCCGAAATTGCAGACATAACTTCTTCATCGTCAGTAATATTTTTTTCACAAAGTTCTTTTTTCAATTTTGGAAACAAATAATAATCAGAAGAGGCTAGATCTGGACTATAGGGAGGGTGATTTAATGTTTCGTAGCCACATTTTCGCAAGGCAGCAATTGCAACATGGCTCTTGTGAACGGGTGCATTGTCGTGCAAGAGCAGCGCACCTCTTGTCTATTTTCCTCGTCTTTTTTCCTTGATGGCATCTTTTAATTTTACTAGTAGAATGGCATAGTATCCCCCTGTGATATTCAATCCTTTTTCTTTGTAGTCGATTAACAAAATCCCCTCCGAATCCCAAAAAACAGTGGCCATGATCTTTCCGGCCGATTGTGACACCTTGAAACACCTTCTTAGGGGGTGCTCCACCTTTTTTCTGCCACTGCATGGTCATGGAGGATGTTCAAAATGGTTGTAGACGATACTCCAACCATTTCTGCAAGTTGTTTCTTCTTTAATCGGGTATCTTCAAGAAGAAGTTCTTCGACTTTTTCGATGATGTCTCAGGTGGTGGCCTCGATCGGCCGGCCCGGGCGGTTGTCATCTTCAATTGATTCCCTGCCTTGCTTGAATAAGCTATTCCACTTATAAATCATTGTTTTTTCAGGGCAAGAGTCCCCATAAACAGATGACATTTCTTCTAAAATAATTTGAGGTGTTTTTCCTTGCTTAGTAAGGAACTTTATAACGACACGAAACTCAATTTTATCCATGTTTAACGATTTTTTCCCGATTGAACTGCTAATGTAGTGATAACTAAAATGTTAATGACCCGATTTGCCTAAAATTTGGTATTTATATATGTATTGAGTACCTGCAGATTACCAGGTTGAAAAATTAACCCCACCCCTTTCTAACCCTTCCATTCCGCAAACTTTTTGAACTCCCCTCGTATATATTTACAAAAAAAAAATATAAGTAGCATATCAGTCATGTGGTACCCATAACACAAGGCCTGCTTATGCTTACTTTGGGGCCAGATGATGGTGTGTGTAATGTCCGGCATTATTATTATTATTTGTATTAACATACCTGTCAAAGTTAACATCAGGGCACATTTTACACAGGTATTTGTACATGTGTTTCTCTGTCATGTGCACATCCAGGAGAAACTGTGTTTTGTAATAGTAATCACATATCTCACAATGGTAGTTCCCTTTTAAATGCTGTAAAGAGAACATACATCAAAACAAAATGAATGAACATGTCGCGGGATCCGCGTTTGGAACGAAGTCCCTTTCGTATGCAGGGTTGGTATGGTTAATCAGTAACGTGCCAGCCTCTCATTCTCTCTACCCACCCCTCTCTTTAATTTTGATTATTGATGCAATAAATATCTATATTCATAAATATATCACTACATAGTATAAAACAAAGTCGCTTCTCGCTGTCTGTCAGTCCCTATGTATGCTTAGATCTTTAAAACTACGCAACGGATTTTGATGCGGATTTTTTTAATAGATAGAGTGATTCAAGAGGAAGGTATATATATAATATATATATAATAAATGCATAATATAGAGAAACACTGATAATTTAAGTGGTTTTTAATGCGATGTCGTAAATAAACAAATTTTTTGCACTTACATTGCAAACGCTGGCTGAGCCCTACGAGATACATATATCAAAATAATGTACTACAGTATTGTTCACCTTAAAAAGATCTACAAAAACGACTGCGATGGTATATGTCTATCTCTTAGGTTATGTTATTCTCTTAGATAACGTTGTATATAAAGACATTCTGTAGTATATTTAGTATCAGCATTGCACCCGTGCGAAGCCGGGGCGGGTCGCTGGTATATATATATGGGAGACTAGTTATCGGCCTCTAACATTCTCTGTTTTTCTTACGGTTTTTCATAACGCGTTACATTTTTTCTCGGCTAGGTCCCCTCGCGAACCCGCGATAATTAACTTTGTTTCAAAATACATACATACATATTCTATTTTATAACTCACACTAATGAATTGTTTAAATCTGTCGCTATCTCTATTCTTTGACATTAAAATTAAATGCACAAAGCTTACTTAAGCGCCATACTTGCTAAATATGTGATTATAATAATAGAATAACTTCATCTCATTCCAATTAAAATTAGAATGTTAATATTCTAAAATATTAGATTTGAAGTGCACTTACTTTATCATGCATCCTTGAATGTACTTTCAAATTCTCCTTTGTCCTAAACCCCCGACCACAGCTTCCACATTTGTTTGACCCAGTCATAAACAACTTCTTAACTTCTATTGCTGCCTTCGCTTCTTTGACAGATATGGGCACCATTTGCGCATATTCCTCATTAAATTTCGAACCATCTGCTTTGTTGTCTAACTTACAAGAGGCACCAAACAAATCATTATCATAATCCATATCATCATTAGATTCCATAAAATCAGCAGATCCTATATAAAATTTTCTTTCTACTAAGAGATCATTGATATCTGTGGGTTGAGAATCTGGAACTACCAGTTTTTTTTTTGTTCTTTCATTTTTTTCCGTTTCACTGGAATATTTTATATCACTGTCTTCAACTTTAATATGGTCTTTTGCAATTTCAACCTCAATGGTATTCGTCATAACATCTTCGAAAGTATTTTCTTTAGTTAGAGTACTGTAATGGATGACAGGAATGTGGTCAAATTCGGATGTTTTGGAATGACAAGTGTTGCTAGAGGTGTTCCACTGGAACATGTGCGTTTCATAGTGACTGCGATCTGGACTGATGAGTGATACCGATGGCAATATACCCAGTTGCATCCGATTTAAAGATTTTAGGTGCACTTTCTTGATCTGTGAATTCAGGTGGTTAACAACAAAATATTAGAAGTATAAAAAGAACTGAAATTCCTTTCGGTCAGTTGTGTAATAAAATATACCACACCTACTTGGTCTTTATGCAATATGTTATATAGTAATATTTTTTAAATAAATACCTCTTTATTCGTGGCCAGTAATTGCTCCAGAGTGTAATGCGCCCGGTGGCATTTCTGCTGGAATTTAATGAACTTCTTCACAAAGGCGCAGCATTCGATACACAAGTAGTCCGGCATACCACTTCTTTTGGTAGTCTATAACATATTCAAATAATGATTTATACTTTGATTAAAAAAACGAAAAGTTAGGAATTTAAAAATATGTAAACAAACCTTCAGCCCGGAAATGGAGTTGAATTCATGCCTCAGATTTCCTGTGTTTAAACTGCATAGTTTTACGCCAGTGCTGAGGCACACAGTGCAGGCTTTTACGCCCCACATTTTAGGGTTTCCGATTACTGCATTTTATATTATCATTTTTATTTTCTACAAAAAAATTTTTGGCCTTCCTGCTACCTTGCATTGCATTGCTTTATTGAGTGAATGAATGAATGAGTGATAATTAAATTTCTGTTGTAATGTGACGTGTGACAGTAACATTTTTCAGTCCAATGGACTTGATACACTGTTAAACGGGGTCAATCTCGTCTGTCAGTAATATAACTTCAGATTCTTCGTTTGTCATTTCATAAAGTCAAGTCACATAGCACTTCTGAATTAATATCCTTATCTTATTTATTTATTTATTTATTTAATACAGTTAAGATATAAGCTAACAGTTAAAACCAAAGTGCTATCTATCTTAAATTAAAACTTAAATATATTCACAAGGAGATGAAAATAGCGGAGAGACTGTCATTAAAAATATCTATATGTTGAACCTCGTGTACATATGCATTAAGTAAGATAAGTGCCCTTCGGGTTGAAGCGTTGTTCGCGTGATGGGTACGCGGTGTGTGGCATGCAAACAGAGGATGGCGACGTCTGCCACAACGCACGTAGTTGTCGGGAGCATAAAGTGGCATCATACTCAGTATAATCGGATTATCGACTTTGCCACGGAGAATCAGGCAGTAGTGATAAGCAAATTGTAACTTACGCCTTAGTTCGAGTGTGTCCATGCCGACCATACCAGAAACAAATAAGGATGGGAAAAGGTAGGAATAATATCCGTACCTACTGTCTTTTATATACATACCTAGCAAATTTGCGTTAGAGCCTTTCAATCAATAACGTATATTTGGCCTCACGTGGATCCCACCCTATAGAGCCAAATTCGAGCTTGCTTCGAACGAAACCATTGTAAAGCATGATTGCCAGTTGCCACTCTTACATCGCTGAACTGAGAAGCAGTCCTCATTATGAAACCTAGGTTACGGTTAGCCGTTTTACACATAGAAATAATGTGATCGCGGAAGCCCAGACGAGTATCCTCAAGGAGACCTAAATCCCAAATACCACTAACTCGCTCTTATGTGGTATCTGCCAAGGCATAAGGTAATAATGTAGGCACTTGCAATCTGGTAAAAGTGATTGATTTACATTTTGAGACGTTAAATGCAAGTCTATTACAACAACTCCATCTTTCTAAGGAATTAATGTCTTGTTGGAGTAATTGGCCATCAAATTCATTACACACTGAATGGTAAACTTTTAAATCATCTGCAAACATTAGACAGCGGGTAGTGTTTAAGATTCTAGGGAGGTCATGGATCATAACCAAAAACAGAGTTGGTCCAAGTGTACTGCCTTGACTGACCCCTGACCTAGTGTAATACTCATATAATTTTTAAGTTACACGTACTGCCTACGGTCATTCAAATAATTTGCAAAAAAAATCAATAGTCTGGGAGAGGTACCTATAGACGAGAGCTTCGCCAATAGGAGGTCGTTATCCACAACATCAAATGCTTTTCTAAAGTCGAGGAAAACAGCATCAACCTGACGGCGTGCATCCTTTTTTCTTGTTTTATTGCATGTTTTATTCAGTAATCTTAGCGGAAATTTAATGAATAAATTGTGACTACATACGAGAAAGTTCTAGACGGCCATTCCGCGATGACGTTTTGATTTGACAATTGACCATCGAGTAAAACTTTATTAACAAATAAGCACTTGACACGAGATTCTTCGTTTGTCATTTCATGAAGTAACCTAGCTCTGCTAATATAATATTTCTTATTCGTTTTATTGCATGTTTTATTCAGTAATCTTGGCGGAATTTTAATGAATAAATTGTGACTACAGGATGGGTATGGATAATTGAATTATATGTGTATTGTGGTGCAATGTGATTTGAGCGACGATGAAACCCAAGAAAATTCTAGACGCCATTCCGCGTGACGTCTAAAATTTACAATTGACCATCGACTAAGACCTTAGAATAAGAATAACAAACAAACTGACTATAAACTATAAACACTTGCAAAATTGACATTAGTATGTCACTGTGTCACAGGCCGTTAACAAAGAAGAAGAAGAAGAAGAAGAACTTGCGGGAAATTCAAAACAATCCTTCCTTCATTCTTTGAAAAGTTGTTTTTGTTTAAAAGACTCGAAAATTCAGCAAAATCTAATATTTTTCACTGAAAATCAGAAATTAATCTGCAAAGAGAAATCCGTGTAATAAAAATGATCTATTCAGCAATAATAACGAACCTTTCAAAAAAATTATAACCTCAATGCTTCACCCTGCGTTTTGTACATATTTAATTGTAATTGGATACATGTAAATGTATTAGCACAAAACAATGTTTTTGTAATATAACAAAAAACTATGGGGGAACCAGGAGTTATTAAAAAACTAAGTGAAGAAGTAGTAAATCGGATTGCTGCTGGTGAAATAGTGCAAAGACCAGCCAATGCTCTGAAAGAATTGATTGAAAACAGGTATATTTTAGAGTTACGCTGCATAGTTTTATACCTCTGCTTAGCCCTGTCTTTCTAAACAGTAATACTTATCTTTCTTTCTAAGTAGGTAAAATTGAGTTATATAAATAAAGATTCACTGTCTAGAAAACTGCTGGTAAGCCAATGTTTACTAACTGCACTCAGACCAAATAAATAAATCATAATCCTGGACATTTCACATAGCATCATCTAGGCCCAAAGTAAGCAGAGCTTGTGTCCACATGACTGATATACTACTTATATACATTTTTTAGTAAATACATACATATTATACATAGAAACACCCAGACCCGCAACAAATACTTGCAGATCATAAAAACATTTGACCCGCAGCGGGAATGTAACCTGCAACCTTCTGTGTCTCAGCTAAATATACAGAGCTCTGTCCTTATATAGCTATTTGCTCTAAGTAACTGCATTAAAATGTTTGATTCTTTCAGCTTGGATGCAAAGTCAACAAATATCATAATTACAATAAAGGCAGGAGGTCTTAAGTACTTGCAGGTGATTACTTTCAATTCAATCAAGAAAGCCACATAATACAGTTTACTAGCTGATGCCCGCCGCTTCGTGCGGGTGGTACCTACATAAAAAGTAGCCTATGTCCTTCTCAAAGGTGCCATCTACCACTATACCAAATATAAAATTCTTAAAAATCAGTTCAGTGGTTTAGCTGTGAAAATGTAACAAACAGACAGACAGACCGAGTTACTTTCCAATTTATAATAATAGTAGGCATGATTATGTAGATGTTTATGTTTATTTTTATGTAATTTAATTAAGTACATTTATTTTTTACTACCATAAAAAACGCCTATGTGCTGTCTTTGGATTAATTTGATTAATCCAATTAATTCCAAGATAAATAAATAAATATATATTTGTGGATAATGCACACAACACCATCTAACCCCAAACTAAGCTTAGCCTGTATTATGGTGACCAGATGACTGATAGAATACATATTATATATATTTAAATACCTACATACTTATAACACCCAGACACAAAATAAATACCTATGTTCATCACACAAATGTTTGTCCTGGGAGGGAATCAAAACCTAAAGTGCAGAAGGCAGAGCTACTACCAACTGAGTCAACTCAATAGCTTTGCCTTTTATGCTAATACAATCAATCTCCATACTAAATTTAATCTAGTAGGTTTCTGCATGATTTGTTTTAGCTGTGTAGACGTGAAAAGGTAATAAAAATAACTAATTTCTAATATTAGTTATTGAATATTCGGTAGAGATGATAAAATAACACCAAAGATAATTATATTTTAAAATCGAAAAAGAAAACCGACTTCATTTTTATAAAAATACAAAATTTTAGTTACCTAGGTGACATATTTTATCACCTCTTCTTTTCGCAATTTTTATAAACTCAATCTCCCAACATTTAACTTCATCGTACCACCTCTATGCAGACGATCTACAAATCTACACGCAGGCTCCTGTTGCGTTTTTGCCTGGTGCTATTCAAATAATCAATCAAGACCTTGGTCGTATTTTAGATTGGAGTAGTGCTTACGGTCTTAGGATTAATCCCATGAAAACGCAAGCAATCATCATTGGGAGTTCACGGATGGTGTCTAGAATTGACTGGTCTAGCCTTCCACACATTATTTTTGATGGAGTTCACATACAGCAAAGTGAGACGGTGAAAAATTTAGGTGTTCTTATGGACAGAAACCTGTCATGGGAACCACAGCTAACTGAAGTCAGCCGTAAAACTTTTGCATCAGCTGGTTCTATTCGGAGGCTGCGCAACTTCCTTCCAACTGCCACTAAAATTTCGCTTGCACAGTCACTTCTTCTTCCAATACTTGACTATGCCGATGCCTCTTATCTGGACCTAACTGAACAGCAACTTGACAAGCTTGAGCGCCTTCAAAATCTCTCCATTCGATTTGTTTTTGGCTTGCGCAAGTACGATCATGTCTCGGACTTCCGCAAAAAGCTAAAATGGTTGCCAATCCGCCTTCGTCGGAATATGCACTTTCTAAATTTATTATATAATATCCTATTCAATCCCACGACACCCTCCTATCTCAAAGAACGATTCCAATTTCTACACCTCTCCCACTCTCGATCCTTACGCTCCTCTAACACTCTTCTTCTCGCAATACCTGTCCACATTTCCTCCTACTATGCTAATTCCTTCACAGTACAAGCTGTTCAACTATGGAACGCGCTGCCTGAGGCTATTAGACGCGCCAAATCACTTGATTGTTTTAAAACTATGGTCAGGGAACACTATTTGTCCTGTCATTAACTGTTGCTTGATTCTTTATGTCATTTTAGATTTAGGTTTGTTTATGTATGTATTGGTTTATTTAGTTTATTTTATAACGTTGTATTTAATATACTGTAATGTATGTATTGATTATTTTTTCTTATAAGTATCTATCTTTTTCTATCCTGTAAATTTGTATGTACACATTATTTTTGATTATAAATCTCCTAATATTGTTATCATCACCCTTTTTTAAGCTACATTCTGTTCAATCCATCCTAAGGTTGTCTGGCAGAGATCGCTACATAGCGATAAGACCGCCCATTGTACTACCGACTAGCAAAACATTGTTATTTTTGTTTCTACTTGTATATTTGGTGTGCAATAAAGTATTATCTATCTATCTATCTATCTATTTTAGTTACCTAGGTGACATATTTTTCCAGCTATGTATTTTCATTTAAAAACCAAACTATTGAACCAATTTCCATTCAACCAATCAGAAAGTATATCTTTTTACTTAAAAAAAAAATTTTAATCAGTTAGTTGATGACTTAGTTATAAGATAACAAAAAAAAATCCTCCTTTTTAAGTCTATTAAAAAGAGGGAATACTGAAATGACTGCTCATAGAAGGGTGATAAATGAAGCTGATGATTATTGTCTTACTTCAGATCCAAGATAACGGCAGCGGTATAAGACATGCAGACCTAGAAATAGTCTGCGAGAGATTCACTACCTCCAAATTAAGGCAATATGAAGATTTGCAAGAGATAGATACTTATGGATTCCGAGGAGAAGCCTTGGCTAGTATCAGTCATATAGCCCACCTGACTATTCTCACCAAAACTAGCACTGATAAATGTGCCTACAAGTAAGGACTTGATTATTTAGTTAGATTTCCACTGCTGTGATTAACTAATTAATGTATAAAAAAAGTGCAGGGGTGGTACAAAATTTATTACGGTTTTCTAAAATTTACCATACTTATAATTTTCTAGTTTTGCGTAAATTACAAAACAGCTTCAGAAATGTTCGCGAATACGTTCACTGATGGCTTCGCAATTATGCGGAACCAAGTAGCATCAATAATGAGCAGAGTTGGATGTAATGGCAACAGTTTTCTGAAAATAATATCAGAAAAGTACAATTGTCCCATATTCACCACTTCATAATTATAATTTAGATTGACTCTTATAGATTACTTAGATTTACTATGGACCATTTTTGTCTGCCTATAAAGTTTTTATATTGTATTGTATAATCAGTGTTTCTGATGATTGTATTAAGTATGGTTGAGGTGATTGTGGTGTACCCTTCATACATGTTTTAATAGATCAAATTAAGCAACATTCAGCCCAATACTAATGTGCTTGGAAAGACAAGTTTTTCCTGCTGTTAAAGTTGCTAAGCCATGACAAAAGTCTTTCGGCAGCATATATGATATTCCATCACTAGTAGGATGGGCTCTTCTTATGACTTTACTTCAGGACAGACATTTTTGTGATGAACATAGATGTTTGTTCTTTGTCTGGATTTGTATTTACAACTATAAAAGTATTCTATCAATCATCTGGTTCCAATAGTACAAGCTTTGGACTAGAAATAGAAATATAATATAATCAAAAAGGGTAGACTGTATCTATTTAAAACATGTACTTATAATTATTATGTAGGTATTTTCTTACCTAGGTAATCATTTGACTTGTAAAATTATTTTTACTAATAAAAACTTGTATCTTGTATCTTGTAGATGGTGAATGAATTGTCTAGCAATAATAAATAATTTATTTTCCTAAATAGGTTTGATATCTAAACTGAAATAAGTTACATTCATCTGATTTTCGAGATGTATAACGATGACGAGACGTATAATTTTCATTCAATTCCCTTCAACTATGCAAGTTTCTGGAGTTTTTTTTCCAGAGCCTCATACGAAAATGGCAACCTCAAAGGACCAATAAAAGCATGTGCGGGCAATAATGGCACTCAAATCACTGTAGAGGACCTATTCTACAATGTAATAGCTCGTAAGAAATCACTGCGCAGCCCTAATGAAGAATACACCCACGTAATGGATGTAGTTGGGGGCTATGCAATACACAATAGCAGCATAGGATTCACTTTAAAGAAATTTGGAGAAAAAACTGACATGAAAACACCAATGAAGTCTTCAGTTATTGAAAATGTCAGAATTGTGAGTATGGAGTTACCATCACTAACGCGCTTGAAGAGTGCGTAGAATATGGGAATTAAACAGATGGAATATATAAACTCTTTACAGATACATGGCAACATTATAGCACGGGAGTTAATGGAAATAGAGTTGCAAGATCCAACGCTGAAACTATCAGTGAATGGGTATATCACCAATGTGAACTATTCAAACAAGAAAGGAACTATGCTGCTCTTTATTAACCATAGACTTGTGGATTCTATAGGTAATTATATGTTATCAGTTTTTTGCTCAGTTTAATAGTATCTTAAAATGTTTTCATGAAAGTATGAAAACAAGCCAATATGTAGAATTTTAAGACTTGAATATTGGGCCAGTGCTCTTTAAGTCTATGACAAAGTTAATCTATGATTACCTACATCATACTATTAGTTTCCTTGTAAAGTTTAATATTATAATAAATAATTTTAACCACCACACTGGTTAAAAATCTCTAGTGATACGATAAGAAGATTTCCTACAAATTGTGAAGAAGAAATTATGCAAATTACTGGCGCTTCTCAAGGCTTTTATCTCTGCTCATTTCTCTCCATAGTCTATACTTAACATCTGGCGTTGATCAAGGCTCGTTACTGGTTCCACTTCTCTACATTGTCTATGTTTAATATAGTTTTTTTTTTATGTTTTCAGCTATCCGTAAAGCGGTGGATTCAATTTATGCAACATACCTACCAAAAAACGCACACGCTTTTGTGTATCTCAGTATTGAATTGGGTAACTATCCATTTTAAATGATGTAACTAGTATAAGACTATTTTAGGCCCATCTCATTGATTCTTACTGCAAGGAGGTATAATGTAATAGTTATATATTTTTTAGATCCTAAAAATGTAGATGTTAATGTGCACCCAACGAAGCATGAAGTGCAGTTTTTGTATGAGGAGCAAATTATTGAGAAAATCAAGTCGTGCATAGAAAGTAAACTACTAAGTTGTAATTCTACACGAGTTATGTACACGCAGGTTAGTGCAAAACCTATATTTTATCATCAATATCAACTTACTATTAAAAAAACGAGCGAGCCCTGCAGTAATCGCGTCTAACAGTAGTAATGTTATGATGTGTGACATCATTGGTCAATTCAAATAGCACGCGCTTCCTCAGCATTATACAAACTTTCGTCCCTTTTCACGAAATCACTTCCACAGATTGCAGGAAATCCAGAGGAAGGAACACATCAATAAACGGATATTATGTGGATGTTTTTACACACAATAACCGCTAATCTTTGATGAAACTTGGTATAGAAATGGATGTGGACCAGAGTTACGATATAGGTAGGCACAGTGGCTGATTTATCAGCGGACTGAGCGGGAATTGAGCCAAGGGCGGCAAATTTAGTGATATTTTTTATTTATAACCTGGGCAGGGGCTGATTAAGATTTGAAGGCTGCGAACTGGGTGTTTTACCCTAGAATATAGAAGTTCACGGTACCGTTGAGTTTATAATGAAAGGGAAGAGGGAAAAGTCAGCTAGTATTGTATTTATTATTTATTTATTATCTATATACAAGCTTTGTATATAGGTCCGCTATACCAGTCAGCCATGACGAAGGCTTTAGCCTTGAACTATAATATTTTTAGGGTTCCCTACCTACCTCAAACGGAAAAAAGGAACCCATAAAGATCACTTCATTGTCTGTCTGTTTGTCTGTATGTCAAGACCCATTCCTTTTTCTCAGAAAAATCGCGTGGAAGTGTCATGTTGAAACTAATATCAAAAAATTAGGTCTACGGTCTCTTGGAGCTATAATAAATAAGAATCAAATACGGTTCAATTAATTTATAACACATATTTCGACACTCGCCAATAAATCAAAATAGACGGGGAAGTACCGTTGACCTAAAATCATGAAATTTGGTAATAAGCAAGGTCTCACAGTAAAAATAAAGGAAACAATTCAAAAACTGTTAATTTATAGTAATATTACGTACAAAATTGTTTGCGATTACAAATTTACATAACCGTGGCCGTCTGTATGGGAACATTTTAACAAATACAAATTATATCTTTCAATCAAGCTTATATGTTCGTTATAGGAGTGTTAGGTCCTTTAATAGTATTTGATGGTTGGAATGGATGGAAACTTGATCGAACGAGTTTGATTAATGGTAAAATAACCCTCTCAGACGCGACTTTTGCTCTTAACCGTTTAATGATTACAGGCAAGACTACCTGGCGCATCAAATATAGAAGAAATAGTTAAAAAAACAACAGATGGCGCTGGTTCCAAAATTTACGCTAATAACATGGTTCGCACTGACGCTGATGCACAAAAAATAAATAAATTCTTTCCTACCATCAGTAAAGTTACACAAAGTGACAATAATCGTAAAAGAATTCATACCGAAGACTTAGCGGATAACACAACTAAAAATACTGAAGAAGTGAATGAAAAAATCACAGATTTATCAACAGATGATGTAGAAATGAGAGAAAAAGTTAAAAATGAGACGGAAGATATAAACTGCTCAATAGTAGAGGAACCGAAAGAAACCAATAAGATAACAGATAGATGGAAAATGAACGCGGATCAAGGAAACATATCGTACATAGACCCCAAAGAATCGTTTAAGACTAGGAAATTTCAGCACAAAAGAGTCGAAACTAAACTAACTAGCGTTAAGCAACTAAGACTGGATGTAGAAAATAATTGTAATATGAATTTGAGAGAAATATTAGCGAATCTGATATTCATAGCTTGCATAGATTGCAGTAAGAGTTTGATACAGCATTCGACCAAGTTATATTTGTGTGATACAACTAAACTAACGTAAGTTGAGCTCTTAGAGCGGGTATCTAAGTAATAGCAATTAAGTGGAGTGGAGAAGCCCTAATTCTGTTGTTTTGCCAGACTTAACAGAAAATATCCTCAAATACAAAAGACCACATAATTTTACACATAATTTTGAATTTAAGTAATTTTTTTAAATGAGACTTCTTAATTTTACTATATTGATGTCTGAATTACGTGTTTTAGCGCATTTAGTCAGCATGTAAAGAGGTGTTGATTATAACTACGGAAAATTCCAGGAAAATGAATTCAATAAAGGAACGAAATGACAATTTTACCTTATTAACTGTAATTTAAAAAAAATACTGAGTTAAAATAATAAAACTGCGGAAAATCGGTTCAATAAAAATAAAAATAAAAAATATTTTATATAGAAACAGCCAGACCCGTGATAAATACTTGCAGATCATACAAACATTTGTCCCGCGGTAAGAATCGAACCCGCAACCTTCTGCGTCTCAGCATGGCCTTGGCCCACTGCGCCACAGAGGTCAAAAGTTTAGTGTAGCCCTTGCCTTCCGATCATAGTCGTGATCCAATGGATATTTCCTTAAAATAAATGTATGTGCACATTGCCAGTGCTCTCAATCGGTGAACGGAAATATCGAGAGAAAACCAGAACATCATAGAACCTAAAAAATAATAATACCGGACATTTCACACAGCATCATCTGGCCCCAAAGTAAGCAAAGCTTGTGTTATGGGTACCAACATGACTGATACACTACTTATATACTTTTTTTAAATAAGGTATTCTGGTCTAGTCTTTGGTGAGCATTCCTTTATGCAGCGATATTCTTGCAACATGCCATGTACAGAATACTAACTACTTTGCAAAGCGTCGGCATTTGCCAAATATTTACATGTGCATGTGTTTGGACGTCCCTCTGACTATCACTTTTAGACAACCTCATAAGAACTTAATAACTATATTATATAAGGAGGTATCTACCAAGCCCCGGAACTACAGTCGCGAACGTGAGCGTCTAATTGTAAAAAGTTGATAAATACAATTGCAGAACTACCATTGAACTGTTTTTCAGAGAGGAGTTATTCTACGAAACGATGCTGTACGATTTTCAGAACTTCGGGCTAATACGTCTGTCGAACCCACTGCCTCTGGAACAGCTATTTGTGTTGGGATTGAGCGCGCAAGAGTCGGAGTGGAATCCGGAATTAGGTGAGTATCCTCATTTCATAATTTTGCTTAATCTATACTGGGTTTTTCTTGATCAAGACTCTGAAATATTATGTGATATGAGGAACACCTCATATCTTATTTAGGGTTCCGAAGTCCGCAAGGAACCCTTATACTATCGCTATGTCCATCTGTCTGTCTGGTCCCTAATCAGCTCATGCTCGCAGACTGTTAGTCAAGAAAAAATTTGCACGGTTTTACTTATCACTAGCTGACCCGGCAAACGTTGTTTTGCTATGTAAATATCTTTTGTAAAAATATGTTTTTTTTTCATAAAAAGTATCCTATGTTACTTCTAATACCTCCAAGAATATGTGTACAAAGTTTCATGAGGATCGGTTAAGTAGTTTTCGCGTGAAAGCGTAACAAACAAACTTACATTCACATTTATAATATTAGTAGGATTGGCAAAGTAAAATCTTTTTTAACGTTGCGAAGTCTACAAACCCTTATAGTTTCATTATGTCCGTCCGTCTATCTGTTCGCTTCTTATTTTCCTCGCAAACTATTAGTTTTATTATGTTTAAATTGTGAGGTAATATGTTTGTTATCCTACAAAGTTCTGAAAGAAAAATCAAAAAAACCGCAATTAGGGATACATGCATACAGCTGAATATCATAACTCCATACTGGCATCAAGACTTGAATGTAAATTGTAATTTTGTTATTATACTGACAGGACTGCTAGTCTTCCAAGGAATCAAATAATAAAGTTGAAAAAAAAAAATTCAACTTATTGTAAACCTTTGATTTGAGGTATCCCCATAAAAATAAATCACAAGGTGTGAGATCTGGCGACCGAGGCGGATAGTAATTTTCGTTGAGAACCTGAACAATTTGCATTTTGTATGGGTGGAACTTTTTTTTTTTTCAAAATAACATGCACTGATTTTTTTATTCCTGTGGAGGCCGCAATCTTTCTTATCGATTTACGTGGATTTCGAATAATTTCATTTCGAACTTGAGACACATGTTCTGGCGTTGTTGCTGATGTTGATGGTCCAGGACTATTGATCATTGTCCCTTCTTGCCTGAATCTTTGTACCCATGATCGGATAAGTTGCGTGCTCGGCCCATCACTTAGTCGACGAATATTAAAATGAGTACAAAAAGCGCGACGCGCACGTACCAATAATTAACTGCACTTCAAATATTGCTCGACCGTAAATGCGCAGTGTGCCCCCGACCAGTGACTCATGGCGACTAACGATTCCGCAAATCCTGCGCTTCGAATGATACCCCTCCCGCTTATCTCACCCCGCTAGTATTTTGATAATTGCAATTTTAAGTTGAAAAATGAAAGAAAAATATGTTTGTAGTAATAAAAACTTTTAAAATAACATATTTAGGGGTACATAATTTGACAAACATTAAGGTAATCACCATTGATGTTTGTTAGTTATGATCACCATCAAAGATCAGCTCACCAAAGCTATAACATTAATCGCATCCTACGAGATAAAGCTAGATACCTACGGTCAGCAGGTGGTCACTCTAACCGCTAAGTTAGAAGGATATGAAAATAGAGTTTCTCGAGAATACCAGGAGCCGCCGTCTACTCCTCTTCCTGAACAAAAGAGTATGCAGAAGCCTAAACACATCAAAAAGATCTTAAAACAACGTAGCACCGTTCTGTTGCCCGTAGAATCACAGTTGCCCGAGGCTACTCCCGCTTCAGAAAAATAAAAAGATAATGTGGGAACTAGCAATGATTGTACTCGCCTAAACTGATCTAGTCGTTCATGGTCATGAAACAGACCAACAATGGACAGAGGTCAAGAAACGAAAAAGTAAAGGGTCAATATCACTTTACGGAACAGCCGGACTAGCGATAACTACTTTGAAAGCGGTGGATCCGGTAAAATATCTCCATCTATGGAACATGGCATCTGAAGCGAGCGAAGTTCTCGACTATATAAAGCAGCTATGCCCAACAGGATCTTGCACTGTAGATGAGCTAACGCCTAAAGGAAGTTATAAGTCCTATAAGATAGGCGTCCCTGAAGTCCACTATAACAGGTGCTACTCTGTTGATGTATGGCCAGTTAATGCCAGAATAAAACAATGGATATACCACAGGAAGCCAACAGGTCTGAAGAGAGCTAATGAAGAGTCTAGCCCTAATTCTGCTACATCAGCCACAATACAGCAGCCCTTTCGTGGGCGGTCCAGCTTGCAATGAAATTACCTAATTTTTGTTAGTACCTGTACCTGTAGTTGTTGTACCTGTTTTCGAGTGTTTTACCAGAATGTGCGGGGACTCAAAATGAAACTTCCCGTATGGCGTAACAACCTTACATTATTGGAACATAACCTAGTGGCTGTGACTGAAACATTCTTAGTCGCATCTGTGGAGGATTCCGAACTAAAGGGCGGGGATTGGAGCATTCAACGCCGGGACAGGGGCACACCATGTGGCGGAGTCCTGCTCGCCGCGCGTTTGCCCATCACTTTGCGTAGGCGGCAGGACCTCGAGACCGACGTCGGCGAAGACCGGTGGGCAAGCTTCACCTGGTGTGGTCGGCCTTTTCCTGTATGTGTCGTTTATCTGAAACCTAGTTCTACTGACCAAGACTTCATGACTTCATGCGGTGGTTTTGCAAAACCGAGAGTTTTGTTAATAGTTTAAAAGGGTATGTGATCATTATGTGCGACATAAATTTAAATAGTGCATCCATAAATATCAGAAATTACTATTGTTACTTCTTATATCTTTCAAATATTATCAAAAAAAATGTTGTACTAAATACGCACGGTGGTATACTAGATATTGTTCTCGTAAAAGAGAGCGATAATTTAAGGGACGTATTGGTCTCTAGCACCGAGGGTTTAGTTCCTATGGATGCATACCACCCTGCCCTAGATAATGAGGTGTTGGTGAGGGTGACTCGCGAGTCGAATCTTATTGAACCGAGTAATAGAAACCCAGACTGAGATTGGAACTTCAGCCGATGTGACACTAAGCTCTTGCATGACTCTCTTTCTAAAGCTTCATAGGATTGTGTGTTACTCTCTGATAATATATTTTTTGCAACTGATGCTTTCTATGCCACTATCTATAAAATCTTTGATAATTGTTTACTTAAAATAAATAATAGTTTAAAAAAACTAAAGAACACGCTTTATATAGAAAACCAAACTAAAAAAATTTCGGTTTAAGATATTTATTTTCTCATAAGAATAGAATTCACTTACATGAGAAAAACTAAAATTAACTTAAATTAAAGAGGGACATTTGCGTACCTATCGTAAATTTTATGTAACTCTAACTATCTACTTAACGAACAAAGCTATTAAAAATTAAATGATGGTAGTCGTGAAAAAATATTGTTTACTCCGTTTGTTCGCTCGACGCACAGCGCTCAGCTTGGCAAGTTACACAGAGTAAGCTCATCTGGAAGTGGCATGGAAAGCAATGGTTATTTTATTAAAGTATTTGTTACATAATGTTTTAGTAATTTTTTAAAGGTGGTCATTAATTTTACTTGTTTTAAGTCTTTTGGTAATTTATTGCAGAGAAGTGCTCCTTCGTACATGATGATTTTTTTGCCATAATTTGTTCGTGGTGCATGCAGTTTAATATCGTTTGCACTACGCAGCCTTATTTTCTGTATTTGTTGCTTATTAGTAAAAGAGATTTGTATATGTATGTCTTTAGTTAGTATTTTTCGAATCAGAATGCAGTTATAGTATAGATAGGATTGGGAAGTATTCATTATTTTTGTTTCTTTAAAGATTTTAATAGTAGATGTATATAGTCTAGATAGTAGTATATAGTATAGATGTAGGCGTAATTAAATATTTTTTTTATTCGTTTATTTTGAGCTACTTGTAATATGTCTAAGTTGGTTTTAGCAGCTGCTCCCCATATTTCAATTAGGTAGTCAATGTGAGGTTTAACGAGAGAGTTGTATACGGTGTAACGAACCTGGCGTGGGAGGCAGCGTACAAATCCTCGCAAGGATCCTGTGAGTGATGATAATTTTGATTTTATTTTTTGTAGGTGTGGTTTCCACGTCATGTTACTGTCCAAAATAAGGCCTAGATATTTCTCTTGATGTACTCTATTTAATGCTTGATTATTTACTATTAGGGCAGGGAAATGTGGTATTTTTTATTTTTTGCTGTGAATATTATGAAATTAGTTTTTGATATGTTTATGGTTAATAGGTTATTTTGAAACCACTCTAATATAAATAAAATAAAATAAAAAATAGAAAACAAATTTTAATAAATGTAAGTAAAAAAAATATTTTCTATTTTTAGTTTGGTTTTCTATATAAAGCGTGTTTTTTTTTTTTTTTTAACTATTATTTATTTTCTACTTTTTAGTTTTAGGATAACCGGTTTTTTTTCGAATTATTGCATTGTCATCGGTCTTTGACAGGTGTGCAAAACTTGAATGAAATCTGGCCGTTTAAAGTGGGTCAAAATCGCGTCCTAAGGAGTCGGTTACATACAAACGTACAAACTTACAAACATACATACAAGTGAAGCTAATATAAAGCGTATAAAAAGAGTCGCAAGAAAACTGTAACTAAGCGTAATTGGGTAACTAATTGGTTTACCTCTGATATTATTAATGATTTAAAACGGAAGATGAAACTCCATTCTAACTGGAAGAAAACTAAATCAAACGAGGCTTACATTTTATTTTCTGATATGAGAGCTTCTTTAAAAGCAAGAGCAGCTAGTGCTTATGATTCGTATATGAAAGGCATTGAAGGTAACATAGCAGTAAACCCTCGCTCATTTTGGAGGCATGTCTCTAGTCTTAGGGCAAAGGGTGGCTTTGAGCCAAATGTTATTTTTAAGGGCGAATCGTATTCGGGTGTTGCAGCGGCTGAATCCTTTGCCAACTTTTTTGGAAACATGTTTCTGCCTGATATTCCAACGCTTAATGTTGACAATACTAATCGCTGGGATAAAAACTGCAGTAGTACTATGTCAATGTCTTTTATATTAATTTATATTTTGTTTTTTGTTTGCTTTCTTTTTGTTGTTAATTGTTATTATTAATTAGTGTAACTGGTGCTTAACCATGCTGATTAAATAAATAAATTAAAAAAAATATGTAAGAAGTCGTCATTTTCGATATAGACCTGTGTCGTCGTCCCATCCTACTGGCTAAACCGCTGATTGGGAGACCTTACCTTAATTTTTAATTACAAATTTGCAAATACAAATTTACAAATGTTTTACGAGATTATAAAAACAGCCTGAGTAAAAAGAACCTTAAAAAGAAAATGAAAGCTCCATACCAAAATTATTTTCTTTTGCTAACTAGATGAATTTGAATTGGTTTGGAACCTGACCACTAGTCTTATCTTACTGACTGTGGAAAGGTCCATTGTGCGTCACTTGCGTTTTGCCAATTTAATTAACTTTCCTTTTTACACTCAATTTTATGCATATGGGTATTCTCTCCACAGTGTCGAACTTACTTCAGTCGAACTTACATAAGACCACTCTTTTTGTAGATAACGGATTGAAATTGATTAGATTGGATATATCCAGGAACGACTTAAGCTACACAGGATATTTTAGTTATTTTGAATTCCGTTTTTTTTTTCAGGTGACATGAGTGAAATGGCTACTCAAATGTCTGAGCTTCTGATAAGCAAGCGAGCGATGCTTTTCGAGTATTTCTCACTTGAATGTAGCAGTGAGGGAGAGTTGTTGGCACTACCTTTATTATTAGGTACGTATACTAGACGGATGAGTTGATTTCAGGTAGCATCAGCTAAATAAATTTTAAGTATTAACGTACGGGGGCTATAAAAGAAAAAGGACGGGATTCAGTCGATAGCTTCTTGAAATTACAACACGATACAACAGAATAGATAGTTACTTTGACGATAATATTTGCTTGCTGAGAATTACCCGAAACGTGTGGATTATTATTTTACCCTTTTAACCCAATTTTCAGACGGTCACACCCCATTTATGGGTGCTCTTCCAACTTACCTGGTTCGTCTCGTCACAGAAGTAAACTGGGATTCTGAAAGGGAGTGTTTTGATTCGTTCAGCCGTCAAACCGCCATTTTCTATTCCCAACCCAACCCTGACAGCAATCTCGAGGTGGAGAAAAACGAGCAATGGAAACAGGAGCATGTCGTATTCCCAGCGGTTCGAAGGAATTTCCTACCACCAACTAGCTTTGTGAATAACGGAGCTATATTGCAAATAGCCAGCTTAAATGATCTGTATAAGGTTTTTGAAAGGTGTTAATTTATAGGTTGATTTAGAAGATGAGAATGTATGGAATCGGTGTATTAATGTTAAGAAAATAAAATGTTTTTTTGATCTTTTTAAGGTTTTATGTTATTTTGAGCACCAAGCGGTATAAAAAGATTGTGTGAAATCAAGCAATAGGAGTGATGATATGGTATAAAGATGGTGGATTTAACAACATTATATGTACAAACATTCGAGGGCATAACGATGCTTAGGGCTTAACTTTCAATGGGGGACAAACATTAAAAAAATAATATTAGGTAAACCTAGAGAGTTGATATAAACAGATTGAAAAATATTTAGTACTATTCCGCTAATCAATTCCTAATGAGTTAGACACGATGCAGACGCATGCACCTCCCTCCCGCCCGCAATTGAAAAGCCATGCAAAGCGTTATAGTAGCGTCAAACTCTCGCTGCAGAGAGAGAGACAGCAATATTGCTCTCTCTCTCTCTCTCTCTATCTCTATCTCTATCTCTATCTCTATCTCTAACTCTAACTCTAACTCTAACTCTCTCTCTCTCTCTCTGTGTGTGTGTGTGTGTCATTTCTACATAAAACGACCGCATAAAAACCATGAACAGACCTTTAGCTCAAGGGCTTAAAACTCATGACAAAATTATGGAATGTATATATTCAAACTTAAAGTTATTTGATATCTTGAATAATTAAATACTGCATAATAATCATTTTGTAGTTCGCGTTCTTCGTATGTAATATATTTACGCCCAAAGTTGCGTTCAAATCTGTATTAGGTATAATAAGATTTCTTTGATGTATCTTTCTAACCTACATTGTTTTTAGGATTCTGTTGCAATACAAGCATAGATTATGACCAGACATATTTATATCATTTTTAGTTTTGGTTGTTCAACATAAGACGGTGGAGTAATTATCCCCTGTCGTTTGCTTGTATGTAGGTATAGCTTTTATAAGCAGTTTACTTTGCTTTCTCTCACACGTTATTAAAAGCTCGCTTCGCTCGCGTCCCATATACCGATGCGATGGTAGGATCGCATATGTTAAGGATCTCTTCGCACGTTAGCTATTCTAGTAATGGGCATACCTAATGTTAAGAAAGCAAAGTGAAGTGGACAAAACAAATAACAGAATGGTGCCTCAGGGATGGGAAAATAAATAAAGGTAGATGTGGCAAGTTGATGTGGAAAAGCAGCTGGCCCAACATGGAATCGGGTAGGTAGGTATCAAGGAACAGTAAAGGTGAAAATCTTTAATGGAAGCCTATGTGTCGAAAGACAAGCTGTTGCAGAAGAACCGCTAGCCGATACCATAGCATTAGATATAAACAAGTTTAGTGTAAGTTTATAATGTTAGTTAAGACATTCTATCAACTTGTCCCTTTGTACCTACTCGTACACTTTACAAACATCAAAAAAGGATGTTTGTATTTTAGTTAGATACTTACCGTGTACTTACCTACCCTAGCTGTAGCGCAATAAGTTAATGTTTTAATAACATTCTAAATGTCTCAAATTAGCCTATGTTACGATACCTGCATTTTAACGACTACTGCATTTTTTTATTATGTTAACTAGGTACCTACATATAGTTACTATAGAGGTAGTGGCTTCCGATCCTAAGGTCATGGGCTCGAATCTAGTCGTGCACCAATAGATTTTTCTGATCGAAAAATGTATAGGTACACTTATAACCCAGTATTATATTATCTGTGCTTATAACTAAATTTTGGTTCTTGGACATGCCGGTTTCCTCACGATGTATTCCAAGTGTATTCTAAGTAGGTACTACGACAAACGAAAGGAGCCTTTGAGGAGCACTTTATTCTTATCCAGTTTTTTTAATTGCTGTCGGTACCTACTACCGACAGCAATTAAAAAAACTGGATAACAATAACTTATTACGCCATCACAACTTCTAAACAATGTTCGTTTTTTAAAAAAAGCGTATATTCCCGAAGAAGAAGAAGAAGACGAATACGATTAAGAACTTGAATATTTTTGAAGTGAAAACTTCTTTTAGCGCGGTACGCATATTTTTACATGAGGTAAAACCTCTGGATTCGCGACACCGTTACCGTCTGGGGCGAGACGCAGACGGCTGCCGCGTTCGCCCCATTTGATTATAAACCTTAATTCACATGTCTACAGTCTACTTTTGTATGGAGAAGTTTACTGAGTTAGGTTCTTTGATATAAACGCAGCCGGCTGCGGCGTTCGCCCCATTTGATTATAAACCTTAATACACATGTTTACAGTCTACTTTTGTATGGAAAAGTTTACTGAGTTAGGTTCTTTGATATAGGTATTATTTACATTCTGAACAAAAAATATTGGATCATCTGCGTTCGTTCAGTATTTGATTGGCAGTTGCCATAATTACTGATTTTGAAGTGATTTATTATTAAACTCTAACATGCAAAATAAGTTTTCACTTCTGTCGGCACTCCCGGAGTGCAACCCGATTTTTTTTTTAAATAATTGCAGTGTTTTATTGTACCTACTTACAAACGTCCGCCCGCGACTTTTCTCACGTGGTACCCGGATAAAAAGTAGCCTGCATGTTGTAGTGGGTCACTATGTATACCTATTCCAAGTTTCATGCAAATCGGTTGAACCGTTTAGCCGTGAACAAAAGGAACAAATATCCTCAGAAACTTTATATGTAATATTCGTAGCGTTACTACAGACCCGTTATTATGAATAACTCGTGGAAGAAAAATTGTACGTGTTATTATACTTCTAAAATATACTCGTAATACCTTTGACATTTTAGGCAATTTGCTTCTTAGGTATAATAAGTTTGGCGAAAATCTTTTTAGGTATAGGTACTCCTTCTTAGACTTTGACACTTTGACACTTAAAGCATCACACATGTTAGACCTTTTATATTTTAGACATAAAGTTAGTTTCTCTGTCTACGACATAAAGGGACTTAAATATTTTGTTCAATCAGTATTTTTGCCGCTATCTTGTCTAAGGCGCTCGTGATGTAAATTTTTTGATGAAATTTTGAATTGGAGACTGAGAAGTTAAGTCATTTTTCTGTTTAGGATTTCTGCAAAATAGTCATTATACGTGACCATTTATTCTTAAAGTAGGTATTTTCACCAAGTTTCAAGCTTAGCCCCATTAGAAAGTTCCTACACAAACTATGAGACCCCAGTTTACGGCATTTTGAGGGTTATTTTGAATAACTCTAAAACATTTGCACCTAAGTACCTATTATAAAGATGAACTTTCAACTTGTAATCTAAACCAAGTTTCAACCGCACCACCTGTTAACATGTTCCCATTTAAAACATTGACACCCAATTATACCTACCCTTTTTAAAAGGTATTTTGAAATATGTTGAAAACGATAATTTTTTATTTAAATTATCCAGGCAACTTTCAAGCAAATTGCACTACTCGTTATAAATTTCCCATACAAACTTTGCCAGACCATTCAAACCTCTTTTTGAGGGTTATTTTGAAAAACCCAATTATTTACCAAAATATTTTGAAACATGTCGGTATTGTGTACAATTATTTAGTACTAACTAAATAATTGCTGGCGACTTCGTCCGCATTTTTTTTATAGGAATTGTAGGTTAAATCCTTCTCCAGGATGAAATTTATCTCATTTCCAAATTTAATTGATAAGTTTCAAACCAATCACTCCCACTTCCACACTAACATACACATACCTACTTTACACACCCCATTTAACTCTTTTATGAGAATTATTATGAAAAATCCTGAAACACGTGTCCATTTATTTTGCATTTTAAGTATCCAAACCAAGTTTCTTAGAAATCACACCACCCGTTAAAAAGTTCCCATATAAACTTTGACATCCCATTTCACTCCTTTCTTAGAGTTTTTTTTTACCCCGGACATTTCACACAGCATCATCTGGCCCCAAAGTAAGCAGAGCTTGTGTTATAAGTACCACATGACTAATATACTACTTATATACTGTTATTTTTTGTAAATACATACCTACATATTATACATAGAAACACCCAGACCCGAGACAAATACTTCCAGATAATACAAACATTTGTCCCGCGGCGAAAATTGAATTGAACCCACAACCTTCTGCGTCTCAGCCGGACCTTAGCCCACTGCGCCACAGAGGTCGTCGATTTTGAAAAATACTGAAGTACGTGACCATTTATTTTGCATTCTATTTATTCATATCAAGTTTCAAGCAAATCGCATCACGCGTTAAAATGTTTGATACATTCGTTTTCACCCCTTTTCACCCTCATTAATGGTTTAATTTCAAAAAATCCCGCCCAGGCGGTTTTGCTTAAAGTTATCGTATCGATATTTTTAAACAGTATCGATATTTATCGACTGAAAAATATCATACATCATGCTTTGGGAATATGTTTTATTCCCAAAGCATAAAAAAATCGAATTCAAGTGGTATTATTAGGTATAAGCATCTCAAACTCGTTCGCTAAATTTATCACATAATTAGACAGCATAGTTTCTTGGTTTTAAGATTTTTTATTTCTTCAAATCGAGCCTACAATATGGTTTCTAAAGTTTAAACTTGTAATACGAATATAATATTTGACTAAACACTTTATCTGATGCCTGATAGATAGGATATATATATATCAATTAGAGTTATTACATATTTTGAACAATACAGTATTTTCGACGCCATCATGAATAAGGCGCACCCGGCTGTCATAATTTTTTTGAAATTTTGATGTCGATATTGAAGAGTAAATAGTTTTAGTATTTTCGTGCACGCAGCCAATAGTTTTACTGTTCATAAAGATTGAGACCGGATTTTTAAAAGTTAACGATGCGCGAGTAGCATGCAAGTAGTATCTAGTAACTCAAGAAACCAAAATTGCGTTAAAAAAATTTTTTATTGATACGAATTTGATACTCTAAAATAAGTATCGATCATCGATACATCACGATTAAAAATATCGACAATACTATCGATAATTTTATGGAAAAATATCGATATTTTATATATCGATATTTTTTGCCCATGCCTAGAGTTCACTAACTAACAAACAAGATTACCTTCACATTAGCTTGATAGCTTGTTTTGTTGTTTACTATGATTATTTTGCTATTACTAATATGCTGATGCTGACGCGTTATTATCTTAGTAGTCTGAAATATTGATTCTCCATTATTGAACCTACCTACCTACCTACAAATAAAATTTACTATATACTTAATATTTAGTAGAATTTCGATTAGGTACTTCGAAATTAAACAGTGCTATGGCTACTTCAGTGTGCAGAGTGTGTTTAGTCGGCGATATAAGAATGCTGAACATAAATAACATTCACCTCTTGAAAATGTACAAGAAACTCACTAATACCAAGGTAGGTATGTTGTCTTATTTTCGTTCTGATACTTACATACTCAAATTGAAATACAGTAGAGAATGAATATGTTAGGTAGGTAGGTACAAACAACAGCATGTAAAAATAATTACCTAATTAGAAAACGAATTATCACTCACCCATGCAATGCTATGCATTGCGAATTCCATCTTACTACTACTTACCATTTAATTTCAACAGTACCTACTAAAAAGAAATAAAATACAATTATTCAGCACACACAAGAAACAATAGAGTAAAGAAGAGCTAAAAAAAGACTAAATAATAAAATATTTTTACAAAACACTATAAAAATTAACCGCAATATGAAATAAACAATATCATTCCTACTCTATTTGGGATACATGATATTTTTGTCATCAATGCATTACAGCAGGGTACATTCATGGCTGAGGCCAAGCCCATGATCTAATCAACTGACGTTACTATTAAGCTGTTGTCTGTGATCACCGATGCAATACATGAGCTGCATGTCGTTGAAGATTTCACAATGGACAAACATGTATATGCAACATACAAAGCTACAAAAAAAAATACAATTACTACCTACCCAATTTATGAAATATGGCTAAAATATTAATAAAAAATTTAACTTATGCAACATTAATATCGATGATAATATAAAATTATTACCAATTATTTAATATGTTATTATTATTGTAAACTTTTTTATTATTCTTGTTATAAACATTGTTGTTATTCTTGTATTCTTGTAAATGTTATAAAATTTTAACAACCTGTACTGTTCTAAAGGTGTCAGAGATTGTGTCTTTGGTCCTTCATAATAATTAAATAAGTAGAAAAGGATTGCTCCACATCTGCTGAAGTAACTGGGAAGTATTTCAATTTGGGTGCTTTGTTAGCACTTATAGTTTCTGGTACAAATTCTGCCATCCCATTTATGAAACAACCTATATGGCATAAAGGTTCAAAGACCAGGTTATTGTTAAAAATGTTTAATACAAAGATGCAAATGCATATAATTGACTGGTTCACTGTTGTAGTAACATTAACTATCACTTATTGTCAACTTACTTATATCACAAACAATTTATTTATTAAAAATTACATAAATAATCTGTTGACCAGAATGAATGGCTATAACCAAAACTAATCTGATCATTCAGATAAGTTCTCAGACCACTAGAAGCGGCCATGTGATATGGCAATGCTAAGTCATAAATAAATATTGGTGGAAAATCCATACTACACCATCTAGCCCCAAACTAAGCATAGCTTGTATTATGGAAACCGTATTACTGAATATATGTATCTATTTTGAAATGATTATGATACTCTAAAACACCAAGACACAGAACCACCATCTATGTTTGTCACACAAATGTTTGTCTGGGAAGGGAATTGAACCCACAACCCACAGCGCAAATAGCAGAGATACTACCAACTGACCTGATATGTTAGTCTTATAATGTCAAAGCCATGTTAATAATATTAATATTGTAAAATGTATTTATTCCAGTTCAACACAACATCAGGAGACAGGATGCCAAGCACAAGGATGATCTGCTATGTTTGCCACCGGCAGCTTCAGAAGTGCCTTGTGTTCTCTAATATGGCCCGCAAATCTAACAAAATCCTTCATGACCTGATGCTCAATACTGTAAGACCCACTTAATTGACTACAACAATTAACTGCAACAAAGTTGGAAAATCAGAAATGAAATGCCTGTAATGATCTCCATCTAAAAGGGTGATTATTATTGAGGGAACTTGTTTGCTTTCTGTGTTTACTACAATACCACTATTGAAGTGTTTTGCAATCACAAGAAGGAACTCTCATGAAACTTCAAAATTATTTATCAACCTATCATGACGATACCAACCTTTTAAGACATCTTCTTGAAACTGTTGGATAACTTCGAAAGATCTGATGGGTCTAGTGTCTTTTCTACTCTGGAATCATCATCATGTAAATCTGTTATATCTTTTCAGGAAACAAACACCATGTTAACAACAGTATCTCTGGAAAAAATGCATAACCTCACAGAAACTCCTATGCAGCACATGTCAATAAATATCTGTTCCAGCACTATAAGTATCTCTCTGGTCACTGTTAAGTCAGAACAAGTAGTTGTGAAAGAAGAAGAAAGAACTGAAATAGAAGAAATTCACGATGAGGCATTGATGTTGGAGACACTTGATAAAGATGTTGAAATTGGTGATGTTTCAAATAACACAGAAGTATCTGGAGGAATGGATAATGATTTGAAGACCTCAAGCTTCTATTGCGATATTTGCAATAAAAAATTTGCCACTAAACATCTATTGGTAAAACATTTGAAGTTTCACACTAAAGAAAATCCATTCACCTGCAACAGGTGTAATAAGGTGTTTAGTAGAAAAAGTAATTTAAAGAAGCACATGGAGATAATTCACACAGGAGATAAGCTCTATTCCTGCAACAAATGTGTTAAAGCTTTTTCTCAACAAAGCTTTTTTGAAAGACACATGCTAATTCACACGGGAGATAAGCCATATTCCTGTATCAAATGTAACAAAGTTTTCACTCAACAAAGTAATTTGAGAATTCATATGCGAATTCACACGGGAGAAAAGCCATTTCCCTGTATTAAATGTAATAAAGCTTTCAGTCGACAAAGTTATTTGGCATGTCATATGTTAATTCACACAAATGAAAAGCCACACTCCTGCAAAAGGGCATTAACTCAACACAGTCATTTAAAAAATCAAATGCGATATCACACTGAAAAAAAGCCATATTTATGTGACAAATGTGGTAAAGGGTTCACTGAACAAAGTCTTTTGAGTAGACACATTCGAGCTCACAAAAAAAAAATAACATATTTCTGCAACAAATGTGGTAAAGGGTTCACTCAACGAAGTCATTTGAGGATTCATATCCGAATTCACACAAGAAAAAAACCATATTCCTGCGACAAATGTGATAAGGCTTTCACTCAAACAAGTCATTTGACAAGTCATTTGCGAACCCACACGGGAGAAAAGCCATTTTCTTGCAAAATATGTGATAAAGCTTACAAACGACAAACCTATTTAACAAGTCATATGCTTAACCATACAGGAGAAAAGCCATATCCCTGTAAAAGTTGTAATAAGGCTTTCAGTCGATTAAGATATTTAACAACTCATATGTTAGTTCACACGGGAGAAAAGCCTTACTCCTGCATGAATTGTGATAAAGCTTTTTCTCAACAAAGTCATTTGAAAAGTCATATGCGAATTCACACGGGAGAGAAGCCATTTTTCTGCGATGAATGTGATAAAGCTTTCGCTCAACAAAGTAACTTGACATGTCATATGCGAATTCACACAGGCGAAAAGCCATATTCCTGCAAAAGGTGTGGTAAGGCTTTTTCGCGACAAACTAGTTTGACAAAACACAAAGATAAATGCTGATTCTCTTTGGCGGAAGGGCAAAATGCAAAGAGTAGTTAGTTTATTGCAGATTAAGTAGAAAATATTAAGGTTTATAAATGAGGAAATCCCGTGAATGGTATCTTGGGAACTAATGGGAACTAAAAGAGCCTGGGGATCGACTATGCTGAAAAATTAAATGATCTTGAATAATTAGTGATGTCAAATTATATTGTTATAGGTATTTAGTGTACCTCACTGGCATGTTTTTGTTTTTGTTAATAAAGCCTAATTAGGATAAGTTTGTAACCTAGCATAAATTGACCTTACCATAAAAAATGACGTTACATTTTCTTAAAATTTATTTATAACTTTACCTAGACAATTGATAAAATTCTGTAAATAATCTTGACTAATTTATTTATAACGCTTTGAGTAATGTACGTACTGTTATCTTATAAATTGTATGTGTCTTTGCTCAAATTTTCTATGTATATTTTATATTAAGCATTTTACAGTTATTTAAAACCTTATTAAGTAAAATAAAATAAGAAAGCGAACGAGTTTTTCCTACCGTCGCGTCGCGTCGAGTCGGTCTTTGTTTCAACTCTCCCGGCTTACCGCGTGACGTCACACGTCTCTCCGTTATACCTACCTACACCAAGCGATGGGGAGCACGGCGACCATTCCTCATTGGCGTTTGGTTTTTCGTTGCTATTGGTCGTGCTCACCTTAAACATTGGAACTAAGAAGGAGATATTTAGATAATCAGGTAGCTTCCTCTAGTCAGGTCGCCCCCCTTAGTTTCGAACGAAATACGGTGCTCAAAGAACCGTTGTAGCATTACAATCCCCTTCTATATAAAAAAAAGGATTGTAAGCTGCAATTAATTAAGAAATTTAGAAAGAAATTGAGAGAAACTATCTGTTTTGAAATAAAAATAAGAAAATTATAATGAGATGGATATTATATTATATTATAAGTAAAAAAAACTGATATTTTATAGTTTTATAGTATTTTGTAGTGTTTCCATGCTGAAAATTGGCTCTGACTCTCCGTTTCTCTCCACTAGTAGATAATATTTTTCATCATCATTCTGATCATCATCATTGTCTCAAAACTCGGATCTGACTGACATAGTCCGTTCAGTCCTCCCTTCATTTTCTGCGCAAATCGCGCATTTCAAATCCATCTCAGATTTTGAATTTCAAGTTTCAGCCAGACAGTGTTATGAAAGTTTTCATTGTAATATTAGCAGACCTCTCTCTAATTTGAGAATTTATTAAATATATTGACAGCTTCCTTCACCTTTCAATTTTGATTAATTAAAATGTAAACAAAGATTTTATAATGAAAAGTTATGAATATAAATAAACATCGTAAAATGTGGTACAAATTTGTGATGGTGTTCAGATTAAACTTCTCGGAAACTCCGTATGAAATCAAGGATACGAAAGTAAAATGGAATACCATAAATATGGTTAAAGACGCAGCTTGTTTATGTTGAGCAGTATAATCCGTTACATATCCTCATGTAAGTAAAATAATATAATATGTACATAAAGAGTGTTTACGAGCTAAGTAGAAAAGAAAGATATTACACCGTATATGCCTAAGTCATTACCGGCTCATGTCGAAATATTAAAATCAATTCAGCATTTTGAAACGGAGGATTGGGAAAGCGTTCGATACGCAGATGTACAATATTGTTCGTTCCCATTTTGAGACAAATGACAAGCTAAAACCTTATGAGAAATCCAACTCTATGGCTTTGATAGAGCGTGGCTTTGGGGCAATCACACAAGCAATCATAAATTCGTGACGCACCGAACGAGTCAGGCACGGCCAAAGAAGCATAGCGGTGGCTTGCATAAGGTCGACGATGAAGGCTTCACTGTCGTGGAAAAGAAACGTCGACCGAAATCCAGACAAAAACAGAAAATACCTTCCACAACAAAAATGTGTAAAGTTGCGTCAAAGGTTCAAAAGAGAAGGGCTAATTTAAAAGAAATTCAAAGCATAATAGGGTCTGTCAATTATGCCAGGTTTCCGGTGCCCAGGGGTCGCCTAAATCATCGAGAACTTATCAAGCACTGCCATATGTTGAGAAATCAGAACCCACATTATCGGTATCCAATCCCTCTGCCAGCACTAGCCTAGTTACAGTGGTGGAGCGTAAATGTCGAGATGTTCTCACCAATCCATTACCCTCCAGTTACAAATTCCTTAGTGAAAGATGCGTCAGGCGTAAGTTAAGGCGCTCAACTGAACAATGTGAGACTGTCAGGTCATTGGTCACCTCTGGAGATGACTTTGCACTCCAAACAAAAAGAAATGCTACCAGTTTTATACGCTTTAAAAGATCACTGTCAGCACCTGACAGGATCTACACTGTTGATACAGAGCGACAACAAGTCGTTAGTTTCGTACATGATAAACGAGGGAGGCACCAAGTCGAGCCCTCTAATAGATCTGACATACCAAATTCTCAATATTCTAGATCATTTCAGTGTAGGTACATACAGAAATAAACTACCTACCAGGTCGTTTCAATGTCGAAGCGGATCACCTGTCGCGTATGACACATTCGCCGGAATGGCACCTCTTACCCAGGTTAACCAAGAAAATAGTCAAAAAAGTCTATCATTCCCCAGACTATACTTGTTACTAATAGTCTTGTTCGCGTCGGAAATCGCACATGTGGTTCCGAGGTAGGTACGGGACGCTGGATATGACAGATCAGCAAGCATGTCTTCACAATCCCTTCAGCCAGACGTGGAACTACTCCATAACATGGGTGTTTTCGCCGCTATTTCTAATGCCTCAAGTGTTACAACACCTGAACTCTGCCAAGGGAATTTACCTAATAGTTGATCGGCGGTGGAGCAAAGTTTTCTGTCGGTCCGACCTCAAGAATCGGACTCTCGATCCCCCATTCACGAAAAAAATCTGAACCAAGTCTTGTTAGACACCACAACAGGTCAGCCACCCTCAATGACCCAGGACATGGTTCTGGATGTGTTGAGATGTGGATTGGTCACAAGATCATAAAGAACTTTTGCAAACAAGCTGCCGTGAATCGTCCCTAAAAACTTATCAAGTACCTAGCTTGGCAAAGATGGCGTGTATGCGCCAATGAAATATCCGTGAGCGTTTGAAAACCTAATGGTCCTGGCTTGAATAGGTGTTTATTGGATTTACACTTAAAACATAGTTTGGCTTACAGGACTATATTGGTAGGTAGGTATATAAGTCGGCTGTGTCTACTCTCTGTGACCCCAATGTTAATAATCGGCTTAGCTCTCATTTGTTGGTCAGACAGGCTCTAAAATCAATTAGCGTTCAAAATCTTAAGCCTAGTGAAGTTCCGATATGGGATATTGATTTACTCACTACCTGGCGGAAAGATAGACCAGTAAGTAGACATAAATAACTTGTACGATTGTTCAGCTCGTGCACCTATTATACTGTTATTGTATTCGGGCAGTAGGGTTCATGATTTGACCTTGTTGACCGTAGACGATGGAAACTGTGTCAACACACAGATGTACAGTACTTTTATGGCCAAAATTCGAGTCAAAGACGGACTCTGTCTCTAACAGACAATCTGGCTAGCGTCTTAGATTATCAAACCATTGACCCAATATTTTGGCTGAAAAAATTTATTGATTTATCTGAAATTAGACGCTCTATTTGCAAACTATTATTATTAACTGTGTGTGGCCCGCCCAAAGCAGCGTCTAAGACTAACATAGCTGGCTGGATAAAAATGATTTTATTGCAAGCAAGAATTAAGGCAAGTCCGGGTAGCTTTCGGCCCGCAGTAGCCTCTAAAAACTGGGTCCAAAATTGTCCTATTGATGAGATCTTAAACCGTGGCAACTGGCGGTCAGAGAACACGTTTGCGAAATACTATTGTCTAGAAATTAATTCCGCTACACCTACACAACACGATAAAATATCTTTACCTAGTCTCTTCGCACCAGTCAGTGGTTTATAGTGGATGTTGGTTATGCACTACTCCACTATCACAAGAGTTCAAAATCCTAGTAGCAGTAGCTAGATTAGAGTGAAGCTCAGGATATTAAATAAATTCTAGATGCGAAGAGAAATGAAGAATAATATTTAGTTATGCAAAGAGAGTATAATAGAAAGCAATAAAGAAATAAGTACTAATTAAATACAGTAGGTACAGCGGAAGGAATATAAAAATAAGCGCGCGCGTGTGTGTCAGTCGTGAGACCAGCGTAGTGTGTAGGTAGGCTCGCTCGTTGCGTTCGTCGCAGGCGCTGTCGGTGCGAGGCGCGCGGGCTAAGGTGCAAAACCGGAATTGTAAGGGGCTGGCCCAAGTTAATTTTTATAAATTATTTTTTCATAAAAATATTAAAATTTGAGTTGTGGCGTGTGAAGTCTCGCCACATATTCCCCCCGGCTAGACCGTGACTACGGTCGATAAAAGTCAGGGAACCGTACTCTTCGTCCCGACCGGGTCGTTTTCTCTCTGGGTATTGTTGCTGAAGTAGTTGTAGCACTACTGGTTGGAATCGTCTCTGGAATTGTAGGTGGAGTTTCCTTCGTCATATACGCTGGCTTTAATCTATCAACCGTGACGTTCGTTCTCTTGCCCTTAACGTCTAGTGTGAAAAATTTAGGTTGCCTGCTGATGACTTTGTAGGGACCAGCGTATGGTGGTTCTAGTGAGCGACGCACGTGGTCTTGTCGCAGGAACACATAGGAAGAGCTGTTGAGATCTCGTGGAAAATAAAAGGGTGACGCAGTATGCCACGCTGTAGGTTTTGGTGTCAGCTTCAAGATATGCGAACGAAGACGCGACGCATATTGGGTGATGTCCGCTGTAGTGCAGTCATCGGTAGGAGAGAGAAACTGGCCTGGTAAGCGTAGTGGCTCGCCATACACCAGCTCGGCTGCTGATGTTTGTATATCTTCTTTCCACGCGCTGCGCATGCCAAGAAGTACGAGTGGAAGGGCTTCGGTCCACTGTGGGGTAGTGTGGCACATAATTGCTGCCTTAAGCTGCCGATGTAAGCGCTCGACGATGCCATTTGCTGCAGGATGATAGGCAGTGGTGCGGAAGTGGCTCGAACCCACCAGTGCAGTAAGAGACTGGAAAAGGTGGCTCTCGAACTGGCGTCCGCGATCAGTAGTAACGCGAGCAGGGCATCCGAATCTGGCTATCCAACCAGAAACTAGGGCAGCAGCGCAGGTCTCCGCTGTTATATCTTTCAATGGCATTGCCTCAGGCCATCGCGTAAATCGATCGATGACAGTGAGACAGTACCTGTAATCATAAGAAAGAGGTAAAGGGCCTACGATGTCGAGGTGTATATGGGAGAACCTCGAGGAAGGGGTCAGGAAAGAGGAAAGAGGGGCTTTGGTATGTCGGAAAACCTTGCTTTTTTGGCATTTCAAGCATTGCCTAGACCACTCTCTACAATCTCTGCGGATCCCTGGCCACACAAACCTTTGCGTAACCAGTCGCACAGTAGCTGTACCTCCAGGATGATGCAATCCGTGTATCATTTCGAAAACTTGTTTACGAAGCTGTGGTGTAATGAATGGGCGTGGTGATGCAGTTGAAGTATCGCAGTAGATTGCTACATCATCGCTGTCCATAGGCTGAAGTTTTTCTAATTTTAAAGTGGAGCCATGAAGAATTAGGTCATGCAATTCCGTGTCTGTGTCCTGGAAAAGTGCAAGTGCCTTGTAATCGACAGATAAAATTTCTTCCACGCGAGAGAGAGCGTCAGCCACAACATTATCTTTCCCTGGTATGTAGTGAATTTCGGTAGTAAACTGAGCAATAAAGTCGAGGTACCGAAACTGTCTTGGGGAACATTTGTCTTTGCTTGTTGAGAAAGCAAATGTAAGGGGTTTGTGGTCTGTAAAAACTGTGAAATTTCGGGCTTCCACCATGTGCCTGAAGTATTTTATTGCTTCGTAGATAGCCAAAAGTTCTCTGTCGTAAGGACTGTATTTCTTCTGTGTGCTTGTCAGTTTATGCGAGTAGAATGCAAGGGGCTGCCAATTAGTATCGTTACGTTGCTGAAGGACGGCACCTATGGCAGAGTCAGAGGCGTCTGTCACGATGACTAAATCTGCCGAAGAATTAGGATGAGCAAGAAGGGTAGCTTGCGACAAAGACGTCTTGCAATCTTCAAAAGCACGCAGTAGGTCTGTTGTCATATTTACCGGATGAGAACCTTTAATCTTAGGTCCGGCTAAAATTGCATTTAAAGGCGCTTGAAGTTGAGCTGCATTAGGAATGAAACGACGATAAAAATTTAGCATTCCTAAAAATCGACGAAGCTCTTTAACGGTCTTGGGCACAGAGTATTCCTGGATAGCCTGAACCTTTATGTCGAGTGGTCGAGTACCGGCTGCTGAAACCTGGTATCCAAGAAAAGTTACCTCCGACTGTCCCAATACACATTTTGAAGTGTTCAATAATATCCCATATTGTTTTAGACGTTCGAATAGCTGACGAAGATGAGTCTTATGTTCCTCTTGAGAAGATGAGAAGACTAAAATATCGTCGATGTACCCGTAGCAGAACTCTAAACCTAGAAGTACTTCATCAATAAACCTTTGAAAGGTTTGCGCTGCGTTTCTTAAACCAAAAGTCATGTATCGAAACTCGTACAGTCCAAAGGGCGTCGTGATGGCAGTTTTTGGTACATCTTCAGGGTTTACGCTGATTTGATTGTACGCCTTCACTAGGTCAACCGTTGAAAACACAGAGCATCCTGTAAGCTGATAAGAGAAATCCTGTATATGTCGGATGGGGTACCTATCGGGAATAGTTCTAGAGTTAAGCGCTCGATAGTCACCACAGGGTCTCCATCCGTCATCCTTCTTCTTTACCAGGTGAAGCGCAGAGGACCAAGGACTTTCAGAGCGTGTGGCCGTACCGTTCGCTAGCATTTCTTCAAACTCTTTCTTTGCTACCTGCGAACGAATGGGATCTAAACGTCTTGGCTTACAGGAAACTGGAGGTCCCGGAGTAGTCCGAATATAGTGAAGGGTATTATGCTTCGGGATAGACCTGACACCTGCAGGTCTCGTGATTTCAGGATATTCACGTAGTAACATGTGAAATTTAGATTCCCCAGTAACAGCTTTGATAGATGCGAAATCGCTAGGTGCATCGCAGTGGACAGCATTTACGGAGAGAGAGGTGACGCTATCAATCAACTGTTGGTTCTTACAGTCAACGAGTAAGCCGTAGAAACTCAAGAAATCAACACCAATGATAGGCCTGGTAACATCAGCAACTGTGAAAGTCCAAGTAAAGGCACGCCGAAGACCTAAGTTGAGCGATAGTACAATTGGACCATAGGTATGTATGATTGTGTTGTTTGCTGCTATTAAGTCGTACTTTGATTTTGGGCAGGGCGTATTCATTGATGACCGCGGGAAGACACACAGATCGGAACCAGTGTCCACAAGAAACTGTGTTTTCGAAAGACGGTCTGTTACGAATAGACGGCCTGTTGAAGAGGGGCAGTCACTGGCCGCTACTTGCGACCGCCCTGAGAGTTTTCCGACGAGTAACTGCAGGGTTGCTTGCATTTAATTGCTTCGGCTCCATACGTAAAGTGGTAAAAACAGTGAGGGTGGTCTGGAGGTGGTTGTCTTGGTCGGCGTGAGTGCGAGCGTGAGCGTGAGCGAGACCTATAGCTTTGTCTGTTCTGAGATCGGGAACGTTGATCTCCACTCGATATCTGTGCTGTAAGTTTGGCCACCTGTTGAGTCAGTTCATATACCTGCCTGTATAGGTCATCCTGTGATGAAGAAGCATGAGCTCTGGAGGTTGTTGCCACCTGAGGTGTTGAAGGGGCTATCTCATGCACTTTATCCGCTAACTCGGCAAGTTTATCTAAAGGTAAATCTGACTGCGAAGCAATTACCGTCTGTATATTTTGAGGCAGTCGACTAGACCAAATGGTACCCAAGAAATCACTGGCAACTGTTGGTCCAGCTAGGCTCTGCATATGACGCAGGAACTGCGACGGCTTCCTGTCGCCTAGTTCCTCGTGCATGATTAGTTGTTTCACACGTTTCTCCTGCGAAGCTGACAGACGCTTTATTAGTTCCGTTTTAAGTTTGAGATATTTATCCGTTTGCGGAGGAGAAGTTATTATATCTTTTACCTCAGCTGCATACTGATGGTCCAGTTGGGAAACTAAATAGCAGAATTTAGTCTCATCGGTGGTTATTTTAGATAGTGTGAACTGACTTTCCACCTGGGCGAACCATAGTGCAGGTTCTTCTGGCCAGAAAGGTGGTACTCTAACACCTACTCTCAGTACTTCAGGTCCAGTAATATTGGCATCATGAAATACCTCACTTTCACTCCTAGACATGTTCAATAAATATATGCTCACCACTTATGACTTGTACCACACCCTAACTTGCAATTCCTTTGTTCTTCGTAAGTTCTCGAACAAACCTTAGAACTCCAAAAGGCGTCGTCCAAATCTTGATGAGGCTCGTCGTAGGGTCACCAGTTATAGTGGATGTTGGTTATGCACTACTCCACTATCACAAGAGTTCAAAATCCTAGTAGCAGTAGCTAGATTAGAGTGAAGCTCAGGATATTAAATAAATTCTAGATGCGAAGAGAAATGAAGAATAATATTTAGTTATGCAAAGAGAGTATAATAGAAAGCAATAAAGAAATAAGTACTAATTAAATACAGTAGGTACAGCGGAAGGAATATAAAAATAAGCGCGCGCGTGTGTGTCAGTCGTGAGACCAGCGTAGTGTGTAGGTAGGCTCGCTCGTTGCGTTCGTCGCAGGCGCTGTCGGTGCGAGGCGCGCGGGCTAAGGTGCAAAACCGGAATTGTAAGGGGCTGGCCCAAGTTAATTTTTATAAATTATTTTTTCATAAAAATATTAAAATTTGAGTTGTGGCGTGTGAAGTCTCGCCACAGGTTCAATGATTAGATAGTTAGCAATTGATGTAAGCAATTTAATTCGTAATTAAGTAACGATATAGGTAGGTATGTAGGTATAAGGTGATAGAAGTATACTTTGCGGTTAGCTATTAAGAATAATATTCTAAGTAGGTAGGTACCTACTTGTACCTAGTGGGTTAGCTTAAAATAATCAATCTATTTCGTTTGGATTATTTACATACCTGTAACGTGCCTACTACATTTTACATATAAATACATATATTTCTTGAATATTACAATATTTAGTTTTTTCTGTAAACTGTTTTTTAATTGTCACCTAATGCTTCCTCCTTATCATTTTGTGTCATAGATAATCTACCTATTGTGTTTTTTATCACATTGGCGTTATTCTGGTCCACCAGGCGATAACAAACAGGTCTCATTTTATTGTAGGTACTTAATAAGGTTTTAAATAACCGTAAAATGCTTAATATCAGCGTTTTACCTAGTTACCAATAGAACGCTTATTAAGCTATATACGTTATTTAAAACCTTTTGTTTTATGTCTACCTGGCAGTGACGGTTTGTTCTGAATAACATAACCTAACTTAGGTAACTAAGGAACGTACAATTATCCTAGTTAATTGCGAATTTTTTAGCCGATTGACACCGTAATAGGCTAACGATGTCAATAACTGGATACCTATAGGTATTAGAGATCCAATGAGGAATGGTCGCCGTGCTCCCCACCGCCTGGTGTAGGTATAACGGAGACGTGTGACGTCACGCGGTAAGCCAGGAGAATTCAAACCGAGACCAAGACCGACTCGACGCGACGGTAGGAAAAACACTCACTTTCTCAATTTATTTTACTTAATAAGGTTTTAAATAACGTATTAGGTTGGGGAAAAAGTCTTTTCGCATTATAGTATGTATGAACTTGTAATAAAATCTCTTTGGCTATACCTACTTATTTGTATCTGGCTGGTTTTGGTATCATTAAAAGTTTAAATTTTAAAGAAATTCCAAATTCAAATTAGGAAAATGTGTGATTTTTATTTGTTTTTCGTATTGTCAAAATGTCAAGCAAGATGAGTGAATCTAATGAAGAAAGAAATTCGATACATTTTAAAATTTTACTACAAAAAAAAATGGTAAAAGTAGGTACAACGCAAGCCTCGAAAAAATTTTGCTATGTTTATGGACCTAGTGCAGTGTCTGTGAGAGTAGCACAAATTTGGTTTAAGCATTTTCAATCCGGAAGTTTTGATGTCAAAGATGCACGTCGCTCCGGTCCATTTTACGGATAAAATGGATGCCATTTTTGAAAAAGTGGAGCAAGATCGGCATATCAGTAGTTACGACGTAGCTGAAGAACTGGGAATTGACCACAAAACAGTTTTGGCGCATTTGAAAAAAACTGGGTACACAAAAAAGCTCGATATTTGGGTACCTCACGAGCTCACTGAAAGAAACCTAATGAACCGTGTACTCATTTGTAAAATGAGTTCAATCTCAATTGTGAAACCGAACTATTTTTGAAGAAGCTGATAACTGGTGATGAAAAGTGGATCACGTACGACAAGAACGTGCGAAAAAGGTCGTGGTCAAAGGCCGGTCAGGCTTCACAGACTGTGGCGAAACCCGGGTTAACTCGCAACAAGGTGATGCTGTGTGTGTTGTGGGATTGGAAGGGCATTATTCATTATGAGCTGTTACCACCAGGCAGGACCATCGATTCTGAACTCTACTGCGAACAACTGATGAGATTAAAGCAAGAAGTTGAGAGAAAGCGGCCGGAATTAATCAACAGAAGGGGTGTGGTTTTTCATCATGATAACGCGTCTAGCGTACACACATCACACATCCTTAGCCACTCAACAAAAATTAAGAGAGTTTGGCTGGGAGGTGTTAATGCATCCGCCGTATAGTCCTGATCTTGCACCTTCAGATTTCCACCTGTTTCGGTCTCTTCAGAATTCTTTAGGCAGTGTCAGGTTAACATCACGAGAAGACTGCCAAAACCACTTGTCGCGGTATTTTGATCAGAAGTCCCAAAATTTCTATAGCAATGGGATCATGTCCCTACCTACAAGATGGCAAAAAATTATCGAACAAAATGGTACCTACATACTTTAGTTAAAAATAAATAAACTATATTAAAAAATGTTTTGAATTTTCTTAAAAAATGCGAAGAAACTTTTTCCCCAACCTATTATATAGCTTAATAAGCGTTTTATTTGTGGGTAAAACGCTGATATTATTGTTCTCTATATTTCATATTAGTAGATGGTGAGTAGGTAGTCCTGATTATGTTAGTTTTATTTAGAATAAAATTCACAGCTTTCAATTTAATAAATGTAATAGATAAAAAAGTTTCTTAGGCCTAGGAATGTGATTTGAAATTTAAGTATCTACAACATAGTTTGGATGCACTACGAGTAACGGATCGTCTTCGACTTCTTGTTCCGATGATTTCTGCGACGCTTTGAGCCCGGTGGTTGAGAGAGGGATGATTACTTGGTCCTGGAAAAAAGTAACGTAAAGCTTTGTTTATAGAGCAACGGCGTCTTATGCATAGCGTTAAATAAGAAATCGATAATTCTCGTTTCAAGATCAGACCAATGAAATCAACATGGCATTATGTTGATGTTAGTAAGTTTTGATAAATAAACTTTAGTCATATTGAAATGTACAAAAAAAGCACTTTCATTGACACCGCACTTGATATGATTATATAACTTTAATGTCCTCCCTTTTGGAAACCCTTAACACCCCTTTTGGTATCTTAACACCCCTTTGTCAAATTTTGTTCAATAAGTTACCAGCTCATTTCCCAATTTTAATCGGTCGACCTGCCAAATTAGTAGAAATCATTCATCATTCATAAAGTTATAGTCGATCAAAAAACATACAAAGCTAAATTGACCAAGTTGTCACTGATCTCTCACTCGATCATTAACTAGCTCCTACACGCGGCTTTGCCTGCATGCTACACTATAAGCACCTAGCTATATGTTATCCAACGACATGTCAAATAAGAGGTATAAAAAAAATTAACCCCAATTTACATATTTACTCCTAATAGTCTAAGACCTAGGAGCTATGATTAGGGACGGACATAAAGAAACTGTAAGGGTTCATTGTGGACTTCAGAAACTCAAAAAAGCACATCATATCTACATTGAATTTCAATGTAAAACTATCCGATCTTAGTGGTTCATAGGCCAGCAATTGTAACCCTATAAGAGTACTTACATGGTACATAAGTCTATCAATAACTTTCTCGACCAGTGTCTTCCTTTCAAGCAATTCGTCCTCGTTCTCGATGGTCCCTTGCGACACGAGCTGTTCCAGATACCAGCTCACGACCGCACTCTTGTGCATACCGGAACCTTCTTCACCTGTACAAGAAAATTGTATGAGATTTTTTAATTAGCTTACTCTCCGCCTATTAGTGTAAGCGGCAAGATAAACAGATGTCAACTTTAGAAGATGATGATTATTGCATATTTCCTATTATTTCTATGTGTAATATGTATGTATATATACAAAAAAAAAATGTGCGTAGTAAATCAGTCATGTGGTACCCTTAACACAAGCTCTGCTTACTTTAAGGCTAGAAGATGCTGCGAGAAATGTCCGGCATTATTTTTTATACATCGTTTAAACAGTCCCTAGATACATTAACTGTTTCAACTGTACATTTTGTATTTTTACTTTTTATTCAACAAATAATTTAAGAGAAAAACCTATATTATTTTTAAGTACATACACGTAATTATATAATTTTAATAATGCGTATGATTTTGTAAATGTGCTAAAGAAATTCTTTAAGCAAGGAACGAGCCAGTTCCCTTGTGGCATCGACAAAAAATTGGGTTAAGTATTTTGTTAAAAAATAAAATACTGTATTTTATTTTGGGGTTAATTAGTGTTTGCATGTGTCTTCGCTCATTCTATAATCAGCTCAACTGACTTGAATACAGTCTTGCAAATACGAAGAGATGCCATTCTGCCATCATACTCTAGACTCTAATGGATGTTTTAACTCAAAACATCCGTTCAAAGTAACCTGACAAGTCAATAGATATTAATGGACAATGCACACAGCACCATCTAGCCCCAAACTAAGCATAGCTTGTATTATGGTGACCAGGTGACTGATAAAATATTTATTTTTAAATACATACTTTGGTACTTTATAACACCCAGACACAGAACAAACACCTATGTTTAGTGGTTGCCCACTGGTCGAAATTCGACCATATAATTAATTATTAATGAATGAATTTTATATTCATATATAAAAAAAAATGCATTCTGCACTCCTACTCTATATGAACTATAAGTGTGCGAAATTTCATACTCCTCCGTCCGCGCAATTTTCGTTAAAAGGTGTACAACGTTTTTGCTTCACGTATTAATAAATATATATAAATAGTACCTTTAGCCTCAGCTTCAATCTCCGCCTTCCGCATAAAAACAACGAGCATATCGCTTAGAGACTTATATTCTTCAAACGATAGTGTAAGTTTCTTCTTTGGTGCTGAATCTCCATTTACTGGCGTTTCTGAAATAGAATATCATAATGTAGTATGTAAATAATGTAATGAAAATTATCGACCTCTATAATTCACTGATTTTAGTGCTAGGTAGGATACATATTTTGCTTGGAAACAGTATTGTGATAGCAAATGAAGTTACTAGACAAATAAAAAAATAATATAAAAAATATCTTTTTATTTCTCATAAATACATCACTCAATTAAAAGAGTAATATATACTCGTTTGTTTTCCTAGGCACTACCTCTTGGCACTACTAGTAGAGTGAAGGGAAATTTTACTTTCCCGTGACACTACGGTAGTGCTACGTGTAAAAGTACATTTCCAGTGACACTTCACTGTTTCCAGTAGTTTCACGGGAAATATTATTTTTCGTGGCACGAGTGACCCTGTTGTGGGTAGTAACATAGTTATGTATCTAGACAGACGAACTATATTCTTCTGGTGCTTCCGCGGCACGCTCGCTTCGCTCGCTCGCCTTGCGCGTTGTTTTTTATACTCTAACCTTACCAACTGGTTTCGATCTGATTCAACTTTTTCTCCTAACTCTACTTTGTCCAGTCGCTAATTTGTCCAGCTGGGAATCTGTCGAAATGCTCCTGACAGACCTAAACTAGTATTAGTAGTGCCATTGGTAATGAGGTAATCTACGGGATATTTTATAATATGCGATTAATTAGCCAATAAGAATAGTAGTGTCACGGGAAATTAAAATTTCCTTTCACTCTACTAGTAGTGCCAAGCGGTAGTGCCTAGGAAAACAAGCCTATATACTGGGTGATAAAATAGAGTAAGAAATTTTGTTCCTAGCCTATTTTAGCCTCAGCAGGCCTAGCACGGCACGAGGAGAAATAGTCTTTCCACCTTTTTAACCACCTGTCAGTGGAAATACACCACCACCTGTCCACCACAGGTGGATAAAAACGGGGGAAAGACTATTTCTCCTCGTGCCGTGCTAGGCCCGCAGGGATGGTATTTTTTCTTCAAATTTATATGCAACCAAACAAGACAAAAAAAAGTATACCCTCAAAACAAAAAATATGTTTTTTCAAATCGGTTATTAAATGACCGAGTTCTGAGGAAATGAACATAAAATAGAAGAATTGAGAACCTCCTCTTTTTTTTAAGTCGGTTTTTTATACAAGATCTGTCTTAGATACTAAGACCAAGACGTTGCTATTACCTCTGATATTGTAAGCATTAATCTAAACTTAATATTATTAAGAGAAAAGATTTGATGTTTTAAATATTTATACTTAATTGATAGGCTCAAACACTACTAAATTGATTATAAAAACAAATTCACATAAGTATAGAAAGTTACAGTATCAGTACATAGTATGAGCTGTATTTTATGAAATAAAGATCTCGGATTGCAATAACGAATCCTGTATTGGCAAATGTTATTTTTATTAGGTAAATTATTGGCAGATCTCGTATAAAAAACAGACTTACAAAAAAAGAGGAGGTTCTTAATTTTTCTTTTTTATGACTGTTACCTCAGACCTTGGTTCATATATGAACCGATTTAGAAAAACATTTTTTTTTGTTTTGAGGGTATACTTTTTTTAGTCTTGTTTGGTTGCATATAAATTTGAAGAAAAAATACCATTGGCAAATATTTTGTATGTTATCCCGAGAGGGGACGATTCTCGATACATACGAGAACTACAATTAATGTTCTACGACTTTTGACGTGCGCTGCGAAAACTATAGTTGATACATGAAATTAATTAATATTTATTCGAAATTAATAAAATATCGGGAAGCAGAAAAAAAAACATATATGATGGTAAATATCCCGTTTTGAGTGAAAATATGTTCAAAACCATGTTAGTTTTAGTTAAGTTATAATGTACTAAATGTACATTACTCATCATTACCTACAAAAAAGTCCTCGAGACTATAATGTCTAACTATTAAAGTTAAGTCAATAACCGCTATTTTGTTCAAATTCAGCAAGTCTGCAAAAATACCAACCCGTGGGCTGCTCACTTGTTTTCCAGATTGGTCGTATAGAAAAAGGTAGTTGTTAAACAACTAGTTCAGCCTTTTCAAATCCTGTACGGCTGCGCCAGTTATATCCCGCTCGGCTGCGCTAATCAAGCAGTATTAATATTACCTGCCGTTCCATTGGGTATGTCTTGGTCTACATCCATACTGGGCTCGTATTGAGGGTCGTCTTCATCCAAGTGAATGTCCGGCTGTTCTACTCTTATGATGGATTTGTTCAGTAATCTGAAAGAAACATATTTTTTTCTCAATTTTATTCATAATTTCATAGGTATTGAATTCTTATTAACACTAATTCTTTCTCTAAATTTAAAGTAGCTTCATTTACTCCTTATAACAGCAATCTGAAAATTCCGCCAATATAGGTCCAGCCGTTTCGCAGATCAGCCAGAAAAAACAGACTGATAAACATATTTTTTGTTCTAAGTACCGTACACACTTTATATGCATGTAGTAAAAAGCTGATATTTTGACATAACAACCAAACATTTTAAATTTTATTTGTTTATATAGACTGACAGAAGGCATAATAAGCGGGAAGAGCAGAGTATATATTAAATACTGTAATTTTAAGTGGTGAAGTTGTAAGTGTTCATGTGCCTTCTTTATAAAGTTTTTTAAACTTACGCAATCAGAACACATTATTATAAATATTTACGGGTATTTATCGCGTTTATTTACTTATTTTTCTCGACGTTTCGACAGGTTTACACTCTGGTGTAGTCACGGGATGACTGACCACGGGATGATGATGAGTCATCCCGTGACCACGACAGAGTGAAAACCTGTCGAACCGTCGAGAAAAATAGGCAAATAAACGCGATAAATACCCGTAAATATTTATAATAATGCCTTCTTTATCTTTATAACTAACAGCAACTCGTCACTCAGTATATTACCTGTAACAACATGAATACTAACTTAACTGTAACAATGGCCTCAATTCTGTTGGCCAACCTAACTAATTTTAGCTAAAATTAGGTTTAGAGCTGTCAAATGAAATTTTGGTACTCTGCTGCTACTAAGTTATCCTAGTTTAATTTTATCTAATTTAATTAAGCGTTCCTAATTTAGTTAGATGGTACCAACCGAATAGGTTTTACAAATGCTATGACTAACTAAATATATTTTAGACAATTCCTAATTTTAGAAATGAACCAACCGAATTGCCACCATTATCTATCAAGTAGTTAGGAACGTACCTGTAAGCCTCCATACCGCGGTTAGTAACGTACATGTAAGTCTCCATACTTTGGTTAGTAACGTACCTGTAAGCCTTCATATCTCGGTTAGTAACGTACCTGTAAGCTTCCGTGACATGGTTCGGTGTGACGTGTCCGCTGCAGTGCATCTTGGCCATGGCCTCAGCGAGCCGCACCATAGACTCCAGTTGCCGCACCGTGATGCGCCAGGCGCCCCCGCCCCCCGCGCCGCTGCCGTCCCTCCCCCGCAGCACTGTGTAGTACTCCACTAACAGCTTACCCGCCTCCTTTGTAACGTACATTACAAAATAAATTTATAATTCATAATTGATTCAGGTGTGACTGCGGAAAATCCATTACAAAGCATTAAACAGACAAACATACTAGTACTTTTCTGCCAATCTATTGCTTCCTCAAAAATACATTCGATACGTTTTTCGTTTCTTTTCTAGACATCCTCAGGAACACCTGACTCGCTCCGCATTATGACGAAAAAACTTTTTGTCTTTTAAATAAATATTGCCGGACATTTCACACAGCATCATCTAAGTAAACAGAGCTTGTGTTATGGGTGACAAGACTTGTTTTTTTTTGTAAATAGAACATAGAAAGACCCCGACTCGAGACAATTACTTGCAGATCATACATTCGTTCCGCGGTGGGAATCGAACCCGCAACTCTCTGCGTGTTAACCGCGTCTTCTCTTACTGCGCCATAGAGGTCGTCCAGATATACAGTAACGATTTGAAGTTATATAATTTTTTTATTTAAATCGTGTCATACGAGAAAGCAGAGAGATGTGTACCTTCTAAGAAGCAACTAGTTATGTTATAAAAAAACCACATTAATAGAACAAAGTGGCTTAGGAATAAAGAATAAAATCGCAAACTATTTTTTTTCACATTTTATTTATTTTACCAAAGTAACACATTCAAATAGTACCTACTTACTGAAGCTGGACAAATAATTAAGAACGATTTATTAAACTGCTCGGGAGTTGTTTTGTAGGACACTTACATTTAAAAAATCACATAATGGTGACAATTCGGTTTGTTCATTTCTAAAATTAGGAATTGTCTAAAATATATTTAGTTAGTCATAGCATTTGTAAAACCTATTCGGTTGGTACCATCTAACTAAATTAGGAATGAAGTTAGATAAAATTAAATTAGGATAAGTTGGTAGCAGCAGAATACCAAAGGTTAATTTGACAGTTCAAACCTAATTTTAGCTAAACTTAGTTAGGTTGGCGCCAACAGAATTGAGGCCATTATGTAGCGCAGAAAATTTTAAAATCAATTTAATACATTTTTAACTAAAATTAATAGTTAACCACAGCTTTTAATTACTGCTTTACACCGGCGAGGAATTGACTCTATGAATTTTTGACATTTCGCAAGAGAAATAGAGTTCCATTCTTCTAAAAAAACGTCGTATAGCTCTTTAATTCCCACACTGTATTTGAAACCTTTTTCTTTACTTCGAACCACAGATATATTGGGTTTAGATCTAGGCTGTTAGCGGGCCAGTCTAAGACAGAAATTGATTGCGCTGTAAGTTCCTTTACGGTGCGTGCAGTGTGCTTTGGATCATTGTCATGCTGGAATGTCCAAATAACCGGTAGAACGTCTTCAGCATAAGGTAACATTGTTTATTCCAGTATTTAGTATTGGAAGTAATTCATGTTACTTTCTATCAACTTTACAGGTCCAACACCATGTCCAGAAAAGCATCCCCAAATTGTCACATTTCCACCACCGTGCTTTAATGTAACTTTCGTGTACTTAGGGTCGAATGCTGTATTCGGGGGTCGTCGGACATATCGTTTTCCATCAGAACATACTCTGTTTATTTTCGTTTCGTCAGAAAAAAGTACATTTTTCCACGGTCGCACAGTCCAGTTTTCATACCTTCTCGCAAATGCAAGCCGGGCTTGTCTGTGGCAAAGTTTCAACATGGGTACCTTTCTTGCTATCCTACCGTGCAATTTTTCTTTTACCAAACGTCTTCGAATAGTGCGTGCTGAGATTGCTGAAGGGTTGTTTTCACCAAAATATTATTTTCTCAGCTCATAGGATCCTTTAAAAGGATTTTGTTTTGCTTTACGAACGATGTTTCGGTCATCTCGAGGAGTTGTTTTTCTCTGTTTAGGTACACGTGGAATATTTAGAGTAGATGAGTAGAGTAGAGCGTAGAATACGTAGCAAAATGCTTTACAGCGTGGAAAATCATAGTTTTTGAACATTGCAGATGGTCGGTTATCTTTTTATAAGACCAATTCTTCCGGCGAAGTTTTATTATTACTTCCCTTGTAGATTTATCACAACTTTTATTTTTTCCCATTGTTTTTTTATAAAAAGCAATCACTTTTAATCTTTTACAGCACTAAATGGCACCAAAATTATACAAACAGTAACAATACGACTGAGTGTTCTCTATTTAAATTTGAATAAAGGTATAAACTATTTAGTGTTCTTAATTATGTGACCAGCCAGTAAATAGGAATACTATGTTTAGAAGTAGTGTAAAAAGTTTGTCTATTTATTTTTAGCTAATCATGTGTTTCAATGAATACAGTGGTATTATGGAAAAGTTTTACGATACCGAGATAAATAAAAAAAAATTGCATGCAATTGCGTCTTAGTTTGAAAAAAATCTTTCCTTTATATCTGCGTTCTTAATTATATGACCACCACTGTATATATATATAGATGTCAAAAAAGATAACAGTGAGTATGAAACAGGTTAAAAGAATGTGACTGCAAAAAGGCCACATATATTTAGGTGAGTTACGTTTTAACTTTCCGTTTATTTTTTAACCTATTTCAAAAAAGGAGGACAAACCCGATTTAGAACATTCTTTCACACATCATCTAGCCCTAAAGTAAGCAGAGCTTGTGTTACGTAAACCATATAACTGATATACTACTTACATACGTTATTTGACGTGATAACGCCTTATAAAACGATGAACGCCGGCTGCACGCACGAAAATGTATCACGTACCGCCTGAACTGAGCGTGCAAGCGAGAGCGCGGATCAAACGATAGAGCCACGATCGGTCCATCAATGTTTTCTTATAGACGTTATCAAGTAAAATTATCGATCGTAAAAGGACTTTACAGACAACCATTTTTTTGTAAATACTAATGATAATAATAATAATCCAACCCGCAACCTTTTGCGTCTCAGCCGGACCTAAGCCCACTGCGCCACAGAGGTCGTTCATGATACTTTAAATACCACACAAATGTTTGTATTGTAGGAAATTGACAACCCACAACCCACAAGCCACAACCAACAGCCCAGAAAACAGAGCTGCCACCTGAGCTGGCAGGCCAGTCACAAAAAAAAACTAACCTCAGTTATAAGCGGCTTAAAACTCCTCGCAAACGCAATATATCTCAGCAAATCCTCCCTCGAATAAACGCAGTCGTATGTCTCCTCCTTGTTGCAATGTAAGTCTACTATCTTCCTTGCAATCGCGTAATCCACCATTTCACTACTCTCGTCGATAAGTATAAAGAATAAATCGAAGCGAGACATTATAGGAGCTGATAAAGCCACGTTCTGTTGTAGAGACTTTGCGCGGTCATAGCGACCTCCGATAGGGTTAGCGGCTGCGAGAATTGAAGTACGTGCGTTAAGGGTTGCTCGGACACCGGCCTGTAAAAATGATCAATTGACATAAATCAGTCAAAGTATATTTATTGCATCATATATTGCAAATATATTTATTCCAAAAATTTACAGGATAAGAAAAAGATACAATCAATACAAAAATATGCAAAAATAAATACTATACATACAGTACAATGGGTATATTAAATACATAAGATAAACTAAATAAACCAATAAATATATAAACTTACCTAAATCCAAAACTACATAAAGATCAAGCAACATGACCATAGTTTTAAAACAATCATGTGATTTGGCCCGTCTAATAGGGATACCTCCTCCACATGTAAAGTGGGGTTAATTTCAATTTAACCATCTTCCCACAGAAATTTCATCAAAATCAGTTCAGTCTGTTTTTAAATCAAAATATGTAGTTAGAAAAATATGTCATCCAAGTAAACGAAAATATGTACTTTCGAATTTTTATATAAATTAATCGGTTCTATTTTATGTTTTTAAAACGTAATTATATCATTGCATTTCAAAACTGATGAAGCACTGACCTTAGCGATAGATATAGTCTGTTGCTCCATAGCCTCATGTATTGCCACCTGGTCGGTGGGGTCCATCTTGTCGAACTCATCGATGCAGCAGACCCCGTTATCTGCTAACATCAGAGCCCCGGCTTCTATCACGAAGTCAAACGATTCCTCGTCCTGGGGAGAACATTTTATATAAAAATCAACATGTTACTTTGCTACGGGTTTTTACTTCGTCGTACTTATGTACTGACCCGTGCCAACTTCGTTGGGCGGTTACAACTTCACAAAGATATTAAAGTACTAAAATCGTTATTAAAAAAAAGATAGCTATTCAAATTATTGTAATAATTACAAAGAATAACAAAGTTACGGATAAATATTGATATATTTCCTGTTCCCGATGTTTTCCGGGATAAAAAAGGGCCTATATCCTAATCCAAGTTATTAACTATATTCATTTTAAGTTTCATCCAAATCGGTCCAGCGGTTCTCGAGTAATAAGTGGTTTAACTAACACGACTTTCTTTTATATATAGACTAACTGACCCGGCCACGCGTTGCTGTAGCTCAGTAGTTCTAATACGTTGAACACATATACGCTAACCTCTAAAATTATCAGTGTTTCTCTACTGTATTATGTATGTATTATACATATAAACCTTCCTCTTGAACAACTCTATCTTTAAAAAAAAACCACATCAAAATCCGTTGCGTAGTTTTGAAGATCTAAGCATACATAGAGACAGACAGACAGCGGGAAGCGACTTTATTTTATACTATGTAGTGATTGTCGAATAGAGAACCCGGTGAAGATCGAACCATCAAAATTTTATGAGAACCTAAGCTGAGAGGCCATAAGCCAAGTTATGCTTAATTTATTATTTATTGATACCAAGAAGGGACTAGTAGTAATTACCTTAACGACAGCAGCAGTCAAACCAGCAGCAGACGATGCCTTGCCACTGGTATAGACAGCGCGGGGTGTTATCTCGCTCACTTGCTTCAGGAGTTGCGACTTAGCAGTGCTCGGGTCACCGACTATGCACACGTTTATGTCGCCCCTGAGTGTAGTCTCTGAAGAATAAACAAAAACCTGAAGACAACACAAATGTAGATAAATATGACTCATCATTATAAGGTCCAGCTGAGGCGTAGAAGGTTGCGGGTTCGATTCCCGCCGTGGGACAGTATTTGTAAGATCTGCTATAAAAAAATAAGAATATGAGTAGTATATCAGTCATGTCATCATGTGGTACCCATAACACAAGCTTTGCTTATTTTGGGGCCAGGTGATGCTGTGTGAAAATGTCCGGGATTAATTATTTATTTTGGAATTTGCGTATTCTGTATACTACTTAATTGCGCCCAAAGTTGCGCTAAATTCAGTGTTGATATACGATTTTTATGAGGCTTGTATCTTTTAAACGAAAAATGTTTTACGACTCTTGCGATGTATGCATAGATTATGATAAGACAAATAGATATTACTCTTAGTGATATCTATTTGTCTTGTATATTGATTTCTATCCATCCTAAGGTTGTCTGGCAGAGATCGCTATCTAGCGATAAGACCGCCCATTGTACTACCGTGTAGCTAAACACTGTTTCTTGTAATATTCTAATGTATTATGTGGTGTGCAATAAAGTATTTTGTATCTATCTTAGTTTCGGTTGTTTGGCTAAGCTCGGCTTTCTTTGGGACTAGATGACGCTGTGTGAAATGTCCAGCATTATTATTTATTTACAACATGAAAATAAGTGATTTTAATTCGAGACCTAGTTGTATTTCAATTAGATAACTCATACTAAGTTAAGCAATACTATTACAAGCTTACCTTCGATAGTAGTTTTAGCGACTCCTCCGAAAAGCATGAGAAGAACGCCGCGTTTCACCTCATTATTCCCGTGAATACTCGGGAATAGACTCGCAATCAGATTGTTATACAGGTTGCGGTCACGCGACATTTCGTATACCTGAAAATATATTATTTGATAACTCTATACGTTAAAGTTATTTAAGTTAAGAATTTTTATGACAACTTTTAGATTAAAAAAAAAAGATGTTTTGACAAAAACTGCTAACAGCTAATTAAAAGTTTCTAGAAATAGTATAATAAGAATAGAAATAACACAGTAGGTATACTACTGTGTTAATACTAGGATAATACTAGTAAATGTTGTATAGGGCTGTGTACGCTTCTGTCACAAGGTCCCAAGGATCTGTTTTTTCTTTATTGTTTTGAAAGATAATAAGATCGTTAATCTAGAATCACTCCACATAGATTGCGAGAAAGCAAGAAGAAATTGTACCCTTCTGAAGAACTTCATCACGGCTCTTAAAAAGCTAAGGCAATGTTCTAATTAAAATGCCACTGCGGTCATCCAAGGATTGACCCATTGCTGCATATAGGCAAACAGTACCGGTTAAAATCTTATGTCAGAATACCTTATCCCACTCTTTATCGGTCATCTGTTTCCTCATGTCTTCAGTTGTCATGTCGTCGGTCGACAATTCGGCTGTACCGAATCTACGCGATATCGCCTGTACGCTGCACGCTAAAAACGCTGTCCTGAAATTGTCAAACTTGTTTTATACAAATAGGATTTTAAAAGATTCGATTTGATTATTTATGGCCATCTTGCGAAGCAAACATATAATTTTTTTACTTGAGTTATTTCCGGTTTTGAAATATTGGTGTTTTTATTTAAATAGAGCTAGAGTTTGACTCGGGTGTGAATAATTGGAATAAAAGCTTTGGGTTTCTTTGTGATTCGTGCAAAAATAATACGTAGTTACTTTATATATGTAAGTCAACAAGTAACTAATATTATAAATAAGAATGTAACTCTTGTCTGTCTGTTTGTTACGTTTTAACGCCAAAAAACAGCTGAACCGATTTTGATGAATTTTGGTATAGAGATATAATTGAGACTTTGGAGAAGGACATAGGCTATTTTTTAAGTAGAACCACGCGAGCGAAGCCGCGGGCAGCAGCTAGTTTTATATAAAACTAGCTGTTGCTCGCGACTTCGTCCGCATTTTTTGTTGAATGGAGTTGTAGCTTAAATCCTTCCCCCGGATGCAATTTATCTCCTTGCCAAATTTTATTGATAAGTGTTAAACTAATCACACCCACCACCACCCATCAAAAGTTTCCATACAAACATTCTTACCCCATTTTAATTCTTTATGAGGGTTATTTTTAAAAATCCTGAAACACGTATCCATTTATTTTGCATTTTAAGTATCGAAACCAAGTTTCTAAGAAATCACACCTCCCGTTAAAAAGCTCCCATACAAACTTTGACATTTTATCTCGATTTTGCTGACATAGGAGTTTCCGCCGCAGTTTTACGAAACTACCCTCCCTTGGTCTTCAGATTCCGAAATGTCAGAGTCCACACTACGACACACCAAAAGGTAAAGGTACAGTTAGGCGCGTCGCTCACTGGTAAGTCGAGGCGCGGTCGCGGCGGCGTCGCGGCACGGTCGAAGCGTAGTCTCTATGTGGAGTCGAGGTTCAGGCGGCTATGCTTCTTTCACACATCCCATATTAATTTACAGTCATTATTACAATGGCACTCGTACAAGTCATAAATTTAAATTGAAAAAAAAACTTAGATACACCCATATTCGAGACATTGTGACAGAAGAGGAGCATTCAGAGCTACACGTGACTTATGAAAGTATCCCGACAAGTTTAAAAAGTTTTATGGAATATAACATGGTACCTTCGGTTTACTGTTGGAAAAAACGAAAATAAACATTAGGTATGTAGGTAACACTTTCAACAATAAATAATCAATATATATGGAAGTTATCACAAAATTTACTTTTAGTTTGAAATAGAGGCGGGTGAATCAATAGCCGCATCTTGGCTAACTACTGAACACTGTGCTAAAAATATTGATTCGTTCCAATTGTGTGCCTTCCTGGTCGCCTCTTTCTATACAAGAATATGGAGGAACGACTGGTAGATTCGAGTTGGACGCTGGACACGTCTAAACGTAGCTACACACGAAACGAAATGACCTTATGGCGGCAGAGTCGCGGCGCGGTCGGGCAAGACGCCCGCGGCGCGTCCCCGCCACGACTCCGCGCCGCCTGCACCTCGCCCGTGCCGCGACTCTAGTATGTGAGCGCACTGCCATATATTCCTTAAGAAAACTTAGATGCGGCGCGCCGCTTGTGCGCCTGCGCCTCGACGCCGCCTCGACTCTAGCTCGTGTCGGCGACCCCCTTACACATGCTCATAAAATGCAAGCGCACCGGCTGCGAACGACTGATCGACATATATTAATCATGCTAGGATTAATAAGCAAACCTGTTCAGACGCGCTAAAAGCACGCCCCCTTCCCCCCGCGCTGCAAGTAGCAATCCCAAAAATCGCACGACCGTCTGTTTTTGAGCAAACTCAAAATGAGCATGCTCATAATCAGCATTGTTTCGACACACATGCTACTAAGTAGCAATAGCCCAATAGTGGCATGCTTTCGTGCTAGTAATGAGCGTGTGTAACTGTACCTTAACAGGAACGTCGATAATAAATAAGTAGGTAAGCTATAAATACCCGTTAACTACTAAAACATCGATTAATTACAAAATATAAATTTGCTTTATTATTGTCTGATATGCCTATGTTTTCATAACATGTTAACGTTTCCATTTTTGCTACATGCACTAAATAAATGTCTAATTATTATTATTATCTTTAATCTCTCATCAGAGTACAAACTTACTTGTAATGCAGCTCCCTGACTCCCAAAGCCTTCAGTCCCTTGATGCCATCCATCTGACCTTCGTTAGCCAGCTTAGTTCTGGTGGTAAGCTCGGCTTTGGCTCCGGGCAGCGACAGTGAACCAACATCGGGAACCACTATCAGTGTGCCGGTGAAGTCATATCTATCACCAGCCTAGAAATGGTAGAGTTGTGTTAATAACTAGCTGTAGCCCGCGACTTTGCCCACGTAATGTTGTTAGTCGTTAATCCACATCGTTCAGCAATTTTTGTGTGATTCAGTAACAAAATAACAATACAATCACATTTTGCGCCCGCTACATAGCGCCACCTGTTGGCAGGCGCGCATTAAATATATCTAGCCACAATGCCATCTAGTATCGAGTAGATACACTACAAAGTACGCGTATCTAATGTATAAGAGCGAATGAGATGTTTACATCTCTCTTTCACACGCGAATGTATTAGCGCGTTCCGGCTCGTTCTCGAACGTTAGAGTAGCGCTTAGGTTTTTTAATTTGAGATACAGAGTCAGTCTATTGTCGGCTGATACAAGTGCAATAGTTTCGAAGTGTTATCAGTTATGTTGTAGTTTTGTGACTTTTATTGTGTTCTATTGAGAAGTTTATTAGTAGAATCATTTGGTAAAATCGAGTGGTTTCATAATTTATCAGTACCTGGCTCGTAACAATATTTATAATATGGATACACATATACTTTCAAAACATTCGTGAGTTGTTTTATATATTTTAAGAAACACGGGCACATATTGTGATGCGGTTGGTCGTTGGAGCCTCGATAATAAAATGGAGTTTAATCCATCCAAATGCTCCGTGATGACTTTCGGTAGAAAGAAGCAGCCGGTATCCTTTGATTACAGAATCAATGGTAACAAGATCCCCAGAGCCACGTTAGTTAAGGATTTAAGGAGTTACTTTTGACCGAAGGCTCACGTTTCACGATCACATATCTACGGTCGCCAACGAGTCCTTTCAGAGACTTGGCTTTGCTCTGAGAAACTCCCGAGACTTTCGCTGTGACGGGGTTGTGCGGCTTTTGTATGGGACTCTGGTGCGTAGCAAGCTTGAGGCAAGTAGCTGCATCTGGAGTCCCTATGAAAGTACGTACGCTCTGTTACTGGAGAAGGTACATAAGACATTTCTCAGGTTTCTTTACAAAAGAGCGTTAGGATATTATCCATTTATGTATCCAACCAGGTTTCTCCAAGGATGTCTTGGCTACAACTCTTTGCAAACCAGAAGAGCGTATGGTCAGATTGCAACGGCATGCAGGGTGCTCCGTGGTACGATTGACGCTCCTGACCTGCACAACATCGTTCGACTCCATCTTCCTAACAGTTACACTCGAAATAGAAGTCATAAACTTTTCTCTGTGCCTTTTAGTCGAACAGTTGCTCGCGCCAATTCTCCATTCCCTCGCACCCTCACCGCGCTCAATAGACTACTTGCCCAAAACTCGGACCGTGATATCTTCACCGATGAGTGGAAGAAGATAATATTGGTATGCCTGAGAGTTTGTGAGACTGATGCATGAACATGCAATTGTATTCAATGATTAATTACTATTTATACATTATAATAATATCTACATTTAGCTATTTCATATTTTTATATTTTGTTTTTTGATTGCTTTCTTTTTGTTGTTCATTGTTATTATTAATTAGTGTAACTGGTGCTTATCCGTGCTGATTACATAAATAAATAAATAAAAAAATATATAAATTAATAAATATTATTTTGTCAATGGAGGCACCGACACAATTTCGATTAATCATGAGAATCTTGATCAGGTTAATTTTTGCATGCTGGGTTTCCTAGCGAAATGTGTGGATCTAGATAGATAGATAGATAACTCTTTATTATTATACCACACAGAAAAATACAAAAACAATTATTTTATAATAAAAGGCAATACAATTGGCGGCCTTATCGCTAACAGCGATCTCTGCCAGGCAATCTTTAGTTGGATTGGACTATAAATAAACAGAGAAGGGGCATGTTGGTGTGGTGTTTTGGAAAATATAATTCTATACTTACATAATCTTTAAATAAACTAAATATAATACTGATATAAATAAATACATACATACATACATAATAGGTATAATAAAAAACATAAAATCATAGCACAAAAATACGTATATGATATTAACAATATAGAAATGGTTAGGTATAACAGTACGACAAATATTGTTTTATGACCATATTCTTGAAGATGGGGAGAGACTTTGCCTTTCTAATATCTACAGGCAACGTGTTCCATAATCGGACAGCCTGCACTGTAAACGACTTTCCGTAGAAGGTAGAGGAGTGAACAGGAATTTTAAGTTCATGTGTTTCTGAGGAGCGTAAGGATCGAGGGTTAGAGAGATGGAGAAATTCAAACCGTTCTTTGAGATAATAGGGAGTTGAAGAAGAGAACAGAATATTATAGAGAAGATTGAGAATGTGAGCATTCCGGCGAAAACGGATTGGCAACCACTTGAGTTTATTGCGAAATTCAGAAATGTGGTGATATTTGCGCAAACCAAATATGAACCGTATACAGTAATTTTGGAGACGCTCAAGCTTATAAAGTTGCTCCTCAGTGATGTCAATATAGCAGGCGTCAGCATAATCAAGGATTGGAAGAAGGAGGGATTGTGCAAGCGCAATTTTAGTAGCGGTAGGGAGAAAATTCCGAAGCCTTCTCAGAGAGACACACCTTAGCAAACACCTTCCGAATGATTTCAGCCAGGTGCGGTCGCCACGAAAGTTGGTTGTCAATGTGTACGCCTAAGTTTTTGACCGAGTCACTCAGCTGAATGCATTTTCCGTCGAAGATCACAGAAGGGAGATGAAACCAGTCAATTTTTGATATCATTCTGGAGCTGCCTATTACAATGATCTGCATTTTATCTGGATTGACAGAGAGACCATACGATTTACTCCAGTTCAGAATGCAACGCAAATTATAATTAGTGACATCAATCGCCTCATGTAGCTTTGCTAAAGACGCGTGAGTAAAGATTTGGAGATCGTCTGCATATAGGTGATAGGATGAAGAAAGATGTTGAGAGGTACTATTTATAAATATTGCAAAAAGTAGTGGAGATAAAACGCCGCCCTGAGGAACACCAGCTTTAATATCACACCAAGATGAGTGTGACTCATCTATGCGAAAACGCTGCCGGCGACCATGCAGGTAACTGTGAAACCACTCAATTACCTCAGGAGATATGTTAAAAGAGCGTAAAATTCCTAGCAGGATATCAAAATCAATATTGTTAAAGGCACTACTAAAATCAAGAAGTGATAGAATGGTGAGTTGTCCATCATCCATGCCGTGACGTATGTCATCCGTGATTTTCACCAAGGCTGACACAGTGCTATGGCTGGGGCGGAAACCAGATTGGAAGGGATTTAAGAGATTATTTCTGGATAGAAAGTAACTAAGTTGTTGATGAACTAAACGTTCTAAAACTTTAGAGAGGAAAGGAAGAATTGAAATGGGGCTGTATTCAATAAAGGACGATGGATTTGCTTTTTTAGAAAGGGGAATAATTTGGGCCTCTTTCTACGCTGATGGAAATATGCCAGTAGTCAAGGAAGCATTTAGTATATGTTGGATGACAGGAACGACTTCATTAATAATTGGGACATCATGTTCCGGCTTATACTATCACTTCCGATTGCATTCGAGGATATGGTCGTTACGCTCTTCTTAACATCACTTTCGGAATATTGAGAAAAGTCAAAACTAGAGTAGTCAGGAATTGGAATACTAGAAAGATTATTTAAGGTTAAACTTTTAGTGTTACTATCACATAAAGTAGAAGAAGAAACGTGCTTATTTAGAGCATCAATATTTAAATCCTTTGGAGAATTTTCTTGACGAGACTTTTCAATTCCTAATGACTTAAGAAACTTCCAAACTTTGGCAGGATCTTGATTATCAATGGATTCGTGAATATACCGGCGTTGTGCGTCTCTACACACTCTATTACAGAGATTCCGACGCTCAATATACTTCTCTTTATTAGCTGCAGATGGCCGTTTCTTGTATTTAGATTTTGCTAAATCTAAATACAAGAAACTATAAGTTTAGTTGCTTATAGTTATAGTTGCTTATAAGTTTAGTTTAGTTTATAAGTTGCTATAAGTTTGTTTTGCATAGCTAATCGCAGTTCCTTCGTGATCCACGGTGCAGGAAGATGCTTCAACTTTATGGCTCTAACGGGAGCATGTATATCGTAGAGTTTGATCAGCGCACAGTTAAAAAGATCAACTTTGTCATCAATAGAACTCGCATTAACAATGCTAGTCCAGTTCAAGTTCAGAGCATCTCTTCTCAAATTGTCTATATTAACACTACCAAAATTGCGCTGCATCAAAGTTTTGGGCTTGGATTTGGGCGGACGGACTTTATAAGAAACAAAAATAAGGTCGTCAAATAAGCGTCCGCAGGACACTGACCATGGTAAGCCACGTGAGTCTGCGAGGAAACAAGGATTAAGTCAAGGAGAGTGGGCACACAGTTTGGGAAGTGATGGGTAGCGTTAAGAGGGAAAATAGTCAGGTTAGAGAATGTAGCTATATTCTCGAGTGACCTAGATCGGTAGTCTTGTTTAGGTAAACAAGTGTTGAAGTCACCCATAATAATGGTGTGATCAACAGAACCGACAAGATCTTCTACGAGTGTCTCAAAAGAATGGAAATAATTTACACGTTCAGAAGGACAGTAAAATACACCTAGTAAGATTTTTGTATGAGAGAGAAGGATTTCTAAAAAAAGGTGCTCACCAGCATTATAATGGCTGCGCTGACATACTAACAATATTGAAATGAATATGTGCACGGAGATATATGGCAACGCCACCACCACCACACCAAGTGCGGTCATTTCGAATTAGAATAAAACCAGGTAGGGAATATGATGTTGTAGGGAGACAAGGTACCAGGTAGACCAGGATTCAGATACCAATTTAGCGTGAAAATTTTTGTGGTCAAGAGACGCTAGCATATCGGGATAGTGAATGCTGTCCCGCCGGAATGCTCTGTGCATTTATATGCAAGACGTTAAAATTTTTGGGATAGACAGAAACAAATGAATCTAAAGTAGAAGAAAGTGAAGGAATGCTGCTGTAACTGACGTCACTGTCAAAATCAGAGGAACATGATACAAAGTCGTCATCACTGTCGTCAAACATAAATATGTTTAAAATACTATGATGATAATAATAATAATATATAAAACAAATATTAATAATATGTATAAATAAATATAATTCAAAAATAGATACAAATACCAAAAGGAGAGGTCTCGCCTTGGTGTATTTCTGTTGGCGACCCATTCTGTGGCAGCGGCCAACGTCATCGGCAGTGAACCCGTTCTGCTTCAGTGGACCTTTCACAATTTTCACTACAGCAGCTACTATATTCTCCTTGGGTTCTTTAGAAATTCCATGCAGTAACAAGATCTTGCGCCTGCTACGCATTTCAAGCTGGTCCAGCCCTCCAGCCACACAAGCTACCTGGAGTTGAAGCGACTTTAGCGAACTGAGTATGAAGGTCTTGAATGCAGCAAACTCCTCAGCTAAGCCTTCAATACTGGATGCTGGTGCAGTCTTTCTTCGCAGGGTTTCATCAAAGTCAACATCATCTCAGATAGTGTGTGACTGATGGACTCATTGCTGCCCTCCATTTTGTGACCAAAAAAATGTTGATTGCAGTGTTGTAAATAAAGAGAACCAAAGTGCAGTTTTCTTGAATAATTCACTTATTGGCAGGTGTGGTATTATTTGTTTAACTACTTTTCATTAAATTATTTGTATATATGTACTTGTTTTATTAATTATTAAATACAACAGCTCTTTAAAATGTGTGCAACAAGTTTCACATCTACCCCCAAAAAAAAGTTATGTATGGATCTAATTATGTATGTATTTAAGTTCTCTGTACCACATTTAACGCAAATAAATAATTTCATTTCATTTCAGGGTGAGTGTGATGGGCACTTGTACTTGCTGACGCTAGCGCTCGCGATTAGGACAGAGTGCCTCCATCGACAAATAATACGTGAATAAAATCCTGTGTTTCTGAAGTGAAGTATTTTGTTTATGTTTTTATTAATTGTAATTCATAGTTAGGTAAATGTTAATACTATTTGTATAATTGTAACAGAATAAAAGGTTGAACTTTAGTAGTGCGTCGCACGAAAATAAAGGAAAAAAAATGGGGGGAGGGGGGAGGGGGGGACCCTAAATACCCCCCGGTTCTACCCCCATACTAGGTATTGCCCTGTTCTCGAGATATTTGAATAAATGTAACCTAACCTCAAAAAAAATATTGATACAAATCTAGTTTAAATTACCAAGGAGGGGGAGGGGGAGGGAGAGATCCACCTCACCCCTGGTAAAGCTCCCAAGATAAAGGTAGATGCACAAATGAGAAAAAAAAACATTTGTAACCTATCGACAAATAAATATTTTTTACATACATCCAAATAAAAACAACTCGTTGATGGCTGAGGTTCAACCATGGTAATCGATGTCCAGTATATCAGCAAGGGTCAATCGTGGAGGCAGAAAATCGGTGTCAATCGTGTAGGTAAACAAACAAGGTCCAAAAGATAAGAATCCAAACAACCAAAGTCGTCGAAAGAAGCCATAGGTATGTCAAAGACATCGGTTTTTACGTATGGCACGATTTGGCGCGGTTACAATGACACATGACAGGTATTTTACGTTTCGTTCCCATCAATTTTGCACAACATGATACGACAATACGACAAAGATACACCGTGACCTTGTATTATTTTCTGGCGCTGCGGCGGCCGCTGCCACGGCACGCTTCGCTCGCCTTGCGCGTTTTTTTCTATACTCCAACATAACCTACCTAGTGATAGGTGATAAGTAGCCAAGTTAGATATACCGTGACCTTGTATTATTTTCTGGCGCTGCGGCGGCCGCTGCCGCGGCACGCTTCGCTCGCCTTGCGCGTTTTTTTCTATACTCCAACATAACCTACCTAGTGATAGGTGATAAGTAACCAAGTGAATTGAAGATAAGCCAAAGTCGTCGAAAGAAGCCATAACAAAATCACTGACAAGATTTTTACGTTTCGTTCACATCAATTTTGCACACAACATGTTAAACCATAGACAAGAAATACGACAAAGTTGATTATTATCTATCAATCTTTACGTAGTTATAACTGATTTATTTGATTTGAGGTTAAAAATGTTTTATTATTTTCTCGGAATAACCTAATATTATTAGTGGTAAATATGTAATCAGAAAGCAAAACCCTACCAGATGTGAGTCTTTTCACCCTCCAATTCGTGCGACGCACTACTAAAGTCAAGCCGAATAAAATACCTGCACAGATTCAACAGCCTCCGCTCTCAGTATGACCTCCAAACTTCTGGGTATGCAGCCTCTGGGCAGTTCCGCTTGTGTCTCCTGTATCCTGATCTTCTGGAAGTCCACGAATACTGACTTGTCTGCGTCGAGCATGAACCGACGCCGATTTGCGCAGACCGGGTTACGGCATATTGTTGGTATGGTATACTGGTAAAATATTTAAGAATTTAAACCTACGTAATATAACCTACTACTTTGAACGCACCAACCGAGTACAAAACAGCATCATGCGCTCTATTACTGGGATTCAAGTAAAAATAAAATATTGGTGGACAACGCACACAACACCATCTAGCCCCAAACTAAGCATAGCTTGTACTATGGTGACCAGATTACTAATGGAATACTTAAATTTGTAAATACATACTTATGATACTCTATAACACCCAGACACAGAATTAACACCTGTGTTCATCACTCAAATGTATATCCGGGGAAGGAATCGAACCTTCAACCTACAGCGCAGACGGCAGAGCTACTGACAGGTCAATTGCTGATGCGGATAGAAAAACGGCCAGACTTAAGAACTGGGCAGGTTACGTAAGTCGCATGTATTCAGACAGATGGGCCAACATAGTAACACCCTGGCAGCCTGACGCACAGGGGCGTCTCCGTCAGCCGAAAAAGCGTTGGGAGGGACGATCTTGACGCTCTTGACGAAGCGTTGGAAGGTTTTGTTGGAAACCTTTCTAATTTAATTTCATCTGGTACTTTTCTAATACAATTTAATTTAGCCCTAAACTAAATTTGTAAACAGAAGACTGATAGAATACTTAACACATTGAAAACACTTTATTACACCCAGACACAGAACTAAATGTTCATCACACAAATGTTTGTCCTGGTAGGAAATCGAACCCACAACCGCGCGGAAGGCAGAGCTCCTACCAACTGAAAATACAACCAAATTGAGAACCTCCTTTTTTTGAAGTCGGTTAAAATAGGATATAGTGATTACCTTAAATTGCTGTTCAACATTCTTTATCACAGTTTGACAATCCAAGCACACAAATGTCCCAAGAACTAGCTCAGGATGTACAGGGTGTGTCCTCACAATCTGTCCAGAGATTCTGATCAGTGTTCCTATCTTAGCTGTTGTCAGCTCTCTGACTTTGTGCCGCGTGGGTACGTCTACGAAGGATATGTAGCATTCTTTATCCTGCAATTAAATAAATAAATAATCCCAGACATTTCACACAGCATCATCTGGACCCAAAATAAGCAGAGTACGGAATGCAATCGAGATCAATCTCGAAGCATAAAATGACGAGATCTCGGCCGATATTGACGAGATTGAAGTCCTTTCTCGCGGGTTGCTACTATTAAAGACAAGCTCGTGTCCGTGATTAAAAAAGAGATGGATCTCTGAGTGTGGAGGATCGAGGAGTATGTTTTTGAAATTTGCATAAAACTGCTTGCTCACGCTGATACCAACTAGCGTTGAATCTGAGAGGGCCTTTTCAGCCGCTGGCTACATAGCGATTGACATAAGATGCCGTTTATTCGACAGCACTCTAAGCACTAGGAGCACTAGGAGTGATTACGAGTGATCACTTTTAATTTAGTTAGGAGTGATCACTCGTAATCACTCCTAGTTTAGGAGCAATTTTGGAAATAGCTATTATGAAAATTTTCGTTTTCACTATCTTTGTTAAAATAAGTAAATAATATAATAATAAATAATAAGGTTCTTCGACTTCTTCGGGCACTTGGCCAAAAGGAAGAACGACAGCCTAGAAAGGCTCCTGGTGACAGGAAAGATACAGGGAAGGCGACCAAGGGGAAGGAGTCCGATGCGGTGGACAGACCAGATCCGGGACACCACCAACAAGAACGTCCACGAAAGCCTACACACTGCCGAAGACCGAAGCAAGTGAAAGCGATCGTCCAAAGAATGATTCGCGGAGGTCACGACCCTCAGCAATGAGGAACATGATACAAGGAGGAGGAGGTTAAAATAAGTACATTCTTTATAAGAGATTTAACTGGTCTGAATTTTTGTGTTCATTAACATAACTTAAATAAAAGATTGCATTCCCTAAAGCAGAGCTTGTGTTATGGGTACCACATGACTGATATACTGCTTATATTATTTTTTGTAAATGCATACATATTATACATAGAAACACCCAGCCCGAGACAAATACTTGCAGATCATACAAACATTCTTTCTGCAATGGGAATCGAACTCGCAACCTTCCTTATCTCAGCTGGGCCTTGGCCCACTGCGCCACAGAGGTGGCTAATTGATGATAATGGATTAAAAAGTGATTTTCGTTGTCTAGAATTAGATGAAGGATACAACATTTACTGTAGTAGAAGTAGGGTACTTCTTTAAACAGGCGTGCACCATTGAAAACTATTGAGTAAAACCAATATAGGCCGTTAGGCAGATATCATTCATATTATATTATATTACTAACTGACCCGTGCCCACTTCGTTGGGCGGTTACAACTTCACAAAAAATATTAAAGTACTAATATGGCTATTAAAAAAAATATAGCTATTCAAATTATTGTTATAATTACAGAGATCAACAAATTTACGGATAAATATTGATAGATGGCGCTAGCGGCCACCCGCGGCTTCTCCCACCCCGTTCCCTTTGTTTTTCCGGGATAATAAATAGCCTATATCCTAATCCTAGTTACTAACTATATTTATCCAAATTGGTTAGTCAGCAGTTCTCGAGTTATAAGTGGTGTAACTAACACAACTTTCTTTTATATATTATATAGATACTATATAGGCCCTCATTCAGTAGTTTTGCAAGAGTAGCTAATATTTCCAAATCTCAAAGCAATCTTATCTTATAATTGTTATGTCAGTTCAAAAATAAGTTAAAATTGTCATTTGATTCCTTTATTGAATTGATTATCGTAGAATTTTCCATAGTTTTAATCAACCCCTTTATGTGATGACCATAATGCGCTAAAACAAGTCAATCACACTTAAATTTAGTAAATTTAAGAAATGACATTTAAAAGTGTTACTTTAATATTGACTTCTTGTGATTAGGAGCGGTAGCCGACTACCGCACGGGGAATAAGAGGTTAACTGCCTTACATACACCTAAACATAAACACTGCTAAGACACTGCTATGATTCACTCTGTCACTATCTTACACATGCATGCCACTATTTTAAACAATGATTATATTTTGACATAAGTTGAGAGATGTTTATAAGTAGGGCAGAATGCTGCTAGCGAACCTTTTCACAAAGTTGTTACAATATGACAGAGGCCGCTGGGCATCAATTTCCGCGAATTATCAACTTTGTCACCAGAAATAATGCACATAGCTGATACTAAGATGTAGATATGGCACAGTACCTGTAAATCTTTCTTCATGCCACTATCAGCTAAACTCAGGACATAATTGAAAATAGCCTGGTTCAGGAACGGGTATATTCTATAATATTCTTCTATGATTGTTGTTGCGAGATTCTGATTGTATTTTTCAACATCGTCAAAGCTAACTTCAAGTGTGCTGAGTTCCGGTTTAAGTAACTCTTTTGAGTGTTTTTCATATTTAATTTCATTATCTTCTTTGAACCTAGAAATAAAAATAATAATTCCAGATATTTCACTGAGCATCATCTGGCCCCAAAGTAAGCAGAGCTTATCGGTACCAAATGACTGATATACTACTTATATATATTTTTTGTAAATACATGCACTTATTATACATAGAAACACCCAGACCAGATCCAAGACAAATACTTGCAGATCATACAAACATTTGTCCCGCGGCGGAAATCGAATGCGTTGCACCCGGCCTTGGCCCACTGCGCCAAATACCAAATAAAATAAAAGCAAAAAAAAGCAAACTTTAATTGGGAGGAATATTGTTTTCTGTCTACCTAGCTAAAGGATGAGTTATAAGGTTAACCTATCTTTTGCACTTATTAAATCAATAATTATAACAAAAATAATAAGCACTTCGGTGTATGGATACGAAGTGATAGGATTTTTTAATAGCTATGATCAAATTTTAACGTATTTAGTGTGAAATAGGAAACAAACAAAGGAGCTCACTCTTCTAAAAAATCTTGGAACAGCTTCTGGCAACGGACTCCCACTTCATCTTTCACTTGGCTCTGTGTTGCGTATGTATCAGCTACATCCATTTTCACACACAATACAGAAACTTTTAATTCACCAGAGAGAAACAAAATAAATCACAAATCAAATCACTGATACAAATTTTCACCCGCTCGCTTTGCAAGATTTTTGACATATTGGCGGGATTTTTTTATTCGTTCTTCTGGAACCACAGATCATTCATGAACGCAGGTTTCGTTCAGAAACAAGAAACGCATCATGCTATAATATAATATGGTGTGATAAATTTATTTGGTTGCTTGCAGCATCCTATACTTGCTTGCTAACCAACAAAGTGAGTGTAGCGCGCCCGTCAAGTTCAATTCATCACACATCAGTCATATTCATAGTTCATTCAATTAGTTAACCTCAAATTAATCAGCGTTTGTAACCGTACGATAATTATCGTACACATACGATAATTTTGTACCCACGTACGATGTACGATAGCATATTATCGTAAGCAGATTGTACAATAATTTCCATCATGATGCAAAATTTGAGGATTTATTTTATATTACTCATACGCTGATAGCCTAAACTAAAGCGCAGTAGCATGTTTTTATTCCCAAAGCGAATACAGTCGCATGAACAAAGCGTTACTCTTAAAAACAAACTCAACAGAAAGCACTGCCAGAACGGTTCAAGATTTGTATGGTGACACGAAAGTTGTGGAATTTAATAGTATTTTAATGCCAAACGATTTTTAAGTGATATAACGAAAAATTTATATTTATGATTATGTTGATTACATTAATGTTTTAAATATTATATTAGAATATAATAATAATACGATATATATTATCTGTTTATATTAATAATTTATATATATTGATATATAAAGAAAATTCTTTCATTACATTTCTCATTACTCTTCCATAATCCATATTCATTTCTACTTTATAAATACGAAATGTTGGCGTGTTTCATACAGAACTTCCGAGCGAGTTCGAATTTCAAAGTTTACTGAACTTTAAATAGAAAGGGAATCTGTTCAGGTCTGGTACCATGCAATAAAACATTTGGTTTACAAAGTGTTCTGTTGAGTTGAAATCGGTGGTTTAAAAGAGAGACTACAGGGTACTTGAATAAATATCAATATCATGTATAATATGATTTATTTGTATATAATAGACATTATTCTGATAAATACGATAATTTCGGTCCATGACAGTGACATATACGATAATTCTACGCCCCTGGTACGATAGTCAGCTCGCTTCAGGTTGCTAACCACAAACTATAGGATGCTTGCTAACGCATTTGCTAACATAACACTGCTGCTTACAAAATTATACAACCTCAAACGAGTACATACAATAAAAAATATATTTGTACAACAAAAACTAAAGCTAAGAAATATATTTTTTATTTGTTTTGTTTTGTGAGTCTATTTCATATATTATGACTGAATCCCGTGTTGGTTTCTTACACCAAATTGTCTCATGCCTTCCGCAGTCGGAAAACAATGAAAGTTTAAAATTACTCCGTAGTTTTTACTTGTAAGTTAAAGTTTACTGTATTCTTGTGCTTATTTACGATCTCTTTTTTGAAAATTCAGAAGTCCAACCCATAATGACCATACAGACTGGCCTGTCAGCTCAGTTGGTAGTAGCTCTTCCTTCTGGGCTGTAGGTTGAGGGTTCGATTCCCTCCCAGGATAAACATTTGTGTGAAAAGCATAGGTGTTTGTTCTGTGTCTGGGTGTTATAAAATATCATAAGTATATTTAAAAATATATAAGTATTCTATCAGTCAACTAGTCACCATAATACAAGCTAAGCTTAGTTTGGGACAAGATGGTGTTGTGTGCATTGTCCAGCAATATTTATTTATTTATTATTTATATTAGTTTTGTCATGTCTGAAAAATTCATAAAAGCTAAATTCTATTGTTTTGCTCTAGTGTATTTGTTTTGGTTTGGGACTACCGACGAATACAATGTACATACATAGTTCGTAGTAGGAAACATATGAAGATTCGGCCAATACTTCGGAGAATACGTAGGAATAAATCCGAGGTATTGGCTGAATGTCCGGTAATAAAAAAAAACAGTCTAGATGCACATCATTCTTATCCTAAAGTACTGAATTGGGAATTTTATCAATAAATTATACCTGGATGACCGAGCTTTGCTTGCTACAAAACACAGATAAAACGATGTTTTCTAAAAATGAAACCTAGCTAGATCGATTTATTGCCCCCGAAACCTCCTGCATACTAAATTTCATGTAAATTGTTGAAGTTGTTTCAGAGATTCAGATTGTATATACAAGAGTTGCTTGTTTTAGATATGTGGACCGAACTGGCTATTTTATTCTAAATAACAATTTTAATTTACAGAATGCGATGTAAAGAAACAACATTGGGTTACGGACTTCCAATCAAACCATTCTCGTCAGAAGTCAGATGCCCTCGTTGTTGTTTGAAATGGGATAAAAAAAGTTATGTTGAAGTAAGTTTGAAGAAAATATTAATGAACTCTAGATGGCCGACGATGTTGAGAAGTTGAAATGGATGAAATAAAAGGATGCATGTTGTAATCCCTGTGAAGCAGTTTTACCAATATCTCATTATGGATTTCTTCAAACCATTGATGATGAAAATAAAATATTGCAATTTATTTTTTAATTCCTAAGTTAAACTATTTTATATTTCAGATCAAGCCAATCAAGTTAAGTACTAGACAAAAACAAAGGTCAAAGAAGAAATCAAAAAAGACAAACCTAACTAAACCTTCTTTGCAAAGTAACCAATTAGTAAGAAATTGTTTTTTATCAAACCTACAAGCTTCCCTACATGCATTATGAACTAGTCATAATGCATCCAATTCCCTGTTATGAAATATTTTATATACCTACCGACATACAAATGATTATAGACGCATTAGCTTCTGCCCGCAGCATTACATGTGGTACCTACATAAAAAGTAGCCCAAGATACAATCTATCTCTATATCAAATTTCTTCTACATCTGATCAGTTGCTTAACTGTGAAAAGGAAACAAGAAAACAAATAGACAAACACACTTTCGAGTTTATGATGGATATTATAGTTTATTAAGAATGAGAATAATCATTTATTGGTAAATTGGCAATTTACATTGTCATGTCATGCATTTATAAAAACCTATAAAATAATAGGGGTTATAACAATTAATTTAAAATTAACAATGTCAAAATAAGGTAAAATACTTAAAATAAAATTATTGCAGATTACTGTGTACCAAACCGTGTATTATATGGTTTAGTATGGATTGAAATCATAATTATCTTTTTTTTACAGGAGAAAACCTGCTCATTTTGCAAACATACAATGGTTACAACAGTGACAAAACCTGATAGAGAATATCCCCAAAAAAATAAAACAAACAACCTCGGCATTGAAACAGGAACTAGTAAATCAACAGCAAAAATACATTTACAAGCGATAGTAAGTGATAAGAACACAAGTAAATTGAGTAAGAGAAATAATGTTGAGTCATTTATGAAAAGCTCATCTAATACAAATGTGTACTCAAATGCATTTGATGTATTTTCATTGAAGAACAAGCAGAATACTCTTGTCAGCACAATCAAGGAACCTCCTAAAATAATTAAAAACAATAAGAAAAAGAAAGACAAGTTTGCTGGCCTATGTCAAAAAGCAGTGATTGCCTCAGCAAAATTAAAACAGGATAAAAGTGAAGAAAAAATACAAAATAAACTAAGTTTATTTTTAAAACCATCGGGATGAATTAAAACTATTTTATCAAAATGTCATTGTTTATTTTAAATTCATTATTTATGGTTAAAGTACTACATGGATAACTTCACTAAGTGTTTATGATACTACAATTCATTTTAGTATTATTATTATCTTCATTGATTGATTTATGAATGTATTAATAAAATCTTACAGTTACTTTATAGTGATATACATAACACTATGTTCTTGATTTTCATAGATTTTTTTGATTAGTAAAATATATTCAGCTTAAATATGGAACTAATTTAGAAAATACTTATATTCGAAGTGTAAAAGTCCAATAAATATTTGTATAAATTGTCAACTACTATCAACAGTAAATATTTTTTTATAAGATTACTATAAAAAAACAGGCAAGTCTTTTCTTTTCAATTAATTTCCCTTCCATTATTCTAATTCCAGTCAAGAGATTGATGACTTCAGTTCAGGATCTTCTCATTCATAGCCATATTAGCCGTCATTCCAAATTTAAATCAAAATATAATATTATTTTACAATGTTGTGCATAACAATATCCTGAAACAGGAAGTACCTACGACATAAATATGCCACTAAATACAAACTTATTATAACAGTAACATTATTGAAAGTTTACTGAATATCATGCCTTGTCCACACAGTTTTAAAATGTGTTGATTCTTTCAATAGTTATTAGGTGTATGTCCATGACATTTGTATTAGTATGTCCTGTTATAACATGATTTTTGCCATCTTTGTAAGTCTTGAAGAAATTATAGCTGTCGTTATTGTTCAAATATTCATTCGCGTTAATTCCATCCTCAGCGCTTTCAGAGAACAAATCTATATGGCCTATGGCGCCAGCTGCATCGGTTGGTCCATCAATGCCATCAGTGCCTGCACTGAGCATGTAAACATCTAAATTTCTTAAATGGTGTTTGCGGTCATGTAATAGTTTCGAAAACTCTAGTGCGAGCTGCTGATTCCTTCCACCTTTTCCTGTTCCACTAACTTCTACTGTAGTTTCGCCTGCCAGTATAAGGGAAATTATTTTTTCGCTTGTTTCGGGTTTATCAAGTCCTTCAAAATCACATAAGATATGAACTTCCTCTATGTCCATGTTTTTGATTAAACATAACAGTGTTTTGGAATCAATCTTTTCTTTGAGAAATTTTCCAAAAATCTTGGTCAGTTGGTAGTAAGTTTCAGCAACATCTTTTACATTGCCTGATACACAGCGAGAAATAATCATCGGGAAAAAACGTCCTTTCATTTGTTTTGGTTCTTTAATTTTCAAGTTCAGCCAGTTAAATTTTTGAATCGCGTCACCAACACTCATGCGGTTTGAAGCTAGTAAAAAATTTAGAACTTTTGCTGTCGGGAATTCTTCATAGCAATCGCTTTCGAATTCATTATTGCTATCCACTTTTAAACCTTCTATAAAGTTTTGGAATCTACCCGATTGTATTTTCTCGTCATGATTGTTCGTCTCCAACACTTCTTTTATAGATTCCGGTATTTCCTTGTATTTAAAATACCTCGTAAGAACCGTAATAGCCTTTTGTGGATCATCCTTATTTTTAACCGTTGGTCCACTGGCTATAAAATCGAACCGATCGTTTATAATATCAGAAATGATTAAAGTCACAATCCTAAAAGCAGAACAATTGGCCAATTTTCCGCCTTTTATAGCAGATATCCTTTTTCTGACGATATTGAGATCTATAATATCGGCCCCTGCATTAGCCAGCTTCTTAATCATTTGAGTTTTTTCGTCCAATGTAATAGGTTCAATCGGTAAAGGCAGCAAAGCTGAGCCCCCTCCAGTAATCAAGACCATGAGAATGTCCTCACTTGTGAGATTTGAAACGAGTTCTTTGATTAGCTTCGCTGTTGATTGTGCGTTTTCGTCAGGCAAATTGTCCTTTGCTCCTTCGTAATAATGAATCTTATCGCTTTGTGTCTCAGGATCTAAACTACCCTCTGGGATGCTGACTATACCCTTTTCTATTCTTGGTCCCATCAGTGCTTCTATTTCCCGAGCCAAGAATTGCACTCCCTTGCCTGCACCGACGACGTACAGTTTCTTGTCAACGAGAGGTATTTGTTTTCCAAGCACCTGCAGGGTGTCAGTATATCTGTTGTATTGGACACGTGTCCTCACAATTTCTTGGGGTAACACTGATTTGTAACTTGCTTTGAAGACTTGGAGCAAGTCTTCCAGGATATTACGTGTAAGTGCCATCTTGGCTGATCCAGTAAAAAACAAAGTACTTTAAATAGTCGGTAGGCACTTACATGAAAAACATTGGCAGGGCCATTGCGTACTTCTTTATATATAGGTATGTTAGCTACACAGAACTCTAAAATTATATCTGATTTCTGTGGTTAACCACGTACGTACCTACTGTTTTTTAGCAATGTTTTAAATCACGAAAATTTATTTATAAATTGTTAGAACATTCCTTTTTCTTGAATAAGTGTTAGGAGAGTATGTTACTAAGTTAGGGTTATCAAAGGTTATATAATCAACCCGCTTTTATATAATTTTGCTGTGTAAATTACTACCTAATCGCAGCGCAAGCATTACAATCTATCGAATCGAATATGCGCGCGCCACGCCCTTTGCGCGTGTCTGAGAGGGTAGGGATGAGGAAATCTTAATATTCGCCAATCGGAAGACACTACTTCGTTGGTTAGATAATCGGACCAACAGTAATGAATTAATTAGAAATGTTGATGCACAAAAGAGACTGAATTTAACACATCGTTAAAAATATTGTTTAACGATGTTACGATGTGTGTTGATAAGCTCTGTTTTTCTCAATGAAATTGTAATAAATTGTGTACTTTTGCTTCTTCTTGTTCGTTAATGGCAAGTGTCATAATAATGTTTATTTTGCCAGTGTCAAGTGTTGTTTTGTTTAAAGTAAGGTGATGTCACTTAGTGGTATCTTGTCGTTCGTCATTTGTATGTTATACAAAATGGTGTCTTTTATATAAAATAATTATAAGGATTATTTTTCTCGAACCACAAAGAAACACAAAACTTTTATTCCAACTATTCATACCAGAGTCAATAACTCTAGCTTTATTAGAATAAAATCACCAAAACTACAAATAAACCGGAAATAACTTGGTAATAAAAATTAACATAGGAGCGCAATGTTTGCATTGCAAGATGGCAAAAAATAATTACCTATATACCTTACTTTTTCTTGAAGTTTCTTGGCCTAGGCCTGTCAAGTCATCTTCAGAATCATAACTTAGCTAATGGCATTTTGAAAAATGGATTGCTTATAATTACGTTTTAAAAACTAAGGGTCTTGTAGCTTTCTGCAACGGTACGCTGCCGATTTGGCGTTAGCGCTGCCTTCATGGGGATTGTGCTTGATACCACGTCTGGGCCGTTAGGAGGGCCCAGGAGTTCCCTCTGATCCTTCCCTGATTGTATTTTAATTTCATTGTGCTTTTGTTCGTAAGGGGACTCCTTGATAAAACAATTTAAAACGAGGAAGTAGGAGGCAAATTATTGAAAATACAAACTATATATCTGTTATAACTATTATTCCTTTAATTAACAAAAGTTAATTTGACGAGGGTACCGTCTTAAATAAGGCATTATCAATAGAGACTTCCGAACTTTGACAGTTGCTAGCGGCCATATTGTTAAAGATACATCTGTCAAATGAGCTATCATTTATTCAGTCAGTCTGTTGCCAAATGACCATGGATAGATATAGCGTTAAACAGCACGTGCAAATGATAAAATTGTTTTATCAAAATGGGTCTTCTGCTCGGGCAACGTTCCGCGCTTCGCCCATTTTACGGTCGCCATAATCGTCATACCGAGAGGATTATTCGCAGTGTGATGGACAAATTTAAGTTCCCAGGTTCAGTAAGCAATCAACCAACACCCGTACGTCTGCCGAAAACATCAACGCTGCCTGTGAGAGTGTGCAGGAGAATCCGAGGCAGTCGATTTCGAGTCGCTCTCAAGAACTCTGCCTTTCGCAAAACACAACATGTTGAATTTTGTCTCATGACTTGAGCCTCAGACATGATACAAAATTCAACTGACCCAATAGCTGAATTTGATTGATTTGTTTTGATGAATTTGTTTGATTAATTTGAGTTTTGAGATAACGTACTATTTGATTTCCATGGTAAAAGGCTACGCTAGTACCTACAGACCGTTCATCGTAAGATGTCCCCTGCCGTGATGTTGGCACCATTCATTGTCAATTTGTTGTTGTCTAATTCCACCCAATCAAGTGCGATCTTGCGTCGCCGCCATGACAGGTTGATAAAATAGGGATACCAGCTTCTGACACAATGCCATAAGTATGGTTAATTAAAATTTACTGACATAACTAATTAAAATATATACGCGATGACTGCATGGATAATTTATTACTGATAAATTCATAATTAAACTAGGAAATGACAGCAGCACATTTTCGGATACGACAGATGATTATGACGTTTATGCAAGTGACAAAATTACTGTCAGAAAAATTAAATCAATAAATAATTTTATATATAAATTGTGTCATCATTTACGACCTTACTAGTCTTAAAACTGTATATTATTTAAAAATATGCAAGTAAAACATTTCTATCTGTGGTGGGTACATATAAGTTTAGATAATGTTGCCGGCAATCACCTATCCCCAAGTAGGGTAAATACTACATATATTGTTGACTAAAATCGTTTTATATCATAGTTCAGAAAAACTTAGGTAGTCATTGTTGTACAGTTTGAAAAACATTCAAACTGTACAACAATAACTAACAAACACACTAAAACTCAAAAAACGGTATGTACTTACCATACTAGCTCATTAACTAAATTAATGTATTATCATTACAGGATATATTTTACTTGATTACAGGGCAAAACGTTAACCTCCCTCAGTCAAAAACAAAAGCATTTCCTTCTCTCTCTCACTTTCTCACAAATGAAAATGGCGGGCGGGCAGGCGACCAGCATGGCGGGCGAATGATTTGATTGTCAAACAATATTTGACAATGACATTTGATATTTGACTTGTTTGAAACAAGCACATGTGTATCGGTCAAACAGAATTTGCATAGTGCTATTTTACCGTAGACAGAGAAAACAATAGACACATGGTAATCGTGCCGCGTGTGAGACAGAACGATAGGTGGGTGGTGTTGCCACATTAAAACTTTTACCCTAGTCCTAAGTAATCCAAGATTTATTCGAGACGTTATGTTGTAGTAGAAATCTCTAGAGCTTTCCTCTCTATCACAAAACTCAAACTTTTTAACAGATGTGTGATATAGAAAACATATAACAACATTTGTGTACTTAATTGTTTACTTATTATTAAAGCTAAGCATAACATTACAGAAATAAAAAAACCATACATATAACACAAAGTCTAAAGAGGTACTTTATTCAATACAATCATAAGGATCACTTTGAAACTAAGTCTTACCTACTAGGTGAATTTAGGTTCCAATTTATAATCCAATCCCGAGAAAAGAAACTCGTCCTGGTCCTAGCGCATTTTTGCATGATCCATCTTATAACTAAATTAGCTACGATATACTTATACATGAGTTTATACATTTCAAGTGTGTCGGTTAACTGTCTGAGGGCAGAATGACATGAGGCCATACGTTCTTATCAATAATATAGTCATATATATTATAATAAGCTTTCTTCAAAAGACTCTTTCAGGTATGTTTTAAATTTCTTAATAGGTAGTTTAGTTGTATTTTCAGGAAGCTTTTATAGCTTATTATAGAAGCGCACCGTGTTCCCGATAAAGGACTTATTTACTTTTTCTAGTCGAAAAGTATTGATCAGTATCTACCTATCCACAGAATAAAAACTCATAAATCATATATTTACTAACCACCAGTGGGACAGCATTAGGATACAGAATAGTTAATTTATTCTTCTTAAACAAGACATTTTTCTCAAAATGGGTACTACAAATCCTCGAAGAGTTTTTGGGTGTCCAGATTTTTCGTCCTGTGGCTTCAACCCACTGCAAAATTTAAAAAAAAATTAAAAAATTATCATTTGATGGAAAACTGTAACAAATTAATAGCGAGGTGTTTTATTTTACAATGTAAGAATCATTTTAATCTATTTATTTATACAGCGCGGTATGGTTATTGTCGCTGACAGGACATTATTTCACAATCAATTGACATCAAAATGTATGAATGGTTTCCTCAGACCGATTTTAAGCAGCTTTTGCCTTTACCTTGCCTCCATAAATATTAATCTATCAACATTGTACGATACATTTTGATAAACACGGGCTTTACTCACGTATTATTTTGTCGATGGAGGCACCGACAATATTTCAATTCATCTACAGAATCTTCATCAGGGTGAGTTTGATCCGCGGTCCGCCGAGTTCACGGTTCGCACAAGGTTAGAGTGCCTCTACGGGGAGGTATGTCTAAAAAATGTGAAACGGTTCGTTTATTTGGAGTGCGAACCGTGAACTCGAGCGGCAACGAGCGGACCGCGGATCAAACTCACCCTGATGAAGATTCTCTAGAAGAATCGAAACATTGTCGGTGCCTCCATCGACAAAATAATACGTGAGTAAAGCCCGCGTTTATCAATATGTATAGTACAACTCACGAAAGTTTTGAAAGTGAAATTGTACGATACTTACGTTAAATTGAATTATTAAAATTCATACGAAATTTAAAACATATTTTATGTAAAATTTATGTACCTAGTCTGGGGAATGTTAAGGTCGAATGCACACACCAAAATAAATAAATTATTTGTTATGATTTATGAATTATGCTGTAGCGAACAAAGTTCAGTTCGAAATGCTGTTATCTATTGTGTATATTATTAAAAAAACAGTTTGAAAGCTAATAACTACTCAAAAGTACTTGTACTTACGAGTAAAGAGATAAATCGGGGTGTTTCCGTTCACTATCACTTTTACACCCTAAAACGATACATCGAACCATTATCTTTACAAAATCCGGTAGAGGAATTTGTTATTTGCAATTCGCAAGTAATTCAGCGTGTTCACAATTTATTAGTAACTGTTTTTTTCCGGTTATTTCACACAAAGCGAGCACAAACCATGCAAACAATGCCAAACTGTCAAACGTTGCTTTGCACAATCTGGTGCGGATCTTGAAAAAACAGGCACGCAACATGAAACAAAAAATCAAACCATTCTATCTCGTTTCTTTACAGTATCTGCACATAAGTTGGTCTTTTTCTTGTATGAATGCGACGGATGCTATCTAGTCGTCTATTAGTTTCTCTGTCTACGTATTTTACCGATTGATCACACCACACTAGCTAGTGCCATCTATCTTAGAACCTTGAAACTTCGATGAAAATTACATCGTATAGAAATCCATAGAAACTGTGGTTTCAAACCGTGTAGTGCAAGCTTTACTCTAAAACTTAAGTAAAAAAATAATCGTTCGTGTAAATATCCACTTAGTTAATATATTTCGTATTATAATCTTATTCTCTTTGGCGCTTTGACGTCTCGCTCGCCGCAAAAATTTAAATTGTGAATAGATTGAAGTTGACCTTTTGTAAATCAGTTTTAGAACATTTTTTTGTTTTCTTAATATAATAAAACGAAATGAACACACCAATCTGTCTTTCACAGAATTTTGTTAACAAGCAGAATGTAAGGTCATTTGGAAATATTCTTAGGCGCTGTGGATTTATGTCTAAACATAACCAGTTTTTTGGAGCCGGGGAAAACTTTGAAACTGAAATAACGCCTGGTTTGTCGTCTCTTTTAGCTGAAATGAAATACAATCTCAAAATAAAGTCTAAACGAGATTTTAATGAATATTTTGAAGGTGTTCTTAGACCTCGTCATATGCATCCAGTGAATAAAAAAATGTTATTTGATTACTCATGGAAAGCACTTTGTGATATTGTGCCTAGAAAGTTGTTTGGTGATAATAATCAGAATTTTAAAATATTCAGACAGCTAGTTGAGTTTGTAATTTACAGCATGAGACGTCAACATGTTATGATTGCAAAGTTCATTGATAGATGGGATTTTTCTTCGTTTTTATGGAATATGCAAGTTATCACAGCAAAGAAGCTATTATGTTACATCCTGATATGGATTTTACAATACATTTTATCACCAATTATTTCACTTAACTTTTATGTCACAACTAGCAAGATAGACGCTGATGAAAATAAACTTCATTACTTCTGGAAAAACCAATGGCAAAGCTTTTATGATAAAAAGATATCAGAAATGGTTTTCACAGGGGTTTTGCAGAAATGTGACCAGTACTGCTTGGGAAAAATAATCAAAAGAAATCATAGTCTCAGAGAGAGACTGAAAATAAAATCTCATAAGAGAGATATCCCAAAACTGCATATAATTCTGAAAACAAATAATAACTACAGACCAATTGTCCAATACAAAACTAACTCTCAGACCCAAGCGGAAAAATATAAGATCAAAGAGAGATTAAACTTTTTGAAGACATTGACGGGGAAACCTGAGAAGAAAATTGAGACTCTCTACATTGAATTGATTATCGAATGGGTAAAATTGAATAAACCAATATTATATTTCATAAAAACTGATTTAAGCAATGCGTTTGGGGCAGTTAATAAAGAAAAATTGTTGAAAATATTATGCGAAAAACATCTAGCTATTCAAAAAGAAGAGAAAAATATTCAATTGAAGAAAAAAATTGCTCAGCAATACAAGGATATGATTTCTGAGCTTCGTAGACCTCTTTTAGTCCGGGCAGGATCAACCGTCTTTAAATGGAAAGTGGGACTAGTACAAGGGTACAAGTACTCTCCTGCACTGTCAGAATTATACTACAAGCAAATGGATGAAGTATACTTTGCAGAACACTTCATGAAATCTGTAGCTAATATTAAACTTTTTACTAGAGTTGTTGATGATTACTTGTATATAACAGACAGTTTAGAAGATGCTCATTCATTTCTAAAATCACTCTCAAACTATAGAAATGTAAACTATAGTAAAACAGAAGTAAACTTTCCGATTCCTGAAGTAAAATTTAGTGAAGAAATTACCTTCTTAGGATATAGCTATAATACAAAAACCATGGAAGTCAGCAGATCAACTAATGCATTTGTTGGCCAAATGTGTTATAAAATTGCATTTACAGGAGCTATAATAGATGTCAATAAATTTATTGAGAATAGGATCAGTCAATCAGGGGTTCCAATCAATAGCCACATATTTAATTTTTGGCACAACCCTGAAAAACTGATATGGAGACATGTTTTTACAACATTTTGCATATCTGCTAATAAATTCTGTACTACATTAGCAATTTTATGTAAAGACAAAGTCATGGTCAATTATTTGGTGTTGTATAAAAAGAAGGTAGTTGTCAAATTAAGCAACACCATGGTAGAGACATTGGTGAAAAACAGACCGGCTGAATTTCAGTTCGTTTTCTGTATTAATCATTTACGACATCTATCGTGGAAAGCATTGTACTTGTGTGCAAAAGGGACACCAAAATGCAGTGATCTTATACCTCAAATCAATGTTGAACTAGCCAAAACTAATTGCTTGCTCGGTAAATGGCGCGAGCACGCGAGTAGCATCAGTACTAGTGGGGAGGTTATACAAACAGCCAATAAACTAGTGTGCCGAAGGTCCGATCTAAGAATGATAGTTAAAGATTTCAGTAAATTGCCAAGAGGATTTGAATGTTACAATCATCGAAAAATATTAAATGAAACCATGTAAAATTATAAAAGTGATTTATTTGTACTAAATATTAAAGCATTTATACACTTATTTGGATGGACGGACACATTAACGATAACACATAAAAAGGCACACATATTAATGGACGGAATATCAAGATTTTCTCTTATTTAATATTTTACAGATGATTAAACTATACTAAAATTTTACAGTTCATAAGTTTTGTAAAATAATATTATATATGCTATTTAATAGTTGCAGTAGTTTGAGATTCGATAAAGTACATAGTGTAAAAATGACCTAATAAAAAAATTGTGAAATATAAAATAAATATTATTAAATAATTATTTTGTTGCAAATAAGCTTCACAAGCTGTCAATGTTATACTGGTATATAACCTCATTTAAAATACTACTAGCTATAACCTAAAACTAAATTACACCTAGTCAGCTGCTTACGTTTCTAATGAAACCTATAATCTGGCTACCATAGACAACAAGGCACTATTCATACCCTACTAGCTGCAGTCTTGGAATAAAAACGGTTCTGTATTCCAAATTTTGTTTATCAAATGTTTAGAGCGATGGCACACTTCCGCCGGGAAACCATAGCAGCAAAACCGCAGGGTTCTGCTATGACAAGCGAAACAAGCGAATCTAAATGTTCTAACGCATAGATTTGAATATTATTCTCTCCTTACCGCGTGATTTCGCCTATTTACTTAGACATCGGTTAGGCCTCCGCGCTCCATTTTGTGTGGTTACGCGTTGGAGCTAAATTAAAACTGATAATGGTGTTAGATAATGAGAGATAATGTTAAAATTACGAAAATAAAACCTGCTACATTGCAGCCGCTTCTATTGTTAAGATTTTAAGTCTTTTGTTATTGATTATTCTGCTACAACATTACTAAAAACACAGCTGCAACTACCAAAAACCCAGCAGCATTTCTGTAACCATGTGACAAAAAGTTAGGATCAGATGCGACATAGCTAGCGGCTTGGGGCGCGTCACACGAAACGATTCGCGCGGCGCGGATAAGTGCTGGCCCGGCGATAATCTCCGCTGAACGTTCGCTGTGCGGGATCATTTGAAGACGGACGGCTACGTCGCTGAAGATCAGATCGGAATACGGGCTTGGGGAGTAGAACATACTGAAGCTGTAATAAAACGAAATTACTTATTAATTAATTAGTCTAATACACACGGCAAGTCAAGAAGTAAATACCAAATAAATACATATATAAATAATGCCGGACATTTCACACAGCATCATCTAGCCCCAAAGTAAGCAGAGCTTGTGTTATCAGAACTACATGACTAATTTACTACTAATATACTTTTTTTTATAAGTACATACATATTATGCATAGAAACACCTAGACCCGACACACTTGCAGATCATACAGACATTTGACCGCGGGAATTGAACCAGCAACCTTCTGCGTCTCAGGCGGCCAGCTGTTCCAGAGCTGCTGCCAGAGGTCGTCAGAGGTCGCCAGAGGTCGTCAGTTTGCATCCGCGCGGCCTTGGTGACGCACGCGTAACGGACAGTCGCTGCGCTTCATAGTATTGAGAAATGTCTCGAGCAAAGTGTGATAGTTGTAATGTTGTCATTAGTGAAGTTTTGTCGTTTATACAAAATAAACTTGAAGTAATGGACCAAATAAGTTTGTCACAAATTTGTTTGGTGCTTTCATTGCCGAGGACATCACAGAAGCCAAAAATCTTCTGTATGATTGTGTTAAATCGGGGAAGAAAAAGTCACTACGTAAACGGGATGGCAAGACCCAGAGGGACCTTGAAGATATCATAGCAGTCTTCCGAGAACTGAATCCAGATGTTTTTCCCATCTTCGTTGTACAAAAAATTAATAAACTATCCGCAATTCATTTTGATCACATTGACGTAACAAAATTGCTAAAAGATCTACTAGTACTTCAAAAGGATGTTGCTTACATTAAACAAACTTATGCTTTGAATGAAGAGGGTAAATGCACTAAAAAGTGACGTAGAGAATATCAAAACCGCATCTATTGTAAACAACTTTAAGACGACTAACGTAAATACGTTGCGACGTTGTCGGTCAAACTTCTCGGATTTAGTGGATAGATACGACAGTGGTCAAATAGGATTGGATCCAATAGGATTCACATTCCAGTGACACAGACACATTCATCTGAAGAGGCTGGTGTGGTGGCGGGGAGTCATCGCAATCTCAACCGTGTTTAGATGAGGGTACTGATGATGAGGCATCGTCTGCTCCTAAAACCCAGGCATCTGTCCAAAAAGTGCTTTATACGCCTATTACAAACACAGAAAGCCAAACGTCGCAGCCTGGGTTTAATGTAGTCTCTGCTGCGGAGAAAATCTGTAAAACCAGACCACCATCCACTTCGGTCTCTACGGCATCCTCAGCCACTAAATTCCATATTTCCCGAACCCAATCACCTCGGCGTAAAATATTTGCTCGACTAGCCAGCGAGGAAGGACAGTGGAAGAATAAGGAGCCCAGTGAAGAATGGAAAACTGTCCAGAGAAAAAGATACCGAAACCGGCTTGTGACAGAGAAGGGGGAAGCACTACCTAAACCGGAAACCAAGTTCAGGGCAGCGGATCTAAAAGTGCCGTTGTTTATAAACAATGTCGATAAGAGCACATCAGCTGAAGACATATCCAGCTACATTTTGCACAAAACTAATATAATAGTGAGCTTAGAAAAAATAAAATTCAAACAAATCCGGGATTATGATGCCTACAAAATGATGGTACCTAGATACAAGCTTCCAATATTTATGGACGTAATGCTTTGGCCGGATGGAATAACATTTAGACGCTTCGTCACCTACTTTCCGCGAGACGGAGATGGTTCAAGTAAACATAAAAAACAATAATGGATGTATACAAGTTGATCAGTTTTAATTGCAAATCTGTAAAAAGATTCGCTGTGTGTATAAATCAGATGTGCGACACTGCGGACATCATAGCGCTACAAGAAACCTGGCTACTTCCGCCGGATATACCTTTCCTAGGTACTCTTCATACAGACTTTGAGTACACCGGTAAATCGTACGGAGGGGTAGCTGTGTTGTGGCGAAAAAATACATTTAACTCGGTATCTGTGATTCAATGCGCGAGCAATCGTATTGCTGCAGTGCGTTTCGAGACAGGAAACCGGTCTCTTATCGTAGTGTGTGTGTATATGCCTACGCAGTCGACAGACAGTCTGCCGGAGTTCACGGAATGTTTAAGTGAAATATGTGCAATAATAGATAGTAGTGACCTTGAATCTGTGTATATGCTAGGCGATTTTAATGCACATCCAACCGAACTATTTGATTGCGAACTGTCTCGTTTTTGTATTGAACAGTCTTGGGTGTGTGCAGATTTACACAGGTTTGGTTTATCTTCGAGTGAATATACTTTTGTGAGTGATGCACACGGTTCGCAAAGATGGCTAGACCATTGTGTTGTGACTCAATCGGCGCTGGAAACTATTATGGACATTAAGGTACGTTATGATGTAGTGTGGTCAGACCATTACCCCCTGGAGGTGTATTGTGATTCAAAGCTTATTCGCAAAAAAATGGTAGCGGTCAATAACAACTTAGATAGGTCAGTTATTTGGGGCGAGCGTCAAAATCCACAAATACGGGAATACTCAAATTTGTGCAATAATAAGCTAAAATTAATTGACTTTCCGCAGATTTTTACTCAGTGTGCAGATAAACAGTGTAATATTTATGAACATAAATTAGAACTAGACAATATGTATATTAGTATTATAGGTATCTTAAGAGAAAGTGCTATGCATACCTGTGTTAATAAAAAATCTAAAAAACGTAAAAACTTAATTGGGTGGAACAAACGTTAGCACGGCACGTTAGCACGTTAGCATAGGGAGGCTAAATTAAAGTTTTGGGAGTGGGTGTCTCATGGTAGACCCAACTGTGGCAGAATATATGATGATATGAATCTCAGTAGAAAAATATTTAAAGCTAAAATGAAATGGTGTCAAAACAACCAAGAACAGGTAAAAATGGATATAATTGCCAGCCAAAGATCTGCTAAGAACTTCTCCCAGTTCTGGAAAAACATTTGTAAGCTTAACTTGAAGTCTGGCCTCCCTACTAGCGTGTCGGGGATATCGGAACCTGGGGAAATAGCAAACCTGTTTAAGGACCATTTTTCTGTAGAGCCTAGCCTTAAACCTTCGCAGACGTTCGATGCTGAGGACCATCTTGGAAAGGAATGTATCAGGTTCTCTGCCAAGGAAGTTAGAGAGGTAATACAACACATGAGCAGGGGTAAATCGCCTGGCCATGATGGGCTCAGCATCGAGCACCTTCAGTTTCCTGGCCCGCATTTGTCAACATGGTTTTGCAAACTAAGGAAAAACACACTAAAAGTAGTTACCACCCGTGTTACTTAATGGAGTTCCCTTGGAACGGGTCAGACACTTTAAATATCTTGGCCACATTGTTACCGAAAGCCTAAATGATGAGTGAGCGAAGGGCGTTGACCGTAAGAGCTAATACACTCGAGAGCATAGAAATCGCACATAGGGAAATTTTCCTGCATTTTGATTTCGACTTGTTTTTTTTTTAAATTAAAGGTTGATTGCAAATATAACTGAAATTAAATTCAAGTACACACTGTTAGCTTCTATTAATGCTTTATTAATGCGAGGTATTGCCTCCCCTAGCCTGAATAACAGCTTCCATTCGATGTTTCATTGAAGAAATCATTTTTTTACGAAATCCTGCGGTATGCTGTCCCATTCTTCCTTGATCGCGGTTTGGAGCTCTCTGAAACTCTGAAACTCGTAGGCACTGCGTTTCTGGCTCTTACTCGTTTCTTTAGTTAGTCCCATAAGTGCTCCATGGGATTGAGATCTGGGCTTCGAGCAGGCCACTCCATAACGAGTACTTCAACCTCCTCCAAGTACTGGCGTACTATAGCAGCGGTGTGTGGTCTAGCGTTGCCCTGCATAAAAACGAAGTTTTCGCCGATAAATCCCGAAAAGGGCACAACATGTTCTTGCAGGATCTCCTCGACGTAACGTTGGGAAGTCAATCCACGCGATCGACGGTCGGTATCGGGCCCTGTGATGAAGACAAGTTCGGTTTTCGCTTCCAGTGAAATGCCTCCCCAGAACATACACGAACCACCGCCGTATGCGACCCGTTCGGAGATGCAGTATTGATCAAAACGCTCACCGGATCTTCGGTAGACTCTACCCTGTCCATCGTTACCATGGAGACACATCCTGCACTCGTCGGAGAAGAGGACTGCCTGCCATTGATCCATAATCCAATTAACGTGATTTCGAGCAAACTGAAGGCGTGCTTGTCTGTGCGCTGGGGTCAATTTTGGGCCAGTTGCTGGTCTGTGCGCTGTCAGACCTTCTTCGGCTAGTCTTCTTCTCACCGTCCACCGACTGACTTCCACTTCTCTAACTTCCTGGAGCTGCTGTCCGAGTTGAACTGCATTCAACCAGCGATTTCGTAGTGATGTACTCACAAGAAAACGGTCATCGCGCTATGTTGTCGCACGTTTTGGGCCTGTCAGGAACAGGCCTGGTATCGCCACCAGTTTGCTGATATCGCTGGTATACATGTCAAACAGCATATCTGCTCAAATTTAATTGACGAGAGACTTGACTTTGGTTCTGTCCAGCTTCGATTAGTGCAACCACGAGACGCTGCTTCTGGTGTGGTATCCATTTTCTTGTTTAGAGAGATGACGTATTCGTTAAAGGACCTTTCTGACTGGGAGTTGGTATGCAAATTATGTAATTTCAATCATCCCTTATCGTTTTATACCTACTCAAAGTCCCACAAACCGCGCTACCTGAAACAAGCGAATTTAGGCCATTCCAGTGTTAAGCCGCCACTGCTATGATTTGGAAGGTCAAGGCCAGACATTATGGGTTTTTAGGAAGCTAACAGTGTGTACTTTAATTCAATTTAAGTTATATTTGCAACCAACCATTAATTTAAAATAAAGGGTCTTTCATTAAGCGTGTCCTATCTTTATATTTAAATAAAACAAAGTGTGTGTGATTATCGAAATTATTTATTTATTTGAAAGATGTAGTGATGCCATTATGTGTGGAATATGACATCATTCAAATGTCCGCCACGGCTTCTCTGGGTGGAGCGCATGCGAGATATCCAATTTTCCATGACTTTTGCGCATAAATCAGGCTGAATTTGACTTATGGCATAGGTTATGTTGGCTTTGAGGGCCGCTGTGATTTGTGGTTTATTCACATAGACCTGCGACTTAAGAAAACCCCACAAGAAAAAGTCTAGCGGGGTTAAGTCACAAGATCTCGGTGGCCAGTTCACATCAGCTCCACGTGAGATGACCATGCCCTCAAATCTCTCATGCAGAATATTCAATGTGGCATGAGCTATGTGGCACGTAGCGCTGTCTTGTTGAAACCACATGTCATTGGTGTTCAGATGATCCAGTTCATGCCAAAAAAAGTTGGTAATCATCGACCTATAGCGCTCGCCGTTGACAGTGATGGCCTGGCCAATGTTGTTCTCAAAGAAATATGGCCCGATGACGCCGCCAGCCCAAAACCCACACCAAACTGTAACTTTTTCGGGATGCATTGGACGCTCTTGGATCTCATGTGGATTGGTATCGTCCCAAATTCGACAATTTTGTTTGTTTACGTACCCATTCATCCAGAAATGGGCCTCATCGCTGAAGATAATTTTTCTGTGAAAATTACGGTCAGTTGCTAACTGCTCCAGTGCCCGTTCAGCGAACACACGTCGTTGTCTATGGTCGTTTACCTTCAACTCCTGGGTGAGTTGAATTTTATACGGGTGCAGGCCCAAGTCACGTAGCAAAATTCGCCAAGTTGTGGTCTGTGAAAGGCCGAGTTCTTGTGAGCGACGCGAAATCGACTGCCTCGGATTCTCCTGCACACTCTCACGGACAGCGGCGATGTTTTCGGCAGACCTTGCGTTTCGTTGACGTACGGGTGTTGGTCGATCATTTACGGAACCAGTGGATTCAAATTTATCCACCACACGATGAATAGTCCTCTCGGTAGGACGATTATGGCGACCGTAAAATGGGCGAAGCGCGCGGTGCGTTGCCCGAACAGAACACTCATTTTGATAAAACAATTTTATTATTTGCACGTGTTGTTGAATGCTATAGCTATCCATGATGATTTGGCAAAACAGAATGAATAAATTACAACCAATTTGACAGATGTAGCTTCAACAAGATGGCCGCTACCAACTGTCAAAGTTCGGACGTGCCTATTGGAAGACCCTTTGTGTCGAAATCAAAATGCAGGAAAATTCCCCTATGTGCGATTTCTATGCTCTCGAGTGTATGTTGGTTCGTAGGTTTGGTCGCTGTTCAAATGAAGCTAAAATTACACCGTTCAAATCATATTGTCAAACATTCTACACGAGCAGCCTGTGGTCCACATGTACTCAAAAAGCGTTGAACACCCTTCGTGTCCAATATAATAATGCATTTAGGATATTGTTGGGGCTTCCGCGATTCTGTAGCGCGTCCGGTATGTTTGCAGAAGCACGCGCTGACGGCTTCCATGCCTGCATGCGCAAAAAAGTCGCGTCCCTGTTACACAGAATACGCGGAGCCACCAACCGTATACTAAATACTATAGTTGATAAGTGGGATGGTCCTTTTTTCAGGCAATGTAGTCGAGTTATGATGGCATAGGAAAATATTCCATTTTTGCTCGATCACAGTGTGTGTTGGCATTGCCTTATTCCCACTTCTATTTAATTTTTATGATGTCAACCTTAGATAACAATATTACTAACACTTTATGGATCTTAAGTTATCTGAAATAAATGAATTTATTATTATTATAATTAAAAAGTCTCTAGCAGTAGCTAGTGATAAAATGTTGCCATACCTGAAATCATCTGAAGTGACAGCGCCGTAGAACTGCTGTGCGTAAAGCAGTAGATTCGCGTAGGTGTCTAACTCGGTGTGATTGGCGCGTCCCATTAGTACTGAGCCGGGGACTTTGCCGAGATTGCAATGCTCATACTCGTGGGTCTTCGCTCGGGTACCTGAAAGAAAACGTTATAAGAATCAAAATGCTCCACCTTATACGCTGTGGTTTGTTGGAACTCTGGGAGGGTTCGATTCCTCGCAGGATAAACATAGGTGATGAATATCGGTTTTTGTTCTGTGTCTGGGTGTTCAAAAGTATCATAAGTACATACCTATGTATTTAAAAATATATTTTTGCCGCGCGCAGGTAATGTGTATGGCGAACGAGCAACCGGTTATCTTGTCCCTGGGCAAATACTTTAAATAATTTTAAATTAAAATGAAATTAAAAAGTATTTAATGATTGTTTAGATAGTAGGTATCGTGTGTACCGAGGTGGGTAGATGCACGCGTTGCTTACCTACCTACTTACCTACCTAGATACTCATATTCTGTGTATCAAATAGTTTTAAGTTTCTACCCACCTGCTGCTAAATATCTACATCAATTATTATTGTTTGTAAACTCGAGATAGTGGTGGCAATTCGGTTGGTTAATTTCTAAAATTAGGAATTGTCTAAAATATATTTTAGTCATAGCATTTGTAAAACCTATTCGGTTGTTACCATCTAACTAAATTAGGAACGCTTAATTAAATTAGGATAAGTTGGTAACAGCAGAATACCAAGTTTCATTTGATTAGGTTTAGAGAACCTAATTTTAGCTAAAATTAGTTAGGTTGGTGCCAACAGAATTGAGGCCATTGTCAGGACAATCCTTAGTGGTTTTTACTATTTTTGAAATTAAATGAAATGATTTATTTGCGTGAAATGTTCACAGAGAACACAGAGAACTTAAATACATAATTAGATTCACACATTTCGCTAGGAAACCCAGCATGCAAAAATTAAGAAGGTTCATATATGATCATAAAATTAAATACTAAATTTTTAAACAAATTAAATAAACACATACAATAATTATTACAATCTCGAATAATTAAGTTTAGTATGAATTACATAATAGTTTTTACCATAGCAAACGGAACGTTAATTAAGAAATTCTTTGACACTATAAAAACATTTGTCAACAAGCCAGGTAAGCATTTTTGTTTTAAATTTATTGTATGGTAATTCTCTTATAGATCGAGGTATTCAATTAAATATTTTTATACACATTATGTAGCTATTTTTATGACTTAAAGTTGTTTTTCGAACTGGAACTAATAGTCTAGTGGGGTCCCAATTCAATTCAATTCAATTCAATTTTATTTTTGAATTTATTTGATCCTCATATTTGTCAAAGAATTTGTTGTGCTCAAGAACAAAACAGCACACCTGAAATATATATAGACTGGGCAACGTAAGCAACTTTAATTTTATAAATAATGGTTTGCATGAGTCGAGTGGACCAGCACCACACACAGCTCTAATGCATTTTTTTTGGACAATGAAGCCCTATTGATGTGAGTCGAATTACCCCAAAGTAGTAAACCATACCTCAATACTGAAGCAACATAACCATGGTACGCAGTCAAAGCCATTTTTTGACCTGATGTTCGGCGCAATGTCTTTATTACAAAAACAAAACGATACATTTTTTTGCATGTGAAGTCAATATGTGACTTCCAGTTACAATTTTTGTCTAACTTTAAACCTAAAATTTTCATTAACATTATCTACGAATTCATCACGACATGTCAATTTAATATTAATATTATTTTTATTATTGTAATTTTGAAAATGAATAAATTTTGTCTTAGATATATTAGCTCGCAAATTGTTACATTCTAAACAATTAAGAATTAATTCAATCTCAGCATTATTTACTCTACATAACTTATATTTTTACTATTATCAGAAACAACTATTGAAATATCATCTGCAAATAGAACATTGACATTTAGTGGTCCAAGGTAAATCGTTTATATATAATAAAAATAATAATGGTCCAAGTATGCTTCCCTGAGGCACTCCAAAATTATTATTAAGACTACTAGATTTGAATGATATTGTCATTAGATCTTCGTTTAAACTTTTAATTTCTACATATTGTATACGATTTTCAAGATAACTCTTTAGCCAATTTAAAGCGTGTCCTCTAATACCATATTTCTCACATTTCTGTAACAAAATATTGTTACGAGCCGGGTACTGATAAATTACGAAACCGCTTGATTTTACCAAATAATAACTTTAATTTCAAAGTTACCACACACAGAACTTAATCCACTGATTCTACTATTAAACTTTCCAATAGAACACTATAAGAGACACAACACTATAACACAACCGATAACACTTCGAAACTATCGCACTTGTATCCCTTTCTTAGCCGAGAATAGACTGACTATATCCGCAAACCACCGCTGTATTTATACGAGCGTCGAATAAGTCGCGTAAAACCGCGATGCTACTGGAACGTTCGAGAACGAACCGGAACGCGCTCAAACGTTCGATTGCAATAGAGATATTGCTATCTCGTTCGCTCCTATGCATTCGATACGTGTACTTTGTAGTTTGCATCTACTCGATACCAGATGGCGTAGGTGAATATTTAATGTGTCTGCCTGCCAACAGATGGAGCTATGTATCGGGCGCAACAATATTATGATTTACAAAATCAAAGGCCTTGCTCATATCAAAAAATATAACTGAAACAGGAATACGTTTATCAATACTTTCAATAATACTCGACATTAATTGAAAAGCAGCTAAGGTCGTTGACTTATTCTTTTGAAAACCGTTCTGCTCTTCCTTAATTATTTTAAATTTATCTATAAAACTAACATGACACATATGCATTGTTTTTTTAAATAATTTAGCAAATATGGGAATTAAAGGTGGTCGATAATTATTCAAATCTTTCTTGTTATCTTTTTTGTGTAGAGGTCTAACTTCCGAAAGCTTTAAACTTTCCGGGAAAACTCCAGTAGCTAGGGATAGATTAAGAAGATATTTCAAGATTGGGTGCAACAAAAACAAACACTTTTTGAGGATATGTGACAAAATCCCATCAAATCCTACAGATTTTGTATTATTTAATGAATAGACGATTTTGACGACTTCATTGTCAGTCAGTGGACTAATAAACAAACTGGCATCACAATGCTGTATCTTTGGAAGATAGTGATTATTTGGTAATGGTAAAGACTTATTGGTAAATTCTATTAAAAACTTGTTAAAAGACTCTGCTATTTCGACGGGTTGTTGAATTGTTTTGCCACCATATTTCTTAAATTTTTGCTTAGATTCAGAGGTTTTGTTCTTATAACACTGGAATCTTAGTTCTCTTTTATACTTAGTGCTTATTTTAATTCCTTTAGTGATCCACTTTGGTGTAGTGTATTTGCACTGTACCCTTCTTTTTGCCATGGGAAAACACAAATTATATAATAGACAAAAAAGTCATGAAAATTATTAAAGGCTTTGTTTAAATAACTTTCATTTAAAACATCCGCCCATGATAATGATCATAGATGCTCAATTTATTTATATTCTCTATACTATTGTTTCTAACCTCAATAAACCAGTGATTTTTGTTTTGGACAATAGGTATAGAAAGAGTTTGTTTGGCAAGTGTCGTGGTCAGATTGATGCATTTTATATGTGCAACCGATAGCTTTATCTATATTGCTGATAATGTGATCAATGCAGCTGTTTAGTCTTGTTGGCGTAGTAATGTGAAAAGTGAGTTTATAATTTAATGCCAGCTGCTTTAAACGTGACGCTGCAGTATCATTTTTTAATAAATTAATGTTAAGGTCACCAGCAATTATTATTTTTCTAGATAATTTAATTACAAATTTATTCAGTATAATGTCCAGTTTATTAAAGAAAATATTAATGTCACTATTAGGAGTCTGATAAATACATAATACGACACAGTTAATTGAACGGATCTGTACACCACATATTTCAAATGTCTTTTCAATTGCCATACTTTTATCAATGTCAAGCTTTATAAACCCTAGTGTGTTCCTAACTAGAATACATACTCCTCCACGTTTTACATTTTTTCTTGAGAAAAAACTAGATAATGTGAAGTATTTGAGGTAGATATTAGATTCACTACCTGACATAATATTTGTTTCTGTGAGGCAAATAATATCAGGTTTCAAATTTTTTGCTGACAGCTCATCTAAACACACTGCTAGCGGCTCCAGTTTATTAAGTAGGCCAGCTATATTTTGATGTAAAAGAAAAATGATATTAGTTTTATTAGATTGATTTTAATTTTAAGATACGAGTATGTATCTATGATTTCCCATAGTTAAAACTATTTTATAATTATAAGGAGGTATCTTCGACTTTATGTTATGTAAATTAAAGAAATAAAACTTTGTATTTTTAACAGACTTCAAAATAAGGAGGTTTTTCAATTCAACCGTATATATTTTTTAAGTGTGTTCGCGGATAATTTCGTCGTTTATGAACCGTTTTTGATGATTGTTTTTTTGTTTGAAAGGAGATATCCCAAGGGTGGTACCATGATAAGGAAACCAGGATCTGATGATGTCATACCAGAGAAATCGAGGGCAAGCTTCGAAAATCGTAGTGGCGACTAGTGAGTTTGTAATGTTTTTTCTATTTAATGAAGGTCTGGAGTCGATCTGATGACGGAGCTGAAAGACATTCGAGGGAACTCCTCAACGATTTACAGCAATAACCTAGTGTTTGGGCTTGATTAATTTGTATTGATGAGAACTTTACACCTAGATGGGATGTGACTGTCATTAGGGGTCTGATGATGAAAACGAAGGACAGTCAAGAGATTTTTTACTTTTTAGTCTTCTGTTTGAAGTCGTTTTTTTTTGTTAAAAATGATTTCTGTTGCATTTATAAACTAAAGTTAACAAGTTGATTTCGTAGAGTACCTTCTTTACTTGTACTTGTATACAGAATACTATACGGAATAGATTTGTCAAATTTATTTAACATGTACCAGGTAACACTTACAGTACATGTTGAGAGCGATATAATCGAAGTTGTAGACCTTTATGTCTATTTGGGTCAGACCTAGTTGAATCAACTAGGCAAGTCCAACTTCGACAAAGAGGTCAGCCGACGAATCCAACTCGGATGGGCAGCGTTCGGGAAATTAAGACACATCTTCTCGTCACAGATACCGCAGAGCCTCAAGACGAAAGTCTTTAATCAGTGCGTTTTGCCAGTGATGACATATGGAACTGAGACTTGGTCGCTAACTATTGGCCTCATACCTCAAGCTTAGAGTCGCGCAACGAGCTATGGAGAGAGCTATGTTGGGTGTTTCACTACGTGATAAAATCCGCAATGAGGAAGTCCGTAGAAGAACCAAAGTCACCGACATAGCACTCAAAATTTGCAAGTTGAAGTGGCAATGGGCAGGCCATATAGCTCGCAGAACTGATAACCGTTGGGGAGTAAAAGTTCTCGAATGTCGACCAAGGAAAGGAAAACGAAGCGTAGGACGACCCCCCACCCGATGGACTGACGACATTGTAAAGATAGCAGGAAGTCGGTGCATGGAGTGGGCTCAAAATCGTTCTTCCTGGAAATCAATTGGGGAGGCCTATGTCCAGCAGTGGACTTCCTAAAGCCTGATATTATATGATGAGATAACACTTAACAGGTATTTAACAGATATTTAGATATGCTCTTACCATCAGGACACAGCAGCTGTAGATCTAAAGTGAGGAGATCTCGCGCCCACCATTCACTGCGGCGTCCCGAGGATACTTCGGCCGGCGCTGTGTGACGTACGAAGGCGGCTTCACCACCGCCTTCCACCATACAACGAACTGCGCCCACGTGTCCGTAGTAAGGCTCGCTGGCGTCGCGTCGACAACGTCTGGAATACACAACTTAATATAAAAATAATATACTGACTGGCCTGTCGGCTCAGTTAACCTCGCTTTCTGCGTTCTGTAGTAGTTAGACGTTTTGAAAAAAATGCGATAATCATAGTATTAGCACTAGAAATAAAGACAAACTCGCTGTTTCCACTGTTAGGCTCGCTAAAGCTAATAAGTTTTTTATAGGGTAAAGTGTACGCTTCTATAACAAGGTCCCAAGCGACGTGTTAGATTTGTCGATTGGCAAATTAGAGCTGGGGTTAGGAGGTACCGGCACCTAGTTCCTCCTAACACCATTTCTCAACCGATTCTCGTGAAATTTTGTGAGCAGGTTCTATAACTATTTCTAAAACATTTTTCGAAATTACTGAAATATAACTTTTTTTACGTTTTCAACCACCATAATGCCGAAAAAAACCAAAAAGTTACAGAACCTGCTCACAAAATTTCACGAGAATCGGAGGAGAATCCGAACAGACGCCGGCCGGACGCCGTTCGGACAGACATACGAAAGCATTCTAGCCTAAGCTGAAACGGAGACACAAATATTACAAAAATCGGCATCCGTGACAAATATTAATTTAAAATATTTCTTCCTCCTTTTCTGTTTTGAAATCGGTAATCTGAAGATAATTCATCAAAATGTTTTTTTTCATTTTCCTTTGCCTTTTTCCTTTGAAATATGCTATGCTATATTTTGTTGCAGTTTCACTGGCTTTTCGTTCAAATTATTCGAAGTCAATTCTATAAATTTGCATTGCATTGTTTTGTTTTTTGTAAAGCTCTTCCTACTTGCTTCGTCCAAATCAATGTTGCATTTTTGCAGTGTTAGATGCATAATTGGCATATGGTTTAGGTATTTATATTCCGAACGTGGGAGAAATTTTCAATTCAATTCAATTCAATAGTTCAATTTATAGTTAGGTAAGTCAGAGTCCGAGGGGCCCCGGGGCACTGCCCCGTCTAGCCCTCCGGTAGCTACGCCACTGATGTGTTTGTTCGGTGTAGGTATGTATTTGTCGTCTGGTCACCATAGTACAAGCTATGCTTAGTTTGGGGCTAGGTGATGCTGTGGGAAATATCCGACATTATGTATTCAGATTCTGTATGACAGATGTTAGTTTGTTTGTTGTTGATATAATTTTATTGCTTGACATTATCCTAATATTTAATATGTTATTTCATTTATTGTCTACACTTTAACATGCCATTTTATCGGTTTGCACACCGAAATCGGTAAAACATTTTTTTTTTCGGACACACTGCATCCTCTGGCTCCAAAGTAAGCAGAGCTTGTGTCATGGGTACCACATGATTGATATACAACTTAAATACTTTTTTTTTTAGTAAATACATACTTATTATACATACATAAGAAACACCCAGACCCGAGACAAATACTTGCAGATCGTACAAACATTTGTCCCGTGGCGTATAATTGTATGGTATGTTGTGACATACCATACAATTATCATCTCACAAAAGTATTTATGGTAGATAGGTAATCCCCTGATCTGTGATAATATGACCTATGACATAATTATTTGTAAATTGGGTAATATTGCGTAAGTTTATTGATAGCGTTGGTTAATGTCTGCTTCCCTGTCTAAATCACACTCGCTTATTGTAGGTAAATCAATATGGCAAGTGGCAACGTGCTAGATAATTATATGATACGAGGTATTTGTAGATAATTATAATGTATGAATCGAGTTTTTAATCGAGTTGATATAATTAAAAATTAAACTGGTGATATTTAGAGTGCGTTTGGCAAAATGGTTACGAAATTCAGGGTTTTGATGCAAATAAAATTAGAGCATTGTTTCGTGTAATTCTGGACGTACACAGGAACAAAAGTTGTGAACAAAAAAAACAGATTTTTCTAGAACGAGTCAAATCAAAGTCAAAAGATACTTTATTCAATACTACACATGTGTATGAAAATAAATAATATTTATTCATTCCTTGTAACACTTTGACAAAGAACTAACACCTTTATTCATAACACGAGAGTATGTCCTGGGAGGGTATCGTACAACCTACATACCAATAAGAAGACAAAAATTACACATGTTATCGTGATACACGGTGTCATGTCTGTCATGACATTTTATAGCACCCAGACTAAGAGCAAAAATCTATGTTCATCATGTATGTCCTGTGAGGGAATTGAGTAACTTATATATGATATTTTATATTTTAAAGTTTAAGGGTGTATGTGTGTGTGATGTGTGTGTGTGGTTGTGTGTGTGTGTGTATGTAATGTGGTAATAGTAATAGGTAGAGGTACATACTAAGAACAAACATCTATGTTTATATTGTTTGTTCTGAGAGATAATCGAGCGACCTGCATACCTGTAAGAAGCGCCATGACACAGATGGCACAGGTTTTCGTGAGGCACAGTTCCAGAGTCCACATATTCAGAGCTGAGAGCCCCGGGGGCGCAGGATTTCGTGAAATACTCGGCTGCAGCGTGAGCTCCATCGCATCCGTACGATCTGAAACAACAAACACATTCGTTAAAACATATTTTAAATTTAAAATACACTATTTTTAAGGTTCCGAAGTCCTCAAGAAACTGTGTTTAGCTGTGTCCGTCTGTCTGTCTGTCCGCTCTTAATATTGCTCTGGTAATACGTATTGTCACTAATACGTATTACCTTACAAAGTTATGAATTAAAAACATAGACATATTTTTTTGGATTCACTTAAAACTTACTTTACATGTAGGGGATTTGTAAAGAAAGGTTGGTTTCTTCATCCAGCCTGGAGACCCTGTCTGCGTAAGTTAGTTACCGCCTGCCGTGACAACGTTTCCCTCTCTACCTGCACGCACGACTCGCGCCGCGAGATACTCGCAGTAAGAACCGTAAACTCGAGCGGCAACGAGCGGACCGCGGATCAAACTCACCCTGATGAAGATGCTCTAGATGAATCGAAACAGTGTCGGTGCCTCCATTGAATAAATAATACGTGAGTAAAACAGGTGTTTATCAAAATGTATAGTACAACTCACGAAAGTTTTGAAAGTGAAATGTAAAGTAAGATTGCTATTCTATACACATGTTCGGTTGATATAGTAAGCTTTGGAATGGCAATTTTCGATACAGGCCAGTGCCCCCCCTTACCAGCTAAACCGCTGCTTGAAGATACCAGAAATGTTTTATAAAACAGATAGATAAATAGATAAAAAGTTTAAAAGTTTCATACATTCGTTTTCACCCCTTTTTACCCTTTAAGGGGTTAAATTTCAAAAAATGCCGCCTTAGTGGGTGATTTTGCTGTAAAAAGATTCAAATTTTTCAAATCTCAGCTTTCTAGCTTCAGCGGTTTCGACTCGGCGATGATTAATCAGTCAGTCAGGTTAAGCTCTTTTATAGGTATAGATAACCAATTTGTGTACCGGTGTCAATATATAAATCCATCTATAGTGAACTTAAACACCAAATACCAACCACCAATAATTAAGAGGCCTAGGACTCCCACCATACAGGGCCCTAGCTTTTTACAACAATATATGACAAATATATGTTAGTATATCAGTTAGAAATGTATGACATGTGTTCTTGCCACGTATATCAGTTAGAAAAATTCGACAAGCGTTCGTGCTACGTATGTATAAATTAAATTAATACTGACCGAATCCATCCGTTCGAGATGAGATACGCCAAAGGGTACACCCATCCCGCGGCCATGCCAATTCCCGTATGACACGTGTTCTTGCCACGTAAGTACGTCAGATCCGTGTCCGGATCCTGTTCTTTTGCCACAGCCACGGCGTAGTACCAGTTGTTACCGCTTGAGTACACCTGGAACATTGTTTTTGGGTTGGGATTTTGTTATTTATCACTAATAAACTGTGTTCTTACTATCTCACTGACCGCAGTTTGTTTATCATTTGTTTTGTGTTCATATTTTTATTTTGTTTGCATTATTTCTAGTTTTAAGCTTAGTTAATAACATGTGATAATTTTAGAATCTATGTAAGTAAGCTCTTCATGCCTGAGATACAGGATTACCTAGTTCAGACTTGTATTATGCATACCTTAAACTAAATTGAGAATTAACTAAGATTTGAAATTTTGTTATTAGATATTTTTGTACGATGTAAAATTTTGAATAAACATTATTATTATTATTATTATCAAATACACTGTCTGTACACTGAGACTGTGTTCGTACTATCATAGTGTGTGCGCACTAATAATAATATAATAATATGTGTGAGCACTAATACACTGTGTTCGTACTATAATAGTGTGTGCGTACTCTCACAGTGTGTCCGCACTAATAGACTGTGTTGGTACTATCACAGTATGTCCGAACTAATACACTCGTGTTCGTACTATCATAGTGTGTGAGCACTAATACACTGTGTTCGTACCATCATAATGTGTCCGTGCTAGCAGTTACAGTACTAACACACTAGCATACAAGTACCCAGTGTCTATACTAACGGCCTTGATTCTTCAGTTTCTAAAATATCGTTAAATACAAACGATAATAATAATACAATCTAATTTTGTTAGCACCAAAGTCATTAGAGTAATTATTTTAAATGACTCTTAAATTTACTAAATAAACGTGTGATTGACTCATTTTAAACATCAAGTAATTTGGTGTTGATTAAAACTGCAAAATTGTAGTCGTAACATCGTATAGAAATCAAACATCCTGTATACGTGTACACAGGGTATTATACTGTATACGTTTCGTTAGTTGTCGTTCCAGACGTTTCGGTTGTTGAAATAACTAAGGTCGCGGGCTAACTGGACGCCTAGGGAGTTGCCACCGCAGTTTTGCGAAACTACCCTCACGTGGTCTTCAGATTACGAAATGCACCTCTGTGGCGCAGGGGGCCAAGACCCGGCTCAGACGCAGAAGGTTGTTTGGAAGGTTGTTGACAATTGTTTGTATGATTTGTAAGTATTTGTCTCGGGTCTAGGACAAATACTTACAAATCATGTATAATAATGTATTATACATGATTATACAATAATGTTTCATGTAAGTATAATAAAGTATTTACAAAAAAAAGGTATATAAGTAGTATATGAGTCATGTGGTACCCATAACATAAGCTCTGTTTATTTTAGAGCCAGATGATACTGTGTGAAATGTCCGGCATTATTATTACTATTAATAATAACCGTGGTCGCGTGCTGACTGGATGCCTAGGGAGTCGCCGCTGCAGTTTTTCAAAGCTACCCTCACTTGATCTTCAGATTCGGAAATCTCCGCGTTCACATTACGACACACCACAATATCCACGTACAGATATGATGAATAGTTTTCACTATTCTACTACTACTCTAGACAACTTCGATCCGATTTCAATTCCCGCCGCAGGACAATTGTTTATATGATCTGCAATAATTTGTCTCGGGTTTGGGTGTTTCTATTTAAAATATATAATTAACAAAAAAAAGTATGAGTCAGTGATACCCATTTTTTTTTCTTTTGAGGAATGTCCTTCATGGATGCCATTTGCCCTAGGATTGACAAATGGGTATGTCAGACTCCTAGACTAAAAACCTCAAATATCCTGCGGAGCGCCTTCGTATCGCAGCTACGGGAACAACAATATACACTACCGCGGCCACGACGACGCAAACTCGTTGTCCAAGTTCACCTTCCAACCCGAAACACCTTTTTGAGGCGCATGTTTGCTACCTCGGGACATTAGGGCAGTGAATTTCTGAACTCACCACCCTAACTTTGTTATGGAGGCTGAAAGGAAGCATACAGCCTCTTTCTGCCCCCTACTCTCCGGCTGCGGATAGGGAGATTGGTCGATATCTCTCTCTCCCTTTCCGCAGCCTCTCTCTCTCCCTTTCCGCAGCCTCTCTCTCCGCCGATGGATTCACAGAAAGTTAGTGCCGCCCGCCATTTGTTCTCGTCATCAACCATAGCTTTACCATACAACAGCAACAAGGTCGCGACGTTCACTGTCCCACGCCGGGCACATCTCAACGTGTGTTGCGCGTGTGTGATACCCATAACATAAGCTCTGTTTACATTGAGACCAGACGATACTGTGTGAGAAATGTCCGGTATTATTTATAATTATATTTGGCTAGCTGGATGTTCTCTGTTGGAACAGAGAAGGAATACTTGAAAATACCCCGCTCGGTGCCAGCCGTTATGCACCTGCAACCGAATCGACACCGCATGTACTCACTCGTCTTTCCTGCGGGTCCTGTCGGCAAGGTCGAGAGCTTAGTGTGGGTACCTGGGAAGGCCTGCGCTATCAAACAGAATCCCAGGCAGAGTGGCGTCAGTGGAGAGGAAACTTCACCGACCTCAGCTTGCTGGAGTGGATGCATGAACGAATGTTTTCAATTACAAATAACTGCTCTGTAACTTGACTGACGCCACCTAAATCATCTTCAACAGATGAACTAAGGCCAATGATAATGATGATATGTTCTAGACTTGTAGTCAGTACAAGGTCTCACCTCCTGCATAAAAGGCACAAGATGATGCTGTTGTGCGGCATGCAGCATGTCAGCCGCGTCGTGTAACACCAGGTCGCACGAGCCGGCCGCCACGCTGCGGGCACAGTGCCGGGTGCTGTGTCCGCGCCAGCAGACTAGTGCGGGCTGGAGGAACGCTGCTTTTAGCGCCACCTGGAGTACAAAACCAGTCAACGAACTTATCTAAAGCGTAACACGTAGCACCTAAACATAGTAGATAAACTAGGCCGGTTATTTGGCTATATAGTAGAGTAAGCTAATTAGGTGAGTTGGCTAAACGGAGAAACTTGGTTAAACACAGAAACACAGTTTGGGATGTAGAATGTAGGATGCTATCAACGCTAACTGGAATACGGGACCGGTAAGTAATTGTATCTAAAGCTTAAATACGTAGAGTATTATATATATAGTAGAAAAACTAGTCAGAAATTAATTAAGAGGTTCTTTATTAGGTTTATTATTTATTGATGTTTGTTACCTCAGAACTTTATTAACCGATTTGGATTTTTTTGTTTGGGAAGGTTTACTTCTCGTCTTGTCCCATTTAAATTTAAAAGAAATAATACCCCTAAGAGTGAAAAAGTAGGGTCAGAAATTTTGTATTGGACTTTTAATCGAGTAACGCATTTATGAGGAACATAATAAATATTTATATACATTTGAAAAAAATGCAATGGAGACAATTTTATTTTTATTACAATAGAATTCGCCTATTACGACTTCGTTTATAATGGCTAACCGTTTTTAGCGGCGGATATGTGTAACGGCGTTTTTTACGCGTTACATCGATTTTGGAAAATAACCTCAAAATTGGGTCTGTTTACAATTAGATTTGAGTTCTTCTTCTTCCATCTCATATCTAGCCAAGTCCTTTTGACATTTAGCAAGTTATTTTTTTACTCCTGTCATTTGAACAAATTTGACTTTGACAGGACATTCACTTAACGACCTCTGTAGCGCAGTGGGCTTAGGTCCGGCTGTGACGCAGAAGGTTGCGGGTTCGATTCCCGCCGCGGGACAAATGTTTGTATGATCTGCAAGTATTTGTCTCTGGTCTGGGTGTTTCTATGTATAATATGTATGTATTTACAAAAAAAAAGTATATACGTAGTATATCAGTCATGTGGTACCCATAACACAAGCTCTGCTTACTTTTGGGCCAGATGATGTTGTGTGAAATGTCCGGGATTATTTATTTATTTATTTAGATTCTGGTGTGTAATCGACGTTAGAATATTGGCCGTGTGTTTTCCCCCTAATAGTCTGTGGTAGATTCGGCTTGATGGATTGAACTTGATGGTAAATTGAGGGAACGTCACTTTCTGCCACGCGTTCTTCGTCGTTACAATGTAGCAGTTTTGCGATCCAGGAATTTCCAACAAATCCTGGACCTTTTGGCCAATGTAATGGAGGATTAACCTTCACAAGGCCAGGGATTTCTCCCGACATATTTATTTTGGTAAGTTTTTATCACAATGGCGTGATTTTACTTTTTCACAATGACGCCATGAAATTAATGTTCTTTAAAAATGTTGTTTTAGGTGGATATTTCTTAAATCTACAGCATATTAGAAGGCTTTATATTGGAACAAGCCGATTATTACAGGAAAACGGTGAGTTTCAATACATATTATTGGTTTTAGTAAATTCACAAAATAGATTCTAATTATAATCTTATTTGTTCCAGTTGCTCATGGCAGCGTTTTTCTATACATTGGATTTTCCTTTCGGATTTTTCTTTTGGAGTTAAGCTTTTGATTTGGACGCTAACAATTTCCCTCGCATTACGTCAAGTTTACTTGGATTTTGGACGGTTTTTATGCTTAACCGGAACAAGGCCGTCCTCGAGAGGACCAGTGCTGCGGACCTACTCCACAGGCGCGACCTCATGGCCACGTGGAGCGGTCCGGGGGATGTCTCTCTTTATAAAGGCCGGGTATCCTAAAAACTATTAATACAAATTAAACCGGACATGAAGGTATTTAGAATTTAACTTTTATTTTTATTGGATGTAATAATAACAGGATAATATTAGAACAGTAATAGAGTACTTGGTACTAGAAATCCAAGCCTTTTGCCTGGATTTCTACATTTAAATTTGTATTAGTTTAAGTAAAGCCTACTTTATATAGAAATAAGTCTCAGATAACTATGAGCATTTAAAATTAAATTTTCATCTGCAAATCCAACACTAGACTATTGTTGCTCCCCGCCCTACGATTAAAATTACAGGTTCTACGCTACTATCCGAGTGAGACCTTAGTTTATTAGTTTGAAGTGGTTGTCTGGTGCCCAAACATTTTTTAGTTAATTTTTTTATTTTGATATTACCACTTAAAATCTTTTATTACACATGCCAACACAAGTTAAGTTTTGTACAGACGTACTATGAAAACATATCCTTTTAGTACGACTCCGGTTAAAGCGACCAAAATTCTACTGTATAATTCATAGTTAATACCTGGCTGCTGATGAAAAACACCTGTAATATTGAGATGAATGATACTATTCCTACTGCTGTTGACCTGAATGCTACATAACTTCGACTTACCCGCATCTTAGTGCACTTTTCCATTTCAGCTTCACTAGTAACACATAGCACGGCTCGCTTCACGGGACAGTCTCTCAAACCCAATACAGCCTTCTCCGCCTGATCACCTACGAATTCATTGTTCAATATGTGCTTCGCCATTTGCTGGTCTTCTTTTAGCATTCGAAAGTTTATAGTCGCATCCTGTAATTATAAAAATAGTTGTCTGAAAAGTCGGTTTACGGACGATAATTTTACGTGACAACGTGATAAGAAAACATCCGATTGTGCCTCTCTATCGCTTGTTCTGCGCTCTCGCTTGCACGGTCGGCGCAGGCGGAACATAGAAATAGACATTTCTTTATTTACTAAATAAGACAGGTATGCTTCCTTGTCAGATGAAAGTCACTCAACCATACAAAACGCAATAATAAAATAAAATAAATAAACAAATATGTACATAAACGAAATGGTTATTATGCCTGACTACATATACACAAAAAAATAACAATACAATATACATAAAAGCAATATCTACTATAAGTGGATATTGCACACTTTTTCATGCGTGCATCCGGCGTTCATCGATTTATAAGACGTTATCACGTCAAATATTATGGGTCTACATTGGTTCCAAATAACTAATGCGAAGGAGGATAAATATTTCAACAGTAGCCTCTTCTTCTACTCTTCATCCTGTCACTAGCTATATTCGAGCCAGTGTGGTGAATGGATTAAAGTGCGCCAGATGCTCTTTTCGTGCACTTCGCACATATCTTTAAGCAAAAAATTTCACTGAGCCATGGCCTTTTTGTCGTGCTGCAGCACACACAAATTTACCTACACTATTTAATTGTACCTACTTATGTTTAAAATGTAAATTGTATGTGTGTCTGTAGTACCAAATAAATTTTTTATCTATCTATCTATCTTGGAGCATGTAAGCTTTTACGACATGCCGGTTTCATCACGATCTCTTCCTTCACCGTTTGAGAGTACTGGTATAGTGCACATATTTTCTTTGTTTTATACCAGTACTAGGAACGGCATGTCGTAGAACTTATAAAGTTCGGAGACATATGCCAAGTGCACAAAAGGAGCCTCAGGCGCATTTTAATCCTTTCACCACACTGGTTCAAAAATAATTAGACACGATAGGAAGAAGAAGCTACTGTTCTGATCAAGCGCACGCATTTTTCGTTCAGAAAAACCCATTGGTGTACGACTGGATTCAAACACAAGAGCGTAGGATCAAAAGGCTCCAGGCCAGGCGCCATACTCTCAGTGGTGGTTGAACTGTCTATTTTAATATTTCTAACGATGAAGGATAGTGCAAGAATAAATACGTACTTGTACCAGCAAATCTGTGGTTTCGTTCGAAACGAATAGTTGGAAGGGTAGTTCTATTGGCTGTCCCGATGTGTCCATTCTTGGTTGATAAGGCGATATAGTGCTGACCCTGTTTTAAACATTCACATATAATTGACTCTTAGCTTCTTTGGTAGTAGCTCTGCCTTCTATGCGAGTTGTATACAACTCTCTCCTAGGACTTACGATTGTAATGAACATAGATGTTGGTTCTGTGTCTGAGTGTTATAGAGTATTATATGTATTTGAAAATATTTAAGTATTCTATTAATAATCGGGTTGCCATAATACAAGCTATTTGTATGTGTGCTGTGTGGATTGTTTACCAATATTTTCTAAATAAATATAAAAAAAATATAAGAAAAGTATTAAGTAGTAAATAATGTCGTCCACTGGTCGATATTCGACCATAATTAATTAATAATTAATGTATTTTTTATGCATAATTTAAAAGAAATATAAGCATTCTGCACTCCTCGATATAAAGTATAAACTATAAATTTCATACTCCTCCGTCTGTGCAATTTTTGTAAAAAGGGGTACAAAGTTCTTGCTTCACGTATTAATATACGTGAAAATAGACAGATAGTTACATAATTTATGACACCTGTTACTTGCCATTGCAAGTAACAGGTGTCTGGGTGTTCCTGCAATATCTATATTATATAATATAAATAAATATTATATAATATATTTATGGTTTGCTATAAAGTATTTTCTATCTATCTACCTACCTACCTATAATACAAGCTCTGCTTTCTTTGGGGCCAGATGATGTTGTGTGAAATGTCTGGCATTGTTTATTTATTTTATTATTGGTTCCTAAACTAACCTGTTATCGTCTTCCGTGTTCTGTCCGAAGTATTTATTGAAAGGATACCGCGAAGCCTCGGTGGTAGAGGAGTAAAAGTTATTGAATGGGTCCCGATACTCGCCCGTGCGATTCGACAGCTTGTTGTAAGGATTCGGCTGGCCGTATAGTTGCACCAACTTCGCTAGATAGTTTTGGAATCTGGAAAGAAATTGAGGCACTGTTCCAAGTTTTTATATGACATATTAGGTTTCAGTTACACACTACATACAGATCCTCACACAACACGACTTCTGTATACATGCTCTGTACCACAGCATGGTGTCCTCAACAGGACCAACACATTCATTCACATATACTCCCAAACTCACACATAAACACATACATACATACATACATACATACATACATACACACACACACACAAATACACAGTCTCGACTCTAATACACACAAGAGATTTTTAGGTATTAAAATGTATAGTTTGTTATTATTTAGTTTGGTTTTTATTTATTTAATATATAGTAATCTAAAGATATATTTGGGTACAATCGTTTTTATTCTTTTTTATATAGCCACTAATATGGAAGAGCCACCTGGCACAAATCTTCGTGCTTAAAAGAAGGTTCGCACCATTGTTATAAATTGTAATGTTTGGCTACTGAAATAAACCAATTTGAAATTAGAATAAAAAAAAAAAGATGTTATAGAAAGTGTTATACTTATGTGCCGACATAGAAAACATGGAGGTCGCATAGGCTAATCTGCAATACCGAGCACTAAACCGAACTATAAAACCAAAGCTCAGCTCAGTTGGTAGATGCTCTTCCTTCTGCGCTGTAGGATGGGGGCTCGATTCCCTCCAACGTTAAATATTTGTGTTTGTTGGCAACCTTCTGCGTATCAGCCAGGCCTTAGTTCACCGCGCCACAGAGGTCGTCATAGAAATACATAGAAAAACCCAGACCAGAGACAAATACTTGCAGATCATACAAACATAACTCGCCTGTAATAACGGGATGGGACTATTGCTAGTCCAGAGTCAAACGAAGTACAGATACATCTTATTAAATGTTATTAGTTTACTAAAGTTAAATAAGAACTAATCCTTAACAAATCATTTAACTCGAAGAGTAATGTAATAGTCGATTCAATTAAAACTCTTTTTCATGCTAGCATAAGTATGGAAGTGTTTATAAATCAATGGCCAATCCTAAGCCAACTTCAATGCCAATATCAAGCGCTTACCGTTTCCGTTGGTCGATAGAATAGGCACTGCTAGTGACCACGGCATCAGCTGGTACTCGACCCCAATTACATCGCTCCCACTGCGTCACAGGCGTTCTGGATCCATCGCGACAGATCAACTCAAATTGATCCTCATTCACACCACCTAGCAAAACACAGGTATAAATTAAATAACCGCAGCAAACTGTTTCGAGTATATCTAGCTACTTAAGTCTAATTACCTCCATACTTGTTGAGTTATGATCTCTTTAAATCATACTTTTATCATCTACTCACCTCACTACACACACTTTTCACACACACTTCTCAAATACACTCCACACAAACACATCCATATAATGCGATTGGTATTTAATCAACTTAAAACATATTTTAAATTTATGATATTTCATATTTTTAATTTAAAAACATGATATTGCTAAGGGAAAAAAAACTATTATTGCTTATGTTCTATTTTTGTTTTTGTTTTTTGCAATTATTGTAGTACTTAGTTTTAATTGTTGGTTTTTCTTTTGTTTTTTTAATTTAAATATTCATTCATACCTATACTATCCATGAGTTATAAGCGAGTTGAATACAAAATGTGGATTCAAATTGGTTAAAGTTTGGCATATCTACACTTTATTATATTAAACTAAATTAATATCTGTGAATCCTAGATAACGATAAATAAATAAATAAATGGGCCAAGGCCCACCTGAGACACAGAAGGTTACGGGTTCGATTCCCACGGGACAAATGTTTGTGTGATCTGCAAGTGTTTGTCTGGTCTGGGTGTTTTCTTTGTAATTAGTATGTTATATAATTAGTATGTATTTTCAAAAAAAGTTATTAAGTAGTATTATCAGTCATGTGGTTCCCATAACACAAGCTCTGCTTACTTTGGGGCTAGATGACACTGTGTTAAATGTTATTATTAATTTATTTATTTACATACCCAAGATCTTATGTGACAACAGTGCATGTTGTATCGTGGTATCTCTAACGAATGCTATGTCACCGGAGTTGTTGGCGACCAGACATTTAAGCGCGCCTTCGTACCCTGCGAAAGGGTCGGCTAGTGTGCAGCGAATACCGACGCCTCCTGTACATAGCTTGCACAGCCTGAAAGTATATAAATATACATAAATAAATTAGCAAAGTGCATGTGACATGTACAGTGAAGGCTTCCAAAGTCAGTATGGTTATGAATGACTAATAGTCAGGTCCCAAATCAATTCAATACTAACTAGTAAGTAAAACAAAAAAAAGAGCGATCCTTACAGTAGTTGCATTATGATGTGTAACATCTGACATCTCACCTTGGCAATAAGATTAACATTAAATCCTGAATTAGTTTATATAACAGCACACTTACAACACTGTAGGTTAAGCGCACAGCACAGAGTTCACAGGTCACAGGTCAGACACACGCACACACTGTTGGCTGACAGTACCAACCTCTCTGGAACTAAGTATGGAAATCGGGTTGGTACCATCTGACAGCCAACTCTACAACCGCGCACGCTCATTGCTCAAATCAAATAGCGCGCGCTTCGCCGGCTTCCTCTTACACACTTCAGTCCCTTTTCACGAAATCACTCACAGATTGCAACAATCGAGTGGAAAGATGGCACTATTTTGAACCCATTTCCGGTTTCTCCAAACAGTGGTTTAGTCAGTAGGAGAACGATGACGACGACACAGTCCTTTACACCAAAAACTACCCCATTATATTTAAATATTATCAAACGAATATATTTTCAAGAAACCACGTAGTATCTTTAAAATACCTATCTAAAGACATGCCACACGATGTAGTAAATAAAAAAAAAACTGGCACACGCTGATAAATGGCAGGAGATTGCAAAGGACAGGAGAAGGTGGAGAGTTCTCGTTTCGGAAGCCAAGACTCATTTTAGGTCCCTGCGCCAATGGAGCAAGTATGACATATGAGTACCTATAAATTATGGATTAATTACACGTAACGACTAAGTGACGAGAGAATAATACAAGGCGGATAGAGTCGAGATGGTCGTTTATGTGATTATGCACTCGTCAAAGTGTTTATACAACTGAGGGCTCAGCTGTGGGCACTGTCTCGCCACTATACTCGTTACGTGTAATCCCCCCGTTACTTACTTGTCAGGATTATCTCCGATGGGATTGTACATGTCTTTCAATGAGTTGGGCGCGCAAGAGTCGCCGAAGAATTCGATTGCTGACTTCACGTGGTTGTTGCAATCCTTTATCTTGAGCCCGCCTTCTTGCATTAACTGTAAGAAACAACAGTCTGAATACAACTTATTTGTATGACAAAAAGAACATTTCGATCTTTTATAACAAGACCTAGACCTACAGACCTAGCTATGTTTAGTTTGGGACTAGATGGTGTCATGTGCATTAGTACACCATTATTTATTTATTTCAACCCAGACCGAAGTAAATATAAAGACGCCTTGCCTTGCCTTGCTGCTATCAAGCAAAGTGAAGCCACCATTTTTATGTATGTGCGCATTTCGAAGGGTTGCCATTTGTTAAATGATTCCCTATAATTAGGTACATTTGTATGAATGAGTAAAATATTATGATGGTGGATTCAGAAACAAATCAATTATTATTTTGTGCACTACTCTTATTATGTTGCACAACTAATAACCATGTATTTTTTTGTAACTTTCGCGATTAGGATTCATATTGCTTTAGTAGTTAACAGGTATTTATCGCGTATTGTAATGTATGCCTAAAATTTCGATTATGTTTGTTTATTTCATCGCTATCAATTGAGCTATTTAGAGGAAATTATTTTATAACCGCTTTTCCGAATATCTGATACCTGATAATCGTTTTTGATCACACAATAAAGTCCACGACTAGTTGTGTACATACAAGATATCGCAATCAGAATGATTTGAACAAACCATGCTTGTTTTCGATGGTAGCCATTGTGGGTTATTTCGGTTGTTTCTTATAGCAGTGATCCATTTTATTTTTGATTCACTTTTGCTGTTTGAGAATCAAAAATTTTAGAAATTTTATTTTATGTCAGAATAATATTATAGACTAGAAAAATTTCAAATTTTATTCTGGTAACCATCGCACTTTATGCTAAGTGTGTTCGATGAGGTTTTGTGTTCCAAATAAAATGTGTTATTGAAGCACTTATTTACAAGTGAAAAGCATTTCCGTGGCACTCTTTTTTAGTTTTGCTGTTATTTTTACAACTTTTCGCCGCACAGGAAAAAGCATAGTGTTTTTTTGCTACGATGTTTACTGAACAACGCGACGATGTGATTTGTACTGAGAGCAAGGCGCACGGTTCGGCTGTATGAGTGTGTGTGCGATTTTATGGTTTCACTTGACCATTGTTGTTAGCGGCAAGGCGTCTATATAATAGGTTGGGGAAAAAGTTTCTTCGCATTTTTTAAGAAAATTCAAAACATTTTTTTATATAGTTTATTTACATTTAACTAAAGTATGTAGACGTACCATTCGGTTCGATAACTTTTTGCCATCTTGTAGGACATGATCCTATTGCTATAGAAGTTTTGGGACTTCTGATCAAAATACCGTGACAAGTGGTTTTGGCAGTCCTCTCGTGATGTTAACCTGACACTGCCTAAATAATTCTGAAGAGACCGAAACAGGTGGAAATCTGAAGGTGCAAGGTTAGGAGTATACGGCGGATGCATTAACACCTCCCAGCCAAACTCTCTTATTTTTTGCCGAGTGGCTAAAGATGTGTGAGGTCTAGCGTATCATGATGAAAAACCACACCCCTTCTGTTGATTAATTCCGGCCGCTTTCTCTCAACTTCTTGCTTTAATCTCATCAATTGTTCGCAGTAGAGTTCAGAATCGATGGTCCTGCCTGGTGGTAACAGCTCATAATGAATAATGCCCTTCCAATCCCACCACACACACAGCATCACCTTGTTGCGAGTTAACCCGGGTTTAGCCACAGTCTGTGAAGCCTGACCGGCCTTTGACCACGACCTTTTTCCACGTTCTTGTCGTACGTGATCCACTTTTTATCACCAGTTATCAGCTTCTTCAAAAATGGTTCGGTTTCATTACGTCGTAATAAAGATTCACAAATGAGTACACGGTTCATTAGGTTTCTTTCAGTGAGCTCGTGAGGTACCCAAATATCGAGCTTTTTTGTGTATCCAGTTTTTTTCAAATGCGCCAAAACTGTTTTGTCGTCAATTCCGATACTTCAGCTACGTCTTAACTACTGATATGCCGATCTTGCTTCACTTTTTCAAAAATGGCATCCATTTCATCCGTAATAGGGCGACCGAGCGACGTGCATCTTTGACATCAAAATTTCCGGATTGAAAACGCTTAAACCAAATTTGTGCTACTCTCACAGACACTGCACTAGGTTCATAAACATCGAAAATTTTTTTCGAGGCTTGCGTTGCATTTTTACCTTTTTGTAGTAAATTTTTAAAATGTATCGAATTTCTTCATTAGATTCAGTCACCTTGACAGTACGAAAAAAAATAAAAATCACACATTTTCCTAATTTGAATTTGGAATTATGTTCTTTAAAATTTAAACTTTTATTGATACCAAAACCAGCCAGATACAAATAGTATAGCCAAAGAGATTTTATTACAAGTTCATACATACTATAATTCGAAAAGACTTTTTCCCCAACCTAATATTTACTCGGTCTTGAGTTAATAACACATTTCTCACTACTCTGAAGGGTACTATCATCTCTATATTTACAGCATATATCATATTCAAATGTCAAATGTAAACTTCTTACCATCTTAAATTTATTTGATTGTAGTATTGAGGTGAACAAAACAAAATAAAATATATATAAATTGGTCCAGCCATGTTTTTTTTTACTAGTTGAATTTAGGTGCTTACTTATAAGATTGTTCTAATATTTTATCTACCTACTATAAATAAACTATTTAACTAATACAAGGCACCTACAAAGTAGACATCTGCACATCTATCAGTTAAGTAAGAGCAATATGAGATTGTCCTATCAACACTTAATCATTTATATAATAAAAACATATCAGAACCCCCCATGACCTCTTTATGGTTGGAAGCACGAACCCGAGACTCATTTCGCAGCCTTAGAGAAAGCAAGCCTTAATAACTACTCTGCAGGTAATACTTCTGATACTAACCACACTGTATCAGAACTCCATGCTAGAGCAACAACATAATAATTTATTTATTTATTTATAACAAGTACTTACACTATTTTTACAGGGGTAAAAATAGTGCCCCTAATGCAATAGTGTAAAGAAAAGAATTAAAATCAGTAAAAACAATCATAGCATTTGTCATACCTAGATAATATGAATAAACATGAACTAAAAATTAAAAGTTACACAATAACATATAAAATTCTTCAATTAATAACTTCGAATTACAATAAAAATTATAATAATAAATATTGCTGGACAATGCACACAACACCATCTAGTCCTAAACTAAGCATAGCTTGGTATTATAGTGACTAGATGAGTGATATATTTTTAATTACTTATGATACTTTATAACACACAGACACAAAATAGGAAAGCAAGGGGCCCCAAACTACGAAAGTGGGCTTCATAACTATTATTTTTAACTCACAAACATTACAGTAGTTAATGGGTTATGTTTCATTAATCATTGTCTCGGGAATTATTAATGAAACATAACCCATTAACTACTATAATAATATTAAAACTACTGTTCTGTAGGTTCTACATATAATACTTACCACATGTATCGGCATGACCCAACCAGACAGTGCTCCTACTCCTGGGAAGCATGCTCGGGCTCCGCGTAACGCTTGGAGGCCCATTCCCGGCTGTAGAGCGGGCAGGCCACCTTTGCGAACCACTGCTACCGCATATTGGTATGTCTCACTTCTTCCGTACAACTGGAAATTGAAATCTTAAATTAGGGGGAGTAACTATCATTTAAATTGTAGACTAAAATAATGGCCATGATTTTATAGGTTTGAAGGGACAATTCAAATTTCCTAAAACATGAATGAACTTATTTTGTATGCATTAAAGTCTAAATTAGAGAAACAATTTTATATGACAGTTCTTAAATTGACTAAATTGAAGTATAACTAACGTGTTTTAAGCGCTCATTTAGATTATTTTTGGTGGTCTTGCAGAAGCAGACATTCTTATATTATTTATTTTTCTAGAGTTATAAACGCTTTTATTAACTAGGTATGTATATATCTATGTAACGGATTGAAACTTTGCACTTATCAAAAACCGATGATAATCTAATAATTTAAATAGTTTGTCTCATGCTCTTGATCAGGACTTTCAGGATTAGCGATTTTCTAAATCCGGTACCGGTCTGATCCTGTCTTTGTGCGTTTAAACAAAAATAATTGTTTTAAAAAAATACTAAAAAACACGCTTTTGTAGGTAACACCGGACTCTGTACACGAAGTAGAAAATTAATAATATTTCACTTTCAAAACTTTCGTGAGTTGTACTATACATTTTTCATAAACACGAGTTCACGGTTCGCACGGCAACGAGCGGACCGCGGATCAAACTTACCCTGATGAAGATTCTCTAGTTGAATCGAAACAGTGTCGGTGCCTCCATCGACTAAATAATACGTGAGTAAAGCCCGTGTTTATCAAAATTTTATGAATAATAGTTCAAAAAAAACTAAAAGAAACGCTTTAATAGAAAAGCAAACTAAAGAGTAGTAAATAATTTTCAATACATGGCAGATATTGGTAAAAGTAGAACAGTAATTAATATCTTAAAAAGCACCCCACGCTTTTCTAAAAGGAAATATTTTTTTTGTTAATCACAATATTCTTCATTTAAATTTATGAAGTTAATCTAAAATGCATGTCACTATAGTTGTTCCATACAGCTTAATGAAAAGCAACATTGTTTATCGGCAGTACCTGGATAGATGACCTGTCATTTTTATTTGCGTCTATGCTTCAGAGGCATGTTACTGCGGGACCAAGCTTTGAAAAAAAATTTTAACCCATGACAGAGACGACCACTTAAACATAATTGTGATAGTTGTATTAATTGAAGTAAATAATCACCTGTTGAGCAATAGGTACCAGTGAATGGAACCTTCCAGCAACATACACTTCACCAGCATCCAGAGCAAGCAGTGAAGCCTCTCCGCGGTCCACCCAACTCATACACTCTTCTACATCAAATGCCTGAAATCAAAACACATTTTATTTAAATCCTTGAGCAATTTATACGCCTGATACATCATTAAATTAGTCCACTGGTTCCAGTTTTTTTTATACTATTAAGAGGCAAATTTTCAAAGGGTATACTTTCCAGGAGGTCCCATTTAAATTTTATTGAAATCAGTTGAGTGGTTTTTAAAAAATTATCTAATTATAAAAATTGTTTACATCAATGATATTTTCATTTACTCTGAAATCTTGCTGTCTCATTGGAGCAGTGCATTTAATTGGCCCACCCATATTATTTAAAAACAAAATACATCTACTTTCCACAATAAAATTTTTATGTTTAATGAAGTCAGTTTTCTTTTTAAAAGGTAATCCTTACTAATAATATTAATGCGAAAGTATCTCTGTCTGTCTTGCTTTCACACCAAAACTACTGAACCAATTTAAATGAAATTTGGTACACAGATAATGTTAAGCCTGAGAAAGGACATAAGGGACTTTTTAATTGGAAAAAAGTGTTGTAAAGGGTTGAAAAGTGGGATGAAAGGTTGTATGAATGTATTGTCATTTTCAGAACTAGAAGTATAACATTTTAGGCTAATGATCCTTTTGGTATAGAGATAGATGGGACCTTAGAGAAGGACATAGGCTACTTTTAATGTAGGTGCCATGCATGAGAAGCCGCGGGCAGCAGCGAGTTATTTATAAATAAGAACTACTATGAAATATGAATAATGTTTTTCATCAGAGTTAAAGCTTAACATACCCTTTTACACTGAAGCTCTATATAATCATTCTGAAAAAGTCCCTTGTCCAGAATTGTAGTGTTTGCTAGCTTCAAACATTTCTCTTGCTCTAGCACAGATGTGGTGCACCAGATTGCTGTGTTCTGACCATCTAACCTCTGGGATATACCAAGAGTAGAAACTGAAAGTAATACAGTTCATCATTATATTAATTTAACACAACACCAATCAGCCACAAACTAAGCAAAGCTTGGTAATAGGAGAGAACCAGCTGACTGATAGAAAACAGATAGACTTGTAAATACACACGATACTCTAAAGCACTCGAAACAAATATAAAGATATTTTTTCGAGAGCATTTAGTTCGCTGTGTTGATCACATAAATGTTTTTTCTGAGGAATCGAACTTACACAAAGAAATTAAGTAGTAGTAGTAGGTAGTAGGCTGTCCATAAAAAAGAAGTGAAGAGGACAGTATCTAGAGAAAAGAAAATTTTGTTGTTGTTTGGCTGGTCCGGCTTAACCGTTTGTTTTGATAACTCACCATCCAGTAGGCATAGAAGAGATATCGAGTAACAGAATTTCATTATTGTATCGAAATCATACAGAATTTTGGTTCAATTTATACTTTTTGCTACGTTTTATCACAAAAACATCGATTTTTGTTCACAAAAACGGAACCGCACCCGCCCGACAAATGACTGGCAGTCTGGCAGTAGGGATGTGAAAAAATAATCGATTATAGAAAAAAAACGATTAAAATCGATTTTTTTCAGGTAAAAATCGATTTTTATTCGCGATTTTATTATTACAATTAATCGATTAATAATCGATTTTTTTTATATTCAAAAATCAATCATAATCGATTTTTCATCTGCTACCCCTCGACATTAAGTCTGGTCTGCTATAGCCCGGAGTGCGAACTACCAATGAATACCATCTCCATAATATTACACTAACGCCATCTGTGCATCTACGATGGCATCCCTTCTGTGCTTATGAAAGACGGAGCATCTTTGGCAAGAACTATAAACTACACTAAGCGATCCATCGAAGAAAACCGAGAACCAGAGCATTGTCCACAGTCAATAACTTCGACCGCTGATGATGTCGATAATTATGACATTTGGGAAACCCACAACAAGCTGTTGGTGGAGAATATGAGAACCAGTCAAAGTCACAGTAAGACATCTGAATTAATCTTAACTTTGTACATAGCGCCTGTAATAGGATTAAAAGAAGACGCTTTAAAATCCAGGAGAAGCTATGAAGCAGCTTATCCCCAACTGACACAGTTGGCGTATAACCTTCAGGTACCGGCTTCTTCGGCTCCAGCAGAGAGATGTTCTGATGAACAGCTTACGCCATATTATCAAAGACCAGGAGCCGAAAATTATCAAAACGCTTACCTAAGTTGTTAGTCCTGATCTGATTGCCTGCGGATTTCTAGATTGTTTTTATTTGAATAGTTTAATTTTGTTAATTATTGTTGAAAAATAAATAATTTTAACTTGAACCTATTATAATGTTTATTATTTAAAAACTTATCATTTCTGTTATATTATATTTGATTAATGAAACTATGATAAATATAATATTTATGGCGTTTATATTGAAATTAATTAACACATTAGGGAAAAATCGATTAATATAAATAAATCGATTATTTTTTGACGAAAAATCGATTATTTATTAATCGATTTTTCCTGCTAAAAAGACAATCGATTAATTAAAAATCGATTTTTATGTACAATGTCACATCCCTATCTGGCAGTGGCACACCCTAAAAACTACAACGGTTTACTCCTATTTCTATTTTATGGCGTCTGCGACTTTATTTGTCACAATTCTGCCAGTGTCCGTGTCATGCATGTTAGTGTCTTATGGATGTTAGAAAAAAAATATGGTCGGTAATCTTCAGAAGAGAGTCGGTAGACCAAAACATTTTAGTAACCAAAATGATTTTTCTAAAACACAAACAAAACTAAACTCTATTTAAACAGCACGATCTAAACGAACAAATAACTGATAGTTATACAATGCTTTGTTTTGATGTTTGGAATTGACAAATTGACTGTATTCTGACCGTAGACAGAGAAAATAACTGACATTCTTTGACATTACTTGCATTTCGTTAATTCATGGAACTACATAGAAAGAAAACCAAAACTAGGTACCGAACGAACATGTTTTGATAGGTAGGATGCTAACGCATGCTGTGCTTGCTCTTGATTTGATAATTTGATTATTATGATTCACACACTATAGGATGCTAACGCATAGCTCCCCGCAACATGAAAACTAATGCATGATCGGCAAAATCATTTGTTTTTTTGTTTAGTTCAACAAACCCATTAATAATGTCTTTATGTTTATCATATGTTAAAGCTGCTTCCAATGCTACTTCACCAAAAAGTATTGAGCAGTATTTTTGTTGTTCATTCCAAGTATCGACCTGAATGCAATAATTATAATATGATTATTTTAGTCTTATTCTATGATTCAAAATAAATACTTATATAATAATTAGCTACGAAAAATTTACCTCTTTTTTTATAGCTTCAAATATTTGAGGGTTAATGCCAGCTTCAACATTTAAATTGGCAATCATTTTATCTATGGTATATTTCGATGGTAAAATAAAAATTTTGTGCAAAAATTTATAGCATTTTGGACTTTGCTTCATTATTGACATTGCTAGGAGTTTTTCTTCTTCTGAGAATCGCCTTCCTCTGGCTTTCTTTGTACACTGTTTTATTTGCATCCACAGAATTTTTTTAGCCAGTGGATTCATTTTGTCAAAGAGCTTTTCAAATGACTTTGTTTTTGTTAATTCTTTTGCTTTTTAAGCTCTTCGATGGTAATTTATTAGTTTAAGTGATTTTCTATACATTTTACGAAGATATACACAATGTCGTGTAGTTTTATTTTTTTTGTATACAACTTCTCTTTTTCTTTTAGTTGGAGACGTTGGAGTACTGATGATAGTACCTGCGACGTCTAACCTTCTTTTAGTTGGAGTACTAATGATAGTACCTCCTTTTGCTTTCTCTGTAATAAAAGCGCAACACTTTGACATAATGCAAAAATATTTATTTTGTGAAATAATAGTATTAACATATTTATGTATTTCTTATCATACCATATAATATGCTGTTGGTATTTCTGTACACTATGAGATGTTGCTACGGATACTTACCAGATTTAGTTTTGGAGCATTTATCAACTGCTTTTGCTTTGCAGTAGGTGTGATCAACATGTTCTCGTTTCTTGGTATAATCATGATCAAATACGTTTTGTATGCCTGGCAAAAAAATCTCGAAATTAAAGCACATGTCTATATTAATTACAAAAATATTTGTCCTGGAAGGGAATCCAACCCAGAACATACAGCGCAAATGACAGAACTACTTCTAAACCATATTTGATGAAGGGCCACCATGTATTCATGGATAACTACTATAACTCTGTTTATGGCGTATTCCATACAATTGGTGGTAACGGTGATCTAAAATTTATTCAGCTTGTATGGAGATTTTCCAGCTGTATCGCATAGTCAGATAGGTAAGGATACCGCCCGTAATCGTGTTAAGTAGGTATAACAAGTACTTAGGTACTAGATTTACCAGTGATTAATGCACACGTATCAGGAACACCACCAAACATTTCTGTAACTGTAAATAATGTTGGATAGGCATCTGGGCGAAGGCGTGCTCTAACGCGCGTAGAAGAGAAAAATCTCTTCTCGAAATGCTTCCGACACACATACTTCTTGCGAAAATCTTGGATATTCAGGTCTCGAAGTTTTTTACGATTTATAGAATCTACCCACACTCGGGAGTCCAACCTTACTTTTCGGAAATTTTAAAAAAACGACGTTAGCTCGTTTGCTAGCGCAGCTTGCAACACAACATTTAAACATTATCTAGAGATAACATTACAGGTAGACGTATTGAGACTATAAGTTACAATTTCAAAAAGTAAAATTTTTGAAATTGCAATAACGGTTGTTTGTTTTTAGTTTTGTTGAGCATCCTATAATAGTCATCCCAAAGAGTATGCAATATCCTATAAGTCATGCCCATAGTTTGTGGTTTCCTCGCTTGTTTTGTTTGTTTGGATTAATTTGTTGTCGATAGCAAAATAGGAAACAAACATGACATGATCGGGCAGGAAAGAAGTATGAAAGAAGGGGGAGAGGAACTGTTAACTATGTTAGTACTATCGTTCTATATAGACTATAAATCGGCCAGGATTTAAAGTTCAACTTCATATTTCTTTCCTGCCCGATCAAGGCATGTTTGTTTCCTATTTTGCTATCGACATCAAATCAATCCAAACAAACCAACCAGACTAACAAGCAACAGCTGTTGTAGTTTTAAAGTTAAACGACGTTGATTTTTAAATTCTGTAAGTAAATTCAGGAATTGAGAGGATAAATATAAATATAAATTTATATTTATCCTCTCTCTCCAATATAAATATAAATTTATATTTATCCTCTCAATTCCTGAACCTGAGCTGTGCTAGTAAACGAAAGGACGTCAGTTTTTTTATGCTTCCGAAAAGAGAGATTGGACTCTTGGATTGGACTTCGATTGGACTAAAAGACTTCTAGACCTGAAGTTTACAAGATCTTCGCAAGCAGTATGATTGTGTGTCGAAAGCATTTTTAGAAGAGATTTCTCGCTTCAACTCGAGAGCACATGCCTATCCAACGTAATCTGCTGCTACCGAAATGTCTGTCTATTGGTGTTCTTCTGCTATAAGCACCAGTAAGTACTTATTGTACCTACTTATCTTACCAAAATCATTAAATAATAATTATAATAATAATAATGATAATGTAAGCAGAGCTTGTGTTATGGGAACCAAGTGACTGGTATACTACATAATCGACTGGCCTGTCAGCTCAGTTGGTAGTAGCCTTCTGCGCTCTAAGTCGAGGGTTTGATTTCCTCCCAAGATAAACAATTGTGTGAAAAGCATAGGTGTTTGTTCTGTATCTGGGTGTTATAAAGTATCATAAATGTATGTATTTAAAAATATATAAGTATTCTAGTAAGTATATAAGTATCAGTCATCTAGTCACCATAAATAGATGATGTTGTGTGCATTGTCCAGCAATATTTTTTATTTATACCTTTATTTGTAAATACATGCATATTATACATAGAAACACCAATAGAAACAACATAGAATGTTAAACACTCAACATTATTGCATTTGGTTATGTGTGCTTAAATTTCTAATTTGTTTTCCAGATAGTACTGTGATCATCACTGACTACACACCATGAAACTACAACATTTGGCTCACACTTACTCCAAAGCAGATTACACCTAATCCAAATGTCAACATCAACATACCAGCTGTTCTCGACCTGTACGGTCTGATAAGTGATGATGGTATGAAGCCTGATGACTCTTGTCCCTTAAGAGATGGGTGGGCCATTGATATGTGATGTTACTTGTGTAGACACCCTTGCCACATCCCATTACAGTCTGGGATTTCTCATAGAGCTGGTGAGGACAGCTGCATGTGGGGAGGTGCTGAGGACCTGATAAGATGCAAATATACCTTTCTTTCTTGAATTCAAGGCCACTTCCGTGAAATAATCAAATGTTCTGAACCAGTTTGGCTATCTATAGATTGTTTTACGTAATTTAGATAGCTCAACTGTTTGACTTGTATTTTGTATTATTCTGTATTTTTTTTGTGTAAATATATGTCTTATTGTATAATCAATGTGTTTATTATGATTATCAGGGTCTTTCCTTTGTAGATCAATAAAATATTTTAAAATAGTAAGCCATTGTATGCAAGCAAGCAAAAAAAATATACTCGGTAGAATGAATACCTTGCTAATGCTAAAAGGTTCATTCAAAATAAAAAAGTTTTCTGTCATATGGGATAAGGTGAACAGGTATTGGACAGGATTTCGTCTATGGGAGTGCCCCGTCAGATGCGTTAGCATCCTATAGTTTGTGATCCTATAGTTTGTGTTATGAATATGATTGCTACGCGTGCGTAACGTGAAGGTAAAGTGTCTTTTTTTTCAAAAATTCAGTTTTGTTCAGCAGTTAGGTAAAAATCTTGGCAAGGAAGAAGACTAAAAGAAATAAATAGGAAAGAAAATAAATTACGCTGGTTTACACAACACGATCTACGTCGTCAATCTGTAGGATCGAAGGTACTTATTGAAAGAAATAGGGTGTAAAGCTAATAGTCTTCGTCGCATTCTGGGCGATTATTTTCTATATTTTTGATTTCAGATTTGAGGTTATATTTACAATCAGAAGATATAAATTAGCATATCACGTGTTACTCAGAATGGTCGTGTTTACTTGCGGTCATTGCGGAGAGTCGTTGCAGAAACCTAAAGTCGAAAAGCATTACACGACAACCAAGTGCAGGAACCGGTCGCCCAACTTATCATGCATGGACTGCTTCAAAGATTTCCTGTAAGTATCAAGTAGATTTTTCCTGTAGCATTGTCGCTAATAAACGAACTATGAACGAATAGCGTAAGATAGCGCATTAGCAAAGTTATACATAAACAGAAGGTATATGTTTTTGCACATTGCACTCATTTAGAATGCCAGTTGCGTGTTATTGTTTTAGAAATCCCGATAACTAATTGTATCAATGTAACTGATGTCTCTGTATCAATTATGTATATACCTACATTGACTTGGCAATGAAAACATGCCAATTTATTTAAACTTCCCAATAGGTAATCATTATAAACAAATGTTTGGTTATGTAATTATTTTTTAATTTTAGACAAGCTCTGTGGCACTGTGGGCCAAGGTCTGACTGAGATGCAGAAGGTTGGGGGTTCGATTTCCACGGTGGGGCAAATGTTTGTATGATCTGCAAGTATTTGTCATTAGTCTGGGTATTTCTATGTATAATATTTAATACTTACATTTACTTATTATACTCTTATAAGTACTTATTATTACTTATACCTATAGGCTTATTTTACTTATATAATATTTAATACTTATATTAAATGTATAAATAGTATGTCAGTCATGTGGTACTCATAACACAAGCTCTGCTTACCTTGGGGCCAGATAATGCTGTTTGAAATGTCCGGCATTATTTATTTTATTGTAGGCATACAGTCAGTCACAATACACACACAGTACACAGTCTAAAACATAATAATAATAATACCTAAAACACTACATAACAAAATATGAAATTTAAACCTTAATTTAAAGTGCAGATACATTAAAGTAATATTGTCCTGCAGTTGGTGGTCTTATTGTGGTTATGATTTCTACCAGACAAATGTTTAACTTACTGAAATTAATGAAATGAAGTGAAATGAAATGAAATGAAATGAAATGAAATTATCTGTAAATCTCCTAATTGAAAATATTGTTATAAATCATTTAATATTCTGTTTTTCAATTACAGAGGTTCAGCGTATGAGGAACATACTAAGTGCATAACAGAAGCAGAACGCTACTCTGCCAAAGGCTTTGTTGCTAAAGAGAAGAAAGGTGAAAAGAAACAAAATACATGGGTCGACTTAGTGCAGTCCGTTTTAGACGAGCAGAAAGATGCTCCCAGAAATGTACTCAGAATTATAGAGAGTATCAGTAAACATCAAAACACACCACGCAAAAAGCCGAAATTCATCAACTTTGTCAAAAATGTTTGTGGACACAAAACAAACCCAGCGGACATCAATCAAGCGTGGGACTTGATATCAGTTAAACTCTCAGCTCTGTCAAACGCTAATAATAGAAACCAGGATCAAAACAAATCTACCATCAAAGAAACAGAAAATAATGACAGCGTCAATGAGGAAGATGGTGATAAAGATATCAAGACAGAAAATGGACATGATACTGGAACTCTTGAAATAGGTGAAGAAAGTCAAGATACAGTAAACAGTGAAGAGGTTGTGGAAGAAAAGAAACTGTCCAAGAAACAGCTAAAAGAAAAGAAAAAGCAAGAAAAATACCAGGCAGAACTACAGAAGGCTGAAGTTCCGATATCGGAAGAAGACGAACAAGTTGAAAGCAAAAAAGGAAAGAAGAAAAATAGAACTAAATCTACCAATGAGAATGATGATCAAGATGGTAAAAAGAATAAGCGTAAACGACAAGATACTGTTAACAGCAATAATGGGGCTGCAGAAAACAATGAAAATGGTACTGAACCTGTGCAGAATGGAGCTGAAAAACCACAGAAAAAGAAAGGCAAGCTAGAAGACGAGAAAGTAGCTGAAGAAAGCATGTGTCTTCATGATCAAAACGTTGCCAAAATTGGGGAACTAGCTATGAATGAGAAATTCAACTGGCATGCAGTCATCTTATCCGTTTTAGAGAAAAAAGGCAATGAGCTACCATTCAAAAGGTTGCAGAAAAAAGTATTAGGAGAATACTCTGAGACTATGGGCAGAGAAGTTGATGATAGAATAGCTGATAAGTTTATAAAGAAATTAAAAAGCCTTCCAAATGTGAGAGTTGATAAGAATAGAGTACTTGTTATTGACTAAAGTGTATTGAAACCTCTTTTTCTTGTAAATTAACTTTAATTTGTGTTTATAGTAGGTATGTGTATGAATTTTTACAGCTCTATTACTCCACTGCCTCTAAGGCCCCAGTTTACCAATCAGCAATGGCCCTAATTCTGTTACAGTAGAATCTGGATTGATTCTACTGTAACGACCTTTAAGGGACCGGCGACATTTAGACTTACTAACCGGATGATTTAAGCGATTTTCAGAGTAAAACATGCTGAATTCCTTTGCAAAGGTTACATTTGATTCACAAGCATCTAAACGTTGTTATATTTTCCTTAAGAGTAGTTCCTTGACCTTGACAAAACAGAAAAATACTGACTGTAAATTACGCGCTAATCACCATACTAAGCGAGGAAGAAAGCAGGGATGTGGGCTGACGCGCAGTGTTTTTTTACGGAACCAATGCACTTGGTTTTGGTAAAAAAAACACTGCGCGTCGTTCTAACCAGCCAATTTATTTTCAAAAATTAGTCGTTCTAAGCAGTTGGTTGCTTAAACCGGAGTCGTACTAAACGGATGTTTTCATAGTACGTCTGTATAGAACCTAACTTGTGTTTGCATATCCGTCGGTTAGCTGTTATAAACGAAGTCGTAATATGCGAATTCTACTGTATTCGCTGAACTAACGAAATATTCGTAAAATATGAACGATATTATTTTGTATGCACCAAAGTCTGATTTAAAGTATAATTTTGTAATGTTAATACACTTCTTAAAACTAAATTGACGTGTTTCATCTCATTAGATTGCCATGTAAATTGTTGTTAAATATAACAGCGCAAAACCTAGGAAATAATAGAACGAAATGTCAATTTTAACGTATTTAAAAACGTCTTTTTAAAATGTTTAGGATTTTGGTGTAAGGAAAATATGACCACTCGTATTTTAGGAAATTTCAGCTAGTCTGGTGAAACAACAAAATCACCACCAATATCAACTATCATTGATTTTAAAACTTTTAAAAATACTTAAAACTATTATTATCTACTGCTCTCCTCTAAGTCCATTTAAATAATTATTTTATGTATTGTAAACTAAAACTCCTGTTTTTTCTCTGAAGTAAATGTTTGGGAAATACATAGTTTTGTTTGTATTTGGGAATCATAGTCCTATGTCGTTTAAATGAGTTTCATGTTTCCAACGAAAAGAAATACTTATATTTCTTTATTTTTATAATAAAAGCATAATACTGAAGGTTAATTGTTTAATTTAAATATTAATAGATAATCCATGCACATTATCCAAACTAAGCATAGCTTGTACTATGAGTACGAGATGACTGAATACTTTCTCATATTCAATTAAATTTAATTAAAATATATTTATTCATTTTGACACATTTTGTAAACTAGGAAAATCATAGCAAAAAAAAAGCATTTATCTACCTCTACCTTACCTTAGCAAGTCTATGTGTCGGAATCATGCAGAAATAAATTTAAGGAATTAGATATAATGACATTAACAGGCGAATGTATTTTTCAAAATCTAATTTATGCAAATTACATCTTGACAATTTTAAGTAACATAGTGACATACACGGAATAAAAACAACATAGTTTACTATGTTGTTTTTGCATAAATTAGATTTTGAAAAATACATTCGCCTGTTAATGTCATTATATCTAATTCCTTAAATTTATTTCTGCATGATTCCATTTTGTTAATTTGCAATGAACCGTATCGCTCACTTCTGCAATATAAACACTTATATTGTGATGCATTTCCCCAAACTAGAATGCCGTAAGTCAAGAGCGAGTGAAAAAAAGCCTTAGCCGAATGTAGGTATATCGCTTAACTGTCTTATGGTTTTTATAGCAAAAGCGGCTGATTTAGGTTTACTTACAAGGGAGTCGATATGGCTGCTCCAAGTCAGTTTACTGCACAGACCTAGGATAGGTCTGTGGTTTACTGTCAATTTTTACTCCTAAGAATTTAACTTCATCTTTATCAATGCAATAATTGATTGAATATTTTAATAATTGTATTATGTGCTGGGTCAGCACTTATAACACTTTCCTAAAAGAACCTAATGATATTAGTTTTTACGACATTCAAAGTCAAAGTCATAAGATACTTTATTCAATACAATCACAAGGATCACTTTGAAACGTCTTATATACTAAGTGAATTTAGGTTTTTAAAAAAATAATAATAATCAAAAGAAGATTATTGGCCTTGAACCATTCATTAATTCTTGAGATTAGTTTGTCTAGTTTCTTAGATACCTACATTGTTTTATTTTTGTCGCTTACTATGACAGTCGTGACGTCGGCAAAGAGAACCATGTCTGATTCCTTTTCCACACATACTGCCAGATCGTGAATATAAATTATAAATAACAAAGGCCCCAAGATAGACCCTTGAGGTACTCTCATTTCTATTTTGTTAAATTCTGATTAAAGTCCGTTTAACTTCCGTTATATGTGTTCTATTATGAAGGTAAGATAGGATAATATATGGCTCATTATTGCATACCCCATAATGTGCCAGTTTTGCCACTAGAACATCCTGACATACATAATCAAATGCCTTGGACAGGTCACAATACAAGCCATATATGTTTTTGGAGCTGTCTAGATCCCACAGGTCTCCTTCTAACATAACTGTTATTGCATGAGTCGTGCTTTTTCTTTTTTGGAATCCAAATTGTCTACTGTTTATATTATTAGTCTCTACAAACTCGTACAAACTTATTTGCTTATTTGCCATTTCTCGTTGATTTTACTAAATACGGGTACGTAAAATAGAGTTTAGCCTATAGTTGTTAGCATCTGACTGGGAATCTTTTTTTATATATTGGGACCTTGAGCAAATTGGTAACCCTTATGAATGCACTCATTAATAACGCTTGCCAGAGGAACTGCTACTTCAAAGTTTAGTCTTTAGGAGCACTTTTTTCATATTCACAGAAATTTTCTAATAAAATGTCAACATTATATTTTTTTTCAGAATGTTTTCTCTCCTTGTTGGCTGCAGCCATCAAGTACTGCAGTAGGTACATTCTACGTCCCACCAAGGAGTAGAAATTTTGAATTTGGGGTTGAGGTGAGGTTTCTTGACAGGAATGCTATTATCACCGCTAGAAGAAATAGATTTTACAAATTTGGAACAGCAATCTAAGTAATTGGAAGGAACATGAGGTACTTAATAGTTCTTTAATTTTAGAATCAAGAGTGTTGGAGTATAGTGACCAGTTCACGTCTGTCAGATTGTATTTGAAATTTTGTGAGGTTATAGGTCTATGTGATATATTTATAATAATGGGTAATGAAGAATGTTCCAAGAAAGGGAAAAGAAAATACAAGGAGAACAAATTGTTAGATAAACTGCAGATTTAGGGTTTTGATTTAGATATTTCCTGCGAGTTGGAAAACCATTATTTATTTTGCATAAGTTTGCTTCATCCAGAATTTCGATCAGCGCTAAACCAAATGTGTCATCTCGACTGGAACCCCAACAACGATGGTTGGCATTAAAATGGCTAGAAGTTCCTTTTCTATTTGCGCATACCTGCCTTGTGTATCAGTGAGCGTAGCGTTGGCGTACTCGACCGGGCGACTAGCTGGCGTCCACCGACAGCAGCACGGGCTCGTGCACCGAGTACAGCGCCAGCACGGGCGCCGCGCACACCGCGGGCTGCAGCTCACGCGCCGCGCTATCCTGCGCCGACTCCCATACTCATTCGTTACCTTTTTTAAGTAAATTGCGAAGAGGTAAGGCTAGTTCCGAGTAATTAGGTATAAATTTGGACAAATAATTTATCATTACCAAAAATCTTTCGAGTGACGGTCTATCTGTCGGTGCGGGCATTTCTTCAATTGCTTTGATTTTGTTCCTATCTATCGACATGCCCTCTGCGCTAAAAACATGTCATAAATAACTAACCTTTCTAACTTGAAATTCACATTTCTCCTGGTTGAATTTTATTCCTACCTCACGGGCCGTTTCGAGCAGCTTCCTCAGGCGCTCATCGTGCTGGGATCTACTAGAGCCCCAGACGATTACATCATCGATGTAGGTCGACTCCATCCAAATCTTCCAGAATCTGGCGAATCTTCGAGTGGAACACCTCAGACGCGCAGTTGATCCCGTACGGTAATCGTAAAAATTGATACCTACCAAACGGAGTCCCAAACGTACAGAGGTCAGCACTGGCGTCGTCTAGTTGCACCATCCAGAACCCTGAGCAAGCATCCAGTTTGCTGAAGTAGTGCGCCCCTTCGAGTTTCTGTGAGCTGCTAAATGGGCGACCACTAGTACCTATAAATACGACTCATGCCACGGTGTAATTGCAAACAAACAACAACAATTTTATTCAGCTCGCACAAACGCTTAACACCTAACATTATCTAAACCCACCTAGTGCCACTCTTTCAATCCTAGTGCGTAAGACGTAACTCTATCTCGTCGGGCGTGGCGCTTCTACGAATTTGTTCACCAAGGTGGGCCCAGCCTCGTACCTGAAGTGCGGAGTGCGCGTGGCTTGGTTTGACCGCAGTAGGTAAACGCGCAATTCACGCCTTTTGCTAGTTGTCGCAAGTTACGTAATTAAGGGCAGGTTACTTATTACCTACCGAATCAATTCTTACAGTCATAATATAATATGGTAGGTGTTAACCATAAGCGAACAAAAATCTAAACCACCTTTGTTCAGCTTAATTTATCCCTGAATATCGTTAGGTAATATTAATAAAATTTTGCATCATTTTTACGATAATGTTTGCATGCTGTTGTCACGTCCTTTATTAGAAGCTTAGTAAGATTAGACGATAAACCCTTTATAGGTATAAGCCCTGGGAAAATGAGCTGTAAAAGCACGGCATGATAACATCAAATGAAAAAGAAATTCCGGTAACTTATTACCAAAATTTTTTTCCCTGCACGGTCGAATAGTCTGCAGTGGTAGTGCTTAGCCGTTAGCCGTTACCATCGCTTTGCTCGCTGTTGTTTGAACACCAATAGTAGCTGAGTATTTTTGGGTGCTATCGTAGTCTTCTTCGTTAATCGCATGTGTCATAATGATAACAATTTTAGCGATATTTTTTGGCCGTTTTTGGCAATAAGTAGTTTGTATAACTACTTATTGCTACAAGCTACAAGCACGACTAGCGATGCAAGAGCCCGCCTAATCCGACACTACACAGAAGACATTCCGGACGTCAGCCTATACGAGATCCGAACGGCTCTCAAGCAGCTTAAGAACAACAAGGCACCGGAGGAAGACGGAATAACGACAGAGCTTCTGAGAGCGGGTGGAACACCGGTACTTAAGGTCCTCCAGAAGCTGTTCAAATCCGTCATCCTCGAGGGAACTACGCCAGAGGCGTGGAACAGGAGCGTGGTGGTACTATTCTTTACTACTACGAGTAACTAATCGTCTCGCTCGTAGGTTTGACGACTTCCAGCCTCCTGAACAAGCCGGGTTCCGAAAAGGCTTTAGCACCATAGACCACATCCATACGCTCCGGCAGGTTATACAGAAGACCGAAGAGTATAACCGGCCACTTTGTTTAGCGTTTGTGGACTATGAGAAAGCCTTTGATTCTGTCGAAACCTGGGCAGTATTGCGGTCACTCCAGCGGTGCCAAATCTATTATCGGTATATCGAAGTGTTGAAATGTCTGTACAGTAACGCCACCATGTCTATCCGACTCCAGGACCAGAGCACAAATCTAATCCCATTGCATAAAGGGGTGAGACAGGGAGATGTTATTTCTCCGAAACTGTTCACCTCTGCATTGGATGATGTTTTCAAGCTCTTGTACTGCCCCAGAAGTACTGTTCTGTATATCAGTTCTTTTTCATGGAACTGCGCTTTTTTATATTTTGGCCGATTTCTCCTTGTATATCTTGTATATCTTGTATATCAATAATATTTGTAGACTGATTTTGGGGATTCTTTCGCCATTGTATAGAAAACATCCTGAGGTGGTCCCGTAGGGGTACGGGGCTAGGTCCCGTAGGGGGGAGAACGAGACAAAGATAATTTACGCACCTTCATGCATGACATCGTGGCCCGTCGTCGGTAAGTACAGTAGGCGCATGATACATTCATGCACCTACTTAATTACCGACGACGCGTATAAAGTATTTACCATGTAAGGGGTTTTTAACCGACTTTATCAAAAAGGAGGAGGTTCTCAATTCGTCGGAATCTTTTTTTTTTATGTATGTTAACCGATTATTCGAAAACGGCTGAACCGATTTAGAAAATTCTTTTTTTGTTTGAAAGGGTTTGATTCTTTGAAGGTTTGATTCTTTTTTTGTTTTGTTCTTTTTTTGTTTGAATATATACACGTTTAAATATCTGTCATTTATGGGCAGTTATAATTACGTAAAAAGAAACCGACTTCATTGAATGAAATTTGAGCCAATAATACATTTTTAGGGGAAAGTAGATGTATTTTGTATATTAAAATATGGGTAGGCCAAATAAACGCAACGCTCCAATGAAACAGCGCTGTATGAAAATACATGAAAACATCATCGATGTATACAATTTTTAGATTTTCGTTTATTTTTTAGCTCGACCGATTTTGATAAAATTTATATGGGACCCCTTTCAAACAAAAAAAGAATTTTCCAAATCGGTTCAGCCGTTTTCGAGTAATCGGTGAACATAAAAAAAAAAAAAAAAGATTCCTTTTTGATAAAGTCGGTTAAAATAAAAAATAAAAAAAAAACGCCGTTTGTATCGGAAATAGTCGATATTTTATTACCAATTTTACCTATTTATTCAAGATCCATTCACCAATTTGATTCAAGATCCATTCAGCCGTGAAAAGGTAGCAAAAAAACAAACAAATTTATAAATAAATAAATAGTTCTAGATATTTTACACAGCATCACTTGGTCCCAAAGTAAGCAGAGCTTGTGTTATGGGTACCACAGGACTCATATACTACTTATGTATTTTTTGTAAATAGATACTTTATAGAAAAACACCAGACCTCAGACAAATATTTGCAAATGATACATCTGTCACGTGTCGGGAATAGAACCCGCGACCTTTTGCGTTTCAGGCGGGCCTTTGCCCACTGCTCCACAAAGTTTGACGAGCTTCCTGAGAATTTCAGAGACGATTTTAAGTGTGAACGTTTTGGTTTGATAAATTTTGTGCGATCTGATACAAGCATGGGCTTAGCGTATGTTATCATCTCTGAATCTAAGTCCTAATGAGTATACTTATCCGTACCTATCTACCTACTTACCTACTCCAAGCTTTTCAAGCTAACTTATGTACATTCGAATAATATACTTAATGAAACTTCTAGTTGAGCGGCATACATAAATAACGGTGTTAAATAAAGCTGAAGGTGCTCAAAGAGATCAGTTCTACTCGGAGAGACTTAACCCCAGTTTAATACGGATGTTGCGAAAATAGTCAAAAGAAAAGGAAAGCCTTGACATTTTTTTTTTCAATCATATCCGTTAAGGTTAGCTATTAATTCGTTACGTTTTATTGAAGTGTAACATCTTTTCTCTCACTTTTTTGCAATCTGTGGGAGTGATTTCGTGGAAAGGGATGGACATATAAATAGTGCGCACGGTAGTAGTTGGCCGTCAGATGGTACCAACCAATTTTCCGAGAGGTTGGTACTGTCAGCCAATAATGTGTGCGTGTGTGTGACGAGAAAGAGAAATGGAAATAGAGAAAGAGAACGCATCACCTGTGCGCGCACCTGTGCTACAGTGTTGTGTTATATAAAGTAATTCAGGATATAATGTTAATGTTGCTTATTACCAAGGTGAAATGTCAGATGTTACACATCGTATGCGACTACTGTAAGGCACTTTCGTTTTTTGAAGTGATAACTTCTTATGGGAGGGTAAACCGCTTCGTTACGTAACGCGTTACGGCACCGGTCTGTCTGGCTTCCCTATCTCTCACGCATACGGCAGCGGTAGGCAGGCTCCTTCTCTCTCACTCTAACACAAAGCGCTAGTTAGATTAGTTTAAATTATCACTTCTGTCGGGTGTCCCGAGACGCACATGTTTTTTTTTGTAGCATTGTATGTGATATGCTACAAATTACGCGAGTGCTACATACTACACTTGAAAATACACAGCAGAATACTAGCTACGCTAAAGATTCTTCTTCTTCTTCGTTAATGGCGTGTGTCATAATAATGTCAATTTTGCCAGTGTCAAGTGTCTATATTGTTATCCTCTAGGGTGGTCTAGCATCCCATTCTGGGACGCGTCAAATTTCGCTTGAGTGGTATGCGACCCAATTTGGGATGCAGCGTTGTGGCCATACGATAAATAAGTACCTACGACGTACGATAAATATAGTTATCCTGCTTGCGTCTATGTCAATGTGTACGGGATAGAATAGGCTAGCGATAAGTCAATGGACGGCTTCAACTTAGTAGAATTTTAAATCAGCATTGTTGTTTCAAGTTGCGCATTATTTTATATAAAACTAGCTGAGCGACTTCGTCCGCGCGTTTTTAAAAGAAGAAAATATATCTAATTGTACCCACTGCAGCGCCATCTGCCGGGCTGATTTGTGAATCTAAACCATCCAGGGCACCACCCAAACATATACAAAAAAATGATTCAAATCGGTCCAGCCGTTTAGGAGAAGTTCAGTGACATACACACGTACAGTAGAATTATATTAGGTATATATATTCGACCATAATTAATTTTAATTATAAGTTTGAACATTATTAAGGTTCTATTGGCAAAGAATACTCCATAATCACAGATTTCGCCGAGACTGCACTGTTGATTTGCCTACTTTTTTCAAACAAATTATATGAAATTTCAATCAAAAAATCCAATATTTATTAAAATAACGAATACCTCTTATTTTATTTTATTGACACAAAAAACCATGCGATAAAAAAATGCTGTCGACTTACCTATATATTTACTTACTTAGATATTTACTTACTTACATACTTACATACATATTTCGAAAATTTAATTAATGATACAAAACTTCTCTGTAAACGATGTTTTTTGTTTTTTGTTATTTGATGCGCATTCTTGTTCCATTGACTAATGCTTCCTTTGTATTTAAGTTTCTGATCAGCAAAACGATGCCATCAACTTTCAATACTAACTTATGTGGTGGTAAACCACTAACAGTCAAAGAATTTAAAAACTACCGGAGTTATTGATAGCATTGTCATTATCACAAATTATTTTATCATAGCTATGATATGTTCGCTGTTCTCTCTCTCTCTCAATTTCATTAAGTAATTATATCAGTATTAATCAATGTACAATCATAATTTGTAGGTGCTAAAATAACTGAGTTCAAACTATTTTATGAGAGTATGTTTTCGGAAATCTATTCTCAATTTGACCACAGACTTAAGACAAACAAAAAAGTATATACAAAAGAGTATCTATGCTCATGTGCTCTTATACTCGTATTATGCTCATATATAACTAATTAGTATATTGTAACAGGTAAATGAATTCTTTTTTTCTTCGTTAATGGCCTGTGACATACTGTCAATTCTGCCAATGTCAAGTGTTTATAGTTTATATTCAGTTTGTTTGTTATAAGTCTTAGTCGATGGTCAGTTGTTGTTGTTCAGTTGTTCGACGACCTCTGTGGCGCAGTGGGCTAAGACCCGGCTAAGACGTAGAAGGTTGCGGGTTCGATTCCCGCCGCGGGACAAATGTTTGTACGATCTGCAAGTATTTGTCTCGGGTCTGGGTGTTTCTATGTATAATAGGTATGTATGTATTTACAAAAAAAAAAAAAGTATATAAGTAGTATATCAGTCATGTGGTACATAACACAAGCTCTGCTTACTTTGGGGCCAGATGATGCTGTGTAAAATGTCCGGGATTATTTATATTATTTATTTATTAGTTGTCAATTCTAGACGACACGCGGAATGGCGTCTAGAATTTTCTTGGGACTCCTCGTCGTTCAAATCACACTGCACCACAATACACATGCAATCCAATTATCCATACCCGCCCCGCAGCTACAATTTATTCATTAAAATTCCGCCAAGATTACTGAATAAAACATACAATAAAACGGGTAAAAAATATTAAATTAGCAGAGCCATGTTGCTCCATGAAATGACAGACGAAGAATGACCGGTAAACGTAGACCGAGAAACTAATAGACTACTAGATAGCATCCGTCGCATTCATACAAAAAAGAGAACAACTTATGTGCAGATACTGTAAAGAAACGAGATAGAATGGTTTGATTTTTTGTTTCATGTCGCGTGCCGGTTTTTTCAAGATCGCACCTCGATGTGCAAAGCAACGTTTGACAGTTTGCCATTGTTTGGATGCTTTGTGTTCGCTTTGTGTGAAATAAACTGAAAAAAAGAGTTAAAAATAAATTGTGAACACGGTGAATTACATGCGAATTCCTTACTAACAAATTCCTTTAACGGATTTTGTAAAGATAATGGTTCGATGTATCGTTTTAGGGTGTAAAAGTGATAGTGAACGGAAACACCCCGATTTGTCTTTTTACTCGTAAGTACAAGTATTTTTGAGTAGTTATTAGCTTTCAAACTGTTTTTTTAATAATATACACAATAGATAACAGCATTTCGAACTGGACTTTGTTCGCTTCGTAAATCATAACAAATAATTTATTTATTTTGGTGTTGCCTGCATTCGACCTTAACATTCCCCAGACTAGGTACATAAATTTTACATAAAATATGTTTTACATTTCGTATGAATTTTAATAATTCAATTTAACGGAAGTATCGTACACTGTTGATAGATGAATATATGGAGGCATGGTAAAGGCAAAAGCTGCTTAAAATCGGTCTGAGGAAACCTTTCATACATTTTGATGTCAATTGATTGTGAAATAATATCCTGTCAGCGACAATAACCATACCGCCCTGTATAAATAAATAGATTAAAATGATTCTTACATTGTAAATAAAACACCTCGCTATTAATTTGTTACAGTTTTCCATCAAACGATAATGTACGTTTGTAGTGGGTTGAAGCCACAGGCCGAAAAATCTGGACACCCAAAAACTCTTCGAGGGTTTGTAGTACCCATTTTGAGAAAAATTTCTTGTTTAAGAAGAATAAATTAACTATTCTGTATCCTAATGCTGTTCCACTGGTGGTTAGTAAATATATGATTTATGAGTTTGTATTCTGTAGGTAGGTTAGGTAGATACTGATCAATACTTTTCGACTAGAAAAAGTAAATAAGTCCTTTATCGGGAACACGGTGCGCTTCTATAATAAGCTTCCTGAAAATGCAACTAAACTACCTATTAAGAAATTTAAAGCTTACATAAAAGAGTCTTTTGAAGAAAGCATATTATAATATAAATGACTATATTATTGATAAGAACGCATGGCCTCATGTCGCTCTGCCCTCAGACAGTTAACCGACACACTTGAAATGTATAAATTCATGTATAAGTATATCGTAGCTAATTTAGTTATAAGATGGATAATGCAAAAATGCGCTAGGACCAGGACGAGTTTCTCTTCTCGGGCTTGGATTATAAATTGGAACCTAAATTCACCCAGTAGGTAAGACTTAGTTTCAAAGTGATCCTTGTGATTGTATTGAATAAAGTATCTTTTGACTTTGTGTTATATTTATTGTTTTTTTATTTCTGTATTGTTACGCTTAGCTTTAATAATAAGTAAACAATTAAGTACACAAATGTTGTTATATGTTTTCTATATCACACATCTATTAAAAAAGTTAGAGTTTTGTGATAGAGAGGAAAGCTCTAGAGATTTCTACTCCAACATAACGTCTCGAATAAATCTAGGATTACTTAGGACTAGGGTAAAAGTTTTAATGTGGCAACACCACCCACCTATCGTTCTATCTCACACGCGGCACGATCACCATGTGTCTATTAGTTTCTCGGTCTACGCCGGTAAATGAATTTATTATGGTTATGTTTGACATTCAGTAAGACTATAGACAAATAATATACTAATCTATTCTCAATTTGACTGATTTTAACAAAAAGACTCTCAGATTTTAACAAAAAACAAAAAAGTATGTAGAAAAGAGTATCTATGCTCATGTGCTCTTATACCTACTCGTATTATGCCCATATATGTGTGCGTATCAAATATATGATAGTGTGTGTGTCATGTTTTTTTAATTGATTTAATGTATTTTTTATGCATAACTAAAAGAAATATTAGCATTCTGCACTTCTTCTCTATATAAACTACTAGCGACCCGCCCCGACTTCGCACGGGTGCATGCTGATGCTAAATATACTACAACGTTATCTAAGAGATAGACATATAATATAGAAATATACAATATACATATAATATAGGAATACAAAATAGAGGAGATGGAACGCCAATCATGTGCATACAAAATAGAAATCCAGAATGTCCCTTCAAAAGAGCGAGAATCCGCAACGGACCTGGCTCAAATTGTAGAAAATATGTTACAGACACTCAAACTTGATTTGCATCCGACAGAGATTCGAAATATTCGAACCGGGAAAGTCTGATGCGCCGAGGCCTATTGTGATGGAAGTATCTAGCACTAGTACAAAGATCAAACTAATCCAAGAAACAATCTTTAATACGTCGAACCCCACAGCTAAGTTAAATACTACTCATCTATTAATAGCTGGACCCTCTAAACCAGTCTACGTCAGTGAAAACCTGACACAGAAGGCTAAGGCTAAAGGTCTATTTTTCAAAGCGAGAGAATATGCCAAAGCTAACAACTTCGCCTTCTGCTGGACCACCGATGGACAAGTATATCTACGAAAGAAGGAAGGATCAAAAAGGATCTGTATCAAAGAAGAATCTCAACTTCAAGACATTGAGCAAGACCCATGACTATACCTTCACTCGCTACGGCACAAGTTACTGTATGTTGTACTTATAACTTTTAGATTAATATTAGAACATAGAGTCCTTTATTTTTTATATATTTACAATGTCCACTATACTCACAAACACGCTACATATCTACATCTACACATTACATTACATCTACAATTATCACCATACGAACAAACACACTACACTATTTACACATTACACAAAACATAGAACAAAATGCTTCTTACATAATAAACAACATCATAAACACACATTCACATTCTTCGCTCCGATTACCTAGATCACTCTATGCTATATCACCAAAATTAACTTTTTCCAAAAATGTACACTGTTTGATCCGTCACAGTGTAAATAGAACCTTTATGCCATACTATGAGTAGTAATATAGAGTCACTTTGCAATAGCATAGATGAAGTAAAAGTATCGGAAGCTTACACTTGTATACCAGAAAACTGTCTCTCTTACGTTCAAAATTACAACTTACTATTGTTGTAGAGAACATAAGAAGTATATCTAAAAACATAGACGAATTTCAAATAATTATAAATCGAACTAAAATAAACACAGATGTCATAGTCCTTACAGAATGTTGGCTTTTGAAATGCCCCAACATACCTTTTTTGGATGGCTATGAAATGTTGTCAACGATAAACAATCCCTTACAGAACAACGGAGTTGTTGTTTATACTAAATCAAACTTGAAAGCTAACTCGTATGAACCAATTTTTGAGAATGCAAACTGTCTGGTAACTATTGTTAACAACAGCGTAGCAGTACTCTCTATCTATAGATCTCCCTCCTATAAAAACATAGAGAAGTTCGTATCATGCTTGGACAATATACTAACTACACTAGCTCCCCTTACAAAAATATAATTGTGCTTGGGGATATCAACATAAATATTATCGACTCAGAGGTAACGGAGAAATCATCAGTTTACATCGATGTGTTGGCTTTTCATGGTCTCCTACCAGCCCACACCTTGCCGACGAGAAAAAAGACCTGTTTAGACCACATTTTTATAAAAACCAAATTCAGCGCTACAACCCTCGTTATTCAAAACAGTTTAACTGATCATCACTCCGTGCTACTTGCAATCAAAACTAGAAACAATGTTCTAACAACTACAAAAACTATTGCCAAAATCGACTTTAATGCGGTTAAACTAGAGCTCAGTTGTACAGATTTTTCCTCCGTTTTAAACGCTACAGACTGCAACGTTGCAACTGATAGGTTCGTTGAACTCATAAGAAAAATTGTAATCAAAAATACGAAACACATTAAAATCCCCCGTCGAAAAACTCCTTTAAAGCCGTGGATCACGCCGGGACTCATACGTTGTATTCGCCATCGTGACAACCTTCACAGAAAAGTACGCAAATCACCGGATTATGACAGTATAATAGTGGTTTACAAGAGATACAGAAACTTCTGCAACTCACTTCTCAATAAAATAAAATAAATCTATGAAAAAGAGCAATTTGAAAAAGCTGGCAGTAATATTAAAAAAAACATGGAAAGTTATAAACTCAATTACTAATTATAAAACGAAAAAAACACTACCTCAATATCTCCTCCATGAAAATGACCCGGATTCTGCTGTTAACTCTGTTAACGAGTTCTTTACAAACATAGGTAAACATTTGGCCGAAAAAATAATATCTACAATCAAAACCACAACATATACAAATAACTATAATACCAATAATGAACCAGTAAATTCTTTTGGGCTTATGGAAATAGATGCTTCAGAAGTGACAGTACTTATTAACTCCTTAAAAATAAATTGTTCCACTGGATGGGATAACATCTGTAGTGTAATTATAAATCAAAACGTATATTCCCTTCTCACGCCTCTAACATATATTTGTCAACTAAGTTTTCGCACTTCAGTTTTTCGCAAGGCTTTTAAGAAATCTGTTATTCTACCTATTCACAAGACAGGCGACAAAAACACAATTTCCAATTATAGACCTATATCTATCCTTCCGGCATTATCTAAAATTCTAGAAAGAGCTTTGAACAATAGGCTTGTTAAATATCTGAAGAGCAAACAGCTATTGTCCAGAAATCAATTCGGATTCCGCAAAAGTAAATCTACAGCGGACGCCGTATCAGAACTTAATAACTACATAGTCGAACGTTTAGATAGCGGCACTAAGTGTGTGGCTATTTTCTTAGACTTGGCTAAAGTGTTCGATACGGTGTCTATTTCTTTAGTTGTAGATAAACTAGCACTTCTAGGTATACGAGGTGACCAGCTAAAATTATTCGAAAGCTATTTATGTGAAAGAACACAGCGTGTAAAAATCGGAGAGCATGTCAGCAGTGAGTTATCTGTCACATATGGCATTCCGCAAGGCTCTATATTAGGCCCGACTCTTTTTTTGGCCTACCTTAATCAAACATGTGAGCTCGAAATGTCTAATGGTAAGCTTCTTGCTTTTGCTGACGACACTGTCATGTTAGCCCAGGGAAATAGTTGGGACGAGGCCTCCCTAAATGCACAAACAAATTTTGACGTAGTCTCTTCAAGCCTTAACCAAAATGTACTAACTCTTAACCCGACCAAAACCAAATACCTGGCATTTTCCCTACGTCAACGTGGATTACCAAACACTTTAACCCATACGTTAAGAGCTCATACCGCACTATGTCTTCAAGACTTCGTTCCCGTTTTACGTGCGTTTGTCCAAAAATCGAAACTTGTAAAACTATTAAATACCTAGGTATTATTATCGACCACAAATTATCCTATGAACCCCATATAAATCTAATAACCTCCAGAACTAAGAAACTAATTGCTATTTTCAAAAACATCAAACATTCGGCAATCAACAACCAGCTTAAAAATACCTACTACGCGCTATGTCAGTCGTTATTAACTTATTGTTTGACTGCAATGGGGGGGCTTCAAAAACTCACTTACTTCCACTTGAAAGGGCACAGAGAGCTGTTTTAAAAGTGGCCTTTAATCGGCCCTTCATGTACCCCACAAAACAACTCTACTATGAAAACGACATCTAATCTGAGTCGTCTAGTTTCAAATGCGGCAATCTGTGCTTTTTGTCCAAAATGAGTTATTCTGGAGAAAAAAAAAGAGAAAAAATTCTGGATGTACACACACACACAAACACACAGACCCACCATACAACAACACTTACTCACTCACACCACACACACATATACCTACTCACATACAAACACTTGAAGAATTGGCTGTAATTAAATAATACTCATAGTTATACTTTTTATAAATTAATTTTAATATTTTTTCTTAATTTTTTCTCTTTTATGATTAAGATTAAGATTCTTTTTCTTTTAATTTCATCTGTTTAAAACTGCATACAATATATCTTCGTGCGAATATACTGATAAGTTTGATAGGTCTTATTGATAAGTTTTTTTTCCCACATTTTGTAAAAAGCCGAAGCAGAGATCCCTCTCGTCTATTTACATGTAGATAATACTTAGTTAGAGTGAGGAGTCAAAGTCAAGATTTTACAGGTTAAGATGACAAACCATCCTTGTGTCTATTTAAATCTAAAATACATGTAAAACATTGTGTAACTAATTTTTGGAAATAAATATATATTATTATTATTATTATATACCATTGTGGACTTTTTTGTAGAACTTTTAAAGGTGTACAATACTGTAGTACATTATTTTGATCAATCTCGTAGGGTTCAGCCAGCGTTTGCAATGTAAGCGCAAAAAAAATAAACCTTCCTCTTGATTCACTCTATCTATTAAAAAAAACCGCATCAAATTCCGTTGCGTAGTTTTAAAGATCTAAGCATACAACGCGACAGACAGACAGCGGAAAGCGACTTTGTTTTATACTATGTAATGATGATAAGTGTGCGAAATGTCATACTCCTCCGTCCGCGCTATTTTCGTAAAAAGGGGTACAAAGATTTTGCTTCACGTATTAATATATAGATAAAGATGGTGCCTTTCATATACATAAAATAACTACGGATTATTTTTGCTCGAATCACAACGAAACATAAAACTTTTACTCCAATTATTCACACCCGAGTCAATAATTCTAGCTCTATTTAAATAAAAACACCAAAACTACAAATAAAACCAAAAATAACTCAAGAAAAATAAATAATATAACGTTTATATAACGTTAATAATATAAATCGCAACCTTTGCTTCGCAAAACGGCCAAAAATAATCCCACGCTTAAGATGCTACGACGCTACGGTTTGAGCTACGCTGCAAGATACCGAGATACGCTGTTTGCTACGCTACATCTACATTCCAAATATTAAGGGGTGTATCCCACTATTTCCATTGAAATACAAAATAAAAAAAGTGGGACTAGCGTTTTTTCCAAATTATATCCCATTATTTCTATTGCGACAAAAAAACGCAATGAATTCAAATATTACTTTCCCGTGCCTTTTTAACTTTTTCAATAAGAATACTAGTTCTTATTGAAAAAGCAAAATCAGATCGGGACCAGTTGGTTAGGTTATGTTAGAGTAGGTATAGAAAACAACGCGCAAGGCGAGCGAGCAAAATGAGCGTACCGCGGCAGCGGCCGCCGAAGCGCCAGATAAACATAGTTACTATTTTCCATGGTTCGGTTGACCGGTTTTTTGCCGCCGCCGTCAGCAATAGAAATAGTGGAAGAATAAGTCCCAGTATTTCTATCAATAGAAATACCTAATGGAAATAGTGGGAAACACCCATATTAAGTGCTAAGCAGGTTACTGTGGTAAAAAGTCCGATCAATCTAAAACAATGATTCACCAAAATATGTCTTCGCTCTCCAATAAAGTGGCTATTTTGAACCAGGAAACTGACGTATCTCCTAATTAATCAGTCAACATCGGAAGGCCGGGTATGTAATTAGTAGGTAGGGGAGACCGGGGTTCGAAGTGCCGGGGGCACCTTTTTCCGATGCAAATAACTTTGCAAAGAAAAGAGCAATGTGTGAAGAGCGTTACATAACGCAATATCATAGCACTGTTGCGTCCGCCACTTTAGTGACGCCTTGATGGCGATTAAGTGTGGCGGTATATTGGAGGTTCATAAATGTTACGTAAGTAAATATTTTCGTGTTGATACTTTTTGGTCTATTTTGAACAATTTTATAGCTATTAATGTGTGACTTTTATTCACCTGTTGAAAAAACTATTGAAATTGTTTTTTTTAATATCATTATTGTCGTTATGTTACCTATTTTAGAAGAATTTTAGATAAACTTGAAATAAAATTTGGGGCTCTAAGTTCCGCTGATCGGGGGCTAGTTGTTCCGTGGAACTTTGAACCCCGTGATATTGTAGCGAATTAATTTTAAACAAAAAAATGTTTTAGGATGTGAAACTAAAAAGAAAAACGGAACGAGGCAAGACTTCAGATCAACTGTTGCGACGGGCAGCTAATGCTGTAATCAAAGACGGTTGGAAGCTCAAAACCGTAGCTCCTGAACTTGAAATATGTCATAAGACATTATTTCGTTATGTTATAAAGATAAAGGCTGGTATAACTCCGACTGTGGGTTATTATTCAAGACAGGTCTTCAACCCAGACCATGAGAAGGCATTGGCTGAATATTTATTGAAATGTTCGTCGATTTATTTTGGTCTCCTACCCGAAGGAGTGAGGAAATTGACATACTAGTTTGTTTTAAAATTTGAAATGCCTTACATTCCAGCTTCATGGGATAAAAATGAAAAAGCTAGAGCTGTTAGGTTCACGGGGTTCCTAAAAAGAAACCAGTCTTTGTCCATAAGAACTCCTGAGCCGACCAGTGCATACCGCGCGTCTTCTTTTAACCATCAAGAATATGGAACTTGGACGAAACAGGAGTCACCACTGTATTAAAACCAAAGAAAATAGTGGCACCGCTCTGGTTAGAAATAACTAGTGACACGATAAGAAGAAGAATGTTATAATTATTACAATGTTTTGAAGTTTATAAAAGTTGATTCATGATAGTAAGGTACATAATTTTGATGATTGTCTAAGATAGTAAGTTTCAATACTTATTTTTAATACATTTTTAATAAACAATTTGATTCAAGTACTTTTGAGTTTGATTTTTACATATCCATATACTAAAACTGGATCATAAATGATTGAAATTAATGGCGGAACAACTTACCTCAATGATGGAACAACCAGCCCCTTGACGGGGTCGGTTGTTCCTTGTCAACTTTCCACAAAAAAAATATCCTTATCCAAAAGACATTAATAATTTAATAAAAACGACTACAGAATTAAAAACTAGCATAAATTCTCCATTTATATACGCCTAAATATTGAATTCCAGTCCTTTTTTTTATCATCTTTGTACGTATTATTTGAAAATCGGCACTTCGAACCCCGGTCTCCCCTACCTAATAGGGTTTCGTCCCTTGAGAAACCGCGGTAAATCTGTTTAATGATTAATCTTTACAATAGGAAGATACTTTTCAATGATGGCGGTTCAAAACAGGCACAACATTTTAGTAAGCTGGTCTACACAGTGATAACATCAGCCTTTATTGACTGGCCTCTCAGCTTAGTTGGTAGTCAGCCGTCTCGTTAAATGTCAAGATATTTTATTCAATATAATCACAAGGATCACTTTGAAATGTCTTACGTACTAGGTGAATTTAGGTGCTAATGCCTTATAACCCAAGTCCGAGAAGAACTGACAAAAAACTTGTTCTGGTCCAGCACTTTTTTGCATGATCCATCTTATAACTTAAGTACGAAAAACGAATACAAGAGAGTTTATACAATTCAAATGTGTCAGTTAACTGTCTGAGGGTAGAGCAACATTAAGAAAAAAATATAAGCCATGCTTATATTTTTTTCTTATTCTTATCAATAATATAGTCAGTTATATTATAAATAATACACTTTCGTCAAAAGACTACCCTTTATGTAAGCTTAAATTTTTTTAATAGGTAGTAGTAGTATTTTCAGGAATCTTATTATAGAAGCACACAGTGGGATGCGCACAGTCGAAACCTGTGAAGAAACATATTATACATCCCTAGTATAATATGTTTCTGTTCCTAATATTGATTCTATGAAGATTACTAAGACAAGTTTCTTGTCAATTCTTCTCGGGCTTGGGTTTCACCTGATATGTAAGACGTTTCAAAGTGATCCTTGTGTTTGTATTGAATAAAGTATCTTTTGACTTGACTTGACTTGACTATTTTGCTTCTGTGCTGAATGTTGTCGGATCCTCATCCAGGACAAACATTTGAATATAGATGAATATAGGTGTTACTAACCACCAAACTATCATAGTATGTATTTTAAGGTATTTATGTATTCTATCAATGTATGTATAAATAATTGGGTATATGAAAATGACCTCGCGGCAGACCACGGCGAAGATGGAGGGACGAGTTAGATGCCCATCTTAAGAATTGGCCCACAGTGGCTTTAGTTAGACAGGGACGGTTGGAGAAAATAATTTCAAGTTATCTTTATTATTAGGAACACATAACACATTGTATAAAAAATGGTATGAAAACGATGACATCTGCTGAAATATAAAACTGTGTTACAGAAATCAACGCCCTCCTCCGAACATAAATTATGTACATAGTTCCAACTTAAGGTAGGTAGTAAATACAGAATATAACAATAAATGAATGAGGGTGTATGAGAGTGTGTGTGTAAGTGAATATAAGATTGTGTTTGTGTAGGGTGTGTGTGTATGTGTATGTGTATGTATCTCTCTCTCTCTCTCTCTGTGTGTGTGTGTGTGTGTGTGTGAGTGTGAGTGTGTTATTGCACAACAATTAAAAGGTTTTCCGTCTCGTTATAAGATAGAGATTGTAGCCATGCATGGCATTTAAGTTTACATTTGTATAATGGAAGAGAATATATGTCTAATTGTTTATTTAACTTGTTGTATAGAGACGAGCTAATTAAGTAAAAATTTCGACTCGCTTTAGCGGTACGTCTACGTTCTATTGTACAAACATTGTCAGACCTGCGTTTGGAATTAGAGAAGTTTGGATCACATTTTATTTGGGAATGTTTACGGAGAACTGTTTGGGCTATAAAAAGTTGGCGAACCGTTAGAACTTTGCAAAGTGAGAAGAGTTCAGTTGTGGGAAAACGAACTGGTTTCTTAGCCAGAACCTTAAGAACTGCCCTCTGTGCTCTCTCCAGTTTCAGCAAATACGACTTCACCGAGCCACCCCACGATATTATACAATAGGATAAGACTGATTGAGCCAGAGCATAATAGATAGTTTTCAAGCATCGAAAGTCCACGACTTGTCTTAGGCTTTTAAAAACATATATAAGTTTTCTGACTCTAGAAACCGTGGCTTCAATTTAATTCTTCCACGTCATCAAGCTGTCCAGAAAAGCGCCAAGGTATTTAATTGAGGAGGAACGATCAAGTGGTGTACAACTGCAAGATGCTGAGACTGTATCTCTAGAACAAGTGTGGGCATAGATAGAATAAGAAGAGGGGGGTTGAGATGCTGTAGATGGTGAAAAGGTCATAAAATTGGTTTTACTGACGTTAAGGGTAAGTAACTTGTTGGAAAGCCAGGACATAACAGACCAAAGAGCCTGCTCGGAAAAGTCATGGGCTACCTGCCAGTTTCGTCCGTGGATGATCAGAGCAGTGTCATCAGCATAGGTTATTATTTTGCAATTAGGGAGGGTTAAATTGCACAATTCATTTATATATACTAGGAATAGTGTGGGTCCCAAAACACTACCCTGTGGTACTCCAAAACCTATCTGCTGTTCACCGCTCCTGATCCCATCAATAGTGACATATTGAGTCCGATCTGAAAGGTAACTACTAAATAATTCAAGAACGATGCCCCGTACACCGATTGCCAGAAGTTTGGAGAGAAAAATAGGGATTGAGACAGTGTCAAAAGCTTTCGAAAGATCAAGAAAGACAGCTATAGTCTTTAGTTTTTTGTCAAAGTTTTTGATGACTCCATCTGTAAGCTCTAAGATAGCATCCTCTGTGGATTTACCACGTCTAAAACCAAATTGATTATTCGAAAGGACCGTGTTGCCATCTAAAAATGTTAAAAGTCTTTTGTTAAGAATCTTTTCCATTATCTTAGACAAGACTGTCAAGACAGAAATGGGTCTATAGTTTGTGACACTGTCTCTATCACCACTCTTGAAAACGGGATGGACAACAGCCCTTTTAAATACACGCGGAAAGATGCCTAGGCTGAAGGAAAGATTGATGATGTGCTTAAGAATGGGAATAAGGATATGTCTGGAGGACTTTATGATATTAGTAGAGATACCATCCCAGCCAACTGCAGATTTGTCTCTAAGGTTAAGGATAATACTTTCAATCTCCACATTTTCTACACTAAATAGGATCATAGAATTAAGGGGAGTCTGAGTAAATGCATGAACTGTATAAGAAGAGATAAGATTTTGAAAAGGAGAGGATAAGGGAACTATTTTGGAGGCGAGGTTTTGTCCTACGTTAGCGAAAAAGTCATTCACTCTATCAACTGATGATAAAGGAGTATGACACAATTTCAATAAGTTACAAGCAGTTGATGACTTTCTGTTGAGGTTGGCGTTTTGATTTATAACATTCCAAGAGGCTTTTGGATTGTTACTGGCCTTCTGAAATTCATTTTGATGAAACTCCAGTTTAACTTTTTTTAAGAGGTTATTGCAATATGTGCGATATCGAATGTATACAATTTTGTGATTAGGATCTTTAGGATTAGTCAAAAATTTTTTATAGAGTTTGTACCTGTGGCGAATACACCTCAGAAGGCCTGGGGAAATCCAGGGCTTTATGGTACGTAAACGACATGGAGTGGTAACAGAGCGAGAGTGAGTATTAATTACCGATGAGATTATTTGTATCAAGTTTTCGGCAGCCACCTCAGGATTTTCATTTGTGAGTACAGAAGAAAAATCTGTGTCTTTCAGTTCATTTACTATAGCTTGGATGTTGGAGCGTAGCTTGGAAACGTTTTGCGTGGAACAGTTTTGCGGAGCATGTAAGTTACAACAAAAGAGCACAGGTGCATGGTCAGTAATTAAAGAATCGAGAACTAACGTCGTAGCTTTACAATCTGACCGTGCTATGACGTGGTCAAGGCAGTTACTTTCTCTGGTGGGAAGAAGGTGTGCTGGGAGCAATGCATGTGATGCAACCAGATTTAGATAGTCTTCACCAAAGGAGTCGGTATGACCAGGCATGATATTGATATTTAGGTCACCGATAATAACTGCGGTTTTTGATTTTTCTATACTTTGTAGAACCTCATCAAGACTGGTCATGAAAGGAGCCTTGTTTTTGTAAGAAGGAGATCTACGCAACGCAACTACTGCAAGTGAACTTTTAAATTTGAGAACTAAACAATTTGCTTCATTGAAATAAGGTTTAATAATATTATGCTCCAAACCGCATTTAACATATAAAACAACTCCTTCGTTTTGATTGGTATACTAAGATTTGTATGAATCAAATCCAGGAAGCATTGGAATTAATGGGCACTTGCTCAACCAACACTCAGTCGACACAAGTACGTCTGTGTAATAATATAAGAAAACTATCAAGGTTACAGTTAATACTTCTGATGTTAACATGGAGAATACTAAAAGAATGATTGCCGTTGTTTATATAATTGATACAATGCACAGGAGAGCAAACAGCCGAGCAGCATTCAGATACAGAGATTTGTTCGATATCGTTATTAATAGAGTTTATATCATCCATTATGAAAGAGATAGAATAACACGAGTGCAAAAACATAGGAATACGAATGACGAACGGTGGAAGACCACAATGGTAGATGTGAAAGGTGATGTTTGTATAAAAGGGTAAATGTGTGCGTGGGTGAAGGTGAGTGAGTGGGTGAATGTATGTGTGTGAGTAAGGGTGTGTGTGAGGTTGTGTGCGGAAATTGTCCTATGAAATTGGCTAAACATGTTGCCTGACGTGAAAAAGCAAAAAAAAACAGGAAAAATAAAATATCGAAAAACAACAAAGGGGTAAAATTAGGTAGGGCCATTTCAAGTGGATCTAGTCACCTTAAGCCTAAAAGATTACTAAGATCCACCTCGTTGACTATACGGTGCAGTGAATCATTTTCTCTTTTACGAAGGAATATTTTTCCGTGAGACACCCAACAAAACTTGTAGTCATTGACCTTAGCAAAATCTCTGGCCAGGAAAAACAGACGTTTCATCTTTGACGTGAGGTTTTCCGAGATGAATATAGGCTTCGCAGGCCCACTTAAGCGCAGGTGCTCAGTGGTCAACTTAGATGAACCTTAGTTGTAACTACGGAACGTGGAAATCATCTTTTCTTTCAAAAGAGTACTCGTAAGTTCCACTATTATAGTTCGGCTGGAAGGGTCCTTAGACTTAATGCGCAAATATCTTTTACATGACTCTGTTCTACCGGAATGTTAAGCGCCTTATGAGTGTTAATTAGAGTCTCGACGAGAGAGGACTTGGTCTCAGAGGGTAAAACCGGAACATTTCGTATTTCCAAGCAGCTTGCTCTAGTGCCTCGCTCAAAAACTTCCAGTTTCTCCTCTAGAGATAAAGGGAGACCTTGGCTGTGCAGTGGGACGTCACGGGTTTTTAATATTAATAAAGTATATTCTAGTTGTTCCCTGAATCGCTAATAACAGCATACACCTAATATCAAATCAATGAGATTTGTGAATTTATTATTCTTAACTACTTTAGAAAGTTTCATCAATCATCTCTATTAGTTTCTCAAGCAAAGAACTCAACATTAATTCAGCACGTCCCATTTATCAAAGCGAAACTAGCTTAAAAGTTCAATTTCCAAGTTTAGAACCTCTACCTAATCTCGCCCACGGAAGAGAGGTTGGAACTTGTAGCAATTCTGTGCAACCAATCCATTGAACTTAAGTCTCTGAGGATTACCGCTTAGTCCTTTGTTTTCAGGATGTTTTTATTTGATTGGGATGAACCCACGTATTGGGGCAATATCACAGCGGCGCACGAATACGCTACTCACGTTGACTTAGCTTCGCTTTGTATGCTTCGCGTTCTTGGCAAACCGATTTCCCATCACCATCGGAGTCAAGATGTCCGTGATATCGTGATATAACACTGGCCTCAGCGAAAGACCAGCGCTGTCACATGGTAATGCCGCAACATTATGCTGAGCTGAGTACCGTTTCACCACCACATGTACCCAGATACTAAGAAAGTCATTTATTGTTTATTTTTGTAATTGTTGTTATGCTATTTTTTATTTTTATTTTGAAAAACATTTTGAGGAAACGAGCATGTCGTAGAACCTAAAAAGTTCGATGTCATGTTCTAAGTAAAGGGAAGGAGCCTCTAAGACGCACTATAATCTTTTCACCACATAGGTTTGAAATAAGTGGCACGATAATAAGAAGACGACTGATTACAACAACCATGTATCGGAACGTAAACGTCGTTGAAATATTTGTCGAATTCAGTAGAATTGTCGATTCGGATTGCGACATCGATTGTCAAAAGTTATGCTGGGGGTAATTCTGTTAATTTTCAACGGTTATCGTTTCATTCCAATCCATCTAAGTTTCGGCTCCAATTACGGTTCGATAATTACCCGAAAACCTATTCTGTTATCTCCAACAAAATAAAACATAATAAATAACTAATAATAAATATTTGTGGACAATGCACACAACACCAAATGTCCAAACAAAATAAAACATTCGATCAATCGTTGATGACTTCGTAAACGTAGCGTAAGCTGAGTCGTTGTTCATAAGCAGAATATGAAAAAAAGTCAAATGCGACAGCTTTTGTCGCTTTTGACGACGTGTTTAGCTGCGGTTCGATTCCAATCGAGCTAACTGAAATTAGTAGAATTACCCTCTTGGTCATTCTATCGTTCAAACCGTATCGAAACTACGAATAGGTTTTTACAGGATTATAGTCTCAATAAATTAAACATGGTTAATTTATAGAGACTATAATCGTTAATCATGGTTTTTTATCTCTTCTGTTATGTGTACTCTACAAGAGTACTTTTGGTACTTTTGGTAATAGGAAATTTTTGTAAAAAAATGAAAAAAAAAAATGTTTAGAAAAAAAATGTTTGTTGGATACCTCTCCTACATGTAAATAGGGTTGAATTTGTTTTTATTTTTCTACTCCATCGTATGGCATATCGTTGAATGGGTTTTTAAACATATTATAAAGTTTATTGATCATTTTTTTCTTTATAGACATTCGTTTGATAAATATAAGCTTTGAATAATAATAATAATCCCGGACATTTCACACAGCATCATCTGGCCCCAAAGTAAGCTTGTGTTAAGAGCTTGTGTTATAGGTACCACACGACTGATATACTACTTATATACTTTTTTTTTGTAAATACATACATATTATATACATAGAAACACCCAGACCCGAGACAAATACTTGTCATACAAACATTTGTCTCGCGGCGGGAATCGAAGGTTGCGAACCTTCTGCGTCTCAGCCAGACCTTAGCTCACTGCGCCACAGAGGTTGTCATGTTGAATGTACCTACATGCTAGGTGAACTTACTAGCTTGTTGTACGCAGCCAACTTGAAAATCAAGCAGCCCTACTAAAAAGTAAAGTTCAACTTCTTCTTATAGTCAATGAGGTTTTACTAATAGAGACGTTATACTCATTAAGAAGTAATAAAAACATGACGATATTTTACTATAGCTACCATGTAGGTATAGCTATAGTAAAATATCGGACCTATGGAACTTTATTTCTATCGCTGAGTAGGGTAAAAGATCACAGAGATATATAGGACCCCGTTGTCAGAAAGAGATAAACATACTTTTCACACCTTACATGAGCGGCCAGCCGGCTGACGGCCAATGACAGCCTATGACGTCTACTAAATACAACGCTGTCCATGTCTCGTTCGTGTACCTATATGGCAAAGCGGCAACGCCGCCGCGGCAATGATTTTTGAGTAAAATTAAATTCAATGATATTATATATAAACTGAGGTATATACGTTCTACCGACATCTGCGCGGCAAGACAAACACAAGCTAATAAGCTTGAGTGAACTTAGTCCGTCCTGCGTCTGGCCGTGACGCGCACGTACTACGTTGCGGGATTTTGGAGATAGAAAAAAAACAAAAATGCCATGTTGTGTATTTCGAAGGTGCAAAACTTATACTGGGACGGCTGTAAAAATCAAGCAGGATGTATCTTTTCATTTGTAAGTACCTACTGTTTATACTATTTGAAATGGAAAATCATTATTTTAATTTTACTCAAAAATCATTTCCGCGGCGGCGTTGCCGCTTTGCCACTTACACGAACGAGACAAGGACAGCGTTGTATTTAGTAGAGTGAAGAGTGACAGAGAGAACGAGATAATGGCGTGCGGTGTTGTCGGTTCGAACGACGCTAAAGGAGGTTGGGGTAATTAGGGGGTGATCTATTACTCGAATATCACATCGGCTTTCCTAGCTTGCTGCAATAGGTATTTTTTTCACCACTGTTATCCAAGTATAAAATAAAGACCATTATAGATAAAAAAGATAACATTTGACTTTCAACATTTACTTCTTTCTATTTTGTTTTAGATTTCCTAAAGACGGATTAATAAAAGAGAAATGGGTACAAGTCGTTAGAACCCAAAGAAGAGAAGATGAATGGATGCCAACGACATACTCAACAATATGTTCCAAGCACTTTATGGAAAGTGACAAGTACGTCACGAAAAAAAAAGTACGCAAACTGATAAAGACAGCAGTGCCGATAATTAAGGTAAAAAACACAGAAAACTACTTCATTCACCACTTTGAATTTCTATTTAGGAAGAAAGATCGTACACGAATCTCAGCTTCAGCAAATTAAATACCTATGTTTTTTAATATGCTTTTTCAAAAGTTATTGTGAGATCGTGATACTGCAGTCCATCTGAGCTTGTAGATACAGCCTGTATTAAAAAAATATCTATTTAAATTACACTTTTAAGGTCTGTATTATATTTTTTTAGCATAACGAAAATTTGGGAGAAGGAAATATTTCTGACGACGAATCATTAAAAGATGTACATATTTCGGACCATGACTCAATATTTGACACTCCAAGAAAAGCTTACCTTAAGAAAAAAAATATAAAAATAACCAAAGAAAAAAAAAAGATACAAATGAAGAATTATAATTTGACGAAGCAAAATAAAAGACTCAAAGAAAAATGTGATAATTTACAAAAAATCGTGTTAAAGCTCAAGAAAAAAAAATATTTTGCAGTAGATCAGTTCACTGAGTTGAAATTAAAAGCTGAAGCAGTGGAATTAACCAATCGGTTAGTGGCTAAAAGCAAATCTAAAGGTTATCGCTAAAAAATTACTCCGGCATTAAGAAAGTTTGCAGTTACTCTGCATTATTATTCTGCGGCAGCCTACAAATACGTCCGGCAAGTATTTAGTGGTGCACTACCACATCCGCGTGTCATTGGCAAATGGTACGAAAACAGTTCGGGAGATCCAAGATTCAGCAAACAAGCTCTTGACGTTTTAGAGAAAAAGCACAAGGCTAGCGGACAGAGGATATTGTGTACCCTTGTAGCTGACGAGATGGCCCTTCGCCACCAAACCATTTGGACTGGTAGAAAAACTGCTGGCATAGTTGATTTTGGCACTGGACCTCAAAAATCTTGTGAAATCGCTACTCAAGCATATGTGTTTACAGTAGTATGTATGAACAAAAATTGGAAAATCCCGATCGCATATTTTTTAGTAAACGGATTAGGAGCCGAAACACGTTTCGGCAAGTTTACTCAAAACAGCCTTAAGTGAATATCATAATGTGGGGGTAGATATTGTTGCTGTCACATTTGATGGTTGTGCTTCTAATATAAACGCCGCCAATTTATTGGGATGCAACTTAAGGAATCCTTTTTGCTTGAAAACCACATTTAAGTACCCTGAATGTGATCGCGAAGTAGCAATCATACTTGATGCATGTCATATGATAAAACTGGTGCGAAATTCGTTCGATATAATTCGTTCGAACTAATATTTGACGAAGGTGGAAATCAAATTCGCTGGCAATTGTTAGTAAATTTAGTGAAAATACAACTTCGCCACTAAAATTACTCCTCGACATATCCACTTCAGAAATGAGGTAATGAAAGTCAAATTGGCAACACAGATTTTGAGTATGAGCGTAGCTAATGCCTTGACGTTGTGTAATGAACTGATTACATCTTCTATGTTTAATGACACTGAAGGAACAGTAAATTTTATTACCATCTTCAATAATCTCTTCGATATATTGAACTCGAGAGCATCCGATTTGTATGGCCTAAAAAAGCCACTTTCTGCACAAAATGAAAATGAAGTGTTGGCGTATCTTGAAAAAGCCAAAAAATACATATTGGGACTGACCATTTATATAAGGTATAGATAATAAGAGAAAAAAAGAGAATAAGAGTTTGTCGTAAAAAAATCTCAATGCAGATTGTTAAGAAAAAAATCGTAGAATCTAAAAATAAAACTGGGTTTCTAGGCTTCCTTGTATGTATTGAGAGCTTAAAACTTTTGTATACAACGTTGATACAGGAAGAACAACGCTTGAGGTACATTGCAACTTATAGGCTATCTCAAGATATTGAATAGATATTGAAATTCTATTCGGTATTATCAGAAGACACGGGGGATATAATAATAATCCCAATGCCATACAATTAAATGGAATTTTCAGGAAAATTCTCCAACATTTAGGAATAAAATCTTCATTTTTGGGAAATTGTGTACCATTAGAGAATATTCCTATCCTGACATGCTCTTCTGCAGTACAAACAATAAACATGACAGTTAATAAACGTGCATATGATAATGAAAATGTTTTTTTGGATAACGATAATGAATATACAGAGTCTGATCACGTGACCAACGGAAATGTCGAGGTACTATCGAAGTTTCTAAATCGTGAAAATGTCAAAAAAACTACTGATCAGATCATCGGATATATATCTGGATGGGTTTCTAGAAAGTTGTGTAAAAAGCTTAAGTGTGAAACATGTATTAATAGTCTTTCTGTCATTTCTAGTCATTCATTATTTTCATTAATAGTCTTTTTTCAAACGAAAAGCTGTGGTTTCATAAAATGATTTCTCAAAAAAATATGGGGGGTTTGTGTTTCCCAAGTGAAGACGTATTTAAAATTTGCCTTAGATCAGAGTCGATACTCAAAAATCACATGAAAGAAAAGGGGTATATCATTCTTCCTGGTCTCAAAGATGTAGAAATTTTAAAACACAGAGTTTTGAAATCTTTTATCAACCGTCTGGATCTCTTCCAGTCACTGGAAGTTCATTCATTTGAGCAGCCTGTGCATTCTAATCACCAAATTCATCTCATACGTGCAATTATAGATAAATTCATCAATGTTCGCTTACATTACGCTCATAACAATAATATAAATTCCAAAGAAGTCTACAAAAGACAAAAGAGAAATAAACTCAGTTTATTTGAAGGTATTTATTAACGATTTTCTGTCCGCATTTTATGTATGGAAACGTTTATAGTTTAATTCTATCCTATGGGAACTGTTTAATGTTATTAATAAGTAAAGTAAAAGTTTTTATTTCATTTGTGTGATAAACGATTTAAAATTAAATTAGTTTGATAACAAACATAAGTAAGTAGGTAGGTACTTAATAAAATAACTTTTAAATAAACTTTTTTATTAATTTACTACTGTTTATTTTATGAATGCTGCCCGCTGTACTGATTTTTCCTAGTTCACCCTAGCTGCTAGCCGACGCGACGTCATAGGCTGTCATTGGCTGTCAGCCGGCTGGCCGCTCATGTAAGTGTGAAAAGCATGTTTATCTCTTTCAGACAACGGGGTTTTATATATCTCTGTGATCTTTAAACCTACTCAGCGATAGAAATAAAGTTCCATAGGTCCTATGTAGGTAGCTATAGTAAAATATCGTCATGTTTTTATTGCTTTTTAATGAGTATAACGTCTCTATTAGTAAAACCTCATTGATTAAATTAATGATTTTCCATTTTAAATAGTTTTTACAAATGAAAATATACATCCATCTTGCTTTTTACAGCCGTCCCAGTATTAGTATTGCACTTTCGAAATACACAACATGGCATTTTTGTTTTTTTCTATCTCCAAAATCCAGCAAAGTAGTACGTGCGCGTCGCGGCCAGACGCAGGACGGACTGAGTTTACTCAAGCTAATTAGCTTGTGTTTGTCTTGCCGCGCAGATCTCGGTAGAACGTATCTACCTCAGTTTATATATTATATCATTGCTTATAGTGCATTAGTTATTTCGAACCAGTGTGGTAAAATAATTAAAATGCCCCTCAGAGGTTTCTTTCGTGCGCTTGGCACATGTCTTCCAACTTTTTAGGTTCTACGACATGCCGGTTTCCTTGCGATGTTTTCCTTCATCATATAAGTCTAACCTTATAATTTTGCAATAACTCTTATCAGCATTTATTAATTTAATAATAATAATCCCGGACATTTCACACAGCATCATCTGGCCCCAAAGTAAGCAGAGCTTATGTGGTGGGTACCTCATGATTGATATACTACTAGTATACTTTTTTTTTGTAAATACATACATATTATACATAGAAACACCCAGACCAGAGACAAATACTTGCAGATCATACAAACATTTGTCCCGCGGCGGGAATCGAACCCCTAACCTTCTGCGTCTCAGCCAGACCTCAGCCTACTGCGCCACAGAGGTTGTCACATAATATAATTTACACAATTATAACATATAATAACAGTACGCCAATGCGCTATGAAATAGTATCTGACACGCAGTGACTAGAAGATTGTAGTAACGCCTTGCTTCCAGAGAATTGAAGCCTAGCATATCAAGTAAAAAAATATGTTGTCTGTAAGTGAAGTGAAGTGACCATGAGACATGCTTTTTCGTGCGTGCAGCCGATTCGATTTATAAGACGTTATCACGTCTAAATATTGTGGAGTAAACGGGTAATATCCATAGATCTTCTTCTAAAAGAATCTTAAGGAAGCCTTTTGGATCTTCTCTAGTCGCAAGGCGTAAGTACTCTCATGTGGATGCCATACGATAGACGTCATCTCAATCTTACTCCATCAATTCAACGGGATAATGCCGCAAGATATTGGGAGCTTTTTATTATCTAAACGACTTTATTTTCACGACTAGATTGCTGAAAGGCGAGTTACTTCACAGTATTACGTTGGACTGTGAGTGATTGATTGATAGATTCGTTGTGGATGGAAACTCAATGAGCCGGAATAAATGTGTTCATTTATCTCGCAAAACTGCAAGTTTAGACATAAATAAGCTTTTTAACCAACCTTAAAAAAGGTGGAGGTTTTCAATTTAGTTGTTTTTTATGTTTGTTACCTCAGAAGTCCATCACGTTTAGGTATCAATTCAGTTTTTTAACCGATTTGAAAAATTTCTTTTTTGTTTGAGAGGGTTTATTTGCCGTTTGTTACGTGCTGTAGAAGTTTCAAAGTGATCTTTGTGATTGTATTGAATAAAGTATCTTTTAACTTTGACTTGATTTTTTGTAACGTGATTATTATAAGAGAACGCAAAAGTAAGTAGCTTATAAATGTTAAAGTCGAGCGCCATTTATTACTTTTATCGTAGTAAACGAAGCGATCTCATTCCTCGTAAATCATAATATTGATACTATCACACTTCACAAAAAGCTGTAATTTTATTTAAATGTTTAGTATTTAAATACATTGTACTCGTAACAGCAGAGCCAATTTCAGATAAATGCGGTTTAAAAACTGCGCTATGAACATTGTTTTACTTGTACATTTTGATAAACACGGATTTTACTCACGTATTATTTTGTCGATGGAGGCACTGACACCGTTTCGATTCATTTAGAGAATCTTCATCAGGGTGAGTTTGATGCGCGGACCGTTAGTTGCCGCTCGAGTTTACGGTTCCCCTTAACTAGAGACAGTAAGAACAGTGATATTAAACACATTCTTAGACATAGTGTAATAATATTAGAGTACAATTTTAAGAATTTTACTCTAATATAATAAAAAAATACTAAAGACACCTGCGTGAGTTTGATCCGCGATCCGCTCGTTACCGATCGCGTTCACGGTTCGCACTGCGATAAAATAATAAGTGAGTAAAACCAGTATTTAACAAAAACTAGTAGTACTTCGAAATGCCAAAGCTCAAAGCCATCTTGAAAACCACGTACGAAAAACCCGAAATCACCTCAAAAGCGAACAATAGACTCTAAGATTTTGTGACTCTTTAGCCTGTATCTGTATTGTATTGCAACAAAGAAGATACGGTAGCTACACATTTTGGCTTTTGGTATGTCACATCTTACGAAAGATATTTACTATAAGATTGACAAATTAGGTAGGTACCATTTCTTGTTAAGTAATATTCTATTAAGTAGATACTTATACAAGTAGATTTAAATCTACTTGCTGTTTTAGATTGAAAACGTTTATAAAAGCTGATTCAAGCAGACTCGTCTTGACTCTTAAGTCATAAGGCATAATTAATAAATAAATAACGCCGGGCATTTAATTTCAGAGCTTGTGTGTTATGGGTACCACATGACTGATATATTACTTACAAACTTTTTTTAAATACACACATATTATAATGAAACACCTAACATACTAGATCCCAACCCAAAACCGAGAATAAACAAGACACTTGATTTACCTACTAAAAGTACCTTATATGAGAACAATAATACCTACAAACTAATAAGTACCTAGTTCGTGGACCTGTCGCATTTTGTTAGGTACCCACCTATTTATGTTTACAACTTTTTAAAACTACTTTGTTCGCAATGTGCCACAGTGACAGCCGAGAGCTGCACAGAACAGACATAAGGTGCTTCTGAAATGTCTGTCGTTAAAGGATTTCCTCTGAGCTTTATATCTTCTACACGATTTTGTACTCTGTCCCAACGATATAAGGTCTGAATGTTGATATAGTCGAAATGCAGACTGTAATGGTGGACCGTGATACGTAGAATTTTTATCAACAGCACATTACTGGGATTAAAATAGCTATTCAGACTTTTAAGGAGACATTGTTAAGCATCTCAAAGGTTCAGGAAAGAGAGCGAGTGAATAATGCGAAGAAAAGGATTGTGTTGAGTAAGAACCCCATGTGCAAAACAAGTCTACTTACTTTGTCCTGTGTCTGGATGCTATAAAGTATCATACAAATGTATTTAGAGGTATATAAGTATTTCACTTTCAAAACTATAGAAAAATATAGAATATGTTTTACAAATGCTATGACTAAATATATTTTAGACAATTCCTAATTATATATATATATATATATATATCCCATGTTACTCACTGATAATTGGTGGCAATTCAGTTAGTTAATTTCTAAAATTAGGAATTGTCTAAAATATATTTAGTCATAGCATTTGTAAAACATATTCGGTTGTTACCATCTAACTAAATTAGGAACGCTTAATTAAGTTAGATAAAATTAAATTAGGATAAGTTGATAGCAGCAGAATACCAAAGGTGAATTTGACAGTTCAAAACCTAATTTTAGCTAAAATTAGTTAGGTTGGTGCCCACAGAAATGAGGCCAATGTATCTTTCTTTAAGTGAAAGATTTTTTTTAATCGGTTTAGTAGTTTTTGAGTTATTCATTAAAAACAAATAAAATATGTTGTAATGTTATTTTAGATGTTTAGATTACTTAAGTTATGTATTTTTACAATACCCCGTTCTTCTTTCGTGCATCCATGCTTCCGTGCTTCGGAGAACAGGTTAAGCTGTCGGTCCTGGCATTTTAAAAGTTAAATGTTTTGGGATCTGCTAATATTTGTGTTGGGTCTGGGTCTTTTTTGTTGTATAATATGTATTTACAAAAAAACATACAATTCACATGGTAGAAGAGAAACCTTCAAAAATCAAAAAGCAAATCTTTTAGCACAAAGAGAACCACGAATATAAGATACACTGTATAAAGCTTCCTATCTCATTTTCTCCCACGTTAAATCTTATGAATTTATTGTGTCTGTCTCATTTTACTGTCGCTTTTTCGTTTCATCGACTTTCAAATAACAACGATGCTAAAGAAGTTTTCACTTCAAAAAGTATAAGTAGTATATCAGTCATGTGGTACCCCTAATACAAGCTCTGTTTACTTTAGGGCTGTGTGAAATGTCTGGCATTATTATAATTATATTAATTCCGTCACTAAAGTTGACCTCAGACTCATACGAAGTAGGTTACTAGTAATACTGATTTTATTCACATGAATAAATAATTTATGATATCAAAAAATAACAAAATATAATCTTTTATTTATTAAAAACAAGTAGTACAAATATTTCTACTATTTAAACAACCCTCAACAATTTACTGCAAATAATTGCGCGCAGACAAACAGAATTCGGCATTACGTAAGTTTACTTATAAAACGTATTATAAAATATTTATTAGAATACGAGTAATTACAATTTAACAACTAAATTTTTTTGTTTTAACTTGTTTTTTTAAACCTTGCTTCAAATTTCATGGTTCTAGGCCAACGGGAAGTATCCCATATGTTTTGATTACTGATGAGTGTCTAAATGCGCATAAATGGTAGGTACATTTATTCAAGAGTAGGTACTTAGTATTTTGTATTAATTTCAACTCGATATATCCACGCATTTCTGAGAAAAAGAATCTTGACGTACAGAGAGACAGGCGGACAACATAGTAATCATTTTTTCTTTTGGGTACAGAACCCCAAAAAAGATAAGTAAGTAAGGTACCTTACCTACCTAACGTAGGTACCTACGTTAGGTAGGTAAGGTACCTTAAGGTACCGTAAGGTACCAATAGAAGCTACGTATTTCGTGGGTCTGGTCAAGTACTAAAACCTCTTTCATTTGTTTTCTTATTTTGACTGATCGAAGACATCTGACATCATCATCAATAGGTTAACATGTTTAGTTTTGGCATTTTTATCAATGATTAAATAATAACGTTTAGATTCTGATTCTTTGTATATTTGTTAACTAAAAAGGTAATTTAGGTAAGTAGGTATACATTAAAGTTAATGAGCTCTAAGTGTTCAATAAATACATTTTTGATTAAATAAAAAAGGTAGGCAAATGATTAATTAGTTGTAGTAGTTAGTGTTCAACAGATAATTTGTATTTGTAATTTGATAGTATTTTTATGACTAATTTTAACAATATTTTATTGATGACTTTGCAATGGAAAAAATCATTAAAAAGAACCATTACAAAAAAATATGTTGAGCAGATGTTGACTGCCCGGACTCTATTGGTCAAACAACAAAGAAAAGAAAGACAACAAAAGAAAAGAAAGACAACAAAGAAAAGAAGGTGTGGCCTGTAACCCAAAACCAACGCAAGGCAAAATAGTTTCAAACTGGAAAGGCAGAAAGGAACGTGATGGTACGTTTTAATTCTTCGGTAAAATGACAAGGATTTAAGCTATGAAGTGATCAGGTAAGATTACTGCCAGTCAGGTAACCGGGCGTGTGGGCGTCAACGTCAACATCACGCTTATAAACACACCGTGATGGGTAACAAGATTACAAGATTTATTATAAACTCCTTGTTGTAGACGATAGAACTAGGAACCAGCCAACCTTTTTGGTGAGACTGGCAGGCAGACGGAATGTAGAGTTCTATTTTTGAATTAAATTTTACGGCTAGGCACGAAATGCCGAGTAATATTTGTTCATTGGTCTAACTTTGAATTCATATAATCCAGATTCTGTAGTTGCTAAATTAGCTAAAGTCTGTATAAACACGAATGATCTTATTTTGTTTACACCAAAGTTTTAATTAGAAAATTGTTGAACATTGAACATTGTGTTTTAGGAAATGTAAGCTGATCTAGCAAAACTAGAATCAGGGCCACTGTTTCTACAATCGGCTTGTTCCAGTGAACAAGTCGATTGTAGCTCCATCTTTTGTGTGGTCTGCCTGGTCTGCGTTTCTTGTCAAGTGGGTATCAATTTGTTAATGTTTGAGACCATATCTCAAGTTATGAGAGATGTTAACAAGTTAACAGTACCTTGTTAGACCTGTGCATAAAAATTCAATTTTATACCTTCAGGCAAGTAAATTAAAGTGGAAATGGGCGGGATACGTGCAAAAGTGGCGAATGAGAGATGGTTTCAAACATTAACAAATTGATACCCACTTGACAAGAAACACAGACCAGAAAACCACACAAAAGATGAAGCGACTATATCGCTAAATTTGAAAAAAAGACATGGACAGGGAGACAGGGAAAAATGGATGCAACTGGACGAGGCTTTTACCGCTGATGGATTCTTACACCGTTAACTAAATAAAATGTAATATAATCTAAAAATATGAACATTGCTTAAAGATAGTGTTTTTAGTATAATGTTAGTTAAAAATAAAAGTTTTTATTGTTATTATTTTTATTAAGGTTATCGCATATAGTAGGAAGACTTTATTTACCAAATTCGCAGTTGGACTGAGCCAGACGTGAAACAATGGAAACCGATCCACCACTACCTACCACTACCTAGTACTACTAGGTAGTACTGCTAGGTATTGTAGGTGCGCCACGTTTGCACGTTTGCCTGCACTACGTAATGTGTTTACCTTATACTATCGAGGCACCTGATTGACTGGACGCGAACGCATGACCTGGTTTTAGGTGAATGGACAAATTTGAAGGAAAATTTCCAACGTGAAAATTGTTAGAGTAATTTCATTGAAAGGTGACCTACGTCCAATATTTTTTTAGAACTTCGTATCTCAAAATGAATTAATAAATAATGCCGGATAACGCAACATCATCTGGCCCAAAAGTAAGCAGAGCCTGAATTATGACTGATTTACTACTCAATTTTTTTTTCGTAAATACATACATATTCTTAATAAAATAACCCGTAGTGGTCTGTCCGTCTGTCTGTCTGTATATCAAGAACCTTTTTGTCTTAAACGCGTGGAGGTATCAATTTATTTATTTATTTATGAATGTTTAAAATAGATATAACTTTACAGTTTACACTAATGCGTTATATCTAGGACGGATACGTAATATAATATAAAATAGAGAAACAAGAAACTTAAACAAAAGAAACGAAATCACAATACTTATCAATTACTTACATAAAAAAAAAACTTTCTTACTCTTACTTTACTATTCTTACTTAAACCTGGAACTTTAAACATACCTAGATATAATATTACTTAATAATATTGTTCTTACTAAAGTTAAGGCAAGCACGTTCAATCATCTTCCATTCATCCGCAAACACATCGAAGTGAGGATGCTTGGTGATGAGCGCAGTTAAATCTAAATCAAGTTAAAACTAATTTCAAATACTTAGGTACACGGTCTACAAATATTCAAGTCATACATTAAAATCAATGTTATCAAAAAATCCAATAAAAATGCCCTGGCGATCGCCTGAAATTAAAGCCGTTACATAGCCGTTACTATGGGTTACTTCCCGTTGACCTAGAATCATGAAATTTGGCAAGAAGCAAGGTCTCACAAAACAAGTTTAGGATAAAAACAGACAAACCATTACCATTAGGTTTAATTTTTAATAATATCCCAAAAAATCCGTCCTAGGCGGAATTTAAAGACGGGATGTGATAAGTGATATCAACATTGCCACCGGGTTTTCTCATCTACTGAATGAAAATCTTTGAGACTATTATATTATTTCATATAATATGTATAAGTAATATGATATTTATATTATATCATATTACTATTACATATAAAGCTTACATAATAGGGTAGTCTTTTAAAAAAGCGTATTATAATATAACTATATTATTGTTATATATAAGTTATATAACTAACTATATCCCTCAGACCGTTAACTGACAGATTTGAAACATATATACTGTAATCTTGAATTTTGCGTGGTTAAACTAGTTTTAAGATGGATCAATCAAAAAAGCGCTAGGACCAGGATGAGTTCCTTGCCAGTTCTTCTAGGACTTGGGTTAAGAGGAATTGGCACCTAAATTCACCTATATATAAGACGTTTCAAAGTAATCCTTGTAATTATATTGAATAAAAATATTTTATACTTTGACTTTGACTTCGACTAGCTGTTACGTACCTACATAAAAAGTGCCCTTTGTGCGTCTCAAGATACTATCTAACTCCCTACCAAATGTTATCCAGATCCTAAAAGGCTATCCTTTTAAGCAGTGAAAATGTAGCAAACAGACATATATGAGCGTTTTTGAATTTGTAATATACAAGATGACCTGATGACTTCATACCACTTAAAATTGATTAGATTGTAAACAGTATTGAGGTTTAACTAGCCTATCGTTGGTAGTAGCTCTGCCTTCTGCGCTGTAGGTTGAGGTTTCGATTCCCGCCCAGGATAAATATGTGATGAACACATGTGTTTGTTCTGTGTCTGTGTGTTATAATTAATCATAGTTTATGGATGTATTTAAAAATATATAAGTATTCTATCTAATCACCATAATATAAGCTTTGTATATATAATATAATAATAAATCTATATATATAAAAAACGATATGTGTATGTATGCCCCCTATAAACTGCGAAAAGGCTGGACCGATTTCGATAAAATTTTTAGGAAATCTTTAGATTGGCCTAGCAGGTAATCCTGTGAAGTTTGTTTGCGATCTGATAAACAGAACTTTTTTTTTGGATCAATCTAAATTGGTTTGGATATAGATTGTATCTTAAGAACGGGCATAGGCTACTTTTTATGTAAGCTACACTAAAGATTAATTCTAATGGATCGAACCATTTTCGAATTTTTACGAGACTAGCTAGATAGATTGTAAATTTGAAAGTGCCTCTGTCTGTCTAAACTAATAAGTTAAGTTAAGGGTTGATGGATGTACCTATATATACCATAGATACTATGCCTCGAAGCGCTAAACTGTTAAGTACCTACATCATTTTTTTTTATCAACATTTACAAGAACCAAGCAATGGGCCTGCCTGCTTGTTACATTATGGCAAATTATAAAACACTTTTCAATGCGCGTCTCGGTTAAGTTGGCACTTGGTTTCAGTCCGCAGCTGAGGCGGCTAAAATGTGATACAACAGCCTGAACTCGCAAAGTTGGTTATTTATCACGTCTGTTTAGTGTTTCGTTCTACCCTCAAACCTACTAAAGTATAGCCCAGCTTTCGACCGTTATTCACTTGTTGGGTAATAAATGCGATTTATACATACTAGAAAACTTTTTTAGAAGGTTGGTATAAGATAGATAGATAGATAGATAGATTAACACTTTATTGTACACAAAAAGAACACAGGAGAAATAATAGAAATAAAATTGTACAATGGGCGGCCTTATCGCTAAAAGCGATCTCTTCCAGGCAACCTTTGTATGGACAGGATAAACAAAAACAGAAACAGAAATAATAGGTATGTACTACGCAATAGACGCACCGATCAAAATAAGGCACATTGTTAATACATATCTATTTACATATTTTCATACTACATAAATAAATAATGTCGAACATTTCACACAGCATCACCTGGCCCCAAAGTAAGCAGAGCTTGTGTTATGGGTACCACACATGACTGATATATTTACTTCATATACTTTTTTAGTAAATACATACATATTATACATAGAAACACCCAGACCCGACACAAACAAACTTGCAGATCATACAAACATTTGTCTCGCGGCGGACTCGAACGAATCGAACCCGCAACCTTCTGCGTGTCAGCTTAGTCCACTGCGCCACAGAGATCGTCAAGGGGGATTACGTGAAAAGGGACGGTAATGTGTAACAGAAAGCCGGGGAAGCACGCGCTATTTGAATGCGCGATGAGTGCGCGCGGTGGTAGAGTTGGCCGTTAGATGGTACCAACCCATTTTCCGAGTGGATGGTACAGTCAGCCAACAGTGTCTGCGTGTGTGTGACGAGAAAGAGAATATAATGAGAATATATAAACGAATTCATATAACATCTTAACTTAGTTAAGATGTTATATGTTATAACACTATAAGGCTCGCTTTTTCTTTTATTTTAACTTCACGAGACCAATATTTCAATCTATTATATTTTAGCCTATTTCAGTCCGCGTCTATGAAACTCTGTCAGTCTGAACTTTGCTTATCTATAGATAGACAGATCTATAGATCTGACTGACTGGCTAAATCGTCATCCCCAACCCGAAAAGGCTGAAGCTAGAAAGCAGAAATTTTGAAGGTATCTTTCTTAAAGTTTTTTAAACTTACGCGATCAGAACACATTATTATAAATACTTACGGGTATTTATCGCGTTTATTTACCTATTTTTCCCGACGTTTCGACAGGTTTACACTCTGTCGCGGTCACGGGATGACTGGAGTACTGGAGCTACCGCCTCTGCGAAGCGGGGGCAGCATTTTTTGCAACTACCCTCACTTGTTTTTCCGAAATAGAAATGTCCATCTGCACACTCGGACGACACACAACACTAACCGTGTCCATTACGCATTGAGAAACCGGTCTACGTTGAGTACACTTAGCTATAACTGGATTCCATGAGGCAGAGAGTCTGAAACCGTCTTCACGATTGAAATTAGGATATTTCTTAATTTCAATCGCTTCCCGAACCATTCTCTTGTAATAATGCCTTTCATTACATAAAACTTGAGGTTTATGTAATTCAATCCAGTGATTGGGTCCTGAGTCCACGATGTGCTCTGCTATTGCAGACTTGTTTACTTGTCGATTTTTGACCGCCGCTATGTGTTCTTTAACACGTTCCGATACGTTAGATACTTCGTCATCTTGGTGAGTGTATTATCGATCTACACTCCACTCACCAAGATGACGAAGTATCTACGAACACCAAAAGACGTCGTACCTCTGCAAGTTCCTGGGGTTTACAAAATAGATTGCAGCTGTGGGCGTTCCTACATAGGCCAGACTAAACGCACGGTCGCGGAACGTGTTAAAGAACACATAGCGGCGGTCAAAAATCGACAAGTAAACAAGTCTGCAATAGCAGAGCACATCGTGGACTCAGGACCCAATCACTGGATTGAATTACATAAACCTCAAGTTTTATGTAATGAAAGGCATTACTACAAGAGAATGGTTCGGGAAGCGATTGAAATTAAGAAATATCCTAATTTCAATCGTGAAGACGGTTTCAGACTCTCTGCCTCATGGAATCCAGTTATAGCTAAGTGTACTCAACGTAGACCGGTTTCTCAATGCGTAATGGACACGGTTAGTGTTGTGTGTCGTCCGAGTGTGCAGATGGACATTTCTATTTCGGAAAAACAAGTGAGGGTAGTTGCAAAAAATGCTGCCCCCGCTTCGCAGAGGCGGTAGCTCCAGTACTCCAGTCATCCCGTGACCACGACAGAGTGTAAACCTGTCGAAACGTCGGGAAAAATAGGTAAATAAACGCGATAAATACCCGTAAGTATTTATAATAAGGTATCTTTCTTTTATAGCTAAACCACCCTTTGAGGCGAGGTTTTGCTGAATTCTTAAAGGAGTGAAAAGGGATGAAAACGTTTCTATGGAACTTTTTAATGCGTAGTGTGATTTGCTTAAAATTTCTTATAGATATTTAAAATTCAAATAAGTGGATAGTAGTATCAGGGTTTTTAAAAATAAACCTCAGTAAGGGGTAAATGGAATGTCAACGTTTTGGTTGAACTTTTAACGGGTGCTAAAAGATTAGCTTTTAGCTTTTTAGCAATTAGCTTGAAACTTGGTTTGGATACTTTGAAAAAAAAAATTGACATGTATTTCAGTGATTTTCGAAATAACAATTACAGTAAGGTAAAAGTAGTCAAAGTATTTGAATTGACCAACATGTCCCTTCCCTGTTTATTTATAGTCCAATCCGTCTAAAGGTTGCCTGGCAAAAATTGCTGTTAGCGAAAAGACAGCCTTTTATTGTAATATAATTGTTTTTGTATTTTTCTGTGTGGTATAGCAATGAAGAGTTATCTATCTTTCTATTGACTAACCATAAAACAATTAACCTAGTATATATATATAGTATATAAAGTAATCAAAAGCGTACGAAGTCGCAAGTAACAGTTAGTTGTTAGACATATTACAAGTCACTTTTATACCACACCACTAACACGTTCTGCTATCAATTTTATGTATCGAACCGGGGAAGTTGCCTAATAATTATTTCGCGGGAAAATTACTGTTATGGAAGAAATACGGTCGTGATAGGTCGTAAATAAACCATATTTGATACCTATACAAATCACAGGGATGTTTCCTCCCAATGTTTTCCGTCAACATTAAAAACACTTGTTTTGCGCACTTTTAAACTTTGGTGTTTAACGGATTGGAATTATCCGTCGAGTTTCACTAGTAAACATAACCCATTCGACTTTTGTAGGAGTCAGTAGCCAAGAGTTTAAAGGCTTATCAACGTATTAACAGACAGTTCAGTTGGAAGTAGCTCTGCCTTCTGTGCTGTAGATTGAGGGCTTGATTCCCTCTCAGGACAAGCAATTGTGTCTTTATTACCAAGTCTTTATTTTAGTTCAGTTGGAAGTAGCTCTGCCTTCTGTGCTGTAGGTTTAGGGCTCGATTCCCTCTCAGGACAAGCAATTGTGTCATGAACACAGGTGTTTGTTCTATGTCTGGGTGTTATAAAGTGTAATAAGTATGAATTTAAAATTATTAAGTATTCTGTCTGTCATCTGGTTATCATAAAACAAGCTATGCTTATTTGGGGCTAGATGGTGTTGTGTGCATTGTCCATCAATATATTTTTGAAAATTTTAGACCCACCTTTTATGTCATCGAGGAACATTAGCACGACGAACATGCATTGCCGTCATCCATCCAAGTATTGACCTTACAGAAAGTAGCTTATCTTCATTGATCTGTTAGAAACGACATAGTTAGTAATGTCACGAATAAATAACCAAATAAGTTACATAACTTTACCCCAATACCTTGCTCAAAACCGCCTTTACAAATTCTATAGATTCCAGCACTTGTGCATACGAAAATATGAAAATTGAGTTCCATTGAGATCCGGCGTCAGTCGAGGGCTTTTCAATCAGAACTACTCGCACAGAATAAATTATAGTTGTTGCCTACGGCCGTATGATTGGCATGTAGGTCAATTGGTTATTTTTTGCTTGGATGTGGAAAAATAAGGGTGTAAATAATAATTTTATGTCTACTCTTTTTGCGGTATGAAATCTGTATTTTCGTGTTCACCTAAACATTCATACATGATTTGGTTAATCGATTAGGTAGGTTATATGCTGCCATGCTTGACTTGAGATATTTGCCATCAAATAGGATGTGCCAAAAGGCACGACCTATTTGAAAAGCGATGAAAATGAAATTACTCGTAAAGAAAATGTAAAATCGAAAATTAAGATTCGTATTCTGTAGGAAGACAATATGTAATTTTGTCTTACTTCATAAATATTAGTGGGCCAAAGGCCGGGTTACGGGTTCGATTCTCGCTTCGGGACAAATGTTTGTATGATCTGCAAGTGTATGTTTCAGGTCTGGGTGTTTCTATGTATAACATGTATGTACACTACTCAACAAAGTCTAGGTCAGTCAGTCAAGGGTATTTTAGTTTATATATTTAATTCAACCTTTTTTTGTCTTAAATGTCATTTTGTCATCAATAGAAGCCTAATTTATTCTTGATATCTGTTTTGTAATAAAAAAAAAAGTTTGCAAATAAAATTTGAAATTTTAATAACAAAACGAAAATAGTGCCTAATCCGAAAAAAAACGATTTTCTGTAAATAACAAAACCATCTGACGGTTAAGTAAAAATTAAATGAAAAAACATTCCTTGCAGCTGTTTAGTAATCAGGATCTCCCAGTGCATTAGCCACGACTCTACATCGGCGTGACATGCTGAGTATTAAGTTATCAATTGTCGCCCGTAGAAGGCTCCATATTCTGGAGAGATGTGAAAAAAGTTCTTCTTCCTTGTTCAAATTTTGAGGAAGATCACTGAAAGCTCGTCTCCCGAGCAAATCCCATGCATGCTCAATAGGATTGAGATCGGCGGAATGTGCAGACCACTATAATACCGTGATATTGTGCTTGCTGAACACATTCATCACTTGCCTTGCAGTGTGTGCGCGTGCATTATCCTACATGAACACGAAATCTAGGCCGAACTGCCGATGGTGAGAGATGACCATAGGGTGCATTCATTCTTCCACCCAGGCGAATTCCAGCCCAAACCATGATCGTTCCGCCTTTGTAAAGATGAACTTCCTGAGGATTTCGGAGTCGACTTTGGCGACCACCACCAAATACGCACTCTCCTTGAATCAGGATGAAACCCGAAGCGAGACTCATCGGAAAACAGAACACGTGCTCACTGATTGTCGGTCTATTGCAAATCTGCGTTATCCCAAAATAAACGACGCCCTCGATTTCCACGTCACAAAGCTGAAACTCTTAATGGTCTGCGAGCGTGGAGATTGACTTCATATTATCTTTTTTGTTTGGTCACTGATAACCACTTGGTGCTGGGGCTGGAGTCTTCCTACCAACTGGTGAGCTGTAATCTGGGGCTGCGTTCTTGCAGCATTTTGCAGAAAGCAATCTTGTCTCTGGGTAGTGACCTTGTATCTTCCTCGGTGACGTTCGGCTACATCTCCTGTAGCCCTGTAGCGTGCCCATAATCAGCTAATACCGACAGCCCTAAGCAGCTCTTTCCGCTTTAAATGACAATGTGATATAACGCTGAGAGTTTCAAAAATGTCGGTAAGTCGGCGGTAATGTTTTTCCCAAGAAAATAAATCGATACATGACAAAAATCACTCAACACATTTTGCTAGCAAACCCTTTACTCTGCGACCAAGTTAGGTGTTCCCTCCTTATTTTTCAAAGGTTTTACTTTTTAGTTACAATTTTTTTAATTTCGAACCAATTATTTAATACTCTTTCAGCCCACATTTATAAATTTTAGAGGCCAGTACTTTTTTTACGAGTGTTCAAAAATTCGTTCAAGTAGTTTGCATTTTCACTAGACTTCGTTGAGTAGTTTTTTAAGATATGGTAACACTTTTTGTCCTGTCGTTAACTGTGGCTTCATTCTTTATAATTTTAGAATTATATTTACAAAAAAAATATTAAACATATGGACAAATATTTAGTACAATTCCGCTAATCTATTCCTAAAGAGTTACCTCCAAAAGAAATTCGACACGTGTTTCGCCTCTCCACGAGGCATCCTCAGGAACACTTGACTCACTCCGCACCCCGACGAAAAAACACTCTGCTCTGCAGACTTGTTGCTTCGACCAACGTCAGAATAAGACTGCAACTTGACGTTGGTCGAAGCAACAAGTCTGCAGAGCAGAGTGTTTTTTCGTCGGGGTGCGGAGTGAGTCAAGTGTTCCTGAGGATGCCTCGTGGAGAGGCGAAACACGTGTCGAATTTCTTTAGGAGGTAACTCTTTAGGAATAGATTAGCGGAATTGTACTAAATATTAGTCCATCTATTTAATGTTTTGTAATGGATTTCCGCGAAGTCACGCCTGAATCAATTATCTACCAAAAAAATACGTCATACTGGCCCCAAAGGCCAGAGGATGCTGTGTGAAATGTCCGGTATTATTTATCATTTATTATTATTATTAGTTTTGGAATCGACTATATAGATTTTCAAATCGTTTACACCTAACCTTGCTCTAATGTTCTGTCAGTAGCACCATGTCTAACTAGCACTTGTCCCTGTAATAAGTACTCCGTGCTTTTTATAAAAACGTACCGTAGAGAGACGAAACTCGAACTTTTGCCATTTTCCCGTTATTCAGCCATAAAATGAAATATTTCTAAATTGAAAAAGTTTTTTCAGAGCTGATGAAATTCCCTTGTAAATAAATAAACGCCAATTTCAGGCTCAGTTAATTTCCATTTAAATGGGCATAAACGAGATTCTCCGAGTCCTGAAATAACATTATTAATGATGTTCTAGGCAAAAATATCCTACGTAGAACCTTTTTAGATAAACAATATATTAAGCACTTATTAAATACCTATTATTGTGGTTTAAATTTTGAGAGTTTAGTTAACTATTTAAATGAAGTAAATTGGACGGAAGTGGAAGCCCCAACCGCTGCCCATCAAGTGGAAATTTTCGCCACCGCGAGCTCTGAGGTGGTGAGAGGATCAGGTACAGACGCTATCGTTATCGTAAAGCAAGCGTAACTTGATCTGATTTTTAAAGAGCTTCGAATACATTAAAGTAATACAAAATCCAATTGAAACTGACAGTTTTTTCATGTTTTTTCATTGGCTTGAGCCTTGAGCTTGAGCTTGAGTTCTTGACATTCTTAACAGTTCTTGGCAGAAGGTTGCGGGTTTGAACCCGCCGCGAAACAAATGTTTGTATGATCAGCATGTATCTGTCTCGGGTCTGTGTGTTTCTATTCATATTAGGTAGGTATGTATGTTTTCTCAGAAAAAATAATAATATATCAGTCATGTGGTACCCATAAGACAAACTCTGCTTACTCTGGGGCCACGTGACGCTGTGTGAAATGTCCGGCATTTTTTATTTATTAAACATTAGTGCTATTCAAATAGGTATACGCGAAAAGTTTCCTGTGATTGAATAGAAATTCTAATTAAGAAACTCACAGAAACATAACTCAATTAGAAAAGGAATAATTATTCCTGTGCTAATGACACCGTCAATTAATTAAAAGCTGACGGGAAATTACAAAACTGGAAAATTTATATTAAGTAAGACAGTTTACGCACGGTGAAGGAAGAAATTATGAAAAAACCGCCCCTAAATTAAAAACAAAGTGTCGTCGTAAATTAATTATTTAAGCTCATTCCTATTTGGCCCATTTCCAATTCCATTTGATGAGACAAATGATACTAAAAGATAAATGGCCACAAGCATGTTGAAAAACGCACAGTGAGGGCTTCCCAAGTCTGGAGGGTCAGGAATAACCAGTGTTCAGTTCCCTAACCTATTCAACACCACCATGTTCTTAAAAATCTAGTTAAAACATGTTATAATTTTCCTTGAAATTTCATCATATATATCTAACTATTTTGAAAACATTTCTGGCTTCCCTGAACAGCGTGTCTCTGTTAAATAAAGCCACTTTATAGTTTAATATTTATCAAATATTTGTATTGAAAAACTGTTTAAGAAACCTACATAATATCTTATGATTCTCATAACCTACATAAAATCCCCCTTTGAAAGTTTTCATTTCTTAACTTTGCGCGGGTACAAATATGTATAACCGTGCAAAATCTGCTAGGCCTGGGCGTCTACTCTGCGTATCGATATCCATATATCGATACGATAAAGTCGATGAAATATACGTCGAATTCAGTCGAATTGACAGATGTTTCAATGTAAAATTCAAATTTTAGTACTGTTTGTTATGGATTACGATATCGATTGTCAAAAGTAATGTCGGTCGTTCCATCCCCTCAAAACGATGTAGCTAAGATTAGGATTTGGCACAATTATAGACTCGATATAAGAGTAGGCTCTAGTACTCCCCCTGATTAGGAGTCGACATAAAGACATGGCAAAACTATAATTGTAGCGAAACTATTGTGGACTTCAGAACCCTAAAAAGCCGCCGTTTATTACCTGGACTACAGAGCCTATAAATGTTTTATTTGTCTCATTAAAAGTGATTTAATTGTATAGGAACACATACTAGGAACACAATAACTTGTCAGCTATAGCTTGGATTTACTTAATTTACTTTGATGCTAGAAACAACCTGATGCTAGAAGTTACGGTAGTACGGGTGGCGTTTCTCAAACTACGTCTACACTAATATTGCAAAGACAAATGATTCGATTTTACTAGAAATTACGTAGAAGAACGTATTGCTAGAAATTTGAATGCAAATTTTTCGCAAACTTTTGTGACGTTAATATTGTGACTGATTGAATGATAGAAGCAAGTAAGTTATTCGTCTCCGCTAGGGAAACCTTACGTTGCCGCGACCTATTGCAAATCTATTTATATAAATGCCAATGACATAAAGTCGCCATAAAGTATCTTAAAAACGGAATCACTTGAAACAAGCTCTGTCGATTGGCTAGTGAATTAGTAACGCGAGAACAACCGAAATTGTTCCATTTACTCGTCTGAGTGGGCACGACAGAACCTAGGACGATTTAGATTCAGGACACGATTTTTACAGTAGCTAGGCTGGTGTTCACTGTTTAATTGGCTGCTTTACTTCTGCTCGTTTTCTGCCTTTTTATGTGCTCAGTACATTGTAAAGGGATCTCATTAAAACATTCATTCAAGACTCATGTTCAAATGTAATTTTTAAAGGCAACTGTGATATTCGAAAATAAAAAGACGTGTCCAATATACTTGGTTTGTCATACGACTATATGTACATTCACATTTGAAGCAATTAAACATTTACGGACTTACTTATAAACGCTTCTCAATTTGAGCATTGCCTTAACACTGCTTTAGAATTGCCCTGTCACTATCTTACAAAAAGGAATGTACTTAATACAATTATTAAATTTAACAGAAGTTCTGATTTGATTAACTTTTGACATAAGTAAGGCCGCTAGTTGCAAGTGGACGTTACAACAATAATTTGTGGCTTACAGAAGTTCTAGCTAAACCAAGGTCATCCAAAGGTCATACTAAGACGTGAAGCTTACGTGAGGTGTGTCGTTAACTAACCGTTGGGCCAAATTAAGGCGTTTTTGTAGAGTTAAACAATTACAAAGTCATTTTGTGACATTGCTTTATCAAAATTGTAATAATTGTGTTAAAACGTAAAACGAAAGTAGTATGTAGTATATTAGTGGTACTGGAAAAATTTAAATCACAGTGAGGACAGTGTCATTAAATGACGATAATAATAATTTATATCTATTGTTAAACCTGGAGAGACTCAGGCTCTATTTAAATCCATTCGTTAAATAGTCAAAGCCACTGAGTAAATGTGTTTGCAGACCCTTATCTCGGCAGTGTGTTTAGTTACCCGTTTTTGCCTTCTTGTAAAATGATCCTTTGATATCTCTTTGTAACGGACAGATAGGACATTACTGAGGACGCGCCTTCTAGATTTACGAAGGAGGTTTAAACCAACATCTTGAATGACAGTATTTTATATCATAAATATAGCTAAGTACTTTCTTTTTACAACTTAATCAGCAATTAATCATACGGCCAATCTAGATGGTCAGATGTGACGTAGCCTATGACGCTTGCCACAGGAGCGTTAACGATAATAGGGTAGAGGGTAAGTCCTGTCGAGAGGTTAGCTGAAGCCATCGCCAGTACTAACACTGACTTTGCGAGTATTCTAGAGTGGATTAAATTAAACGGCCTGGGAGTAAATCCATCTATAACTCAAATAATTATTATAGGAAGCTCGAGAATAATGTCTTGGATTAGACTGGCTTAGCCTTTCGCGAGTTTTGTTCGACAACACTGTCATAGAAATTAGTGAGGTGGTTAAAAAGTTAGGTGTACTCATGTATAGGCACCTATCCTGGGAACCTCAGTTAGAAGCAGTTAGCCGAAAGACCTTTGCTGCCTTTGCCTTTCTGAAACGATTGCAAAACTTTCTTCCTACGTCCACCGAAATTGCGCTAGCGCAATCATTGTTGCTCATTTAGATTATGCTAACCTTGATTTACCTAAAGACAAACTCAACAAACTTGAGCAACTACAAAATGTTTCTATTAAATTCATATTTGGCTTGCGTAAGTACGATCACTTTTCAGAATCCCAAAATAGACTTAAGTGGCTACCGATTCGTCTTTGCCGGAATGCTCACATACCTTCTCTTTTTTACTCCATTATTTTTCTTTCTTCCACTATGGTTTACCTTAAGAAACGTTTTCAGTTCCTCCATCTTTCCAATCCTTGATCTTTACGTTTAGCATAAAACTCCTGCTCATACATCTAGTTGCTATGGGAGTTCTTTTACATACCTTTGAGAAGCTTTGGAATGAACTCCTTGTCTCCATCCGGTATGCTAAATCCTTACTTATATATTCAAAAACTTGGTATACCATCAATATCCCATCTATCGATAATATCTCATATTACTCTCATCTATTTAGTTTGTAAGTTTTATGTATTTATTTTTATATATTTTTTTTTATGTGTCTTTACGTGTTTGCAGTATTTAGTTATATAATTTACAACAAGTCTAATGTTTGCAACAAGTTTAATGATCCTTCCCATCCAAAGGTTGCCAGGTCGCAGAGATCGCTCTCAAGCGAGACATTCCGTACATTTCTATAATTATTTTTGTAAATAAATTGTCTCTTGTAAGGTGAACAATAAAGATATATTCTATTCTATTTTCATATATTCTTTACCCAACAGGCAAAAGTCCTGGAACGTGTGCATTATGAGTAAATTGCACCTTATAAAACTCTTTTAATTATTATGGTATATGCTACTGTATTTTTAATAGCATGGACAGAGGCAATTTGGCTATTGTGCGTTTAAGGCTGCAGTCTTGCAAAATTCACTCGCGGCGAATTATTTGCGCAACTTTGTATTTTTTTCTAAACAAAAGTAATGAAATCAAATGAAATGTTATTTGCACGTAAATGATCACAATATAAGTAATTGCAAATTTTTTTTTAAGTGCATTTAGGTGGATTATGTTAGGTAAATCAAGCGATGAATACAGCTCTTTCGCGCCTAACCACATTTCGAGGTATGTTTGGGTACTTGCTTTATCGCATTAAACAATTCATTTAAACATCTGTTCAGCGCATAATTAGCTCAACATTCTCGTCTTCAAAATGCGCTGATTAGTTTTTTCTAATTTTCTTTTATTTTCTTAATTCGGAGGTCACAATGTCATCAAAATTCTATGTTTTTATCTCTTAATAAACGGGTTTTTTCTAAATAACAAGGCATTGAATGTATATAATAATTAGATTATTTTAATGCCAAGAGTTTAAAAAAGAAAATACAAAAAAAAATGAAATTATATCGCCTTACTCTAAAAATAATGTTAATTTCTAAAAATCTACGAAAATGAGTTTATAAACAAGAATTGCGAGGAAAATTCCTTAGTGGCCGCTCGCTACACGGTCGGAGCGTTCAGATGTGTGGTTCACGACGAATTTAAATTGTTCCCTCTCGCTCTAACAAAGCTCTTGCTCTAACGAAGGTTGCGCACTGTTATGTATCTAAAGTTGCTCTACTTTATTATTTTTTGTATATAATATTTGGAGTGTTTTGTAAATATTTGTGTTTTAGTAATCGTTTTTGTAAATATTTGTGTATCAGTAATAGTTTTGTAAATATTTGATTTCAATATGGATCGTAAACGTAAAAAATATGCTTGTACGAGAAAAAAGAAAATGGGTTCAAACGTAGAAGTGATGAAGAGAAATAGAATCCAAAGGTATGTAGAATTGTGTACAGTATTCATTTATGCTATGTCATTTGTGTCATTTTCATAGTTTTCGAGGGTGCTAAAGCCGAAATTGAGGTCAAAATGTAAATCAAAGATGGCGGCTCCGAAAAATTTATTTTTGTTTTAATTTCGTCAAAATGTGTGTGTATATTTTAGGTGTTTATGTAAGTATGTATCGCTAGTCTAATATACTTTGATCAAATTAATATTCTGATTGCGATTTGCGTGTGTGTATGTTAGTTTCCTCTAAACTCCGTTATGGCTGAATTAATAGAGATAAAATTTTATATGGAGGTAGCCTGAGACCTAGATTACACATTGGCTACATTTTCGCAGCAGAAGAAATCGCAGGGTGCTGCTACGTAATATTATGATGATTTTTTACTAACACTTCTGAAAACTCTTTTAAAAATATGACTTATTTATTTTCACAGGCCCCCTTCTGGCCCTCGTCAACCATTGTCAGATGTTAGCAACCTGCCAGAAGAACCAGTGATGATTGAAAATATTGACAGAACTGAAAATGTAACAAACTCAAATAAGAAAATGAACCGGAAGCGAAAATTTGAGGAGACTTTTCCTTTTCGCCGAATTTAAAAATTTAGTAAGGAAACGACAACCACCTGACGTCGTGACGTATTAGTGACGACCAACAGCTACAAATTGAATATGAAACAGAAATGACCAATGATGATAAACTGTTTTGCATAGAAGGACGCAGAATCGTATCGATCAGATATTTTTTAGAAATCTTGAGGCAGATTGTTGATCATATCGAAAAATCTTTTGGATAGGTATAGAAATCTGAAATGTATCGGTGAGCGACGTAAAGGTTTTATATCAAAACTGCGTTTCAAGTGTGAACTGTGTAATTCCGAATTTGACATAAACACTGAAGATCCGTCTAACACCTGTGATGTAAATCACGGTATAGTTACAGGTATTATTAGTATTGGCTGTGGGTTGGGAAATTTGAATGAATTAGCAGGTAACTGATATACCTGGTATGTCAAAAAATGTATACGCTATAACAAGCACAAAAGTTTACGAATGGTTCCATAAGACGGCAGTAGATGAAATGGCTAAGGCAGGTATTGAAGAGGCTGAACATGCAAAATAAATTAGCAGTGTCGACTGTGAAGGTACACCAATGATTGATGTATTAGCTGACGGGTGTTGGTCTAAAAGATCCTTTCGTAATAACTATTCAGCATCATCTGGTGCAGCAGCAATAATCGGTGCATTCACTGGTAAAATTTTATATCTTGGTGTAAAAAACAAATACTGCATAGTATGAGCAAAAGCTGAAAACTAAAAAAAAATACCAGCAAATCACATATGCTATAAGAACTATTCGGGTAGCTCTTCCAGTATGGAGTCAACAACGCTTGTTGAAGGATTTGGTAACTCTCTTGAAACTCATGGTTTAATATATGCTAGATTAATATCAGATGGTAATTCAAGTACTCATAAAAAAATATTTGAAAGGAATCCATATAAAAACTGCAAGGTACAGAAGAGTGTAGAAATCAGAAACTGAGAAATATTTGTAACAAACTGAGAGCGCTTACTAAAGATACTCATATTCCTATTCAACTAAGGAAACTTTTAACTAACTTCAAAATCATTAAGTTACGCAGATACACAGTGCGGGCTATAAAGTTAAGGAAACACGACGATGTTTCTGACAGTAAAAAAATTTTTAAACTTCGTACAGATATTTTGAATGCATTACACCATTCTTTTGGTAGTCACTCTGATTGTGATGATGCTATATGCCCCGCTACTGACAAAACTGACCGAAATACGGCACTTGATTTAGCTAACACAGTTTTGTGTGTGAAAATGAGTCAAATTGTCTTGTTTTTAGCTGCAAACGCTAAAAGTCTCATTTTTGACGTTGATAACAATCCTGCTGAGACATTCAATTCAGTGATTGCCAAATATGTGGGGGGCAAACGTATTAATTATACACTTACACAGGAGAGGTGTTCCGCTTCAGTTATTTCCTTTAACACCAAACAACCAATAAACGCTATCCATAAATGCATATTTAGTAAACCTACTGGCAAATACACAAATATATATGAGGTACAAAAAGCGAAAAGAAAAGTTTACAAAAGATCATTTCGAAATAAAATCCGTAGAAATATGGATGATCCAGATTATGGACCGAAAGCTCAAAGTCCAGATATGACCGATGAAGATTTTCAGATGACAAAAAATGATTTTCTTAAACAAATGGAACTTTCTGACCAACAAAGAGACGAACTACAGAAACAGACGGTAGACCAAAGTTCCAGTCAAGAATGGTTAGATAAAAGAAAAAACAGATTAACCGCGTCTATATTTGGTAAAGTATGTAAACGGAAAGAAAACATTAGCTGCGCTCCTTTAGTAAAAGCTATTGTGAAACCGCAAAACTTGTTAAATGTCCCATCGATCACATATGGTACAGATAATGAAAAAACAGCATTGGCCCGGTTATCTCTGCAAGAAAATGTTACAATTGTCTGCTGCGGTCTTTATATTCATAAAACACTCTAATATTTAAGAGCCAGCCCCGATGGTATTTATAAAGACAAAGATGGAAAAACAGAACTGGTAGAAGTAAAATGCCCATTTTCTGCAAAAAACATGCAAGTTGAAGAAGCTATAACAGCAAAAAAAAATTAATTTTGGAAAATATAACAAAAAAAAAATACGTTTGTGATTGACAAAAACAACGATTATTATTTTCAAATTCAGGGCCAATTAAATATTACGGAGATGGATATGTGCTTATTTTCCATATGGACTGGAGAGGAGTTCTCAATGAAATATAAAAAGAGACCCTACGTTCTGGCACGACAAAATGGTAGGTCCATTGTCAAAATTTTATTTGCATTGTCTGCTTCCTGGTCTAATTTATTCCCGCATTGCACGCTCGATGCCAATAAAAGACCCGCCATATATCATGCAAGCTATAGAGAAAAAAGTAAAAAATAACAACAACGCGTCCACGTTTTCTGCCCCAGACCCTGTCGTACAAGAAAAGTAATTCCTGTATAGAGTAATCGTTACACAGAGCTACTTATAGTTTGAGAAATAAGAAACAATAATTTTGGGTTTTGTAACTACATATTTCATGAAAAATAATAATAAACTTTCTTCACATAAAAATATGGAGTATTCTTTTAACCTTAACAATAACGCTTCACACTCGCATTCATAGGCTCCCGCCACTATGATTTTCTATGTCAGAGATACTTCAGATCACACAAAAACACGGACAACTAACACCCATTAAATAGATGGACAAATATTTAGTACTATTCCGCCAATCTATTCTCAAAGAGTTAGACACGTGTCGAATTTCTTTGGGAGGTTGCAAGTGTTGATTGTGTGTGCTTGCCGTTTACTAACGCTTTGCATGGCTTTTCAATTGCGGGCGGGAGGGAGGTGCATGCGTCTGCATCGTGCCTAACTCTTTGAGAATAGATTGGTGGAATAGTACTAAATATTTGTCCACTTATTTAATGATTTGTAATGGATTTCCGCAAAGTCACGCCTGAATCGATTATCTCACTAACACCCAGACCCAAGACCCCAACCACAAATAATATAATACTAACATACCCCTACCATTCAAATATAAATAAATGTTGAATAATTCTTAATAGAGCAACTTTCGGACCCTACGCTAGGTAGGATGAATGCGGGGAGTGCGGGGAGCTTACGTTCAGACGCACGGCGCGTTGACTCGCCGCACGCGATTCTTAAATTGTGCAGTAGAAGACTAGGCCCTTAATACTGTATATTAACTTATAATGGACAACAAGTATTTTTTTATGCTATTATAAGTTCAAAACACTTTGCCTTAAGCAAGAGTAATCATACTGAATGATCATTTTCTCTTGTCTCTGGTTATTTACACTTGTCGTGTCACTACTTATTTCGAACCAGTGTGGTGAAACGATTAAAGTGCGCTTCAAAGGCTCCTTTCGTGCACTCGGAACATGTCTTGAACTTTTTAGTTTCTACGACTTGAACTTTTTTAGGTACCCGCTTCCTCTTAATGTTTTCCTTCAACGTCTGAGAGAGTCAGTACTCTGAAACGTGGAAGGAAAACATCAAGAGGAAACTCTTGATGTTTTCCTTCCACGTTTCAGGTTGAAGGAAAACATTAAGAGGAAGCGGGTACCTAAAAAAGTTCAAGTCGTAGAACCTTCACGCATAACACAATTTTTATAATCAATTAATCTTAATCTTACTGTTCAAACAGTTTATGCGCTATACGTATAGCGTTATATGTATAGCGCTCATATATTTTTTTATGTAAGTTTTTAATAATATCCCTCAGGCACAGTCCTCAGCGACTCTTATGCGATTGAGTTTTTGGAGAAAATTCAGGTCTTTTGGGATTAGTCGAGTAGCAATGTTTCATACCCAAATGATTATTTCAAATTGTACGGATCGGCTACAAAGTTCAGCGGCTATCTCTCTCAAACTTGAATGAGGATTTTCAGTCATTGTTTCCTTCACTTTTAACTGAAGTTACAGTTGAAGACATTGATAAACTACCAGAGCGAGGCAAATCTTCCATCACATCTCGACCGCTTTTGAACGCGTTGTATCACAAAGCACGTGGTTTTGATAATGTCGATCATTAGGAACTGATTACAAAACAGTGAAGTAAATTGTTTTTACGTAGCTGGTTACGAACCAGTTAGTTACCAAAGTGCCTGAAGCTGAAATTCCATTGGCGATGCAAAATTTAAAACAAACTCTTTGTTATGAAATTCGCAATACACACAAGATGTGATCTAACTAAAAACTGCAATGTTTTCAATCTAAATAGCAGATGCGACTTAGACTCCGCGTTTAATGGAAAGCAGTTGTGCCAGTCTAACAACAAAAAAAACAACAAAACATTGATTTTGGAACTATAAACAAATCATCCATTCCCTAAACTTTTTTGACAGAACATATTCACATAATTTACATTACATAAAATTACATTAAATCACATTATATTTTTAATCGGTCATAAATGACGGAGTTCTTTTTCTAATTTCTTTTATGTTTGTTACCTCACAGGTAACAAACATAAAAGAAATAAAAACCAAAAATTGAATTTAAAACCTCCTCCCTTTTTGAAATCGGTTAAAAAACCAGAGGAGTAGAAGTCACCCAGTGAATTATAGGTAGATTATAAGTACAAATTTACTTTTAACGTGGGCCCTTTACGGGCCCCTAAGCGCTTATAAGTACGTTATAAGTGTAATAAATAGTGCTCTTGGGATGGTTACTAATCTACCACTTGCGCGTTGAGTAAGTTTTTTTTAAGAGCAAAAATGAAGTCGTTACTAAAATCTAATTTATTAATTAAATGAGGGTACACGAGGGTGTTTTGGCAGGCTAATGCAGCTGTGTAGAGAGGAACTGAACTGCTGAATGCATTTTTTGCACTGAATACATTAATACACTGCCATCATTGTTTATATAATTATTGGTTCCCTAGCGAAAGGTAGGTCTGTCTAGTTTAGAATCTAGTGCTAGTGCTGCCAAAATTTTGAACTATAATTTGTTCGGGATTGAAGGGTTAACTCTTTTACAAAACATTCATTAGCATTAGTTAAGTTAGCCTACAATACATTGAGCGATCGGTGCGATAAACTTGCAACAACACGTTACAATAACTACGTTGAAGATATAGAACATAGAATAAGAAATAACCCGAATACTTTTGGTCATTAATTATAACAAAAAAAGGTAATACAAATGCTATACCTAATATAATAACCGATGGTCAAGTTAGCTTTTCAAATGGTTTAGATATCTGCAACTTTTTTGCTCAATCTTTTTCAAAAGTATACGATCTGACTAACGGCCCTAATCATAAATAAACAAGGGACAAATATGTGTGTGCATACCGAGTGCAACCGAAATAAGTAGTTCGGTGTTGTCGGGCGTACATATTTCAATAAATACGGTTTTTCATCAATTAAAAAAACTGAATATTACCAAAGGTGCCGGGCCGGACGGTATACCGCCAATGTTTTTAAAGAAATGTTCAGATACCTTAGCAACACCATTATCCTGTCTGTTTAATGAGTCATTAACATCTGGAGTTTTCCCAACTAGATGGAAAACAGCAAGGGTTATACCTATTTATAAGTCAGGTAATAGCAATATTGTAACAAATTACAGACCTATTTCTATTCTATCAACCATGGGTAAGGTATTCGAATCCCTGGTCTGCCCATTTATTCAAAGCCATTTTCACAAGTTTACAACGGAATACCAACACGGCTTTGTAAAGGGCAGATCTACTGCAACAAACCTGGTCACTTTCGTTGAGGGTCTTTCTGAAGCCATAGATAAGCGCAAAGAAGTTGACGTCATTTATACGGACTTTAGTAAGGCCTTCGGCCGGGTCTCCCATGCATTGCTTGTCAGAAAACTGTCGTCATATGGGCTGACAGGTAATCTCATATTTATCGCATCGTTCTTTTTCTGTCGTGGTCAATGGCTTTGAATCAGATTTTTTTAATATTCATTCGGGCGTTCCACAAGGATCCCACTTAGGACCTATTTTATTTAATATTTTCATCAATGACATCCCAAACTGCCTCGCGTATTCTGAACCAATTCTATTTGCCGATGATAAAAATCTTACTATACAATACCTTAGTACGTAGAGTCCCAGAGTACTGTCCTGTAGTATGGATGCCTCATTATGCTACTCACATTTTAAAAATCGAACGCATTCAAAAACGTTTTTTGCGGCATTTGGCATATGTGGATAAAAACATAAAACATTGTACTCATACGTGGACAGACTTGAGTTTTTCAAAATTGCATCTCTTGAAAAAAAAAAGAATACAATTAGACATAATCTTCCTGTATAAATTACTTAACAATAAAATAGATTGCCCACAACTACTACACAAAATACGTTTTAGAGTCCCTCGAAGAATCCCCCGCCGGCCCATCCCTCTCCTACTCTCACCACTTCGCACTACAGTCCTTGGTAGCAACTCACCCATCCCTAGAATCAGCAAAGCCATCGTTAAATATTGTGATTCGATAGATATATTTTTGATAAAACTCAATAAGTTCCGGAAGTTCTTAACTGAGAACTTGCCGAATACTATGTCATAACTTAACGTTTTCTAAGTTTCTGGTTCACTTTATAACTTGTTTATTTCTAGTTAAAATAGTTCACATGTACGTAAGTTAAGTTAATTTAAGTAGGTACACTATTTCATCTAGTTTCATTAAGTTATAGTCTCTTAATAATATGTATAATTTTACTTCTGCATGCAGTGCTTACCTGTAATTGGTTGTGCAATTAGCATTAAGTATTATAATGCTTTTTAAGCTTTTAAGGTTGTAGCAACCGTTGGTAAACCAAATAAATAAATAAATAAATAATTAGTTAATCACAATCTCACCTGAAAAGAGAAACAAACTAAATGAAGTGTAACGCACTTTTATTACATAATATATATCAGAACTTAACTTTGTCAATAATACTAACAACTAGCTGGTGTCCGCGACTTCGTCTGCGCAGGAATAGTACTTCGTATAATTCTAACGGTTTTTGCAGCGCCCGCCAGAATACCTCGCAGATGGCAGAATTTTTTCCTACTTACTTTAAACTTATCGTTATATTTTTGTACATTCAAACAATATCTCTATAAATTATTGCCTATGTATTATTCTGACGTATACGCTACTATTGTAAAGTTTCTTTAAAATCCACACAGTAGTTTTCGCGTGAAAGAGTAACATACATACATACAAACTTTCGCGTTTATAATATTAGTAATCATGAGTTTTTGTGATTAGACGACTAGGTACAATGTAGAGCTCCTGCCATTCAATGATGGCAATTACAAGAAGCTTTGCTGAAACTTTCCCGTCTGAAATTTTAACCGTTCTGCTCGGATTAGGTCAAGAGTTTCGGAATTCACAAAGCGAAGTAGAATAAATTGGTCCTCCTTACTTGAGTGGTGAAATACCTTTGTTTTTGTGAATCGAAATTTAATAATCAAAGCTTTTGCAATATGGACAAAAACAGACATGATCACGAATGTTACCCCCAGGCTTAGCTGACAAAGAACTCAGATCTCTAAATATTTTAGAGGATTTCGAATCTCTATATTTGCACATGTCCACATTCTGCACCGAGAGAATGGAGGACGTCAGAACACCAAAACGTCTTTTAAGTGGCAAACCCGACGGCCGCAGCCCCCTGGAAGACCAAAGCTCAGATGGATGGTGTGGAGCAGAACTTAAGAGCAATTGGAGTGAGAGGCTGGAAAGAAAAAGCCAGAAACCGAATCGGATGGCGGAACTTACTTGACCAGGCCAAGGCCCACCGGCGGCTGTAGCGCCCTAGATGATGAGGATGACATTCTGCACAGAATTTAGTATTCCGTACGTGACTGCAAAACCGCCGCTAATAGACTGTAACTATGAATTTATGTACATTACTAAGTGTATTGATTTCCTCGATGCAAAACACTAGGCAAGCCATATAAAACATAAAAAACCGGACAAGTGCGATTCGAACTCGCCCAGCAAGGGTTCCGTACAAAATTGTAGATTAAAATTAAAATTATTAGGTACCTACCTATACATATAAAAAAGGTTTTTTTCTTTCTCCGTCAAAAATCGAAAACATATAGTTTTCGATTTATGACGAAGATTTATAATCATAAAAATAAGGAGACTGTTCTGTAGAACTGAGTATTCTATTATTCGTTTTAATTTCCACTCGATAAAGAGTCTTGACAGACAGACAGACGGACGGACAACAAAGTGATCCTATGAGGGTTCCGTTTTTTTTTTGTATCTGCCCCTTCTTTGTTTTATAGTCGTACATCTAAAGGTAGCAGAGATTGCTGTTCATTGTTTTGTTTTGAATTGTGAAGTTATTATTTTACTAGCTTGCCGCAGCGTTGTCCTTGTGGTACCTACGTATACATATTATATTATATTCTAGTTCACATTTATAACTATGTTTCTAAGATGTCGTATACACACAGATATGTGTAACACACAGGTTAAATTCTGCACACAAAGAGGCTCGTTGGTGTTGGTATTTTTTATGGACTTGTCTCGTCACTGTCCTTTGTAGGGCATAGGCACATATCAACTGACGGTAATTTGTTGGTTTATTGTAGCCGAAAAGTCGTGAGTCTGTTGATGATACCTTTAGGTTTATCGACGTGTTTTAACAACTTCGTCCTTGACAGCGAAACACACAGCACTACACGCTCGTTCATTTGACGGCTTGGCGATCCAGTAGTAAGTGTACCCATCGCGTAGCTCACCGCTCTCTGCTATATGAATCTCACTTATGGCAGCTATATCAATGTTGTACTTTGTAGTTCCCTAGAAATAAGAACGATTTTCGCTGAGAATAAAGGTTAGTTAGATTGTCTAAAAGAGTGCCGTCATTCCAGGTGGCAAAGTTAAGGGATTTTCAAGGAGAAAATATGTTATAATTATTCTATTTGTTTTTTAACCACAGTAAAATTGGTGCCCGATGACCGCGGCTTGCCAGTGTGAATGTGGAGACGGACTTTTTATAGATCACTCCTTTGTGTTGAAGCAGAGCGATTCTTATAGGTTTGCCTAGTCATCAGATATGCTACCGAACCTGTATCTTGCTTCAATCCGATCAAACAGCGACGACTCATCTGACCGCCCATGTGCAGGGATATAGCTGAGAACCGAGCACACTTTACTGAATTCCCACAACAGTCGCCTTTCGCAATAGAACAGTTTATTTCAGAATCTCAAACCAACACGAACATTATACGCGTGAATATTTTAAAGTGAGTTAGCAGGTGCGCTGGTGCGCTGGTGCAAACTCTATCTCTTTTACTAGAACCAGAGGTATGGCACAAGCGGTAGTAGGTAGGAAGGATGAAATAGATTGGCCACCATAAAAAAATCCTGACAGCAGGGCGTCGCAATAGCGCATCCATATTAGAATCAAGTGCATCTATTTGGAACCGTCATGAAATTACCTATGCCTTTATGATAGAAAAAGTACAGAAGAGGTTAGATTAGATTTATGGACAAAAAATTATTCGTATATCCTTATATCCTGCAAAGTTTCTTCAAGGTACATTGGCTTTTAATTCATTTGAAACTAGAAGCCTTTCTGATCAGCTATTTATATTGTGTCGTATACTACGAGGGCAACAAGAGTGCCCAACTCTACTGAGTGAAGCTACCCAACTGTCCGTTCCTGAGAACCGTACTCGCTTTAAACCTGGACGTGGACTTTTTTTGTTTTGTGTTTCTATTTTTAACGCATTAGATAGTTTGTTTAATGTTAAAATAGGTTATAAATAAACTGAATTGAATTGAATTGAATCATGTTACCTCTTTTGAATCGCTGCAGTCACCAGTAGCAGTTGCCTATCGACGATGCCCATCTCCTGCGCCGATGCTGGTATAGGTCTTTCGTATCTTTCCCATCTCCAAGATCGGTTGCAGGTTGCTAATGAGGTCTATATCCCCTGGTTTGATTTCGAAGTTTTCCGTCTCTTAGATGGGTGATAGGCCAATGGGAACAATGCTCTCCTCTGCGTTAATATATAAGTATAAGTAGCTAGGATGGTTCCTACAACATTTTCTAACTAAGCTGACTTATAAGTAGACTTATTCGCGGAAAATTACGCAAAACTTGGAGATTGCAAAGTTGTGAACTAATCCGACCGCGTGAGGCTTTAGGCTTATTGTTGGCTAAGCCGTAGCCAGTTTGATGTTGTTCTGTTTTATCATTCTTACTGACCAAATAACTATAATACCAAAACGTTCAAGGTTCAAGTATGAAAAAATATTAGTCGAATAAATTTTGAGGAGTCGTAGGTTTTATTTTTATAAATTTTACTCTTTCCACTCACTTTCCTGCAATCTATTAGAGTGATTTCGTAAAAAGGAACGGAAATATGTAACAGGAAGCCGAAGAAGAGCGCGCTATTTGATTTGACCAATGAGCACGCGCGGTGGTAGAGTAGGCCATCAGATGGTACCAACCTATTTACCTGAGATATCAGATGTTACACACATACTGTAAGGCTCGCTCGTTATTTTATGCAACTGTGTCGACAAACACGCGTATGGCCCATCTGATGGCGAGTAAAGTAACCGCAGTAAATACCAGCAAAAGTATCACCCGCGCTTTATTTTCATACAAAATTTAAATCCCTTCAGCGCTCACTTGTTGGTTCTATGGTACTCTACCACTCTAACGCTACGGACTACTTACAGCACTGTTTAAAACGTGGACATATAACAAACAGACAGAAAAATATGAAAACATAATTTCAAATTAATTTGATAAAATAAAGTTACCCAACGAAATATGAGGACTGTCCAAACAAAAAACTGCACAGGTAAAAGATGGTAAAAGTCCCGACAAATCTACCCTAATTTAATATCCTGTAGTGGATGCCAACATACAAACCCGGCTTTGGTTTATTTGCAAAGGAATAGCATGAAAACAATTGCGAACAAGCAGAGTGCACTTTTAAATGGAAAATGTCGGGTTTGAGAGCTATAAATTAATTAGTTCTGTTTTATGGACTGCTGCTATTCCAGTACTGAATTTACTTACTAACAACATACACTTACTCGTACTTTATCTGAGGAACTGCTTATTTGGACGTTCTAGTTCGTGGACATTCAGCACAGTACAGTACAGTCACAGTCATCACAGCGGTATACCTCATCTTTTTATTTGTGACATCTAGGTGACATGTAGGTTGTGGGTTCAATGCCTTCCCAGGACAAACATTTGTGTGATGTTTGGTTTGGTTCTGGGTGTTATAAAGTATCGTAAGCATTTATTCAAAAATATATTAGTATTATATCAGTGGAGCTCTGAGACAGCGAGAGGGCGCCGTGGCAGACCTAAAAAGAGATGGCGAGAAGATCTCGATACCATTGACAGAGCTTAGAGCTTTTCTCAAAACGGAGCTAACTAGAGAGATCAAGGAGAGGCCTTTGCCCAGTAGTGGGACACAATAGGCTAATCGTAATCGTACTTCACTCATCTCGTTCCCATAGTACAAGCTATGCTTAGTTTGGGGCTAGATGGTGTTGTGTGCATTATCCACCAGTATTTATACAGTGCCTGATCTCGAAAATATATAAATTAGAATCCAAATCTAGATCTTATTTATTAAATTGGTGGGCTATCTTGGGATCGGACATGATGAACGTTTGTCAAACGTCACACTTGCGTTTCCACCAATCGGAACAAACCTCAAAACCTGATTTGTTAACTTAATCAGTCTAACCAATGTTACAAAACAAAATAATAGGAACTTAAATTATTGCTAGCTTAACAGAAGAATTCCACTGACAGATATGACAGAATCTTGTGACTTAAATTTACGTAAAGTGTCGCCTTTCGGTAACGTAAACCAGATTTTATTCATGACGTACTAAATTAAATATTTTTTCTCGTTTTATTTACTGATGATGATTCACATACTGAATGTTTTATTCAGTAATCTTAGCGAAATTTTAATCAATAAATTGTGACTGCATAGCACAAGTATGGACAATTGAATTATAAGTGTACTAGCTGACCCGGCAAACGTTGTTTTGCCATATAAATATCTCGTAATTTTTTTTTTTCTAAAGTATCCTATGTTACTTCTAATACCTCCAAGAATATGTGTACAAAGTTTCATGATGATCGGTTAAGTAGTTTTCGCGTGAATTGCCATTATAGGAAGAAAAGAAGATCTTTAACCACAAACAATGAAAGAACGAGAGCATAGACAACGCCTTTACTAACTTTAAAAATAAACTTTATAAATAATCGTTCTCAACTTGTTGCGCCATAAGTCTCGATTCGACATTCGAATTTGTTTGCATTTAAGTCATGGAGGTCACGTAAAACGTCTTTTTAAAATAAGTAGTATATGAACCGTAGGTATACAAGAAAATACCTACCAATATTCAAATATGACGTGAGTTATTGCGACCCAAATAAAAGCAACCCCAAACGACATGATGACCACAAAAAACCCTACAAAAGGGCCCACTCCGATTCAGCTGTTTATTCAAAGGATTATTTTATTCAGTAAATTCAAATAGGAATACGTTTCAATTTATTAATTGAAAACCATTTGAGGAGCCCCCGGGGACCTTTTCTGTTTTGCTTCTAAATCATAACTTGGGGTGGATCGTGTTTTTCCTATTAAGGTCAAACCTACATAATAGTCGTACTTCAGACAGCATATTTTTTTTAATTCTCGTGTTCCCGATTTGAGGTGCTGAATTGAAAATTAAGGCTTGTTCAGATCATTGGAGAATGGGTGCTTCTCTTCCAGGTTTACAAAATTGATTTTGGATAATGATTTTTTATTTTATCATGGATCGACCTACGTTTGACCACGACCTCGCCTGGTGGTAAGGTCTACGTGAAGAGACCCAGATTGTAGTTTTCAGGAAAGACGACGGCAAAGTATTCCAAGCCTTGGTTGTACGCATTATAAATGTTTAAGCAAAGCGATTTGTTTCGTAAGGGTGGTGTTCGGGTTTACACCGAACACAGCAGTTATGCATTTTTGCCTTACAAGCAAATCTGCACAATTGGCTGAGCAAACCAGTGCGCTACCATCAGCTGGCCCAGCACCGCGTCACTCATAATCATCTAACCTTAACATTTTATATCATTTATATTTTTACCAATCTTTATTAGTCTTTATTAGTCAGTTTAATATATTTTTCTAACCTTTCTAGTCTGGTCAATTTAGACATTCGAAGGTGCATAAAATCCCAACAAGCTGAAAATCAGTAAAATTGTTCAAAACATAATTATAAATAATATATAAAAGTTCCCCATCATTCCCGTGTATGGAAAAAAAATTATTCAAGGTCAAAGGTCAAAAAAATGAGTTTTTCGCGATTTTCAGCAAAACGGTAAGTTTAATCATAAAAGTACCTTATACAAAAATTGTAGATCATAAAATTAACTATAAAAAATGTATCAATACTTTTTTTCCTACGAGCCACCGTTTCTGAGATATAACGATTCAAAAAGTTATAAAGTTGTTGTCGTCACAATATGCTCACGTTTCCACGCCACCTATGAGGTAGTGTACTTCTTGATCTTCTTCTTGTTCTTCTTCTTCTTTTGCGTCAATAAATTGCGTCAATAGCGATGTATCGCATGACACTTCGTCGGAATCAAACGAATCCTCCATTGTTTGTGATACAACATTAGAGCACGACCGGCCTTGACAATTTGTGCATGCCAGAGAACAAAACAGTCCGACTTTTTTGCAACCACATTTAGCACTGCATCCCTTTTTGCAGTTGCAAAAAATTGTGTTCAGCAGTTTTTCCGGCGCAGGTCGGAGTAAAGTTTGAACTGGCTCTAATATATTGTTGACCAACTTCCAACCCCAGTCTGTAGGGTCTAGCTGATAACCAAGCCACACTTGAACTTGGTAATATACCCGAAAAAGATGTAAATGAGCAGCAACTGAGGTTGGAGGAAGACAAGCTAATTGAACTTGTTTTTATTTTTAGTATTTTTAACGAAACATGCATATCGATGCTTATCTAAACAGGTCGTTTTTTTAGGAGCTCCGTACATAGAAAGAAGAAAGCGGATGCCGTTGGTGATAACTTCTTGTTGAGTTGAATTACTCTTTTTAAAAACTTCAGCACATTAAACTAAATCTTGTTTTTCAAATATTTTGAAAACTGCTGTTTATGAATAATATGATTTGTGTTGATAAACGTGATTAATATTTATGAAGTAAAATGTAGTGTATATATAATATTAAGTGTAAATATATATTTTATGGGTTTAATAATTATTGTGTAGGAAAGTCGCCTAGATAGTTATAACTTATGTATATTTTATATTTTAAATATAAGTTACAATGACCGATAGAAAAATATTTCAACATATAATATAATATAATAAATAATATAATATATAATATATATATAATATAATATAAATATTATAATATATAATATATAAGAACTCTAGAGATGTATATACGTGGCGTACTCATGCATATTATGACGATAACAACTTTTATAACTTTTTGAATCGTTATATCTCAGAAACAGTGGCTCGTAGGAAAAAAAGTATTGATACACTTTTTATAGATAATTTTATGATCTACAATTTTTGCCTACAGTACTTTTATGATTAAACTTACCGTTTTGCTGAAAATCGCGAAAAACTCATTTTTTTGACCTTTGACCTTGAATAAAAAAAAATCCATACACGGGAATGATGGGGAACTTTTAAATATTATTTATAATTATGTTTTGAACAATTTTACTGATTTTCAGCTTGTTGGGATTTTATGTACCTTCACTCTCATATATTGGTCTAGATTGACTGGACTATTCCGTGTACTTGTGTGAAGTCCGATAAAACACACTATTATTACAGTGAACTTTGGACTTCTCATTTTGTCTCCACACCAACTACCAACAACACCAGTAACTAAGAGGCCTAGAACTCCCACCATACAGAATCCTAGCATTTTACAGGTGGTAGACTGACAAGATATGGATGGTACTGAGCAGTACGTCTGCTTCTCCTGTAGCACTGCTGGGCAAAGATATCCCCCTTTATCTTTATCTTCCACTCTTTGCGCTCCAAGGCCACAGTTTGCCAGTTTGATTCGAATGCATCCACATCGTCTCGCCATCTTTTCCTGGGTCTCCCGTGTCATCTGCAACTATCGGGCACCCGCTGTGACGAGCTTCGCGCAGCGGTCTGGATGCAATCGAGTCACATGACCAGCCCATTCCTCGCACTCCGCTATACCCGTTTTCGATGGGATTTTGGCATTTCAGACCCTATCTGTTCTTAAAACACTTTGATCCTTAAAACACTGGATATAGCTCGTATAAATAAATTCGTTTTTAGTTTTGTGTCATTGGGTAATCTTAGCGGAATTTTAATTGAATTCTTAACAAAAGGGTAGGAAATTGAGCTCTTAAGTGTATTATGTTGTTTTGTGATTTGTCAGAGGAATTCAAGAAAAGGTCATTCCGCGACGAGATTAAGAAATAGACAATACATCACAATATATATATGAAAATGTGTTATACACTCACAAAAATAGAGATGGGTTTCAGCAAAATAGTGGCCTTCATAGAATCAATACTAGGACCAGAAACAATGTATAAATTTCTAGGTTTTGACTAGAAAAAGTACATAAATCCTTTTTTGGGAACACGGTGCGCTTCCTCATAATATCTTTGCTTTTTTTTTTAAACTTCCTTGCTTTTCCTTTCTTTGCTATAATAAGCTTCCTGAAAATGCATCTAAGCTGCTTATCAGGATGTTTAAAGCTTACATAAAGGATTGTCTTTGGAAGAAAGCATATTATCAAATAAATGACTATATTATTGATCATATAGTCATCATGTTGCTCTGCCCTCAGTCAGTTAATCGACACAGTTTTTCGTAGTTAAGGTAGTTATAAGATGGACCATGCAAAAAAGCGCTAGGTGCAGGACGAGTTTCTTGCCAGTTCTGCTCGGGCTTGAGTTAGGAGGAATTGGCATCTAAATTCACCTAGTATGTAAGACGTTTCAAAGTGATCCTTGTGATTGTATTAAATAAAGTATTTTTTGACTAGACTTGACTTTCCCTTAACAGTGGTTTAGCACTGACTTCTACCAAAAACGTCAACTTTAAAGCTTCATCTAAATTAAGCGAATTTCTGTATCGAAACTTTTCAAGAAACCTCCTAATATCTTTCAAATACCTATCTAACGATATGCCACACGATGTGGTAGAAAAATAAAAAATAACCCTCACTTTACATGTAGAGGGGGTATCCCTAAAAAACTTTTTTTTATGTTTTGATTTCATAACTTTGTGAGGGTCACTAATACGTATTATCATTCAAAATATCATGATTATATTTGCAATCTGCGAGCAAGAGCTCTGATTAGAGGCGAGCAAACATACAGACGGACATAGCGAAACTATAAGGATTCTATAAGAATAGTTTCTGGCCACGAGTACCTTTACAAAATTCGTTGCTATACCGTTTAAACATACGACGGACGATCTCGCACGGTAAGCTGCCTAAACTAAATACCTAGCTATGTACTCGTAGGACGATTAGTGGTTGTAAAGTTGCCGTGTAGTAAATAAGCACGTTCGGTTTATGATAGCAAGAAAATTACAAGTCGATCGAGTGCACGGAAAACGCTAATCAGACCAGCGCCACTTTATTGAGTAGGGAACAAGTTATAGCCGGAGAAAAGGTTAGAAAAATATTCATTTTTGGGACCTAGGTATATAGGGACTAAACTCGAACTCGTTCAAGAGATACATTGATAGAATTTTGTTTAAAAGAGTCAGAAATCAAATAAACATGTTATTGCCAATTTCAAATCGCAGACAATATGAATTAACCGACAGTCGCTCTAGGGTAGATTAATGCTCGTCGTTCATTAACCACCTCAGTACCAGACCAGCATCGCCTCTCCTCACAACTGAAAAACAGACTGTAAGCTGTACGCCACACACTTTATATTTGATTTTAATATGAATATAGAGTGGACAATGATCGCTTGCTAGTTAATACTATGCCCCGGGCGGGTTTCATGTAAAGTGCGGTTAGGTGTGGTACGTCAAACCGTCATCACGAGAGGCGCAGGCGCCGGGTTCCATTCTCTACGCGTCCTAATTTTTAATATTTATATTTATTGTATGATTTCTTGTGTTTTCAATGAATAATGTATACATTATTGTAAAATTTTGTAAGTTCTCTTCATTAAGAGGTATAAGTTTGAAATATTTTTTTTAAACGAAGTTCCTTATCGCACGGAACGCATTTGGCGGATGGGGGCTAGGCGAAAAAACGTATAAGACTTTTCCCCCACGAATTTCCGTCACGACCATTTCTTTAGTGTAGACGGTTATCCATAGGGTGACACGAATAAATTAATTAGATGAACGAATGAACGTATGAATTAGATGAATTAGAAATTAATGAATGTACAATAAAATGTTTTTTTTCACAACTCGATAAAATATATAAATTACGAAATTTCCTAACATTCCTTTAAATTATTCGCTACTTCTGCGTTTCATTTAATTGCTCTCAGACGCTAGTAATTCATTCCTTTGAATTTGTTAGTCAATAATATAATACGTTTATCAATAATAATATTTTACCATAGGAACTTTGTTTCAATCGAGTTTTCCACGACACTCACGCGTTTTTTTACGAAACCGACAATTGACATGCAAAATGACAGTTGTAATCGTCTGACTTTCGGTTAATAGTTTTTACTGAAAGGCGGCCGACTAAACCGACTTTTAACATAAAATTACCGACTGATGACAACGTAATTATTCAGTGTCTTGAAAGCTTGTGACTTGAGCCATGTTCCGAATAGCCGTGCAGTTGTCTGCATTGCGGGAAATTATGGCCCTCGGTCATAGAACCAACACATGCAAACTTATCCCCGTTAGATTTTATCTCTAACACTTGAGTGGTTTTCACGAAACTTGAATTGTCCACAACATATTCATAATTGAGGCTTCATAACTGTATTACTAACATATGTAAAGTCGCACATAGAAGGTAACTTCCCAAAATTCTGCTTTGGCATCAGAATATCAGATAAGTCTGGTAGATTATACAGCCATTCGACCTTTGTTTACAATGAACGTATACATACTTGAAACGAATACTTTCTACCCAAAACTCCACTAAATACGCTTTATTTTCGAAGCCTGCTTTTGTTATTACCTAAATAGATTGGTTCGTTATTTCACAACATTGTCAACAGATTTTAACGAAGACGATAAACCCAAACTTCTAACTTCGGTAGATTCTAACTCTACTTAAAAACAACCGTTTCGTGAAGCGCACATTTTAATGCCCATTCAAACAACGGCCAAGTCTGATGGAAGTTTGGAAGCCACAGAATTTTAATCCACGAAGGACTTATAGCAAAAAGTTTCGATCGTAAGGTTTCATTTGATGTGGTGATCCTTTTAACATTTCAATTTCGGAACGTTGTGACTTGCAAAATAATAAGCCAGGATTGCGATAACATCTGACATTCCGAGTTCAAACTTGGTTCCTATTCGAATACCGCGGTTCTTATTCAAATAATAAAAACTAGCGAGCCTTACAGTAGTCGCGTATGATGTTTAAGGTCTGACGTCTCTCTTTAGTAATCATAATAATAAAATAACAATATTATTATGCAACAATACAGGCAACAATATTATGTGTATAAAATACATTAACAAGGACCCATAGACAATAAATACCTTATAGACTAACATACATATACATATCGACGCTTGAAAGGCAATAATTACTAAGCGACATACTGGCAACTTTACACCAGAGCATTTGAAATTTTTTTTTTTAGAAAAAATTTCGTCAAAAATCGCATATTAATCATAGCTACTCGATTCTAACGAATTTTGAATGCAGTTTAAAAGCTTTCTAAACTGGCATTTAAAGATTATGAATTTTCTCAATACTTTAAGAAATACTGTCGGTTAGTAAAATTTTAATCAAAATCACAAACAGGTATACATTATTATAAAACATGTAAAATTAACTAAACACCAGTATTTTATAATTGTGTTTGAAGCAAAATGATGCATCCAGAAACAATAAAAAAAACGGTAGATAAAAAATTACCAAACGACAAAATATATCCTTTTTAGGCAGGTAAATATTACTACTTTACGTTTTTAAGTCCATTGTATTTAGGTAAAAAGTACTAAATGAAAATTAATACATCATTAATGTGTGTTAAAGTCTTAAATGACGAGAAAAAAAAATTCAATCGTGTAAAATTTCTTAATCAATGTTTATAATCTTGGTATCGCATGGCAAAAAATACTTTATGTTTAAAAGCATTATTTCGAGTCTAGGCAAAAATTACTAAGTGTAAAAAGTAAAAATCTAATACATATATACTAAGTAAAAGTTATTCATAAATCGGTAAAATTATAGTCGCTTGGACGCCGAAAACTAAGAAAATTTGTTTTTTTTAGAGTTACCAAGCGACAACAAACTTCGTCCTAGCGGTATGAGAGTAGGACCAATCGACGCAGATTTTTTTTCTGATTTCAACGATATATAAAACTCAATATCGCCAAAATGTCGCTTGGTAATTATTGCCTATATATATAAACTTATTAACTACACAAAAAGTCAGGGCACTTTCGTAAGCGGAGCTTCCCTATACCGTCGGTATACAACTCCTGCTGACCAAAAGTCGCAGGAGCAGGAATAAGCAACATTAACATTATATCCGAATTAGTTTATATAACAGCACATTTTATATACATCACTGTAGGTTAAACACATAGCTAATACGTCCTCCTTCTCTACTTCCCTTTCTCTTCTCGTCACACACACGCACACACTGTTGGCTGACAGTACCAACCCCGGGTTGGTATCCGCTGGCTGCCAACTCGACCACCAAATCAAATAGCGCGCGCCTCCCCGGCTTCCCGGCTTCACTCCCGTCCCTTTTCAAGAAATCACTCACACAGATTACAGGAAAGCGAGGGGAAAAATAGGTAAGTATACCTTATACTTCTTAATTGACTGCAACAATGTTCTTCGTTTTGAATACTCTTTTAATCTAATTACACCAAAGCAACCGACCGACGCGACATTGAAAAAATACGACATACCTACATACATAAATGTGAATACGACAGTGAAGCGAATCCTAAGAGATGGAAGTGTGTATCACGAGAATGTATAAAATATGGAGTTCATTAGAGGCAGTTTGAAAGTGGTTCCGGTGACAGATAACATGAGGAGTAATAGTTTAGCGTGGTATGGACATAATATTATGTGGGATGAATGTCATCTGACGACAAGTGTGCTAGATCTATTTTCGAAAATTGCGCGGACGGAAGAGTATGAAATTAAGCACACTTATGGTTTATATAGACGAGTGCTGATTGCTAATATTTTTTTTAAATTATGCATAAAATACATTAAATTAAATTAAATTATGGCCAAATTTCGACCAATGGGCGACCACTAGTATGAATAAATGAGGGATTGTGTGAAAGACGACATGTTATTATTGTCTTTAACAAATAGAGTACTTTATTACATAGTATAAAACAAAGTCGCTTCCCGCTGCCTGTCTGTCCCTATGTATGCTTAGATCTTTAAAACTATGCAATAGATTTTGAAGCGGTTTTTTAAATAGATAGAGTGATTCAGTAGGAAGGTTTATATGTATAATACATGCATAATATAGTAGAGAAACACTAAATTTTAGAGGTTTCTAAAGTGATGTCGTAAATAAACACATTTTTTTTCGCTTACATTGCAAACGCTGGCTGAACCCTACGAGATAGATCAAAGTATTGTACCACAGTATTGTACACATTAAAAAGGCCGCGATGGTATATTTGTATTATATGTATTTTATGTAAGTATGACAATATATTTAGTATCAGTATTGAACCCGTGCGAAGCCGGGGCAGGTCGCTAGTTACTTATAAAGTAAGAAAGTCGTGAGTACTTATATGACAGCTGAAAGAGGAAAATGGAAAAAAGAAACATGTTGTGCCAACCTCACTTAGAGTGGGGTAAGGGCAGGACGAAACTGGACTTTTAAATTATATTTTTTTTTCATTCCAACCCTTAGTAGTAACTTAAAATTCTAGACGAATGCCTAAGAGGGCAGTCAGAACCATTTGGGTAATAGCAGTAAATTGTACCTACCTACTTATTTTTATTAAAAAAAACCAAGTCTAGAACAATTTCTTTAACCTCATCTATATATATATATATGAGGTTAAATATATATATATATATAAATATCTAATACCTTTAAACAAGCAATTCTTGTATCTATATATAATCTGAATCTCGCAAACGGCTCCAACAATTTTCATGAAATTTAGTGTACAGGGAATTTCGGGGGCGATAAATCGATCTAGCTAGGTTGAATTTTTAGAAAACGTCGTTTTATCCGTGTTTTATAGGTCATCCAGGTACTTACTAATAATACACTGTCCCGTTTTCAACAGGCGTAATACCCAAAAAAATATTCCAGTACCTAAGTCATTTAGATTTACCTAAACATACATTTGCTTTATCAGAAATTTAAAATACCTGTACAATTGTTTGATTTTTTTGCAAACCAACATGTCAGCAGGAATTACGAAATAACATCAAACCAAAACACTGAGTTGAACTTGGCTTAGGTATCTCTTAGTTATTTGCCCGGTTCTTCCGAACCTAGCTTATGATAGTCGAAATCAAATAATAGTAAAGTTTACTTAGTAGTAGATGCTACCTGTTTTACGAGAGACCGGTCCTGAGATGGTTTTGTAATAAAAGCTAACACAGGTCACCAGAGCCCGAAGCAGATAACTCAAGTAAAAATGGCGTTTTGTCGAGGTTATCTCATAATTATCGCAGCTACGTCCAAAACTTCCTAATGAGAAAGTTTTCCCCAACTTCGGACTTCAGAAGTTTGAACCTTTTTGCTAATACAATCCAACTTCTATCTTTGATCGATAGATAATTATTTTATTAGGTTTGGAATCACTTAGATATAATTCCTGGATTTGCCAAGACTGCAGTCTTCACCAGAAACATATTGGCACCTGAAGGTCGTAACTACTAGATAACGAATTAAATAAATTATTGTATACGCCTCGGAGACACCTTCTTAAACTGATCTGGGAACCGAACGCGGTAGTTTTGAACGTTTGAACCAAAGCCAAACTAAATCTAAACCTAAGTCAAAACGATATTTTTAACATATTTCGTACCGCGTTAATCACTATAACGGAATCGATTTAGCTCTAATTTGGATTATACGTTGATCAAACGTTGCGGGATCGCGTTATTTATTATTTTTATAATCAAACGAACGTTTTTGATTTAGTCCTCCTAGCAGTCTGTAATAATTACTAGTGGTAAGCAATACTAGGTAGTTCTAAATACAAATTTGTTCGATTGGTAAAATGAACGATTAAATCATTCAGGAAGAATAGCGAATAGAATATTATATTATATTATATTATATTATATTATATTATATTATATTATATTATATTATATTATATTATATTATATTATATTATATTATATTATATTATATTATATTATATTATATTATATTATATTATATTATATTATATTATATTATATTATATTATATTATATTATATTATATTATATTATATTATATTATATTATATTATATTATATTATATTATATTATATTATATTATATTATATTATATTATATTATATTATATTATATTATATTATATTATATTATTTCTTACCTCATTGTTCATAGATACTTTCCTAACTGCCTGTTTCTATTGTATTTTCAATTTCCGTGTGTGTATATGTACCAAATAAATATTTATTCTATTCTATTCTATTCTATTTAGATTAGCCAGATCCAACCCTTTGACAAAAACAATCCGTTCAATGGCAATTACGTTGATAAATAGTGCGACCGGTTGCGATCGGCTACCTATATATATATATATATATAGATCATTTAAAATGGTTCTTAAAAAAAAATTGTACATGTGAAACAGTTGAACTATCTAAGGAGCGTTTAAAACGATATATAGATAGCTCAACTGATCCAGATCACTGCCAGATGGCAGCGTCCCTAAGACAGGTAGATACAGGTTAGTATTTCACATGCATATTGAACCTGTAAGCATATTTTGGTATATATAGATTTACTTTTTATGAAGACAGTTTAATTTTGTGAGGATAGATTTCAAACTTTTGTCTTCCAGCGAGGTATAAGCAGCATTTGAACACCCACCCACAAAGCGTTCAAAACTCCACAACTAGAGACTGCTTGAATGCTTTCTGTAAATCCTGCTTAGACATTTTGACATTAGCGGGCTTACTTTCAACTAAAGGTCTTTCAACTTCTGTCAAAAGTTCTGCATTCATTCTTCGTTAATGGCATATATCTTAATAAAGTCACAGTATGTCAGAAAGTCGTATCTTGTCGTCCGTCATATGTTATTTTATATACAACAAGCTGAGTTAGCGACTTCTTCCGCTCGTTTTAAAAAGAAACAAAATTATCTAATTGTAAATCTAAACTATTCTCGAATCCACTGGAAAACACAAAAAAAATCATCAAAATCGGTTCAGCCGTTTAGGAGGAGTTTAATTACAAACACACGCACAGAAGATTTTTATATATAAAGATAAAGATATTCATATAAAATATTTATACGGATTATTTTTGTTCACAAAAAAACCCATAGCTTTTATTCCAAATATTCTGTCTGTCTGTCCGGATGTACGCCTCTACAGGTCGCATTTCTCAACCGATTCTCGTGAAATTTTGTGAGCAGGTTCTATAATTATATAGAATTTAGTCAATTCAGTTTTTGGAAATTTAAAAAATAAAAAAAAAGAATACATAAACGTAATAAAAGTTATATTTCAGTGATTTCGAAAAATGTCCGCGCGGTCTTCAGCTCACAGAGCCACTAGTGTAATAGACATAGACACTCATTTATTTGTTACTCAAGCACACACAATCAATACAAACAGAAAAATATATTGAAGAATAAATAAAAGTGGTGAATACAGAGAGTATGTCATGTATCTGTGCGCCACAGTAACAAACAGTTCTCGACTAAGCATAATATATGCCTCGCCACTTGGAGATAGCTAGACGCTGGTATTCTACTAGACACTTCGGTGCCTGGTAGCGAAAATTTCCCCGAAAGGCCACGGTTTTCTGTTTGCTAATAGTGCAGCAAGTTTCTCGTAGGTCTCTAACTATGCTACCATTACCTGAATAATGCCTTCTCTACTAGCTTCTACTACTTGCTACTGGCACATGCATTTATACTTGTACTAATAAATATTCAGTACATCTCATATTATCGTCTTATAAACATCAGACATGAACATATTTATGTACCTCCAGTCTTTATATTTATTTGGTTTCTACTCAATTGACAACATGTCTGCAATTAACATCAGCCTTCCGTAACAACAATTTTATTTTTATATAACAGATAGCTTCCTAGAGAACAATTCAAACTTTCTGAATTTCAACTAAATTACTTAAATTAATTGCAGCTTATAATCCTTTTTTATAAAAAGGGATTGTCATGCTACATTACCTCTAACCAACTCAAGATACCATCATAGGCGTTAACAGTATTACAAGTTATACTCGTCTCTATATTAAACGGTAGTTTTTGCACATGCTCTGGTGCGAGGCAGTCGTTACCTCAGGTAGAACGTACCTTCATATCGCACAATTGAATTCCACAGCCGGAGGAAATCCGACTCGTTATAGAATAAATGGATTTCAATTTATTCCTTCAATGGACTGTGATTGGTAATATGGAGTAGTATAAAATGCTGGTGATCTTACAAATGACGGGGTTCTTCAGAGATTCTGTTCGAGAGAAAGTTTTTGTGCTATACAGTTGGAAGACCAGGTTATTGTGCTCGGAAAATAGATCATTTTTTTCTTATTGTGTCACTAGTATTTCCTAACCAGTGTGGTGAAAGGATTAAAGTGCGCCTCATTTCCTCCTTTCGTGCACTTGGCACATGTCTTCAAACTTTTTAGGTTCTATGACATGCCGGTTTCTTCTTCTTCTTCGTTAATGGCATGTGTCATAATAATGTCAATTTTGCCAGTGTCAAGTGTTTATATTGTCTAAGTATGATGTCACAAAGTCTTATCGTTCGTCATTTGTTATTTTATATAATATTGTCTTTCATGTAATATAATTAAACTAATATTTTTTCTTGATTCATAAAGAAACAGAGTTTTTATTCTTAATTTTCCCGAGTCACTAACTGTAGCTTTATTTATATGTTGATACGTGAAGCAAAAACTTTGTACCTCTTTTCACGAAAATTCCGCGGACGAAGGAGTATAAAATTTCACATTCATAGTTTATAGAGAAGGAGTGTAGAATGATAATATTTTTTTTAATTATGCATAAAATATACATTAATTATTGATAATGTATGGTCGAATTTCGACCGGTGCGCGACCACTAGTTTAAATAAAAACACCAAAAGTACATATATAAGATATAAGAGAGCAACGTTTGCTTTGCACGGCAATCATAAATAATCACACCGGTTTCCTGACGATGGAAAATAAGATAACGTCAAATATGACACTGACATGACTATTCCTACCAGTTTTCGGGGAGATTTGACACGGATTGATGTTATCTCTTCAACTTACATCTCACTTTTCCAAACATAAACGCCAGTTACAGTAGGTGTCTGGGAATTCTCAGATAGATACACGTTGATAAGCAAGACACAGGGAACCCTAATATTGGGGTTTATATTAGTAGACTGCTGGACTCAGTGTTCGTTTATTTTGTTTAGAAAACATTGATGAGTATTTTCACATATTTTTTTATTACATGATATTCATTACTGCCTGTCTAGTGGTTTCACCTACCATAGCCAATAAAGGCACTCAGGGATAATCGAGGTACCTCTTATCGTGTCTCTAAGAGTTTTTAGAATCGGTTCAGTACTTCCAAAGACCAAACAAGTTACAACCAAACAAGTAAAAATAACGAATTTTGCCTTTTTTATTTTGGGCGGTTACAACTTCACAAAAAATATTTATTGTAATAATTACAGAGATTAACAATGTTACGGATAATTATTGATAGATGGCGCTAACGGCCACCCGCGGCTTCGCCCGCCCCGTTCCCGTTCCTGTTCCCGTTGTTTTTCCGGGATAAAAAATAGCCTATATCCTAATCCAATCTAATAACTCTATATTCATTTCAAATTTCATCCAAATCCAGCAGTTCTTGAGTGGTGTACACCTGTACACGTGTACACTAACACGACTTTCTTTTATATACAGTGGTGGTCATATAATTAAGAACGCTGATATAAAGGGAAGATTTATTAAAACTAAGACGCAAAACTAATTGCATGCAATTTTTTATTTCTCTCGGTATCGTAAAACTTTTCCATAATACCACTGTATTCATTGATACACGATATGATTAGCTAAAAATAAATAGACAAACTTTTTACACTACTGTTAAACATACTATTCCTATTTACTGGCTGGTCACGTAATTAAGAACATTAAATAGTTTATACCTTTACTCAAATTTAAATAGAGAACACTCAGTCGATTTGTTACTGTTTGTATAATTTTGGCGCCATTTAGTGCTGTAAAAGATTAAAAGTGATTGTTTTTTATGAAAAAACAATGGGAAAAAATAAAAGTTGTGATAAATCTACAATGGAAATAATAATAAAACATCGCCGGAAGAATTGGTCTTATAAAAAGATAGCCGACCATATGCAATGTTTAAAAACGATGGTTTTCCACGCTTTAAAGCATTTTGCTACGTATCAAACTACTTCAAATTTTTAAATTTTCTAAGCTACATATTATGTGATTTTTAAGTGTCATACAAAAAAATTCCCGAGCAGTTTAATAAATCTTTCTTAGTTATTTGTCCAGCTTCAGTACTATTTAAATGGGTTACTTTGGTAAAATAAATAAAATCAGAAAAAAAATTGTTTGCGATTTTATTCCTTATTCCTAAGCCACGTTGCTCTATTAATGTGGCTATTTTATTACATAACTAGTTGCTTCTCAGAAAGTACACATCTCTGTGTATGACACGATTTAAATAAAAAACTTCTATAACTTCAAATCGTTCTTAATTATATGACCACAACTGTATATAGATTTGTATAGATAGAGAAAGCATTCATGTCTCAGTAGTTTTCTTCTACTGCAGGATCTTCACGTATCATGCCACCTGGAGGCACGGATGAATGAAACAAGTTTTTATAAGCCATGGAGACGCTGCTCTCTAAGTGTTCTAGATTAGTTGAGCTATCTATATGTACATACGTGTGTTTCAAAAGAACGTGACCACTATAAAAAAAATTATTAACAGTTAGTACACGGTTGCAAATGTAGAATCAAAAAAACAAATCAGTTCTCACATTCACTTTGCATAAAGCGCACGTTTCCCGTGATGAGTTCTGCGTATGCTTCGTACTATAAAGCAGTATTCCTTTATACATCCCAAGGGACATAAAATGGCACGCGTTCAGGGAAAATATATGAAAAATCAAAAGGCATTCGTGACCAAGTGAATAAACCGATATTTAGAAACAAAACATGCGACATGTTTTGTTTTGACCTACCAAAATGTGGCAAAATAAGAAAGACGTCCGCTGAGAATATATGGAATACTATTTTTGAAAAATCCACGTTTATCTTTGCGATCTGCACAAATAAACTGAAGAAGGGCAAAATATATCTGTAGCTAAAATTGGAAAACGGTTAGTGGAGATTAAATTTAAATACCGAGGCACGTTAAATTAAATAAAGAAACTGCCTGTTTCATAAAATCACGTTGAAATAATTACGTTTTAAAAATTAAAATGAAATTCAGTCGGGTTTCAGTACTTTTTTTTTATTTTACGCTTTTTAGTATTTATAATTTTTCGAAAATCTTAAATACCACCACTTTTAAGTCACAGACAAGCAAAATATCGAAATTTCATGTACTTAAATGATATATTTTTCCAGCTAAACTACTTAACTGCAAGTATATCATTTCCTATGAAAAAATATTATCGGTTCCTAAACTTATGAGGTAACAAACATTAAAAAACTAATTTTAGGACTATATAGGACTATTCCTGTTTTTGATGTCGGGTAAAAAATACCACGATGGTACAAAATATTTTTTTCTAGTTTTGAGTAACTAGAACGTGATTGGTCAACTGCCGATAACAGAGTTGTCGAACGAACAGTTAAACACCCGGTAAATGTGTATGTTTCTCAAAATGACGTTTTGGCAATTAGAACTTGTTAACCGGTTCTCTGAATGCTATCGGATGAACAAAATATACCAGAAAGCAAGTCAAGTTAAGTCAAAGTCAAAAATATTTTTATTCAATACAATCACAAGAATCACTTTGAAACGTTCCGTAACGTACAAACCTATAGGTATATAAGTAAAATTTCACCCATCACGACAATTGAGTCATAGTTGATGTAAGAAAAAATTTACAGTTTTCGCAATTTTTCCTTTATCTGTGCTATAAGACGTTGCTTCGTACCAAATTTCAAGATTCTGTGTTCACGGGAAGTACCCTGTAGGTTTTGATTCCCTTGCGAGTGTCGAAAATTTGCGGCATAAACGGCTGTATCTTTTGATGGCGTTGGCTTTGAAGTTTGATTTTTTCACAGCTTTAAGAGACAGTAGACTTGAGTATTTGATATAAAATTCAGCTTGATACCTTCACGCGTTCCTGAGAAAAAGTGTCTTGACAAACAGACGGACTGACGGACGGACAACAAAGTGGTTAAGGTTAAGGGTATATATATAGTATAAGGGTATAAGGGTTCCGTTTTTTTTCCTTTCGAGGTACGGAACCCTAAAAACGAATACAAGATTACAGTAGTTTATACATTTCAAATCTGTCTGTTAACTGTCTGAGGGCCGAGCAACATGAGGCCATGCATTCTTATTAATAACTAGCTGTTGCCCGTGATAGATTATTAAAACATGATATAAACATTATGTATATGCTCCTGAAAAAAATTAAAGTAATAATACTGTAAAGCATTAAACATACTTTGATTGTATTGTTTAGTTTTATAATTTAACCTTGTTTTGCAGATGAAACTATATTTTATACGCTGTTTTGTCTGCATAATAATGTAATTATTCGAAGTTAATATTATGTATACTATTTTAAGTGAAATTATAAGCTGAAACAACTTTTTTTGTCAAATAACCTGCAAACTGGTAGTTTACTAGCTGTTATAAAAGGCTGTCGCGCGGCTGGCAGTGGCACTTCTAGAGCAGCCGTGGGACAAAGGGGAGCTCTCCCTTTTTGCAAGTTGTTAAAGCTAAGTAATTTAAATACTGTCTTATTACTAGTTGGATGTCGAAATTATATCATTAAATATTTTATGAGGTTAAAAAGCTCCGTACATTAGTTTTCACCCCTTTTCACCCTCTTAGGGGTTGATTTTAAAAAAATCCCACCTAAGTGGGTGGTTTTGCTATAAAACGAAGTCTTCCAAATTTCAGCTTTCTAGTTTCAGCGGTTTTGACTCGACGATGATGAATCAGTCAGTCAGGTCAAGCTCTTTTATAGGTATAGATAATGTCATTTATATCACAATATGCTTTCTTCAAAAGACTACCCTTTATGTAGGTAAGCATTATTACCATCTGCCCGAAGGCTGTTGAACGCAAACCTAAGTGAATCATTGGTATTACAAGAAAATAATGACCCCAAACACCGTAGTCTATGCACAGTCTAGAAACAAGATAATAGGGTCGTCACCTCCAATAAAGGCATTGGATTGTATCCTATTATCTCCTGACGCAAACTCAATTGAAAACATTTAGGCGTTCATGAACTTCGAGGTAAAATGTCTTTAATTGTCACAGAGCAATTTAAAGACCATATGGAAATCATTATCCCATGAATACGCAGAAATTTGAGTCGAGAGTATGCCTCGAAGATGCCATTATTAACAACATGAGACTGGATACTTTACTCTGTGCTATCCTACTAATTTTATAAAAGCGAAACTTTGTGGCTTGGCTGTTAGTAAGTTTGTTTGTTAGTTACTCAAAAAAAATCCTAAAGAGTTGAATGCTTGGTACTTTTTATCTCAGAATACGTCTCCTCAAATAAAGAAGGATCTCTAGAGATGTCAGAATCAGCAAATAAAACCTTATTTTTCTTTCTTCTTAATTATAATGGCATCTGTCTTGTCTTGACAATTTGCCAGTGTCAAGTGATTGTTTGCTAATAAAATCTTAGTCAGTGGTCATTTGTCAATTCTAAACGTCATCGCGGAATGGCCGTCTAGAACTTTCTCGGGGTTCCTCGTCGTTCAAATCACATTGCACCATAATATAATTACAATTAAATTGTCCATACTTGTCCTATGTAGTAGAATAGAATAGAATAGAATAATGATTTATTTAACACAAAACACGAAAAAGGTTACAAACATAGAGAAACAAGTAAAAGATTAGAGTAGGTAGGCCAAATAACTCATGATAAGAGAGTACATTTTTCGCTTGTGGTACCAAATAGGTCCAGTCTCAGCTTTAATGCCACTCCTATTGGAGACAGCGCTGGTTTTCAGACTGGGCCTTTCAGGGTGACATCACGGGCGGGACATTTGTACATAAATATACAAAAAATATAAACAGTTAAAACAAAAAAAAGTTAAAGTTACAAACATTAAAGTAAGGAGATACTTATTTGGTAGAATACGAACTAAATACATGCACACAATAATACAATGATAATGTTTTTAAGGTGACAATGACAGGTGACAGATTTGAAAAATGCATTGATTGGAGCTTAATGCACTTCCAAGAGTAACTACAAATGTACGGTTATCGCAATTTATCCTTTATCTGTGCTATTAGACGTTGCTTCATACCAAATTTCAAGATTCTGAGTTCACGGGAAGTACACTGTAGGTTTTGATTCCCTTGCGAGTGTCGAAAATTTGCGGCATAAACGGCTGTATCTGTTGATTGTTGGCTTAGAAGTTTGTTTTTTTCGCAGCTTTAAGGGACAGTAGACTTGAGTATTTGATATAGATTTCAGCTTGATACCTCAACGTGTTCCTGAGAAAAAGTGTCTTGACAGACAGACGGACGGACAACAAAGTGATCCTATAAGGGTTTTTTCCATTCGAGGTACGGAACCCTAAAATATATAGAAGTAGTATATCAGTCATGTGTTACCCATAACACAAGCTCTGATTACTTTGGGGCCAGATGACGCTGTATGAAATGTCCGGTATTATTTATTTATTTACTTCTCTTGTCTTACTTTTAGATAGGTCGTTTTAGTTAACTCCTTGTATATGGTCAGAGCTCGCCAGATCGGTACAGTACGGTACACTGTTTATATCTATTCGCTTTTTATATTCGAAACATTATGTGGGGGAATAATTATTGAAGTACCGGTGTAGGACTTTAGATTAGAATGGTAATGTCGCATTAATAATTACGCTGACTGTAAGTTAAGTTCGGTTCTCTACCTACCTACGCAGATAACGTCGCAGGAAACAACTAGTTAATAATAATTCATCAAAGTACATTATAGTTGAAGATATTTTATTTCTCACAAGAATTGGGTAATTCAGTTACAGAGAAAAAATCAAAATGACTTAATATTAGAGTGCCTTATAACGTAATCATAAGAAATGAGTTGTACAGATAATTCTAGTTATACAAAATAATTTTGGTATAATAATAACAATCACAACAAAAAAACAGAAAATATAGGTACAAAAGTGGGTAGGAGCTTATCATTTGTGTTAGTATTGGAGATATGATTAACTATGTACTTTATTTTCGCGAATGCTAGACTTAATTTTTTTTTAACCTATATAGTTCACGCTTTTTTGTTATCTTAGATAGTTTTTTAAAGTTATTACATTGTTATTACATTTAAAATTAATGTTAACCCTTTCGCTATTTTAAGGTACAATTTGACCAGTAGTACGACCGCCGTGGACTCGCAACTGGCCCAAATGTTCCAGCGTGCAAAATGATACACATAAAGTAGTTTGTTCCAAATAGTTGATTTTCTTAAAATACATCTTATGCCGCCATTTTGCCGCCACCGCAGCTTAAGGCCATATTTAAAAGTCTAGATTTAGATTTAGATTTTTAAATTATTGTTATTATTATTTTTCGCTTAAGAACTCAATGGAGAATTTATAATATTGGGTATTTTATAGAGATTCTTCTGCAGTTATATGAAGTTCACAAATGTATTACATAAAATTTAAATGATTAAAATCCCATTTCCATCTGCCTTTTTTCTGTATTGAAGAAAGAGGTCTCTTCTCAAAAGTACGGTGATTAAAGCATAAAATTAGCACCTATTTTATTATTTATGCATGATCTTAAAGTCGCGTCTGTTTCCTAAAACATGAGGTATCTTAATTTACAAACGTTGTTTAATGGTTTACTTTACGCCGTTAAATGCTATTAAAACCTTTTGCGTATCAGTTCATTAAAATTTATGAACGTTGTTAAGTATCAAAGTACTTTTATATTCTACCTTATTTATCAGTATGATTATATCAGGTAGGCTCTTACTTTTCTATTTCAATGAAATTGCCACCAGCTCCTGAACTTTTTAACATTATTTCGCTTATCGTTCCGTGTTTACCATGAACGCACAAACAGGAATTTTATCACTGAAGTACCTAATGATAGTTGTTTGATGTAGAGACCAACATAAACCGATTGGGCTCCAAAGCTTTCTGTGACTCTATCCGCCGGTCCACATGCCGGGGTGTAACATAGAAAATAGATAAGGTATTATACCTTATATATAAACTCACCCGTGGTCAACTCCTGAGTTTAGAGTTTTATGAGTTTTTATCTGAGTTTAGAGTTTTATTTAGTAATTGCACAGTTTTTCCGCTTATTGGTTTGATGATTACAAGTGCATGTTACCTCGATGCACTTTTTCTTGCATCTTTTTAAGAGAGACTTGTGTTGTTATCGGGTTTTCACAGTTCCAAGCGCTGCCGGCATTTTTTATGTCATCGTCATATGACATTGACATATCATAATGTAGATATCCGACTTTCTACGGTTCAGATACAGCCAAATTGGTAAGGATGCTTCGAGTTGACCACATACCAAACCCAAAATGTAAAGAGGGGAATACAACTAATAAAAATAAAATAAAGTGCAGTGAATGTGGGTATTATTCCTATATATTAAGCAATTGTATCAGATCGTAATCTAAATGTCATTTAACATGGCAATGCCGCCAGTATCTTGGGGGCGCCGCCCTCTGGCAATGATCTGGATCTGGATCTATAGATTTTTTTTTTCGTTTTAAACGGTCCTTAGGTAGCTCAACTGTTTCACCATTAGTTTATAATATCGTATATTATTTTGTACATATATGTAATAATTTTATCATATATCTAAGATGTATATTATAACTGTCAAATACCTTCAGTATCAATTGTATTTGAAACTCAACAGTATTTCGAAGTGATAATTTGTGATTGGATTAAATAAAAAAATATTTTAATTGACTTTATTAATTTACAAAAATATATATTTTTATATATTTTATATTAAATACCATTCTACCCAATCGACTCAATTATGTTTCGAATGATAAGTAATTTTTTTTTTTTACAGATTTATTTACAAAATATACCTATGACTTTACCTATGTTTTTACGATCGCCAAAAGTAAGACCTGTGAATGGCACTTTTTGTAGTAAAAAGTCCTATTGATAGAACTGACCGCAAAGATCATTGCCTAGAATTTTACTAATCTTTCCAGCTCACACACCAGCTCCTTACAGAGCCATTACTTCTAAAACCAGCTCCGAAAGTTATCTCAGTTAATATTGAAGGTTATAACGACTGGAACATTGACACGAAAAAAAAAAGGCTAATGTTGCAAATTTCTCGTTAAACATTTACTATTTGACTGCAATTTTTATAAACATTGTTGATTTAATTCAAATTTCGTAATGTTTTAATTAAAAAGGTTTTATTATTCTCAAACTTTTTCGTTTAACAATAGCTACCTACATACTTTGCCAAACATTAAATTTACTTAGGTTAATTTGATTATGTGTGGGTTGAAATGGAAATCTAAAAATTAAGTGGTGAGAAAGAGAAAAAAAATACATGCACTTGGTTTTTATGGCTTTTGGGTTGAGATAGAAATACGCCAATAAGTAAACATGCTCATTGGCCAATGCTTTATAATTATGACATAAGGATACACTTTATAAATGACAGCAATTATCACTCTCAGAATTTGATATAATCGTAAGCATGTTAAACATAAGTAGCTATGCCCCCCTTTATCGCCCCCCTCAATTTAACTATCACCTCATAATTTCAAAGAAGTTTTGTGAATGTTATTGAATAAAATAATAGTATCTTCTGTAATATTGTTCCACGCAGGTAACAAGTTTTAAGCTAGCCATTAGAAGTCAAATTAAATTAGCACTTAAATCAATGTGTGACAAATGAATTTAATTTTTTCGTTGGAATAAACCTACATGAATACACTAGGCAGCATGCTGTATTCATATATGTTATGTCATCTCATACGTCATTATGTTATCAGTTTTAACCAAAAATGCAAAACTGACAACATTCTAACTAATATCACGAAACCGTAGAATAAAGTTGACTTGTTAATTTTAAAAATGTGTCCTAACAGATTAATAAGGCTGATTTTACATTGCATACTGATATAAAGCTATATGAGCCAAATTAAGGAATAGATAGGAGGAGTACAAAGATGCTGCACTGGAAAGGAACGGAAGATGGAAACAACTCCATCATTCACCGAAGATCACAGTACTAAGGTAGTTATAAGATGGATCATGCGAAAAAGCGCTAGGACCAGGACGAGTTTCTTGCCGGTTCTTCTCGAACTAGGGTTAGGAGGAATTAGCACCTGAATTCACCATTTATGCAAGACGTTTCAAAGTGATCCTTGTGATTGTATTGAATAAAGTATCTTTTGATTTTGACTTTGACTAAGAAAAGAAGCTGATATAAAATATAACATTGCCAATGTGTCGCTTCCTAAATCCCTCTTCAGTTCGTAATGCGCAAATCCCTCCCTCTAAGGATTAGCTACCGAGGAGTTCCATACGTTTGCCTTTCAACGTACTTAATTATTGTGCGAAGATTTGTTTACATTCGCGTTCGTGTAAAATAAGATTGACTAAGTAAATAAGCTTTACGAGTAACAAAGTGCGCAAAATGTTATACCAAGTTTGAAAGATTTTATCTTGTTACGGTAAATGTTGCTAAGGGAATTATTTACTTAATATATAAGCATAGCTTGTATTATGATGACCGACTGATAGAATAGTTACAAATGTGGACACAGAACCAACACCTATGTTCATCACACATCACAATGTTTGTCCTGGGAGGGGAATACAGGCTCCGCACAATACAGGGGAGGCTGTATTATAATCTACAATCCTAAAATTTTTTTGATGCGACTGCAGTAGAAGTGTAACTAGATAATTTTGTCTAGTCCATTAGTTATATTGTACCAGAACACAGACTTCGAATAAAAACATTGTATATATATGTATTTTTTATAACTTCTATTAGTCTAAAGCAGAAGGTAACAAGAACAAATGTGACCTACCCAATCCCAAGAGAGTTCGTATAAATTTTAGGTTATGGGCGTGATTACAAAATGATTGGCAATATTCAAATTAGTATGATGTGTAAGTGTAATAATGTGAACGATGCACACGTTTCGCTTGTACGAAAAAAATGCAACTCACTTCGCTCGTCGTAAGCTTTAATGAGGTGTTTGCTTCGCTTTCTCTTATACGTAATAAACAGCTCGCTTCGCTCACTTGGGCACTTTATGTTATTGAGTGTTAAGTCTCTCTTCCCACGCCAATAAAAAAAAGTAAAAAAGTAATTATAAAAGTACCGAAGTAGGACTTTAGGTTGAATTAATAAATATATAAATAATGCCGGACATTTCACACGGGATCATCTGGCCCCAAAGTAAGCATTGCTTATGGTATGGGTAGGTACCACATGATTACACTATAGATTTTTTTCTAAATACATAAGTACGTATTATACATACGATACACCCAAACGGCCGGGAATCGAACTCGCAACTTCTCAGTCGGACGTCACTGAGGTCGTCTAATGGTAACATCCTAATAATAATCATGTTGTGGGAGGAAACATTTACTCAACGCAACGTCGCGGTTTACAGTAAAAAAAGTAATTATAAAAGTATCGAAGTAGGACTGTAGGTTGAATTAATAAATATATAAATAATGCCGGACATTTCACACGGGATCATCTGGCCTCAAAGTAAGCATTGCTTATGGTATGGGTAGGTACCACATGATTACACTACAGATTTTTTTCTAAATACATATGTACGTATTATACATACGATACACCCAGACGGCCGGGAATCGAACTCGCAACTTCTAAGTCGGACGTCACTGAGGTCGTCTAATGGTAACATCCTAATAATAATCATGTTGTGGGAGGAAACATTTAGTCAACGCAACGTCGCGGTTTACAGCAAATTCTATAAATTATCTGTAAATGGAGTACTTAAGTACCTAGTTAATTATTAATTCAATTCGTGAGTTTATCATTCAAATGACACATAGACACATTCATTATTTAGCGGCTCGCCGTATAAATCTATGCCTGCCACTCTCGAAAATTAGCGTTAATCAATCGTTGTCATTGCACAGCAGCAGTTTATCGTCAATAATGTGGCCAATGTGTGACCAATTCATATTTGAATACGCAATTAATTCCATCATTTATCTGGGATGGTCGCGCTTGATAATGCATGCAATATTGTTTGTACATTTTCATAAATTGCGAATGGGATAAACTATTTGTTTACAACCAATTCTTTCATATTTTCTTTGGAATGAGGCACTGGTGACCTGTATTGCAGGTTTTTTTTAAAACCTATCTCAGACTGGTGCCTGAGAACTGGTGTTCTACACAAAACAGGTTTACTTGGCTCATCTCACTACATTACATGACATGTGTACTATTCGTTAATAACCTATGCTAAGTAACCCTTTGTGTGGAAAAATAAATCATTTTATTATTATTATTATTATCATATCGTTTTAGACTTAGTTTGTCATTTCATTAAGTAACATAGCACTTCTAAATTATTATTTTTTCTCGTGGTATTGCATGTTTTATTCAGTAATCTTAGCGGAATGTTAATCAATAAATTGTGACTTCATGGTACAAGTATGGTCATTGAATTATAAGTGATTATGTTGCAATGTGATTTGAACGAGGAGGAATCCTGAAAAAGTTCCGCGATGACGTTTAGAATAGACGTATGACGATCGACTAAGAATTTATAACAAAACAATCACTAGACACTGGCAAAATTTACAACAAGACATGTCCTATAATGATATTAACATTATAGATCAAACGACATATAAAAAAATAACACTTTAGAAATGGATTTACATAAACTTTTCTCTCCCGCTAAACGCGTTAGAAATGAAATTCCATAGGCTTTTCCGTCCCGCATTTTAGTAGGCCTGAAATGATGTACTTTCTAAGTTATATTTGGAAAAGGAATGGGCAAGTTTCTCAGTAGGTGTGGTATAAATATAATAAGATGACGATACTTTTGATAAACAATTCTGTATGAAAAATGTTACCTATATAATTACTTATGTATTTTAAGACACGTCTAAGACACATTGCATATGAATAAATAAATTGAATTGAAAATAAAAAAATGGTTGACGAACTACACTCAAGTAATGCTCGTTTTTTACGTACTTTGTTACGTACTAGTGTATTTTGCGTGGCACCAAATAAATACATGAAAATACCGCCATCCATTCAATCATTACCACAAAATGCTTTTAAAAAGCAGATACATTAAATACTTTTAAAAAAGCGTACTATAATGTGAATTAATTGTTGGATGACCGCAATATTATTTAAAACTTAGTGACTATTTTTTGTATTAAATTTGTGACAGTGTTTGTATAGTTCAGACAATGTTATGTTTTTTTGACGTGATAACGTCTTATAAATCGATGAACGACGGCTGCACGCATGAAAAATTGCCACGTTCAGCCTGAACGAGAGTAAAGGCGAGAGCGCGGAACAAGCGATAGAGAGGCACGATCGGCTTGTGACGTCGGTTTTCTTATGACGTTATCACGTAAAATTATCGTCCATAAACCGACTTTACAGACAACCATTTTTTTTAATAATGATTTTGTTAATGTTAGCCTACCTACCTACTAAATGTTAGTATTCTGTATGCAAAATCCAGAGATTCCTCATTTTAAGAAACACCTCTCTTTTGTAACACCTTTATTCACAAACAATAAATGATCATGATGATTATGTTCATCATGAAATAATCATCATCAGCATTATCCGCAGCCTGATTTCACCAACTGCTAAGTACTATAGACCTCCCATTATTCTTACCTTTCACCTATCACTCAAGTCAAGTAAAATGTAAATTAATATAAATTATTTCGCACAAGCACGAAGGCAGTAAGTTTCAAACTCGTGGCTCATTATTGACAGGATGCTTTTTATCTCCTTGCCAAATTTATCAATAAAAAGTTTCAAACCAATCACACCCACCACCCGATACAAAGTTTCCATACAAACATTCACACCTCATTTTACTCCGCTATGAGGGTTATTTTGAAAAATCCTGAAACACGTGTCCATTTATTTTGCATTTTAGATATCCAAACCAAGTTTCTATGAAATCACACCACCCGTTAAGAAGTTCCCATGCATACTTTGACATCCCATTTTCCCCATTTGTTAAGGTAATTTTAAAAAATTCTGAAACACGTGTCCATTTATTTCGCATTTTATTTATTCATATCAAGTTTCAAGCAAATCGCACCACGCGTTAAAAAGTTTCATACATTAGTTTTCACCCCTTTTCATCCACTTAGGGGATGAATTACAAAAACCCTGCCTTAGTGGGTGGCTTTGCTGTAAAAGGAAGCTACCTTCCAAATTTCAGCTTTCTTGCTTCAGCGGTTTCGGCTCGGCGATGATGAAACAGTCAATCAGTCAGTCAGGTTAAGCTCTTTTATAGATATAGATAGAATGCAGAATGCTAATATTTTTTTTTAATTATGCAAAAAAACACTTTGATTATTAATGAATTATGGTCGAATTTCGACCAGTAGGCGACCACTGTATATAAATGTACTCTCAAACGGCGCAGGAAAGCATCGTAACGAAACCCGCATGTCATAGAACATAAATAGTTCAGGCATCTGCCATGTGTACGAAAGGAGTCTCCGAACCACACCTTTATCACGACAATGGTCCGAAAGAACTATCGACACTATACGACGTAATTGTTTCTTTATAAAAACTCATATCGTGTGGCATCATCTAACGTCTCTGGTCAAGCGCCATCTGCCGCTCGCCCAAAGTTAATTCGATCCCAAAAGTCCGTGTAACGCTGTTCTGTCACAAATTAACACCATTTTGACCAGTCTGAAAATAATACCGTTTTAAAAAATAAGAGATATCCGAGGACTATATTAGGTGAATGAAATTTGAGCCCATAAAAATATTATTTTCTTTATGTCTGTTAAAAATGTTTTTATTTTACACTTTTAAGTACGTAATCATTTTTCTAAATTAGTAAACAACACTGGAAAGTCACAGGAAAGCAAAATACGAAATTTCGTTTACATGGATGACATATTTATTCCAGACATTTTGATGAAATTTCTATGGGACTCATCGGATCCTTACACACTTTTCACATTAAAACAATATTTTTCAAATTTGTTCATAAATGTCGAAGTTATGAGGTAATATATATAAAAAATGGTTGTCCGTAAAGTCGGTTTACGGACGATAGTTTAACGTGACAATGAGCGTAACGGGACAATGAGCATAACGGGACAATGAGTCATCCTTTTTCGTGAGTGCAGCCGGCGTTCATCGATTTATTAGTCGTTGTCACGTCAAAAACCATCCTAAAAAAACATTGGAACATAGTTGTTTAATTGTTATTCAATGATCGTTAGGCTATGATGAGGATTTTCAAGCGAAATATTAAATCCGTGACCAAAGTTCGTCACTGACTCAAACAAAAGCAGTTGAAGTAATTCAATGCACATCCCTTGATGTACTCGTACCTAACCATTCGTTTACAAACCCATGCATTTTAAACCGCTCAATTTCCAATTTCAGTTCGGACGACCTCTGGGAGCACCGGGCAATTTCAGACTAGATTTGAATTTGATTCCTTGTATCACTTTACTGCGATACATACCTAGGTTAACTGGTCTTGTTTGGAACACATTTATGAACAGAGAGAAAACTAGAAAATACAACAGAATCTATATATTAATACGGGAAGCAAAAACTTTTTAACCCTTTTTACAAAAATTGCGCGGACGGATAAGTATGAAATTTCGCAAACTTATAGTTTACTAGCTGCTGCCCGCGGCTTCGCACGCATGGTACCTACATAAAAAGTAGCTTATGTCCTTCTCCAAGGTCCCATCTATTTCTATACCAAAATTAATCAAAATCGGTTAAGCGGTTTAGACGTGAAAACGTAACAGGCAGACAGACAGACAGAGTTACTTTCACATTTATAATATTAGTAGGGATCAACAGCGTAAAATTTATGTTTTTAGTTCTGAAAATTACAATACTTTCATACAACCTTTCATCCTCCTTTTCAACCCTTTACAACACTTTTTTCCAATTAAAAAGTAGCCTATCTCCTTTCTCAGGCTTTAGACTATCTGTGTAGGTACCAAATTTCATTTAAGAAGGATTCGCTTCAGGAGTTTTGGCGTAAAAGCGAGACAAACAGACAGACAGAGTTACTTTCGCATTTATAATATTATATATATATATATGTCGGCACAAGAACTAACAGTTAAATGATTGAACTGTTAAGTTAATGTTTAAACCAATAGATACTGATTTGTATAACCTACCACAAATTTTTTTACATATTCGTATTATTATTCGTATAATATACCATATATTTCCGTACGAAATTTTACAATGAGAAGTTTCTCGAAAAAGAGTACTGCGGTCTCCCGTCACGAACTACCTAGTATTACTCTATGAACAGACTATAAGGATGCATTCAATCAAAAACGTTCGTTTGAAAGCACTGTCTAAAATTACGTGATCCCGCAACGTTAAATCAACGTATAATCCAAATTAGTGCTAAAACGTTTCCATTATAGTGATTAGCGCCGTACGAAAATATCAAAAATAAAGTTTTGACTTTGGTTTAGCTTTGGTTTAGACAAAATGTGTTCATGGCGTTAGTATAACCTGTTTGGAAACTAACCATAAATGGACGCGGATAATTAATAATCCATAAAAAAAACTAAGGGTTGAATTAGTTATACAAAAGGTTATTACCATTAAAGAAATCAGATATACTGACTTTGACACATTATTTCATATTAGCATCCAAACGGCATATTTGGTCATGTTCTCTCATGCGCACAATATTCCCTTTAGTTTTGTGTGAAATATATATATTCGGTCGGTTGGTTTCGAACGCACTTATTATGTGCGTATGTGTTTTTATTCTCGTTTTTCGTAAAAATGTTGGACATTTTTACCGAAAAACGAGAATAAAAACACATACGCACAGATTAAGTTCAACTTGGAAAGCGCTTTTGGAGGCTTATCGAAAAGTGTGTCTTTGTTGTCTGCAAAAATTATATCTTAGATGGCAGTAATTGAGGCTCAAAATAACAAAATAGAAGATCAACAGTGCGCAATCAATAACTTATCTTCCATTATTTTCGAGCAGAAGAGGGTAACGGAATTACTGTTTGCTAGAGTTGACGAGTTTATTGAGTCACCGAAGACAAGGACAGAAGATAAAAGTGGCCTGCGAACATCGGTAACGACTACATGCGCGAAGGAGGCAGATGATGACTCGGAGCTAGCACTACTATCGCAAAACGTAACGCTGCGTTCGCACCGGGGTGTTAAGAAATATAATAGAGAAGTTTCTGAAGTTTTTTCCAAAAACAGACATGACGGTGATAAAACTATTATAGAAGAAAATAGATCCGATAAAACCTTGGCAAGTACGGCTCCAGAGATATGGAATCTTGTGAGTTACAATAAAGGAAAGAAGGCTAAGATTAGTGCTGTCCAAAAAGATGGGAACACTGTAATATCGTATTTCCAAGCAGTTGAGAAAAAAAAAATCTTGCATGTTTGGTCACTCCATCCGGACACATCTAAAGAGGCCATTACTAAGCACGTAATGAGTATCTGCGATATTGTGGATGTTAAAATTGAGAAAATCATCCCTAAAACCAAAAGAGACTATTCTTCTTTTATGCTTGGGGTACCAGAGTCGATTTTTGAAAAGATAAACTGCATTGAATGTTGGCCGGTAAATACTAAATTTCATGAATGGGTGTGGTTTCGAGAACCCCGCAAATAAACAAAAACGGTTTGATAACCGATCTATTCAGGTTTATTACCAAAATGTACGGAGACTCCGAACAAAAACCACAACTTTCTTCAATAATTTATTAAATTCTAAACAGGATTTGTTTGCCGTTACGGAATCCGGCTTAAATAATTATTTATGTGATGGAGAATTTATTCCAGCAAACTTTAATATTTTCAGATGCGATCGAGTAGATGGTCGAAAGCTGGGAGGTGTGTTTTTGGCTGCATCATCACGTTATGAGTTAAAACGTTTACATATCGCTAATGTGGATACCGCTTTATTTGAGGTTGTCAGTGCGACGGTGCATCGAAACAACAATTTTATATTTATGTGTTGTGTTGTTTATATTCCTCCAAAGAGTTATGCTAATGAATATATGCATTTATTCAAAATTTTAGAAACAATTTGTGTAATATACGATAAAGTTATAGTGTTAGGTGATTTTAATATGCCTTCGGCAACGGAGGAGATACAAAGTTATATGGAATATATAAATGCTTTCTGTGGATTTCGGCAGGTAAATAACTTACTTAATATAAATAATCGCACGCTAGACTTAGTGTTGTCAACATTACCGGCTAGTGACTTGGAGGTAATTTTGTCTGAGGACCCCCTGGTATCTGGTACCTGGTATCGTTCAGCACCCACCGCTCGTTTGTGTGGTGACGCTCACACATCGCCACGACCCACAGTCCCACCGTATAGATAGCTCTGCAGATCATCTTTGTTTGAACTTTTTTATATATAACTTTTCTTTGTTGTACTACAAATTAGAGTGTATTGATAGGAATGAATTATATGGGATTAATAATTCAGAAGCAGCGTTGGCATACTTTTATGAAGTTATAAACAAAGCTTTATTAGAGTGCGCGCCTAGGAAGTGTAGAAGTGTAGCGAATGGGTCCCGTTATAGCTACCCTGACTGGTATACGGCTGATTTGATACGAGAGATTCAGCGTAAATGGCGCTTTCATAAGATGTATAAATCAACAGGTTTACAAAGTGATTACGAACAGTTTTCGAAATGTAGGTCATCAGTTAAATTTAAATTAACAGAAACTTTTGACGCCTACCAAGAGAGGCTACAAATCAATTTTAAAAAGAACCCCAAATCTTTTTGGGGCTTTATTAGGCAAAAACAATCAAAGCGTAATAAAACACGCATCAGTAAAGATGGGCAGGAGTTGATTGATAAAGAGTGTGCCGAATGTTTTGCCTCATACTTTCACTCTGTGTACAGTCCGGTTCGGCCGAACCTGGACCCAGGGGAGGCCGAGCGCGCCTCACCCGCGGGTGCGGGGGCAGCCCGGGTGCACGTCGCACAGCTGAGTGCCCATGACGTGCGCAATGCACTTCGTGCACTAAAGCCAAAGCACTCTCTTGGTCCCGATAGCATACCTCCCTATATAGTTAAAGACTGCCGAGTAGTTTTCGAGACACCATTACTACATATTTTTAACTTGTGTTTAAACGAATGTCATTATCCAGACCGTTGGAAAACGACGCGAGTTATTCCGGTGCCGAAGGCAGGAGGAGGGTCCGATGTGAACAAGTACCGTCCAATCGCCGTGCTGTCGGTCTTTGCTAAGGTATTTGAATCAATACTACATAAATGTATTTATTCGCAAGTGAGCGCGCGCCTAAGCGACGCTCAACACGGCTTCCGGCCGGGGCGCAGCACGGCTAGCAACCTGCTGTCGTTCGTGTCGCACCTGGAGCCGGCCGTGGACGCGGGCAGACAGGTGGATTGCGCGTACTTCGACTTTCAGAAAGCCTTTGATGCTGTTGACAATGATGTGATACTGTCGAAGTTTTCCGCGATAGGCTTCACGCCGCACCTACTCAAATTTTTTGCAAGCTACCTTGGCGAACACCGGCAGTATGTGGTACCAATCGGCTCCGTATTACACGTTTTCAGGGGTAAGTCAGGGCAGCAATCTTGGTCCTCTAGAATTCGTTATTATGGTAAACGATCTCCCCGAGGTAGTTAAAGAGGCAGGCTGCTTGATCTTTGCGGATGACCTGAAGGTGTTTATTACGGTAGCGGACACTTCTGATTGTGAGCGGCTCCAGTGTGACATAGACAGGGTGGTCGAATGAAGTAAAGCCAATAAACTACTGTTTAATGTAGTTAAGTGCTCCGTGATGAGCTACAGTCGCGCGCGCGCGCCCCTGCAGTACCAATACAAAGTGGAGGGGGTAGGTATGCCGAGAACGACGAGTGTCCGAGACCTAGGCCTCGAGATGGTGCCTGACTTGAGGTTCCGCGGCCAGATTATAAATATATGCGCCAAATCATTTAGAAACCTGGGCTTCATTCTTAGACAGAGTGTGAATTTTAAAAATATAAATGTTATAAAAATATTATACAATGCCCTTGTACGAAGTCACTTAGAAACCAATGCCATCATATGGAACCCCCCCGAAGCTAAGTACAAGCTAATGGTAGAAAAAATACAAAATAAATTTTCACGCTTTCTGTATTTAAAAGAGTATGGAGTTTATCCATACTACCCATGTACCCGAGTTTGTTTGTTTCGGGTATGGTAGGCTACTGCAAGCTAACGGTGCGGAGAGACGTGGCGCTGGTGAAGTACATGGTGCGCGTGCTCCGCGGGGAGCTGCACCAGCCGGCGCTGCTGGCAGCGCTGCGGCTGCGTGCGCCCAACGACTACTTGGGCGCGCGCCGCCAACCAACCTACTTAAGTTTGCCCCCATGTCACTTGCTATATATTTACTTAATATCCTGTCTGAAAACAGCGTTGATATATTTCACCAAAACCTACTGAAAATCATGGAAATGGCACAGCTTGTGATAGAAATGGAATGTTTTTAGATTAATAATTTATAACTTGTATTTACATTATAAAACTTAAGTACCTATATTTGTAGATCTAGCATCGCCTTAAGGTTAAAACAAAAAAAACCTGTTATGATGTTATGATTAATAGATAAATAAATAAATAAATATATATTTCAAAATATTACGAAATATTATTATATACGAAAATATTTAAACAGAGCCACTATTTAGTATTCGTTTCATTAAATAGATTATACTATGTGCAAAGACCTTTCTAGAGTTATTCCCGTTAAGTATATCACAAGAAATCGGATACAAATCCGAATTAGAGATATCAAGATAAAGATCAAATGAATACGAAGATAGATTATTTTTTAATTTTTTTGATTCTATTTTAAATTACAATTACATTGTCCTAACAGTAGTTTGTCGTGTTCCGTTGTCCAACGGAATCACATAGTAAGTATAATACTGTGTAGCAGCATCTGTGAACTTTGAAATATAATAGACGTTTCTTATAATAATAATGTATTACCTCTGAGACGCAGAAGCTTCGTTTCTCCCTGCGGGACACATTTTTGTATGATCTGCAAGTATTTGTCTTAGGTCTGGGTGTTCTTATGTTTATGTATGTAATTACAAAAAAAAAGAATTTAAATAGAATATCAGTCGTGTGGTACCCATAACACAAGCTCTGCTTGTTTGGGGCTACAAATGTAAGGCAATATTATTATTATTATTTAGTTAAGCTATCTAAAAACAGTTTTAAAATTATCTATAGATAGCTCAACTGATCCAGATCACTGCCAGATGGCAGCGTCTCCAAGACACTGGGGGCATTGCTACGTTGAATGACAATGCTAATACGTAGGGCCACATAGGAATCAGCTTTTGGGTCACGCGACGTTTCTATGTTTCTTCCTGTACCCCAAGGGCTCAAGTCTCGACTCCGAACGGTTCAAATATGTAGGTCTTATCTAGACAATTAATTAATTTATTCTATTTATAGTCAAATAAAGAAGTTACATCGATTAAAGTTCAACTAACCTAACCTAACCATAATGTCATACTGTTATTACATACAAATTGTTAATTATGTTAGTATCTATTTACAATAATCATAAGTCAAAAGTTTAAATTCTTTTTTAATTTAAATTAGTGTAAAAGGGTAAGAATGTCTATGGTGGATCCCTATCACCTCTTAGCAGTTTGCTTTTGGTATGGTGAATTTAAATGGTTTATATTGGAAAGAAAGTCACTTGGTCTCGTGATATAATTATAATAATAATTAATAAATGGTAAAACTAGTAAAATTAACTTAATGGTTCAATGGTTGGTGCAATGGTAGAAATGGTTTGGTTTGATAATTGAGCACGCGGGTGTCTCAAATGGTCCGAGTTCGCGTACTGACGAAACCGTCAGATTTGGTGAAACTTGTGCGCGGTATGCCTAGCGTTGCACAAATGCATAACGCTGATGTGTTCGGATTACCTCGAACAATTAGAAAGGTTGGTTTTAATATTATGTAATTGCATGCAAATAAAAAAATAATACTTCTTCTTGTTCTTATCGTGTCACTAGTTATTTCTAACCAGTGTGGTGAAAGGATTAAAGTGCGCCTCAGAGGCTCCTTTCGTGCACTAAAAAATAATACAAATAATAAAGCCATAGTCGTATATCAAAAAAATATTAAATTGAATAAAAACTTAAACAATAACAACACATTACTATCAGTCATTTCCTTTAGTGCCTTGTTATGTTAAACAAGCGAATGTTCTTGAATTTACTAAACTATATAAGTTTCATAACAATTTCAGTTCATAACCCTATAATAAAGCTCATCAGAAACTATTGCTAAGGGCTCTGATTGATTTCCAAAAGGTTACTCCACTTCTCTCGCAATTCTAAACCATTTAACCTATTAGTGGTACCTAATCTCAAAATGAAACTGTGACGCAGCTGTCCCGTCGGCTGACAAGGGTCTGACCCTTTGCCTTGAGCTACGTCCAACTGACGCGTCGGAAAGACTGACAAATGCCGTCGGACGTTCACTATCTTCTCGTGATAGTGCGCACCCTTATTTACAAACCGAAACACAGTATCTTGACGTGTGCGGTCTTTTTCTTCTTCTTCTTATCGTGTCACTAGTTATTTATAATCAGTGTGGTGAAATGATTAAAGAGCGCCTCAGAGGCTTCTTTCGAGTACTTAGGTAAGCCTTGTCGACAGGAAAGACGAATCAGTACATGCGGTGTCGGTTCGGTTGCAGGTGCATAACGGCTGGTACCGAGCCTTGTTTCAAGTTTTCCTTCTCTATTGCTAACCCTTCTGTTAGTCAGCAGGGGGACTAATCCCCAATAATTTGAAGCAGCCGCAGTCGTCTCCATTATCTGTCTTCAAGCAACATTCATCTAGGATCAGTTCCACGTAGAAATCCTCACTCGAAGTGTTATATAATTCAGCTACAATTACCAACCCGATTTTACAGTCAGATGCGGGTGTTGAACCATTTTTGATGATCCGTGTGCGGTTATAATTGCTGTTGGAACGCGTCGGTTTAAACGATGTTTTACGTGTTAAAACTATAATTGCTATTAAATCTCAAGATATATTCAGAAATATACTTTACCTGTTTTCAAGCTAAATCTACAATACGGAATAGTACCTACTTCGTTTTTTTAATTAAATATTTAAGTCACGTAACCTGATATTTTTAAACTTTTAATATTAAAATAACGGCCGTCAACTCTTATTACCAATAAAACAAGTATCTAACAACTTTCCGCCACATTTACGCCAAAGTCCGCATTTAAGCTGAGGTAAAAACAGTTAAAACTTTTAATGAGTTCTATAGTCTGTTTACTTCATCGACAAAAATCGGTAAAACAAACGTAAAGAAGTATAACTCCCTCAAGTATAAACCCTCAGCGATGTTAGCACATACTATACCTCCATTTATTTTGTTTTTAAACAATATCTAATATAGACTTACTAAACTCGTACTCGTGTCATTGCTACGAATTTGAGGATTCGTAGAGGCGTAGCAAGTTCGTAGACCCATCGTAGCTCGTAGTTATTTTGTAGCTCGTACTCTGGCTCCCTTGATGGAGTTGTGCTTCAACTCGAACCTGCATACTTAACTAAATTAGCGTGGATCATACAAATAAACCAATCGTAAAATAAGAAATAAGTGCGAAAGTCGCTTGTCAAGTTTTTTCGGGCTTGGGTTAGGTGGAATTGGTAATCCACCAATGTAAGACGATTTAAAGTGAACATCAATAAATAAAGCCGGATATTTTCACATAGCATCATCTAGCCCCAAAGTAAGCAGAGCTTGTGTTGTGTACATGACTGATATACTACTTTTTTTTTGTAAATAAATACATACATCATTATAACTGGCCTGTCAGCTCTGCTAGTAGTAGCGATGCCTTCTACGATGTAGGTTGAGAGTTCGTTTTCCTCCCAGGATAAACATTTGTGTGATGAACATAGGTCTTTGATCTGTGTCTAGGTGTTATAAAGTATCTTATGTATTTATTCAAAAATATATAAATATTTTATCTGTGATCTGGTCACCATAATACAATCTATGCTTAGTTTAGGGCTGGGTGGTGTTGTGTGCATTGTCCAACAATATTTATATATTTATTATTTCATCATCATCATCATTTCAGCCCAATTGCACCCACTGCTGGGTATAGGCCTCCTCTTTATTATGCCACTCTTTCCGGTCCCTAGCAAGTTTCATCCACTGGTTCCCGACAACGCTGATTATATCGTTCGACCATCGGGCGGGTGTTCTGCCTCTCGGCCGTTGAGCATCCCTGGGCCACCATTGCGTTACCGCCTTTGTCCATCTCCCGTTATTCATTCTTGCCAAGTGTCCCGCCCATTTCCACTTCAACCTGGCGATCTGCATACTTACGTCCACGACTTTCGTCCGATGTCTAATTTCGACATTGGGTATATGATCCAAAAGTGATATTCTGAGCATGGCGCGCTCCATTGCCCGTTGTGCTACTCTGATCTTATGCATGTATTCCTTTGTGAGCGCCCATGTTTCAGATCCATAAGTTAGTATAGGCAGGACACATTGTTTGAACATCTTGGTTTTCAGACTCCGAGGGATTTTTGATTTGAAGACGTCCTCCAACTTACTAAAGGCAGCCCATCCTAGGTGGATTCGTCTTGAGATCTATTTTAATTGAGACTGTGGGCCGAAAGATAAACAATGTTCAAGGTATATACCTCTATCTGGCAGTTACCTACGATTATGTTAGGTTTAGGACCCGGAAGGTTGGTCATAACCTTGGTTTTGGACATGTTCATCTTAAGGCCCACCCTCAGTGAGGCTTGCTGTAGGTCTTCGAGTATTCTTTGTAAGCTGTCGACGTTTTCAGTTAGAAGGACTAATTCGTCGGCAAAACGCAGGTGCAATATGCTGCGGCCATTGATGTTAATGCCTATCTCATTCCAGTCGAGTGTTTTCATGATATCTTCGAGTACGCTGGTAAATAATTTGGGTGAGATGACACCATCTCACCCAAACCCAAACCCATCCTTGCCGCACGCCTCGTTAAATCGGTATGTAGTCTGAAAGATTATCCATACGGACTTGCAGAATGGCATTCTTGTATAATTCCCGTAAGATATCCACATACCGTTTGTCAACGTCACTACGATGAAGAGAGTGAAATACTGCCCAGTGCTTGACGCTGTCGAAAGCCTTTTCATAGTCTACAAAGGCAAGACACATGGGCCGGTTGTACTCTCGGCACCTCTCTATCAGTTGTTTGACAGCGTGGAGGTCGTCCATAGTCGAGTATCCACTCTGGAAGCCAGCTTGTTCTACAGGTTGATAGTCATCCAAAGTTTGAGACAATCTGTTCCACAGGACTTTGGCAAATAATTTATAAACTTAGGAAAGGAGGCTGGAGTTATCGCCTTTTTTGTGTAGAATCGTGACAATGGCATTCTCCCAGGCTTTCGGAGTGACACCATCATATAAAACTTTGTTGTAGAGTAATGAGAGAGGTAAGGTAAGAACACCGGGAGATCCCACTTGCAGTATTTCCACGTATACCCCATCATCACCGGATGCCTTACCCCGTTTCATTTGGCTCAACGCAAAACCAACTTCATCTTCTGTTACCTGAGGCAACTGTTCACAATCAAGACGTTCAATTGGTTCAGTCCTTGGGTCTTGACCTTCCGGTGATTCAGGTGCCTCAACTTTCGATGCATGAAGACTCGTGTAAAACTCTTTAACAACTCTTACGATCCCGTCACAATCTGTAATTAGAACTAGATTTTGGAAATTTGTATAATAAAGTTCAGTTTGTATCCAGTTCTTTTTAAATAAAAAATAGTCTGCCAGTTGGGTTTGAATTTACAGTTTTCGCAATTTTTCCTTTATCTGTGCTATAAGACGTTGCTTCGTACCAAATTTCAAGATTCTGAGTTCACGGAAAGTACCCTGTAGGTTTTGATTCCCTTGCGAGTGTCGAAAATTTGCGGCATAAACGGCTGTATCTTTTGATTGCGTTGGTTTGGAAGTTTGATTTTTTCACAGCTTTAAGGGACAGTAGACTTGAGTATTTGATATAAATTTCAGTTTGATACCTCCACGTGTTCCTGAGAAAAAGTGTCTTGACAGACAGACGGACGGACGGACGGACAACAAAGAGATCCTATATGGGTTCCGTTTTTTCTTTTTGAGGTACGGAACCCTATAAAGACGAATCGAGAACCTCCTCCTTTTTCGAAGTCAGTTAAAAAGGTGAATTAAGGTGCCAATTCCTTCTAACTCAAGTCCAAGAATAACTGGCAAGAAACTCGTCTGGAATAGAAATCGTTATAGAACCTAAGTCACTAGACCCCTGCGTCGCGGCCTACATTATAAAATAATGTGCATTACACAGTACAGCTTTGGTTTTCTTACAGGCTGAGTACCTATTTAAGTAGTATATCAGTCAGGAGATTTCCATAACATGCTCTGCTTACTTTAGGGTCAGATGACGCTGAGTGAAATATCTGGCATTATTTATTTATTACAAAATGGTCCCTTTCATTTTATTGAATAAAACATAATATAGATATCTCTAGATTTCTCTACTGTTCAGAGGACAGTGTCTCTGTCTGTGTACTAGATTAGGTAAAGAGTCTGTACATCATTATGTAGCATTACGATGATGTGAATCTAATACGAAAACTAATTTGCGATGCGGTTACTCGTATGAACTCCACTTCGCCGGCTTAACCTAATGAATCTTATAAATGTAATTAGAGCGGTTTTCGGAACATTAATCTTGATGGATTTGGTAATTAAATCACGATTACTAAGTAATTAAATGATGTATAGGAATTTAAGGGCCGTATTTATGAACAAAATTCAAAATCACATCGCCCATATAGGTTAAACGTTTATGACAGGCCACTCGCTGCAAATTTATGTCCTTCACCAATTTGCTGTTATTAAACATTACAAGTTTCAAGTTCATGTTTATTTAATTATATTAGAGTAACATTACAGATAAATCCAAAGCGTTACATCTACCTATGCTTAATTGAACAATATAAAAGATGAAGAAAAAGAAAAAGAAAACTCCTTAAAACTGGTTAGGAACAATCTTTATCTTAAACTAGGCAACTGTTATTATGACTAGTCAACCTACAAAAACATATATTATTATCTATCTAAAGACCTACGTAGGTATCTACCCTAAAAATATATACCAACTTATTTACCTGCATAATAAAATAAAATAAAGGAACACGAATTATTTGAACATATCTATATTCCAACTAGTATCTAATGTGAGTCATTTGTCCTTCTTCTTAACGGTGTCACTAATTATTTCAAACCAGTGGGATGAAAGGATTAAAAAAAAATTAAAGTATCTCAGAGGCTCCTTTCGTGCACTAGGCACATGTGTTTTAACCTTTTTAGTGTCGAAGACATGCCAGTTCATTTACGATGTTTTTCTTAACCGCTTGCGAGTACTGGGTATAGGGCACAAACATTTTTCGAGCTTTAAAATCCATTGTTGCACGACTGGATTCGAACACACAAGGGTTGGGGTTGGGATCAGAAGGCGGGGCTACTAGCACTAGACAACCAGTGTTTTCATTAGCCCTGATTTTGTTGTTACGCCGAACCAACTAAAATTTCCTTTTAAGGCATTCGCGATCAGAATATAATAATAATAATAATGCCGGACATTTTACACAGCATCATCTGGCCCCAAAGTAATTAGAGCTTGTGTTATGGGAACCAAGTGACAGATATACTACTTATATACTTTTTTTTGATAATACATACATATCATACAGCGGTAAGCCAAAAGACCTTTGCTGCCTTTTCCTCTCTGAAACGGTTGCGAAACTTTCTACATACGTCCACTAAAATTACGCTAGCACAATCGTTGTTGCTCCCTATCATAGATTATGCCGACGTCAGCTACCTTGATTTAACTGAAGACCAACTCAATAAACTTGAGCGTCTTCAAAACGTTTCTATTAGATTCATATTTGGCTTGCGTAAGTACGACCATATCTCTGAATTCCGATATAAACTTAAATGGCTACCGATTCGTCTTCGCCGGAATGCTCACATCCTCTCTATTCTTTACTCCATTATGTTTCTTCCTACCACTCCAGTTTACCTTAAAGAACGCTTTGAGTTCCTCCATCTTTCCAATTCTCGATCCTTACGTTCTTCTGAAACCCTGCAGCTTAAAACTCCTACTCGTACATCTTGTTACTATGGGAGCTCTTTTGCCCTGCAGGCTGTGAAGCTGTGGAATGAACTCCCTGTCTCTATCCGGTATGCTAAATCCTTACCTACCTTCAAAAACTTGGTATACCATCATTATCTCACATCAGTCTCATAGATATCACTTTAGTTTGTAAGTTTTTATGTATCTATTTGTATTTATGTGTATGTATGTAGTATTTAGTTAAATATTTATTTTATTTATTTATATCATTTATAATTAGCTTAATGTACGCCGCGCCGTCCACTCAACTTAATACGATCCTCTCCATCCAAAGGTTGTCAGGAAGAGATCGCTCTCAAGCGATATGGCCGCCCATTGTACCACTTAAATACTTTTAGTTTAATTAAATTCTAATATTGTGTTTTATTATATAAGTACACCCTTTCAAAAAAAAAGAATTTTCTAAATCGGTCCAGCCGTTTTCGAGTAATCGGTGAACATACATAACAAAAATGTCTATCATGATACTAGAAGCATTAGAAACTGGTCACTGTCGTAGTAGTTCTGAAAGTATTCAACATATTACTGACAAATCGGACAGATCACAAACACCGACATGATCATGTAATTTCCATAATTTTGGTGAATTATATCGAGCCCTTTAATACAAATTAATCAAATATAGCTTATTATAAATCGCGCCAGAAATCGTTCTCGACTCCATTAGCTATTAGTTGCTGCCCGCGGCTTCGCACGCGTGGTACCTCCATAAAAGATGGAGATGGTGTAAGTACTACAACTATGTTTAGTAGAGTACAAATACGACGTGTTCAATATAGCTCTGATCCTGTTCAATGTTAGCTGGATTAGCCCTGCGTGACCTAGGGCTTGTCTTGTAGTTAATTAAAGTTTGCTGAAAATCTCTCACCGTCATGTAACAGCTGCTAAGACTAAACGATATCGTGAATTCAGTACGTAACAATTACATTTTCAAAACTAAAAAGAAAAATTTTTAGTGAAAAGTAATTGTATTTTTAACCGACTACATAGAAAAGGACGAGGTTCTCAATTCGTCGGAATCTTTTTTTTTATGTATGTTCACCGATTAATCGAAAACGCTTGAACCGATTTGAAAAAAATCTTTTTGTTTGAAAGGGTCCTTAAATTTAAATTTTATCGAAATCGGTCGAGCTGAAAAATACAAATTACGTTTTGTAGATGACAAACGTTTCCATACGTTGATAATATTTGTTTTAAGTTACGATCATGTTAGCATCTCTGTAATCGCAAAAAAGTATTTTTGAAGAGAATAACGACAAATTAGTGACGTTTACTTTGTCATGGTTTAAAATGTAAAGCTTAAACAAAGGGTAGTCTTTTGAAGATAGCGTTTTAAAATATAAATGACTATATTATTCATAAGAATGCCTGGCCTCGTGTTGCTCTGTCCTCAGACAATTAACTGACAGATTTAAAATGTATAAACTCTTTAACCGACTCTTTAACCGATTCTCATTCGTCGGAATCTTTCTATTTCGATAAAATTTAAATGGTACCACCTGGGAAGTATACCCTTTGAAACAAAAAAAGAATTTTTTAAATCGGTTGAGTCGGTGAACATAAATAAAAATAAAAAAATTACGGGTTGCACTCCGGGAGTGCCGACAGAACTTATTTTGGCGCGTTAGACATTTTTAGATGGGTACTAGGGTTATTGGGTTATGAATTGCATTTTATTTATGAATTGTATTTTATTAGTCATTAGAAAATTTAAAATACATTTAATATTCATTTATTTTTTTGTTCAGAATGTAGATAATATATCAAAGAACCTAACATAGTAAACTTCTCCATACAAAAGTAGGCTGTAAACATATGAATTAAGGTTTATAATCAAATGGAGCGAGCGCGGCAACCCTGCGTCTCGTAACGGTGTCGCGAGTCCAGAGGTTTTACCTTATCAATAATATGCGTACCGCGCTAAAAGACGTTTTCACTTCAAAAAAATTCATCTACCACGCGGGCAATGCCGCGGAAAACAGCTAGTTACGAATAAAACCCGAAATAACTCAGGAAAAATAAATAATATATAAGAGCACAATGTTTACTCCGCAACACCGATTTTGATTTTATTGTATTTGACTCCGATTTTGGGGATCGAAGTTGCCCGCGTCCGTAGGAGCATACTCATAGTAACCCTTCACGTGATCCTTGGGTAGTGCCAAACGGGTAGCAACTCTTCTGGTGGTAGGCTTCGGCCTTGGCTTGTCACCACCCACTAGACAAAACCAGTCCGTGAAGCGACGTTGTCGTGTTTCGGACTGATGTCTGGTGCAGCCACCGTGGAAGTGACGGGCAGTTCTTGCTCTGGATTTTTGCAAGGGCAATCATGAGATCACAACAGCGCCAGTGTGCGGAGAGGCTAGACATGGAGGGTAGCGGAATCCGAAGCACGGTTCTCCGCTGGCCGACCGCAGGTTGTAGGGGGCCCAAGTAGTGAATAAGCCATTCATGAAAGGCTGCCCCACCGCCTTGCAAAAATTTCAGAATGCTCCATCGTGCCGGTTGGCGACCGGATGTGAGGATCCGGTGGCTATTCCTGGGGGAGTTCGGGCGTCCCCGCAGTCTTCGGTCTAGTCCCTCAAATGCGCATGGGCCTGTTGTGTATCTCTGGGCCGGCTATCCAGTGCCTCACTCAACTACCGTCTTGCCCACTCACCTAACACTCGCTCAAAATATGAAAAAGTTGAAAAATAATAAGTCGTGTTTACAGCGGAAGCACGTTCTCTCGCTTGAAGTGCATCTCTCTAGTATTCGAGGACTGCACTCTAATCTCGATTCGGTCTACCACCATCTTGAGACCACTAAGCCACACTTATTTTTTCTCACGTAGACGCAGATCCAATGCCCTTCCGACACAGCGTACCTCACATACCCAGGTTATACACTGGAGCACAATTTTAAGCCAAAAGCTGGTATTTGTCTGTTTGCTCGGGATGACATTTGTTGTCTGCGTCTGCGTGACCTTGAAGAGCCCGATTTCTCTGTTCTATGGACTTTGGTGGATACCGGCCTAGATAAAGTAATCTACGCCGGATTGTATAGATCTCACACTGGAGACCTTGAGACAACCAGGTTGTTTAACTACATCTGTGAAGCGGTGGATGTGGCCCAGCAACGTTACCCTGATGCCCAACTGGTACTTCTGGGTGATTTTAATGATCAGCACCAGCAGTGGCTGATTCCATTTCAGTCTACTGACCATGCTGGTAGAGAAGCTTATAAACTTGCTCTCTCACATTATCTCACTCAGTTGGTAATCGAGGCTACCAGGGTACCAGACGTTGAGGGCGACACAGCCAATTGCTTAGACCTGTTGCTGACTAACGAACCGGATCGCCATTCAGTATCGGTGTTGCCTCCTTTGGGCACTTCTGATCACTGTGTGGTTAAGTCTGTATCGTCATACTCGCCACCCGATCCCTCGCCTCGAGGATGTAGGCAACTGTGGCGTTACAAGTCAGCAGACTGGGATGAGATGCGTCACTTTTTTGCATCTTATCCTTGGCGGCATCCCTGTTTTTCTTCTTGTGACCTGTCAACATGCGCTTATGCCATTACAGAGGTGGTCTATAAAGCAATGGAATATTTTCAACAGCAAAACCTCGGATACACAAACTAAGAAGAAAGCCTGTAATCAAGCTGCCAACTCCGGCAAGAAGGCGCTACGGAAGGCTCGATTTAATCGAATTGGCCGAATGGGTGCCAAGCTTGCGACACATTCAGCTCTAAAAACTGGAATAGTCCAAAAATCCTGGAAGCTTGCTAATGTGCAACCAGTGCCCAAAAAAGGTAGTGGCGCTGACCCATCAAATTACGCCCAATTTTGGTCACCTGCCTACTTTGCAAATGTATGGAACGTGTCTAGAATAGGAAACTTCTTACATACATTGAAGACAACGACCTCCTCAGTGATCGACAATATGGTTTTCGCCGAAAGCAATCTACATCTTCTTCTTCTTGCGTATGTCACGCACATTTGGAGTGAGGCCTAGAAAAACATGGTGAAGCATTAGCTGTTTCACTTGACATCTCAAAGGCCTTTGACAGGGTCTGGCACGCTAGCCTTATTGGTAAGCTTCCAGCTTACGGATTGCCAGTTCAGTTCTGCTCATGGCTTGCTGACTTCTTGAGGGAAAGATCCATTCGAGTGGTTGTTGACGGATGCTCGTCTGATCGATTGGCAATTAATGCCGGGGTACCTCAAGGGTCAGTGCTCTCTGCCACACTGTTTTTACTGCACATTAACGTTCTGCTTATGCCCGGAATCATTGGGTATGCAGACGACAGTACAGTTGTGGAGAGATACTTTGCAAACGCACTGAAATTCAGAAACACAGAGACAAGATGCTTATGCTTCTGAATTCTCGACTCTCCAGATCGTGTCCGATTGGGGCGATTCCAATCTGGTTAAATTCAACGCATCCAAAACGCAAGCTTGTCTCTTTCGAAAAAGTGAGTTTCTCCAAGTCCTGGTTTTCCGAAATGTACCGGTAACTATAGAAGATCATCTCTATCTCTTGGGAGTTTCACTTACACGGACTCTCAATTTTGGCTCCTATATCAAGTCCAAGGCCAAAACTGCTGCCATAAAGCTTGGCATTCTCAACAAGGTTAGGCGATACTTCACACCTGGACAGCTTTCCACTTTATACAAAGCTCAAGTCCGGTCGGATATGGAGTATTGCTGTTATCTATGGGATGGTTCAGCCAAACACCAGCTGGCTGCCTTGGATTCGATCGAGCGTAGAGCATTGAGGATGATAGGTGAACAGCTTAAAGCTGAGATTAAGTTCCAGAGTCTCGAGCACCGTCGTAAAGTTGCTTGCCTTTCGATCTTTTATAGGATACATTTCGGAGAATGTGCCCATGAATTACATAATTTGATTCCACCATCTCCTTTTCACAACAGGACAAGCAGACGTACCGTTCAATGCCATCCATACCTCGTCAACCTACCACCCTTACGAACAAATCGCTTTGCTTCCACATTTGTAATGCGCACATCCGTGGATTGGAATGCTTTGCCGTCGTCTGTCTTTCCTGAAAACTACAATCTAGGTCTCTTCAAGTCTCGAGTAAATAGGTGTCTTCTAGACCTGCGTGCCCCATCGTCGGCCACATCGTCGCTTAATATCAGGCGAGATCGTGGTCAAACGTAGGTTTATTGTTGAAAAAAAAAAACACGGTTAAAAAAAAGTTATTTCAAGAAAACGGTATCAAGTTTTTACAAAAGTTGAGAGACGTTTCGGTAAGTAAGGCCGGCTACGAAAACTATGTTTGCAATTATAATGTAGATTCCTAGTCCTAAATAAAACTATAGAAACATATGTGTGTAATCCCCACAGAACTCGGTACTATTTATTTGTTTTATGCCCCAGGGAAGATAGATCTTCTCCAGCATAATTACTCTACTAAGCTTTAATATAAAAGTAGGTTAGTAGGTAAGTAGTAGTAATAAATAGTTTATTTCTACCTCGCATCAACCCACCACTTTTAAAAATTGTATGCTTACCCACTCGCAGTTTGCCCATAATACAGTCAGTTACTCAGCTAAATAAGAAAGGCTAAGCTTCGTTTTTAAGGTTTCGTACCTCAAAAGGAAAATGGGAACGCTCATAGGATTCACTTCGTTATCTGTCTATCTGTCTGTCTGTATGTCAAGACCTGTTTTCTCAGGAACGCGTAGGTATCAAGCTAAAACTAATATCAAATACTTAGGTCTGCGGTCCCTCTGCGGAAGCTGTAGGAAAATCAATCTTTTAAATCGCCGCAATCAAAAAACACGGCCTCAATACACTCATTTATGCCGCATATTTCGATCTCAACAGTAAAACAAAACCTGTTAGGTACTTCCCGTTGACCTAGAATCATGTAATTTAGCAAGGTCTAGTAACACAAAATAATTGGAATAATCCGAAAACCGTTAATTTGTACACATCAAAAATATTTTGCGATTAAAAACATAAAAACAATGTTCTTTGCTTTAATAGTTTATGACGGTATAATGGTACTTGTGATAGTAGGTAATTGTTAAAGTTCTACGATGCTAGTAAGTACGAGCTACCTAGTACAGTACCCTCTCTAGCGCGACTTTCGTACTTGACAGAATGATTTATAAAGTTTTTTAAACTTACGCGATCAGAACACATTATTATAAAAACTTACGGGTATTTATCGCGTTTATTTAAACGGTGTAAACCTGTCGAAACGTCGGGAAAAATAGGTAAATAAGCGCGATAAATACCCGTAAGTTTTTATAATAAGAATGATTTATGATATAAAAGAATTCTTGTTCTAGTCGTGCCGTTGGTTAGGATTTTCAAACCAGTGTGGTGAAGAGATTTAAATGAACCTCAGAGGCTGCTTTCGTGCTATACATTTCAAGGAATTATAAATAATAATCACACCATTGTAATCTTCTTCTTTTCGTTTCTTTTCGTGTCGTTATCACTCTAAAACCATATAGCAATTGCTACAATTGCTATATGGTTTTAGAGTGATAATCTCAATCGTGCTATCAGTGTACACGCTGAAGTATACCTTGTGCAGGTGTTTGGACACAAACGGTACCCGAGCAGTTGCGATATAGATTAGATACAGATATAGATTGTGTTGGAGCACCACAGTAGCGTTATGCTAAACTAGGTTCCCTAAATCCACATTCGCACATGTTAAATCTGCAACGGCCAACCTGGGAGCGAAGTCCACTCATGAGACCACCTGGGTGATCCGTTGAATGTTTTTTTTTACAACGGCTCACCTTTGTTCACCTGGGTGATCCTTGGGAAATATTTAGTTTCTACCGTCCACCTTGTTATCAAAAGCGGCACCAGCGGCACGTTCGCTTCGCTCGCTTGCCTTGCGCGTTGTTATCTATACTCTAACATAACCTAACCAACTGGTTTCGATCTGATTAATTTCTGAGGTTTACCGTCACCAATATAAAGTTAGGCGCGTTCAAATTTAATCTGACAGGTGAGTCTTTGTAAAAAAAACTCTCAACGGTTTACCCAGATGGTCTCAGGGAGGTAGACGGTGGGTAAGCATCCATAATTTATAAAAAAAATTGGATTACTAATGGATGTTTAATTAGGTGGTAGCCAATCCAGTGAAATCATAGTTCACTGGATTGGCTACCACTTAAAGACGATGAAAATCAAAAATTTTTGATAAATGTTTGGTAAATATTGACATTTAATATTCTAAACTTTATCATAGGTTTTTTTCTACCTATTCACATAACAATTAATTTTAAGTTAGAAGATGATTGTAGTACACACTTAAACGATCTAAGCTAAATACTTATTAAGTTCTGCATTCTGTTTCCCACTACTGCCTCCCGTCATTTAAACTCAGGTTATTTTCAGCTTTAAATTAGCTACACATTCACCTACTGCGAAGTTTTTTTCCTTAATTCCTAAATCTTCTTGGTAATTTTCTAAAGAGTTGGCAACACCTGACAACTAAAGCTGTATTGCTATCTCTAACAAAATCAATGTCACTTTCGAAGTAGTTCATAAGAGTAAAAGAGATAAGTTTGTTTACTTCAAAATGTATATGGTTTCAGAGCTACGTCGTCAACCCCAATACGTGGTTACACTTTTTTGACGCGTGAAAGAAGAGGTTTGCTCCTCTAGTTATAGGTATATCTCGATGGTTGCATCCGGCTTCGTGTACTTCCGGCATAGAGCTTCGCGTATAGCTAAACAAGTAGGTACATTGTTTTAGTCTCAAACATAAACCCTGTTAAGGCACAGCAATATACTTAACTAGGGGCGCTATTGCTATACTTTAATAACTAATTAACTACTATCTTTACTAATAATGTATTACAACTATTCGTGTAACAGAATAACTACTTTTGTTATTTTGCTTTACCATAGGATTAGGAAATTCGGGGTCCGTTGAAGCTAAGAATCAGAATTGGATATAGAGATAATGTTAACACACTTTTTACCTCAATATGATACAACGCTGTAGTTTTTGCTACTAACATTACTTGTATATATATTTCGGAATATATTTCCAGATTGTTTCGTGCTAAACGGTCAGATTTTACAGATTTCTGCTATCATAGGTTTTAAAATAATGAAACCCTACATAAACTGAGCTACTTCACAGTTCGGAACTCTACAAATGGAAGACAAATATTGGGATGCTTACTTAGGCCGCCACTATGAAACTAACGAATTTGCTCACAGATGATTGTTACCTATTTTTTGGACAAAGAAAACTGGAATACCTTTTACCACGATTGCCTAAACTTGACCAAGTAAACAGGTAAAAGTGATAACATTAATATAATAAATTTAATGTCACGGCCCCTGAAGATGAGTTGCAAGTGGCAGTTTTTTGGAATATATACATGATGGCCTATTGGGAAGCTCAAGGTGTACATAAAGGGTAATCTTTTGAAGAAAGTGTATTATAATATATATGACTATATTACTGATAAGAATGAATGACCTCATGTTGCTCTGCCTTCAGACAGTTATTCGATACATTTGAAATGTATAAATTCTCTTGTATTCGTTTTTCGTAACTAAGGTAGTTATAAGATGGATCATGTAAAAAAGCACTAGGACCAGAACGAGTTTCTTGCCAGTTCTTCTCGAGCTTGGGTGAGGAGGAATTGGCACCTAAATTAACCTAGTATGTAAGACGTTTCAAAGTGATCGTTGTAATTGTATTGAATAAAATATCTTTTGACTTTGACTTTGGTCATTTTGGCAATTTGATTGAAAATAAATTGGTTAAACACGTGTCGAACCACACACAGTAAAGGCTTCCGATGCTAGTAGAGATAAGAATGGCTAGTGGTCAGGTCTCTAACCAATTCAAATCATCTTGAACCATTGGACGACCTCTGTGACGCACAGGCCAAGAGGCCCGTCTGAGACGCATAAGGTTGCGGGTTCGATTCCCGCCGCGGGACTATTGTTTGTATGATCTGCAAATATTTGTCTCGGATCTGGGTGTTTCTATGTATAAAATGTTAGTATTGACAAAAAAAGTATATAAATAGTTTAATAGTCATGTGGTACCCATAACACAAGCTCTGCTTACCTTGGTACCTTGGTGCTATGCCCGGAGTTATTTATTTATGTAGCTAGCAAAACCAAAAATAAATGTATGTAGCTTTTTGTTTTTTTTAAGATTTACACACCATTTACTCAAAACCTAGTAGCCCTGGTAGTTTTACCTTTTAATGACATCATCAATCCAACTATTTTGAAAACTTTTCAAGAGCCCGAAACAGCGGCATAGCCGGTAGTTTGGTCACTGAGCTCTATCAAACAAACAGGACAAACATTTGTGTGATGAACATAGATGTTTGTTGTGTTGTGTAAATATATAAGTATTCTATCAGTCATCTGTTTCCCATATTACAATCTATGTTGGTTGGTTTAGGGCGAGATGGTCTTGTTTAGATTGTCCAATATTGTCGAAATACCGATTGTTGTAAATGAAATATTTATTGTGTAACCTTAGGTTAGTAGTCCAGGATCCATGGTCCATTTTTAGACTTGATTACTATCAAGCTAATTTTCCGTGAGTAGCTTTATTTTGATGAGACGCCCAAGAATTTCCTGTACGAAACTCTCGATTATGGTAGCTAACAGAGGTAGCAAGGATAAAATATGTAAATTTGATAAATCTCAAATATTTATTACTAACTGAATTTTATTTTGTTAAATGTTAAAATAATTATCTAATTTATTCGAAAAAATATTTATCCTACAAAATCTATGGTTTGATCAAAGAGTCCCCTCCATCCAACATGTATCGATAACGAGGTCATCTTGAATGATTACAAACCAGCTGATTGTTTATTTGTTTACTTAGTTAATATTTAGATAATTTAACAGTACTATTGTCCTACAAATTACGTGGTACGTTATCATGGACCATGAATCCTGGACTATAGGTATTAAATATTCTGACAAATTTAACTGCGTGACGCAAATGCTTGAGACTGTTAGCTACTGTACACACGCCCATACATACACACACTGTGTGTGTGAGGATGGGCTTGTGTCAGAGTTGTTGGCGTTTACATTTGAAATATATTTAAGTTTAATTATAACATATAAAATTTTCCTAGTATCTCTAATATACCTATGTAACGATACACAACACGATGGGGTAAAATAAAACCCAAATTTACATGGAGCGGTAACCTTAAAAACAGTTTTTTTGATATCTATCTTTTTATTTCATAGACTTAGTCCACTAAATGTATTAACATGCAAATTTCATAAGATATGACGAATAGTATTTAAGAAGAGCTCTGATTAGGGGCGGACAGACAGACAGACAGCAAAACTATAAGGGTTCCGTGTGGACTTCGGAACCCTACAAAACAAATCGGTCAATAATAATAATAAAAATAATGCCGGACATTTCATACAGCATCATCTGGCCCCAAATAACTAACTAAATAACTAATACCGGACATTTCACACTGCATCGTCTGGCCCCAAAGTAAGCCAAGCATGTGTTATGGAAACAACGTGACTGATATACTACTTATATACTTTTTTCTTTTTGTAAATAAATACATATTATATATAGAAACACCCAGACCCGAGACAAATATTTGCAGATTTGTCCCGGGACAAATCGAACTCACAACCTTTTGCGTCTCAGCCGGGCCTTGGTCCACTGTGCCACAGAGGTCGTCAATGCCTTGATTGGCTGTAGGATTTGCGCAGTAATAAGCTAGTAACACTATCCAATTTACCCAATTCACACACACAATCAGCTCTGCGCAATAACGAGGGTCGCTGAGCGCAATTAACGAAAACTCTAATTTATTACTCTTGACGTATACGAATAATAAAATAAAACAGTGCCAACATGACACAGTTTCCAGTAATGAAAATGAATGAAACTCGATGAAAATACTCACGGCTGTAATCCTCAGAATTGGTAGACATGTCCCCAGCTCAATTTAAATAAATAAATAAAAATCCATTTTAAACCGGCTTGCAAAATGACGGAGATTCTCTATTCGATTGTTTTTCGGATGTCCGACTGTCTGTTGAGACATATAAACAGACAGACAGACGGACATAACGAAACCTTTCTTGGTTCCTAATAAGGGTTCCACGTGGACTTCAAAGCCCTAAAAACAAACGAATTAATAGTCCAGTCATTTAAGCTTAAATGATTGTAAGAATCTCGGAATTCGAGATACCCAGCTGTAAGTCTGTAAATACTTGTATATTGACACCCTAAAAGTTGTCTCAAAACCTACGTGTACGCAACTATTAAATTTCAAGGTCAAAGGTCACAAAAATCGTTTTTTTGCGCTTTTTTTGTAAATATCTCATTTCCTATGGGTTTTTTGCTATATTTATTTATCATCAATATTGTAGAATATAATACAATATAATATAATAGTTAATAAAAATTGACAAATATTTATAATCATTAAATAAATAATAAATAAATAAATAAATAATCCCCCGGACATTTCACACAGCATCATCTGGCCCCAAAGTAAGCAGAGCTTGTGTTATGGGTACCAGATGACTGATATACTACTTATAAACTTTTTTTTTTTTTGTAAATACATACATATTATACATAGAAACACCCAGACCCAAGACAAATACTTGCAGATCATACAAACATTTGTCTCGCGGCGGGAATCGAACCCGCAACCTTCTGCGTCTAACTGCACCACAGAGGTCGTCAAATCATTGATTTAAATATTTGAGTTTTCGACCGGAGGCACCGGTTGACCTGAAGTGATGCTGTGATCGCGCGCTCTCCGCCCTCTATCTCGAAAACGGTTCACAGTATAAAAAAATATGTTTAATCAAAATTTGTAGAGAATTTTGTATTCTACAATATTGATAATAAATACAAATAGCAAAAAACCCATAGGAAATGAGATATTTACAAAAGAAGCGCAAAAAAACGATTTTTGTGACCTTTGACCTTGAAATTTAATAGTTGCGTACACCCTACCATATACCATAATGTAGGTTTTGAGACAACTTTTAGGGTGTCAATATACAAGTATTTACAGACTTATAGCTGGGTATCTCGAATTCCGAGGTGAACTTACTATAATGACTGGACTATAAGAACATCCGCCATTTTGGAAGCCAGTTCAAAATGGACGCCATTGTAATTTTTAAGTGATGTCAGACAGACGTATGAGCTCATGCTCTCAGATTATAAATTTAATCGTGATGACATTTTAAACGGTAATACGTATTAGTGGCCCTTACAAATTCAAGAAATAAAACATAAAAAATGTTTCTAAATAAAAATAAATAAAGAAGTGGTGTTTTTATTTTATTTTATTTTAGGTCTTCGGGGATGTCGAAGAGGCGAAGCGGAGGTCTTCTACTGTACTAGGAGGTTTCTCGAATAGATTTTTGGTAAAAATGTTCATTTCAAAAATTTTATCAATAATCGGTTATTTTTGGTAGAGATCAGTGTCCAGTTTATTCGTATGTTTATATGTATGTTACCTGATATCATTACCAATTACAAACGGATCTTCCAATCGATCAATGATGATCACTCAATGTTTTATTGAACCTTCATCTAGAATAGTCGTAAAGCTAACGTTCTTCCAAAAAAACTATTTTATAACTGGTAAAGCCTACCTATGTCTTAGGTAAGTTTATCTGTAGTTACTTTATATTATTCTTCCTCTCTGGTATCTGGTATTAAAGATATACGAGCGTAAATACTTTCGATTGCTTTTAATAATTGGAAGGTGTTATCTTAATCTGTAATATTATAGGTTGACGTATTGTTATTGTTTGTGTTATCAGTTATCCCAAGGCGTTATAAATATTCATGTTTTGAGATTATAATTATTCTGATATTGCGATAAGCAGATTGTATGTTTGTTATATTAAGTAAGGTTCAGTTTTTTGACACGTAGTCAAGCCAACAAATGATATCGATTCAAAATGGTAAGAAAGAAAGTTATTTTTTAAGGTTTTGAAGTCCACATGGAAATCTCATTGTCCATATGTCTGACTGTCTGTCTGTCCGCCCTGAACTAGAGCTGTTGCTTGTAGACCATTCGTACTTTCGTAATGAAATGTTGCACGGTTGTACCATATTAGTGGCCCATAAAAATCTAAGAAAATACCTTCAAATAATGATTTTTATGGGTTCATTTTTCTTACCCCAGTTTGTGGCATACTGTTACATAGGTTAAAGTTATTAAGAGGTATCTTGAACAGATTTTTAAATATCTATTTGATAAATATTATGTTTTTAAGTGGCCATTTTTGATGGAGATCAGTGTCCCGTCCCCCCTCCAGTTAAACTGCTGTTTGGGGAAACCTGAAATGTTTTACTAATATTATAAACGCGAAAGTAAGTTTGTCTGTCTGTCTGTCTGTTTGTCACTTTTTCACGCCTAAGCCGCTGAACTGATTATAATTAATTTGGTATACCTTAGCGAAGGACATAGGCTACTTTTTATGTAGGTATCACGCGTGAGAAACCGCGGGCAGCAGCTAGTAAGATATATAATGAAAATACAAGGAAAATTAACACGTCTACTTAGGTTTTACTAGATTATAAGTAATTACCCGATTTGAAAACCTTAATTAAATTTAAAAAGCCTACTACAAAATTTTTGTTTTATTAACAAGATGGTTTTGCAGTGGCTTGGGACCTGACCACTGATCATTCTTCGTGTGTGGTCACATGGGCTTAGTCAATTTATTATTCAATAAAATCACAAGGACCATTTCGAATCGTCTTCTTATATACTAAGGATCTAGTATATAAGAAAACGATTCGATATGGTCCTTGGGACACAACCGGCCCAAAGTTCAAGAAGAATCTGACAAGAAACTCGTCTGGTCTGTCTTTTTTGCTTGCTAATTTTGTTACAGATGCTGAGTCGGATTGGAGCAGGTTCAGATTATTATTTTATAATAATAATATTCTGATCTGATGAGTAGAAACAGTTTTTGCTTAATAACGTTCTACGACACAAAATTAGAGGTAGGTCAAAGACAAGATTGATGGGTTGTGTATGAGGCGATACGTCTAAAAAAAGTGTGTCCTGAAATGACGACCGATAGGGGGAAATTGTAGAAGGAAACATGCGCCAACCCCACTTAGCGTGCGATAAGGGCAGTGAAATAACGAGTTTTAGTATTGTTTTTGTATGACCCCAACTTCTACAACTTGCACAGAGAACACTAATAAAGGTACTTCAAACCATATAGATTTCCAACGCATCTGCTTTATTCTTTAAGCCAGTTATTGACTGTCAGGAAATTAAATATCTTACAAGCTACAAAAATTTACTTAAACACAATTTACATAAACTTATATCTGGATATTTAAATTCAAATGAAATAACACAATAGTTTAAATAGACTGTAGGCAATGCACACAGCATACGAACATATCAATTAAGCACTAGCATCAAGGCAATAAGCATGTACGTATCTTCTTTGTAATTCGTAAATGCCTGCGTACCTAAACTGTAACTGTACCTAACATAAGATATGGAAGAGCGAGACCATCTAACACAAATATATTTCTACTTAAAAGATGATCTCAACACTTATAAAATTGTTAAAAACTGTTACAGAAATAAAATATTTTGTATTTGTATTTGAAACTTCTCTAATCACATTCATAAAGGCAACAAAAGGAAAAGATGTACCTTTACCTTTATCTAGCATCTATTTCCATTTTGTAAAATTATATTGTGTACTTATAAAATGGCAAAAAGCGTCCATTAAGTTTTTTACTAATGTAATGTCAATAATATTCATTTTGTGGTTCAAAGACCTCCTTAAAAAAATGTCGCTACCTGCTTTTCAAAAGTTAGGCCAGGCCCTCCATCATTTTTTTTTAACCTATAGTGTCCCACTGCTGGGCAAAGGTCTCCCCCTTTACTTTCCACTCTTTGCGCTCCAAGGCCACAGTTTGCCAATTTGGCTCGAATGCATCCAGATCGTTTCGCCATCTTTTCCTGGGTCTGCCGCGTCGTCTCTGACTATCGGGCCTCCGTCATAACCGAACGTTAATATTCCGTCAACTTTACGCCTGCGAACTCCGTAACCAGAAGTACTGACTACGAAAGTAGTCCTTTTTTATTATTTTTATTATGAAATAGTAATATCCCATTGCAGAGCAGGCTAGTGCAGACAGGGCTTTTGTAAACAAGTCCAGCTCATCTCTTTATCGTCGCTGTGGTCTGGCGCGTGGTTTTTTCCTGTCCCGTGGAATCTACTCTATGGTGGTTTTTGCCCACATTTCATCCGACATGATACAGATGTGACCTGCCGAAACCCACCTAAGCCGACTTGTTGCCCAAAATCTGCAATTTGTGTTTTGGAGTTGTAGTAGTAATAGTAATGGCATAATAAATTAGCAACGCGCATGTAACTACGCTAAGTGAAGGCTTCTGAAGTTAAAGTTAAGAATGACTAAAGGTCACATCTTAAACCAATTCAACACCATCTAATTATTACCATTTATTAAACATTATAAAGGCCTTTTTGTTTTTGAAGTTATAACTTCTTATGGGAGGGTAAACCGCTTCGTTACGTAACGCGTTACGGCACCAGTCTGTCTGGCTTCCCTTTCTCTCACGCATACGGCAGCCGTAGGCAGGCTCCTCTCTCACTCTAACCCACAGCGCTAGTTAGATTAGTTTATGTTATCACTCCTGTCGGGCTTCCCAAGATGCACACGTTTTTTTTAAGGTTTACAAATCAAGCGGTTACTCAAAATGTAGTAAAACCTTACTATCTGTGATATATTTCCTTGTAATTTCATTATATATCCAATTATTTTGTAAAACATTTTGGGTAAATAGAATAGCAATTTAGCTGGGAGAACGGGCACTGACCTCTATCAAAAATGACACTCTAAAGTTTAATATCAAACGAAACTCTGTATCAAAAAATTGTTTAAAAAATCTTCTAGTATCATTGAAAGACCTATCCAACGATATGGTAGTAAAATATTAAAAAATCTACATTGTAGCGGTCACTAATACGTATTAACGTGCAGATTTTCACAATAAAATTATTATTCTACGAGCAAAAGCAAGATTAAGAGCGGACAGGCAGAGATAGACAGACGGACAGCCAAACTATATGTGGACTTCGGAAATGCTCACGACTGTGACCCCTGGGCTTAGTACACATCTCTTTAGATCTCTAATTACTTGGACCTTGAGGATATACGAGGAAAAGTCTTCGTAAGTAAGAAACATTATATTAACTATTTGCCAACATTTTTGCACAATATTTAGCAAAATGCAATAATTTTCGACTCCTAATAATATCTTCTACTTATAAAAAATACTAGCTACGAGTTTAAAAAAGATATTTTAACCTTTTTTCCTTAACATTTATAAATACATCGTTGAATTCCAAATGCTCTCTACAGAGACGGGATAAGCTCTACGTTGAATACTTCGTGATTACTTGGGTGAGGTACCCGGTCTTATCGCTAGATAACGTACTCTGCCAGACAAGCATTGGATGGTTAGAAATCAACATAGCTGAATATGGGGTGATGAAAATAATACGAGTGATTTATGATAAAAAATATATGTACATACATATTTACAGGATAACAAAAAGTGAAATACATCAATACCTAATATTACAAAAATAAATTGAATAATAATAATACAATAAAATAAACTAAATAAAGTAATACATACATAAATAAATATACCAAAATAACTTAAAGAAACAATCAATACACAGTTAACAACATGACAAAAAGTGTTCCCTGACTATAAATTTAAAGATTGTATATGATTTAGCGCGTCTAATAGCATCTGGCAGTGCGTTCCATAGTTGAACAGCCTGTACTGTGAAATAATTGGCATATGAGGAGGTGTGGACAGGTATCGCGAGTAGGAGAGTATCAGTAGTAAGTAATGATTTCTTATAACTAATATAGCTACATTTAGGTACTCAATAAGTTTTAAATACTAAACAGTCATTTTTAATGAATACCACCGTTATATATATACGGTATGCAGGCAAAGCCGCGTAAGCTAGAATGTAATAATGATGAAGAATACTTATTTGTAAACGCAGTGTTCTAGAACGTTCAAGAAACTGAAAGTTAGGTATTTTTTTTATGTGAGTAGGTTTTTTATCTATTTATTTTTTGTTCAGAAAACAAACAGACACTAATTTGCTTATATGTAACACAAAGATTTAACACATAGTCCAGTAAAGTTTCCACAATTAATTTATACATATAAAGAAAAAGAAAATGGAAATAAAATAAACAAAAAATGACCTCTAGCTCATGTAAGCTAAATTAATAGAAAATAACAACTAAACACCCAGACCCGGGTAAATACTTGCAGATCATTCAAACATTTGTCCTTGAGCGAGAATCGAACGCAACCTTCTGCGTCTCAGTCTGGTTTTGCCCACCGTGTCACAGAGGTCGTCGAAAAAAAAACGATAGTAAAAAAACCAATACCTTATTAATTATCAAAGAAAATATTTACTGCTTTTAGCAAGCAGCTTACTGCTTAAAACTATTGATTGTAACTAATGGAATGTTTGAAATGGTGCGGAAACATAATTCGTTTTTTATTATTTAGACACATATTTTATTTCATTGAATAATCATAGATAAAACAGTCATAAATAAAATGATAACACTTTCAGAGCTGGGGTTCTAGACTAGACAATACTTCACTGTAATTCCTTTGCGAAATAATGAAATTATGACAATGACAATGACAGCCTGTCACCCTTCAGTTATCACAAGCTAATACATGTATCATTGGATTCTTCGTCTGTCATTTCATGAAGCAACATGGCTCTGCTAATTTAATCTTTTTTACCCGTTTTATTCAGTAATCTTGGCGTAATTTTAATGAATAAATTGTGGCTGCGGGACGGGTATAGATAATTGGATTGCATGTGTATTGTGGTGCAGTGTGATTTGAACGACGAGGAGTCCCAAGAAAATTCTAGACGCCATTCCGCGTGTCGTCTAGAGTTGACTACTGACCATCGACTAAGACTTATAACAAACAAACTCACTATAAACTATAAACACTTGACATTGGCAGAATTGACATTAGTATGTCACAGGCCATTAACGAAAAAGAAGAAGATACATACGTATACGTATCATAATCATACAATTTGATCTAAATGCGCAGGTGAGAACGAAAACAGAGAGTACATCTTTTTTAAACGCTTGCCTCATGATCACACAATCGCCAAACTGATTAAGCACTTACAAAACTTTTGAGTTGTACTATATGTTCGGGCTTACACCAAACACAGCAATACTGCATTGTTGCCTTACAAGCAAATAAGCACAATTGCCTGAGTATACCAGTGAGTTACCATCTGCTGATCCGGCACCGCGTTACTCATAGCCTTCTAACCATAACTTTTTATACCATTATTTTTTATATTGGATTTTTTGGGAAACATACAGCTACAAGTTTCCACTGATAGATAGGGAGGATATTATAAATGTACTAACTGCTGCCTGCGGCTTCGCACGCGTGGTGCCTACACCGGTGTACACCGGTGTCGTGCTACGGGAAGAATTCGTGATATCACCGTCCAGGAAGACCGGTACATGGGACTTACCGCGCGACCGTTTACGCTGGACTACTGGTACCTTTGCCAGCAACCAGAAAATTAGACATCGCTTGCACGAAGAACAGCAACGTTCATGAAGGCATCTAACACGTACTTAACTGACCGGACTCATCGTGCAAATCAATTGAGGTTTCCAAGTCAATATCTTGAATAGGGCATGGTGAAATAGTGTAAGTGCTTTTCACTTATGAGTGTAAGGTGATGTTTTTAGTGACGATCGACTTATGCAAGTGTCAAGAAGAAGCAGTGAAAGAATTTCTAATCCTTGCATTCACAAACGCGACAGGTATGGTGGTCCCAATGTCATAGTCTGTGTGGGATCAGCTTACAATGTAAATTATTATTATTCATTTATTTCAGATATACATGCATAAAACATTATTTAAATTATAAACACTCAAAAACCACTCACAGATTTAAAAACTAATCTGAAAAGTTGAGGTGGCCCCTTATTAATTTTTGAGTAATATAGTTGCCCCACCTATCACAAAGCCTCCAGTCCTTTGAAGTTGCTGTCTGCAAAAGGCATTGTTTTCGATTACCTTCAAGTACCTTCAGATTACTTAATCATAAACACAACCTGTTTTGTTTACGCATAAAAACAGGGTGGATTACAGGATAAAGACAGCCTAATGAAAAATATAAGGCTGCGTTTATATGAGCAGATCACAAGCGAGAATTGTGATATTACAAGTGACATCGGCAGACGATATGGCGGTATGTTCAAGAAATCTCTAATAACCCGAAGCTCGGAAATAAGACATGCTACAGCATCTAGTCGGATCTCATAGAAGTCCAGAAAAAAAAATTGCAGTAGGGTAGTGTGTAAACACACCTTAGCCTTGAAGAAACCACTTACGTCGAGCAATTTGTCAATCATCAGATCAAATTCCCGTTTTCGTAATACAAAATAACAAGTTACCTACCACTCAAAGAGCCGAGGCAGGATCTATCATCCTGACAAACCCCAAACTCTTCTTATTGGAACGATGTCGTAAAAACGTTGCGCAAAAATGTTTTCGCTCGACACTTTCTCAAGTCAGTAAAACACATCAGCCTATGTTGGTGAAAAAGTTTACAACTGAGCGAGTGTTAATATTGTAAGGTGGTATTATAGAAATATTATTAACAAGAGCCATTCGTTGCCAATGTGGCATTGACACTCGAACAATGTCACATCTCCCAGTCGTGCACTATCAGCTGAACTTTAAGGAACTATTGTGCAGCTACCGAAATATCTATAGGTTTAATAATTGCTATAATACTTAAAGTGGGAACGTTTATACAAAATCGTTTTAGTATAGAATCACATGCTTCTATACTATTACTTGTATAGAAACATGTTCTAGGAACGCAAAACTACCCTAAGGTAACGTAAAGCTTGGTTTTTTATGTTTGATGCTTGACTTGCTTGAATAGATTTTTGTTAGCTTATAAAAGAAGATCGAAATATTATAGAGCGCTCGAAAATATCCTCCATTTTTAATGGTCATAAGTGATCAACGTCATTCTGCGGATAATTTTTGTCATAGCTTATGACTCATGAAACCGACAGCTGCTACTCGCTACAAATATGGATCACAGCAGCAAACCAATGTTGGCAATCGTAATTTCGAAAAATGACTCAAAAAACTCTATATGGGATTAAATATTAGTGGACAATGCACAATGCAAAATAACAACATTTCCATTACAACACAATATTAACTATAAAATTTTCATAGAATGAAAGTAACCATGTATGTCTGTCTGTTTGTTACGTTTTCACGCCTAAACAGCTGAACCGATTTCGATGAATGTTGGTATAGAGATAGATGGGACCATGAAGAAGGACATAGGTTACTTTTTATGTAGGTACTATGCGTGCGAAGCCGCGGGCAGCATCTAGTATTATATAAAGTAAGGTTTATACACCGTGACGGAAAAAATGGTTGGCACTCAGCATATGTTACAGGAGTGTGAGGGCTTCTCTATCGCTTGTATTCAGTGGCGCCATCAGCAAAAACGCAGCAGGTACTGCCACACTTAGCTCGTGTAGCACACATTATATTGATTTAACTATAATTGCCAAATATTATATTAACATGACAAAATCAGTGGTTAAATGTACGTCACAACAGGACATGCAGACGTACAGCTCAGTACGATCCATAGCTTGTAAGTCTACCACCCTTACGAATAAAGCACTTTGCTTCTACATTTATAATGCGTGACAAGGATTGGAATACTTTGCCGTCGTCTGTCTCCTAAAAACTACAATTGGGGCTCTACAAGTCAAGCGTTAATAGGTGTCTTGTAGACCTTCGTGCCATCGTCGGCCGCAGTGTCGCTTACCACTAGGCGAGATCATGGTCAAATGAAGGTCTATCGTTGATAAAAAATAAAAACAAACATTACAAAACATATGTGGTTAAAAATTGGTGGTACTCTTAATATACCGCCTCCAAAATATCAAAGTTCAACGACTCATATGATTGATGGATCGCCTACGTGAAAGTGTTTGAGCTCCGCGCCTACTTACCGGAGTGGCATTTGTCACATTTCGCTGGCACGCCTCGCGATGTGGGATTACCCATAAAATATTATAGTACCATGTCGTCTACGCTTATATGTCAAAGTTTGCTAAAATGGGGGTAAATTGTTTCAAGAATAAATCAATGATGATGATTGTACAACCTTGCTGGTGACAATTTCAGAACCGGTTGAGGACCACTTTGAACCCTCGTAACGGCTACAAGCCCACCGACCGCATTGACATATCACGAGGGGTAGGTGTTGGTATATAGTTCAGTATTTTCGTTAAAATGATTCCGCTGACAAGAGTACGAGTGTATCGCCGTGCTACAAGTATATCGACGGGTTAGCGGCTTTAGTGTGTAGACTGCCTAAGCTAAGTAAGCCAAGACTCAGGACAGAATTAATAGGTCGCCGAGACTCAGTCAAGGCCTTAACTGGCCTAACGATAGGAGCATCTTGGTCCTTGCATGGTGTCTGAAACAAGGACCAAGGACCATGCAAAGACCAATGCTCAAATCGTTAGGCCATTTAAGGCCTTAACTTGAAAATTCAGACACTTGGAAAAAATTGATTGATAAAACGGAAGTCATTGCAAGACTACGACTAGGTTACTTAACACAGGCTCGTGGTCAGCTTGGAGGCACAAATGTAGGGGAGGAGGTTCCCCCAAAAAAACTATATTTTAATATCTATTTAATATCTATTTAATATCTATGCTCAGTTCTCGATCTGAGTTTGAGTTTTACTTTGAAATGCGACACTTAATCTTAGTCTAAAGCCGACTTTATGATGGCGTCATAAATAAAAGTCACAATATAGGTTTACACAAGTACTTAAAAAAATACTAAAATGCATAGTTTTTGTTGATACAGGTGGATTCTTGAACCTATCAAGAAAATCAATTTTTATGAGAAGGTAAAACTTTCCGTCTGGATACTTACTTTACTCGGATGAAAACTTTCACTTAAACTTGGCTTTATGTCTTCGAGAGCAGTTCGGAACGCGAGCCACTTACAGAAAAGAAATAAAATAGTAAATTAAATAAGTTGGTGAGCACGTGGTCATAAAAATAACTGTCTATCTAAAACTGTTCTAGGCACTATAGCGTCCTGGTATACCCACTCGAATGAAAACAAACAGCTAAACGATAGCTTATGACGTGTTTTTGTATTCCACTTATGTACAATCTTCCATCTTACGCTACAATTACGAAGCCGGGGAAACACGCGCTATTTGTTTTGACCAATGAGCGCGCGGTGGTAGAGTTCGCTGTCAGATATTTTCCGAGAGTTTGGTACTGTCAGCCAACAGTGTGTGCATGTGTGTAAGAAAATGAAGGGAAAATAGATAAGAAGAACGCATTAGTTGTGCGTTTAACCTACGGTGTTGTGTATAAAGTGTGCTGTTATATAAACTAGTTCAGGAGTATAATGTTAATGTTGCTTATTACCAAGGTGAGATGTCAGATGTTACATATCATATGCAACTACTGTAAGGCTCGCTCGTTTTATTTGTGTTATTATCGAAACGCAATTGCAGCCGAAATGTAGACGGATATGAAATAAAAAACCAGCCAAGTGGGAGTTGGACTCGTGCTCCGAGGGTTCCGTACAAACCTATAGGTAAATGAGTAAAATTTCACCCATCACGACAATGGAGTCATAGTTGAATGATGTAACAAAAAATTTACAGTTTTCGCAATTTTTCCTTTATCTGTGCTATAAGACGTTGCTTCGTACCAAATTTCTGTTTCTCTTGATTGCGTTGACATAGAAGTTTGATTTTGTTACAGCTTACAGGTATTATAGACGTGGGTATTTTATATGAATTTCAATTTAATACCTCTACGCGTTCATGAGAAAAGGGGTAGTAAGTTTAAAATTATTAAAAATATTTTTATTACCTATATGATGTAACTAAAAATGTACGGTTATCGCAATTTATCCTTTATCTGTGCTATAAGACGTTGCTTTGTACCAAATTCAAGATTCTGAGTTCACGGGAAGTACCCTGTAGGTTTTGATTCCCTTGCGAGTTGCGAGTTTGAATATATGCGACTTAAATTGCTGTTTCTCTTGATTTCGTTGACATAGAAGTTTGATTTTGTTACAGCTTAAAGGCATTATAGACCTGAGTATTTCATATGAATTTCAATTTAACACCTTTACGCGTTCGTGAGAAAAGAGGTAGTAAGTTTTAAATTATTAAAAATATTTTTATTATATGATGTAACTACAAATGTACGGTTATCGCAATTTATCCTTTATCTGTGCTATAAGACGTTGCTTCGTACCAAATTTCAAGATTCTGAGTTCACGGGAAGTACCCTGTAGGTTTTGATTCCCTTGCGAGTGTCGAAAATTTGCGGCATAAACGGCTGTATCTTTTGACTGCGTTGGATAAAAATTTTGATTTTTTCACAGCTTTAAGGGACAGTAGACTTGAGTATTTGATATAAATTTCAGCTTGATACCTCCACGCGTTCCTGAGAAAAAGTGTCTTGACAGACAGACGGACGGACGGACGGACAACAAAGTGATCCTATAAGGGTTCCGTTTTCTTCTTTCGAGGTACGGAACTCTAAAAACAACAAACGTAAAATAGGGAATTGGACTTCTTGAAGTCAGTAAAAAATACTACGTTATACTTTCAAAAAGTTATACTTGCGGCGTCACGCAAGTACGTATTAGTATAGTACGCCATAAGTACGCCATTCCTGGAAGCTTTAGTTGGGTGACCTGTCAGTTACATAATGACGTAGTAACCACCTCAATGCCTCTTCAAGGCCTCCTTTGTGGCTTGACGACTGTCATCGCTGGAGCCTGAGTCCGACAGTCTGTATCCTCATTGTACCCTCACCCTCAATAATAATTAATATCGGGTTAAAGGCTGTTTGCTCTTAAGAACCTTCAGATACCACTACAGTATTCTAAAACATACTTTTTGCATGTACATATATGTTATATCTTGGTACTTGACATCACAGAATAGCGCATTGAAAAACCAGCAGGGTAATTACATAAAAGTAGCAGTAGCGACAGCAACAGCAACGCGAAAGCAATATTTGCAAAATATTTCAAAAGTCGCCCAAAATTCTCTTGCTACAGAAGCTAGCCGTTGCCTATACCTTGCTTAACGATCACTTACTTGGAAATACAAAAATACGCTTAAAACTGACATATTAGCGTAGAAACTGTATGGATTACAGAATAAATAAATAATCCTGGACATTTCACACAACATCATCTGTCCCCAAAGTAAGCAGAGCGTGTGTTATGGGTACCACATGACTGATATACTACTTATATTATTTTTTTGTAAATACATACATATTATACATAGAAACACCCAGACCCGAGACAAATACTTGCAGATCATACAAACATTTGAGGTGTGAGTGTAAGAGCCAAATTATTTAAAAAAAAAAAATATGGGATACCACATGGATTATTTCTAACCCATGTGGTGAAAGGATTAAAGTGCGCCTCAGGGGCTCCTTTTGTGCACTTTTTAAATTAACGAGTCAAAACTCAAAGCTCAAAGGATCGTTACATCGAGGGTAATAACTGAAAAAATGTTTTTTTCTTAAGTTTATTGCTAATACTATTATGACCCTTTTAAAATTTTGCAACACACACGTACTTTCAGTTTTAAGTATCTATCCTCAACTTATATATATGGAAAACAAAAACTAAGTAAGAAAAATAAATAAACTAAGCAGGTAGGTAAGGAATAGATTATAAAAATATATAAAAGCATAAAAAAATACTACCCGTAGGCCTACCGTCATCATCATCGTCAGCCTTTAAGAAGTCCACTGCTGAACATAGGCCTCCCTAATAGATTTCCGTCTAATAATTTCCCAAGATTCCCTAGATAGATTCCCTAATAATATCGTCAGTCCATTGGGTGAGAGGTCGAGAACATTTTGAGAACTTTTATTCCACAACGGTTATCAGTTCTGCGTGCTATATGGCCTGCCCATTGCCACTTCAACTTGCAAATTCTGAGTGCTATGTCGGTGACTTTGGTTCTTCTATGGATTTCCTCGTTGCGGATTTTATCACGTAGTAAAACACCCAACAGCTCTCTCCATAGCACGTTGCGCGACTCTGAGCTTGTGTTGTGTATGGCCTACCGTGGAATTTTCGACCTTGGTACAAATATGTCTCAGTGTATAGCATACTTGTGTCTTTTAATTTTGTAGGTAATTATAAATAATTATTTTATCAACATGGATATTTTATCTTTAAAAAAAGATAGATAGTTTGCAGTTGGGTTTGAATTGATTTCACTGTCATTCGTCAAGAAACAACACACATAGGTTATTTTATAAATCCGTTGGTAAACTTGACTTCAACCGCTTACTTACTTACTTATTCACTTAATTTCGGTATTACTTGACAACTTCTTCAGAGAGGTTCATAAGAAATTGTCAAGTAATACCGACATTTTAAACCAACTACTTAACATTTTTCCTCAAAATATTCTTACTGAACTGAGTTAAGGTTGTGTTTTCCATGCACCTACGATGGGTTAAATATTTAAAGCAGCCTTATTGCCGGTATTGTAGAAGACAAGCAAGAGGCAAAATTAAGGTAGCACTACGTATATTTTTTTTTCTTTACCTGAAATGCCTCATTGCTTACATAAAACTGAATATTATTTAAATAGAAGTATATAATGATGTATGTAAAGAAAATTATCACGGCTGGAAACCTTTAGATTACTAAATAGAAAGTCCGCAACTTCATCCGTGCTTTTGTGCTGTGTTGTTTTTGTTTTTTGTTTTTTCTTTACATTTCACACTGTATCATCTGGCCCCAAAGTAAGCAGAGCATGTGTTATGGTAACCACTTTACTGATATAATACTTGAATACTTTTTATTTGTACATACATTACATACATATTATACATAGAAACACCCAGACCCGAGACAAACCCGCTGGAATCAAGCCCGCTACCTTCTGCATCCCATCCGGGTTTTGGGTCACTGTGCCACAGAGGCTGTCTACTTACGTTTACTTAACTACACTTACTGTAAATTAACTATAATAATTTAGCGCACGTCAAATAATTGCTTTTATAGGCAAATTTTCGATATCTTTGGTTACATTAATGCAATTTTCGTAGGGACCTCTAAATTTTTAGATATCAATATAACCCATGCTACTTGCTGACAATATAGGTTTCTATAAGTAAAAGAATATTTAAAATCGGTTTAGTAGTTTTTTAGTTTAAAACAAAAACAAACATATCTAACTGACTGAACTAGTGCGAAGCGTGAGCGAATGTCTCGTAAAATGCTTTCGTATGTCCGGCCGGCGTCTGTCCAGATTTTCTCCTCTTCAGGTTGCATTTCTCAACCGATTCTCGTGAAATTTTGTGAGCTGAGTCCATAACTACTACATAGCTTTTTTTGTCGATTCAGTTTTAGGTTTTTTTTTAAATGGAGAAGATATGGGTGTTGAAAACGTAAAAAAAATATATTTCAGTCATTTTGAAAAAAATTTGCGAGATCTACAGCGCACAGAGTAACAATCTTGTTTTTTAAAACAAAATACTTGTTTTTAAATGGGTTTGGGACCTGACAAATCCTTCATCATTGTTATACCTACTTCACTGTCACAGGAAGCCTTCACTGTACGTGGTCCGGATTAGCAATGATATAATTTTCTATATTATCGGGATATTTACTATCGTTAACGAGTTTTTATATAACTCCATTGATTTCATTTTATGTTTTTCTAAAGTGTTTTAAGTGATAACTTCTTATGAGAGGGTAAACCGCTTCGTTACGTAACGCGTTACGGTGCCAGTCTGTCTGGCTTCCCTTTCTCTCACGCATACGGTAGCAGTAGGCAGGCCCCTCCTCTCTCACTCTAACCCACAGCGCTAGTTGGATTAGTTTAAGTTATCACTTCTGTCGGGCGTCCCGAGACACATGCGTTTTTTTTAGGTTTTCAAATTAGATGTGTTACATATTTAAATATATAGGCGGGATTGAACTAAATATTTGTCGTCCTATTCAACACTATCTACAAATTACACTAATATTGAAGAGAATAAAATGATTTTTTGTTTGTCTGTTACAGATAAACTCAAAAACATCTTTTAAAAACAAAAAAATATTTATGTAAAATGAATAATTTTTTTGATAAAATAACACCACTAAATCTTTATGTATGTCACTCCCATCTAGTGAAAAAATAATTAGGTCACTCGTGCGTACTGTGTCTCAGTAAATTGCAAAATGGTTGCAGGACGACCTGCAACTCGTGGAAGACCTCTAAGTTTATGTTCTTAAAATTATTAACCATAGATATTTTAACATTATTTTACTAATAACTATTTGTTGATAACTGTATTGATCGAATACATGTGAAATTTGATTTTGATTGTGTCTATTTTTCACATAATCTTGACGCATGTTTGTATGTATCGCCAGTGCTACAATGCGAGACTTGCAGTAAACTACTTCATGTTTCGGGCGTATCACCCATGTCACATTGCGCAACTTGCTACAAATTACTTTAGGTTTTCAGTGTATTAGCGGTATAACATTGCTCAATTACTAACAATGTACATTTTATAATATCCAACACTTATTTTTTTTAGTTATTAATAATAATAATAATAATAATAATGCCGGACATTTCACACAGCATCATCTGGCCCCAAAGTAAGCAGAGCTTGTGTTATGGGTACCACATGACTAATATACTACTTATATACGTTTTTTTTTGTAAATACATACATATTATACAAAGAAACACCCAGACCCGAAACAAATACTTGCAGATCATACAAACATTTGTCCCGCGGCGGGAATCGAACCCGCAACCTTCTGCGTCTCAGCCGGACCTTAGTCCACTGCGCCACAGAGGTTGTTATTCTATTTGATGTTGTGTTAAGTGTGATTCTACCGTGTTTGTATGTATAAACTAACATGTCATGGGTATTGCACATGTTACGCTATTTGTAGGTACATCATAATTACCTGCACTAATAAGTTACCTACTAAGATATTTGGAGCTGTACATCTAACATTATTATAGACTTGATGAATGTAGGTGATTCTCAAACGATCCACGCTCTGAGAAGTCATGTGACTATGTATGTATATATTATTATTTTTTTGGGTGAACACTGCATGTTGTTTTAATTGCTTTTATCAGGGTCTACAGTGGGAGAAAACTAAGAAAATATTAGCTTTGGTTTCTCCCGAAGGTGCTTCATCTACGGATTAATCCGCTTCAAACGATGAAGTAATCATTCAAGACCCTGTTTGCAGGCATCATTACATTCAAGATTCAGATTTCAGCTCTGAGCCACGGTCTATCCCATCCTCGTTAGAAAACTTGCATTTTCAGACCAAGAGAATGATGATTCAGTTGCTCTTCTTCCTATCGAAGAAACGGCCCCGGTTCCTCCATTGATTGATAATTCTTTATCCTTTCTTGCAAACGATAAAATGGCCCCGTTCACGCCAATAGTTCTTCACCTACTTGGAGCTTATTCACTTCTTACGAGAGGAATATGGCATCTTTAGTCTTGGAACAGTCAGAGGAAATCGGCTTAAAGGTTCCGAAAAATTTCTACCCTTGGATAAAGAGTTTGTGAAAAAAGGCAGAGCTCAAGTAAACAGATAGTTTGTAGTGAAAAGAAAATAGCGGTCGTGAAATGGATGGACAACAAGGCGGTAACTTTAGCCAGTTCCTTTGTTGATTCATTCCGAATGGCGAAGGTCAATCGCTGGTTAAAAAAGAGAAAGATGAAGGTAGACGTCGACTGTCCTGATTCGTCAAACAGTACAACGCACATATGGGAGGAGTAGATCTCGCAGATATGCTGGTCGCGTTGTACAGAACAAGTTTCAGGACAAAGAGATGGTACATGGCAATATTTTCACAGCTCAATGATTATCTGCGTAAATAATGCATGGTTGCTTCACCAACGAGACCATGGGAGTATCATATCACTGAAAAAGTTCAGACAAGAAATTTCAATGGAATTGTTATAAAAAAACCGAGTCAGAACCAAAGGTCCTGATAAGACAGCCAGTCAAGGGCTAATCAAAATTATTGAACCCAGTGCCCCCCCTGCAATCGACGCGATTCGGTATTATAATATAGGCCATTTTCCGGAATCCAGAACACGTGGAAGGTGTAGGCACTGTCAGGAGGGGAAAACTAATGTCCGATGTGTCAAATACGACCAAAGACTTTGCTTTTTTCAAATCAGAAACTGCTTTTTGCGCTCTAGTTTAAAAGTAACATTAAATGCGTAAAAAACACAAACAGTAGTTTGTGTTTTTTGGCATTTAATGTTACCTTATATTTTATGAACAAATGAAAATGGTACTTTTCCGTTGTTTTTATTTCAAACTTTAAACCTTTTACTTAGGGACAACGTCACATATTTAATACGTACATTTCAGCAACTACTTTTCTCTATGGTTCGCAACATATCATATTTGATACATCTAATTTTCAAAAAAGTACATATATAGGATTTTTTATTTTACCAGTTTTGTGATCTTTGGACATAAGATAAACAAACTATTTGCAAATATTAATGAAAACAAGAAAAAAAACATCTTGCGCAATAAAGGGTTAACCAATTTTAAAAATGATCTCTGTACATCCATATTCTCCATTCTCAATAAAATACAGCTTATGTAACTAAAAAAAATTGAGATCCTTAGAATAATTGCAATAGTATAATCATACACCCGTGCACCTGTACCAAGCCGGAGTGGATCGCTAGTATATATTATAAATAATAATAATATCGGACATTTCACACAGCATCATCTAGCCCCAAAGTAGGCAGAGCTTGTGTTATGGGTACCACATGACTGATATACTACTTATATACTTTTTTTTGTAAATACATACATATTACATAGAAAAACCCTGATCCGAGACAAATACTGGCAGATCATACAAACAATGATCCCGCATCGGGAATCGAACCCGCAACCTTCTCCTTCTCAGCCAGGCCTTGGCCCACTCCACTGCCCCACACAGGTCGACATAAATATAGTATAATATCGTACATTCTATTCCTTAACCTTGTTTCCCATCTTCACGTCGTTATACATTACCCCGGGGGCGTTACGGTAAGTCGATTAATAATTCTGCGTTAATGTGACCTAGTTGTGGACAGCCGATAACAGATGTGCCATATTATTATTAAAACGTAATATAAAAATGTAAGCTAATGAAAAATAAGTCCGTAATACTTGGTACACCTTAAAATCCAAACACTTGCCACCTTTTCACAAACTTTATTCGGCGATCACTATTTTAACATCTACAATATTATTGTAAAATATAAAGGAAAGTAATTTTGTAAACTGTAAAGTAAACTTCTCTTATCGAATGATCGAAACAAAGTGAAATTCAGCACAAGCTCTTAGTGACTTACATTATATACCTACATAATATCTCTCTTTCTGTAGCGTAGCTTTATCTTTACTGACGCGACACCTGTCTACGAAATTAGAAGAATCTAGCCCAGTAGAATAAGTAGGACTTGCGCCTTTGTGCCGAAGTACAGAGTACGCCTGGCCTAACAAGATGTCAATTCCCTAATTATTATATTCAAAGCAAAAATGTTTAGCTCTGATTGCTTTGAAATGTTTACTGTAAAACCTAATCGTTCGCGCTGCGCAAACGAAGACACTTTTTGTTGCCTACACGGCATACCATTACAGGGAACCGTAGTTGCTGTGTCTTGTGGTGGTGATCGGACACAGTTGCCTGTTGCTACTACTGGCCACTGGAACAATTCGTTGCTTGTTTTCCGTTAGTACAATTGTAAGGAAATTTGTTAATGTTGCTTGTGTCTTCAACTGACAATTTTTAGTTTTCAGTTGCCGACACCGAACACTTTTTGATCATCAATGAGAATGTGTAAAGTGGAAACAAAAGGACACAAAAAACATTTACGTGTGGGGAGTGGATGATTTCATACTGGTTCAATAGTTCCGGTATCATCGCTGGTGGCTCAATAGTCTGTCTAAGACAGACCTGTAATAGTTTTTATTTTATTTTAGTTTTCATTATGTATTCATTATTGTATTTTATCGTGTATCGTGTGTGTATTTTATCGTGTATCGTCGTTTTATATATTGGTGTTCTATGGACTATGGTCTGAAATAAATGACTTATTATTATTATTAATAGAAATTAAATATTCATCGGTTGCTTGTATCCGATACAAGACACAAAACGTCTACGTTTGCGCCCTGCCTAAGACTAAACGTGAGAAAGCATTCGATCGATCGTTGGCGACTTTGTAAATGTAGAGTTAGCTAAGCCGTAAGTAGATAACGAAAACACCTAAAATCTGTTGCAAATCTGTTCAGCTGCGGCTTAATTCTAACTGAGTGTAAGGTAACATACCTAGTTGATTCTTCATTACTCAGTTTAGTTCAGTAACATTCATCTTCATTGACTGAACGAACGCGAACGAGTGTCTCCGTTTCAGCTTAGGCAATGGTAGGTATGCTTAGGTATGTCTGTCTGTCCGGCCGGGGCGTCTGTATGGATGTTCTTCTCTACAAGTCGCATTTCTCAACCGATTCTCATGAAATTTTGTGAGCAAGTACTATATATAGTTTATATGTCGATTCAGTTTTTTGTCGAATTAATAGACGCAAAAAATGTATTTCCATTTAGCGTTGACGCTACGCGCTCACCTTCGGTAGAGTGTCAGGTTTTGTTCTATTCCAGCTACCAAATAGGCTTCTGCGCTATGGTAGCTTGCTGTGGATGCATCAGCATTGATAGCGGCCGAGTGAGACACCTATTTCCTATAATACTAGATACTAGATAAGGCTGAATACAAAACAACAGGTTTTTTTGTATTCAGTCCTATCTGACGTAGTTCATTATTAACAAAGTCAGAGACTATAATATAAATAATAAATATAAATAAATAATTCTGGACATTTCACACAGCATCATCTGGCCCCAAAGTAAGCAGAGCTTGTGTTATGGGTACCACATGACTGAATACCTTATATACATTTTTTTTTGTAAATACATACATACTATACATAGAAACACCCAGACCCGAGACAAATACTTGCAGATCGTACAAACATTTGTCCCGCGGCGGGAATCGAACCCGCAACCTTCTACGTATCAGCCAGGTCTTAGCCCACTGCGCCACAAAGGTCGTCAAATATGTATACTACCACTATAAGTAAGGTAAAGTGGGGCAAAAGCGAGTACCACAACTAGAAATACATATTCAACCATACTCAACTTTTTAGTTTGTTATAATTTAAAGTACATAATTCCCATGTGTATCAAACATTTAGTGGGCCAAAGTTTTAAGCAATTTGTTAAATTGAAATCACTCTAATAGTGGAAGATAATTAAAGTTTAAAAACAATAGCTCACTTATTACATTTGCCCTTGTATACTGGGAAAATGTTATAATGTTGCTCAATTACATGGGACTGAAGACAGTTCTAATTCAGGTTAACTTTTGATTTTTATATCAAGGAGATTACGTGGAAACTTACAAAGATTTACTTTTACCCCACTATTTTAATTCTTCCCCCTGACTATTATAATCTATCATTGTATAAATAAATTAATCAGAAAGATAATAACCACAATGATCAGACTCATTGTACTAATACAAGATCACAAACAATTTCATTTTCATTACAAAGCTTGCTCAAAACAGATCGTTGAGAATTGTTGTAAATTTTCCGAGAAGATGGTAAAGAATAATGACCTACAAATCAATATCCAAAGCTTTTGAAAGCGATTATATAAGCGCTTTGAAAAGCTATCAAGTCTTCGAGACCAAAAACACCATTAAAATAATGTAAAATAAAAACACCAAAAAACATTGCATTTTAGGTGAGTGACGTCATCTTCGTGATATTGGAGTACTAAACTCTTACTCAGTATAAACTCACATATTAAAAGTACCGGAGGTTATTCTTAAATCTCGAACAGTGGATAGATTTCGTAGTATTTTGTAGGGCACTCCCTGTCTATTCTAGATCAAGCTCAAGTATTCATTGGTAACAAAATATGTTTTCATGTCAGATTCATCATAATAATGGAAAGGTAAGTAAATACATTGCATTGAACATACACAGAGTATTAAAACATTTGTCAAATTGATTACAGCTATATTAAGGTATAATATTTGGATTTCAGGAATATATCTTTAAAAATGTTATCTATTTGTACTGTCCTATTTTCATATTCTTTCAGATTATGTTAGCACGCCTGCTTTTTTATTTTCTCTACCTTGTAGGTTGGCAGGTAGAAAATGCTACTAGCATTAAGCCCATCTATTACAAATTAGTATATTTTTTGTGTAATATAGCATAAATTAAATATAAGGGTCTAATATATAATCACACGCTAGTTAATGAGATGGTATCAAAATCTGGGAAACGGCTGGACCAATTGTTTTTTTTTGTTTTGTTTTTGGTTTCTTCAATACTGGGATGAACTACTTTGATCAAATTAATTTGATTGACCTGCTGACTGACACTTCTGTCAGTCAGCAGGGGGACTAACCCCCAATAATTTGAAGACTATCGCAGTTGTCTCAATCATCAGTCTCCAAGCAGCACTCATCTGGGATCAGTTCCACGTAGAAATCCTCACTCAAAGTGTAATATAGTTCAGCGAAAATGAACAACCCGATTTACAGTCTGACGCGGGTGCTGCGCCATTTTTGATGATCCTCAGAGAATCGTTATGGAGTACAGCCGCGGATGGTAAAAGTAAAAAACTTAAAAACAAACTTGTAGTAAAATAATAACGATTTATCATCAATTCTATTCCTGAGCATGTTCTACCGAGGAAGTCATTTCCAAATGGTCAGAGGAAGACTCTAGTAAAACCTAAAAAAGATCGTATCTAGTATCGTGGCGTAAGCTTCACAGATACTCAATCCCCCAGTGTGATAAGGCCCCCAGTTGCAGTACTCTTATTATCTTGAACAAGATCAACGTTTGCTTTTGAAACGAGCTTTGGGGGCTTAGCACTGGTTTCATCTTCTTCGTTTAATGACATCTGTCAAGTTGTTAGTAGTTTTGCCATTGTGATGCCAAATTGATAAATTAACAGTTACAATTAATCGATTAAAATAGAATTAAGATTACCCATAAAACGTGAAATAACACTTAAAACTGAATAAATTATAAGAACGCTGGCAATTCCAAAAGTATCATTTAATAATACTTTTGGAATTGCCAGCGATTATTAAGGGCAGATTCTTGGTTTATCATTTTCAAATTTTAAATGTAAAATAGCTCTTATAATTAATTCAGTTTTTAAGTGTTATTTCACGTTTTATGGGTTATCCTAATTCTATTTTAATCGATTAATTGTACCTGTTAATTTAAAAATTTGTCATCAAGTAGTGACGACCGCGACTGACCGCGCCCACGGTGCAGCCAGTACGGCTGCACCGTGGGCGCGGTCAGTCGCGCACGACAACTCGCCTCTTGTTCGGGCTCTAAAATTATTAAATGCGCTTCTTGCATCAACACCTTCTTGTGATCTGTTTGCTAACCGATGGATGAATGTGTGCAGAGAATGTCTGAGGTATTGTGAGACGATTGATAGTAGTAGAATTAGTTCAATCTGTGAATTTTTTTGAGAAATTTTATTTATAAATATTTTTATTATTAATTATTTGGTAAAAATATTTTATTGTATATAAATTTTTCTGTTGTTAAACTGTTATTTCATAGCGCCTTGGTGTACCTACTGTAATGCTATGATCTTATTGTGTAAATAAATAAATAAATAAATCACAATGGCAAAACTACTAACAATTTTATTTCATTAGAATTACAATTTATTTATTTCAGAACAACAGAAAACATTTGGTGAACAGTATTCACCAAAACGCTAGCTGTCTCAATTAATACTTAAAAATACTCTTACATTATTACAAATAATATAAAGGCTGTCATCAATTTGAATTTGAATCAAACTATAAAGGCGCTCCCTCACCGGGAGCATTTGCGTGCAATGTAACATATAGTTTCGACTTTGAGCATTACATTACAATACTACCTCCCTGACCGATGAGCGTTCGCGTGTAATGTAGCATTATAGATTCGACATTGAGCAGCATGACGAGCATTCGCGTATAATGTTGTAAAACACATTGCATCATTACAAGGTGTGCATTGTAATGCTCGGTTCTCCTCCTTCACTGATGTAAACTCGTTTTGTATCATAACAGTTTGTGCACTGTAATGCGCAGTTCTCCTCCCTTACTGATGTTATGCTCGACTCTGTAACGTTAAATTACACGCGAATGCTCCCGGTGAGGGAGCGCCTTAATGTTGGAACTCGTGTAGGAATGCGTTTAAAAAATTAAGCGTTCTTGACGTTGACGCATTCTTAGCGTGATGTGTGCGTGTTGAGTATAAAGAGACACCATTTTTTATATAATAACAAACGACGAACGACAACATACGATTTGCGACGTCTTACTATTAACAATCTAAACACTTGACATTTGTCAACAAATGACACATGCCATTAACGAAGAAGAAGAAGAAGATATTATTTTCACTGAGTTATCTACAGTAGGTATTTTTTTTAATACATGATCATTTCTCATTTCTTTTAAATTGATGAAAATGTCCGTATCATGCTAGCCTCTCAGTTTCCGAGTTAGCATAATATTAGCACAGAGATCGGTTGGACCGGAGCAGTGTCTTTTCGTTTGCATTTTCAAGTGTACATTGTGAGATGAAGTTGAAAAAATATGGGATTAGATAGACAGATAGAAAGTACAGTCACGGAATGAATAGGTTCGTCAATTTTCAAATTGATTCGTTGAACGTATCGCGTGCACGTATTACCTTTTGGAACTTTGTTACAGAATAGACCGAGTTAAAGAAAATAATATTTTTCTATTCGTTATTAAGTTCAAATTCAGATCTATGTTGTTTGAAAATTTATCTAGTTAACAAATTTAAGCATAATTGCTTCTTGCACTACTAGTGCATTACATTACTGAACGCATGAAATACATTGAACTTGTAGAACAATGTTTATCTAGTCGATCAATGGGACAATGGGCGGTCTTATCGCTGTGCAGCGATCTCTGCCTTAGGTCTACAACCTTAGGATGGATAGAGCTGAATAAAGCTGAAAAAAAGGGTGATGATAATTACAATAATAAGTGATTTATGACGAAAATAAATATACAAAGGTAAGAAAAAGATACATACGTCGATACTAATACAAAAATGTATACAATATGTAGATTATAAAATATTAAATACAATCTTACAAGATATATAGAAATAATTACAGAAATGTACAGAATAATATACAATAATATAAAATACACGTGAAACGGTTGAGCTATATAAGGACCGTTTAAAACGATCTATAAATAGCTCAACTGATCCAGATCACTGCCAGAGGACAGCGTTCCCAAGATACCGGCGGAATTGCCTCGTTGAATGGCAATACTAATACGCTGAGCCAGATAGGAGCCAACTCTTGGGTCAACCATCTTACAAGATAAATTAGATAAACCAATACTAATAAGCATACCTATACTTAAAATTAGATAAATAATCAAACAACAGATAAAAAGTTTCGACAGGACAAAAAGTGTGCCTTGACCATAGTTTTAATACATTTCATGTGATTTGGCGCGTCTAATAAGCATCAGGCGGTGCGTTTTATAGTAGAACAGTACGTACTTTGAACTATCTCTGCCATGAGGCAGAGTCTGAAACCGTCTTCACGATTGATATTAGGATATTTCTTAATTTCAATCGCTTCCCGAACCATTATCTTGTAGTAATGCCTACATAGTGGACTCAGGACCCAATCACTGGATTGAATTACATAAACCTCAAGTTATATGTAATGAAAGGCATTACTACAAGAGAATGGTTCGGGAAGCGATTGAAATTAAGAAATATCCTAATTTCAATCGTGAAGACGGTTTCAGACTCTCTGCCTCATGGAATCCAGTTATAGCTATGTGTACTCAGCGTAGACCAGTTTCTCAATGCGTCATGGACACGGTTAGTTTGTGTGTCGCCCGAGTGTGCAGATGGACATTTTTATTTCGAAAGAACAAGTGAGGGTAGTTGCAAAAAATGCTGCCCCCGCTTCGCAGAGGCGGTAGCTCCATTACTCCAGTCATCCAGTGACCACGACAGAGTGTAAACCTGTCGAAACGTCGGGAAAAATAGGTAAATAAACGCGATAAATACCCGTTAATATTTATAATAATGTGTTCTGATCGCGTAAGTTTAGAAAACTTTATTGTGTGTTTAAATCAGAATGATCAAAATCAGTTGACAATTTTAATTTATAAGTTATTTCAAATTGGTATTTATAGTGACATTGTATTTGATTAATGACATGTTATAATTTCAATTAATTTTTAAGATAAATGAAATATATTCACGTGCCTGTACTCTGGCTAGATTATGCAGCTCTACTGTCGACAATTCCACCTAATGTATATTATAACCATGTCTTATGTGAATAAACTATTAGTAATGAATTACTATTCAGTAATTCAGTAAATTACTGAATACTGAATAGCATTGTATGAGGAGGTAAAGACAGGTGTTTTGAGTAGAAGAGTTTCAGAGGAGCGCATAGATCGAGGGTAGGAGCGTTGTAGAATTTTAATAAGTTCTTTGAGATAGGAGGGTGTTGTAGGATCAGCTCCAGCCTTGGAGAAGAAAAATACTGCTGCCCATAGCTGTATCTTTTTTCAATATAGCAAACGTATAGTCCGACAAGAAAGAGTAGAAAATAAATTAGGGCGCCACTATTGTTTACATGGTATCACCATATACTATGGCAGAACGTTTTGATTTTTGATATTTTTAAAAATATAACTCATTGCAGTTCTTATTTTATCAAATTTTACACCAAACATTTTATGCTCATCACATAAAGGTTTGTCCTGAATAAGAATCAAACCCACTATGTTTCTTGGTACCTACTTAGAAAGAAAGCAAGAATATTTATATATATACTCAGAGGGGAAAAAACACAATAATAGACAATTTAGTTGAATAAGAATATAATACTAAATCATATATAAATTACTCTAATGACTCAAAGATACCCGACATCGATTCTTCTTTAGAATGTTGTGGTAGACCATAATTAGATGTTCCTGCCATCATCTTTTCACTCTCAGATTCCTCGCTAGAGCTTTCATCACCGTGTTGTATTACCAGCTGTTCAATGTTTTGGTTCATGGTTCGACCTCGCTCATAATATTATTTTTCAATTTTTTTCACATGTTCACAGCATTGCTTCCAGATAAGTAAAGTATCAAAAATAAAGGATTGCACTATAAAATAGTGCAGTGTTTCCACTAGCGGAACATTCTTCTGGTTAGTCTAACACAAATTTAAATAAGATTTCAAGAAATAATTTTTACGTCTGTTTTTTTTCATTATTTATTCTATTGTAATGATAATTAATCTACATACATAAATCACATCATACCTACCTATATAAATACCAATTTTTTTTTTATCATTAGGTGGTTGCAAGTTATATATTATTATGTCAACAAAACCTTTTGAATGCTTGATTCTTCTAATTAAGCATGATTTTTTTATATAACCAAAAGTAAGTATGTATCAAAGCATGACGATACTTTATCGAAAAAAATACGTGTAATAATATAATTTTGCAAAGAAAAGTTGAATCTGGCGACAAATTCACTACAGCGGCCACACTGGCCTTTCATAAAGAGTTGCCAGTTTATAGTAAAATTTAGTTCCTTAATAATTAATTTCTACTCTTTCATGTCGGACTGTAAGTGTACCTTTTTTCCATGTTGGTTTAAAGAGTATTTAGTTCTTTGAGAGTTCATTTCACATTAGTCCGGCAACTTTGTTCTATCCAGTAAACGTAATATACTCTGCTGATCATAAATTAACTTGGTTTTTTAATTCAAACGCCAATTATCCTTTTAATCGTATATATAATTTAATAATTTAACCATTTCACCACACTGTTTTGAAATAACTAGTGATACGATCAGTAGAAAATCTCCTAAATTGCTCTAAATTGCACTTACGACGCAGAAAAAATCGTTGGTTTCGAATAATGTATTAAAGTCTAAATCACAAAAACTGTCGCATAGAAAAACATTTTAATTAAATAATTATTAATTTCAAAACTACTGTTTGAATATTTTAATATCCTTTACAAACAACCATATTAATACTTAATCTAAACTGCTCAGTGATGAAAGCACCGCTAAATATTCCGGAAGTCCGGACATCCGACCCCGAGCTTCCCTAATGGAGTTTCTATACGTTCTGGCAACGAATCATATTTGGGTTATAAACATGTTTAAATAAGAAAAATGTTATAATGCAAAGTTTACCATTATGTATGTATGTAGAAAGTGGATATCATGTGGATAAAACATATGCGATAAACTAGTCAAACATTCTTCAGGGGTTTTTGGTTGTCCGCTACGTCTTTGATTTGGTATAGAAGAGCGTCTTAATAATTGTATAACGTTAGATCTCAAAATCCAAGCAGTAAATAACATTGAGCTTTAGAAGAATATAATTATAAGATACTAGCTGACCCGGCCACGCGTTGCTGTAGCTCAGTAGTTCTAATACGTTGAACCAATATACGCTAACCTCTAAAATTACCAGTGTTTCTCTACTATATTATGCATGTATTATACATATAAACCTTCCTCTTGAATCATTCTATCTATTCAAAACCGCATCAAAATCCGTTGCGTAGTTTTAAAGATCTAAGCATAGGGACAGACAGCGGGAAGTGACTTTGTTTTATACTATGTAGTGATAGGGCCTGTCTTTAAACTTATAGGGCCTTGGGCATAGAAAACAATGAACTGTTCCGCCAGCAAGGTCGCCAGCACGCATGGAAGGCCAACACAAAGGTATTTAACATTCATATGAGCTGTTTATGAATAATGAATGATAAATAAAATTGTGGTTTATTTAATGCCTTATTAAATCAGAAAATAAACATTAAAGGGCACATGCATAAATGTATGAAAGGGCGAAGTATAAACGTAATCGTATAGCGTAGCCGTTTTATAAACATGACCTAAGTTAAGCGACATTCAGCGCCATCATCATCTCATAAAATGGTACCTTGGTATACTTAGTCGTAATTTTCCAAGGTCCGGCTGAGACTTGGAAGGTTGCGGGTTCGATTCCGGCGGTGGACAAATGTTTGTACAATCTGCAAGTATTTGTCTTGGGTCTTTCTATGTATAATATATAGTACCTGGATGACCGAGCTTGGCTCGGTATAAAACACGGATAAAACTGTTTTTTTTTCTAAAAATGAAACCTAGCCAGATCAATTTATAGCAAATTGTTGCTATAAATTGATCAATTGATTGAATTGATTGGAAATTGTTGAAGCCGTTTCCGAGATTCTGATTATATATACATATGTATACCTATACAAGAATTGCTCGTTTAAAGGTATTACGCGTAGATGGATGTATTTGCAAAAAAAGGTATATGTAGTATATCACCCATAACACAAAATCTGCTTACTTTGGTACAAGAGGATGCGGTGTGAATAAAAAATAGGTAACACTACACTACCTAGTCGCCATTTTCAATACCTAAGTACATATATTTTCCAATATTTCTTGCAAAAGTTTATTAAGCTTAGTGCTCACGTCGCGTTGCGTCTACCTGACACTGTTTCTGAACATTAACTTCGATAAAGCCCTATTTTAGAAGTAGCAAAGGCGTTATATTACGGCCGTAGAGGTCTGACCCAATAATTCCGTCTCGTCTGTATCAAATCTTAAGAGTATGTTCTACAGGACTTCAGATTCTTATGGTCATATTCTATCATTAGGGTCTTTTCCAATTTGAGAACCGAGCTCTTGTCGGGGTTAGGGTAAGCTAGTCATAGGCCATGCATTAATTACGTCACACGAATTGGTTTCGGCGTCCTTGTCACAGGTCGTCACATTTATATGACCCCCCATTACCTCATGATGTGACGTCACTATTTTTAAATTATAAATGTAAATTAAATTTTCGATTTTCGTTAGAGTTTAAATAGTTTAGACATTTAGATTTATTTAATGACCAGTCATATGTTTCGTGAATCTTATGCTGGTTCCCGACCCCCTCGTCAAACGTTACACTTTGTGGACCCCTTCCGCTCCCCCTTAACGTGTGAAGTAATTTATGGATGACCTTCACTCTATAGCACACCAGTGCTAGAAGCTAGAAGTGACAGTTAACGTAAAAAATAATACAATTCACGTAATTTATTTCACTTTCAAAACTTTCGTGAGTAGTACTATACATTTTGATAAATACGGGCTTTACGCACGTATTATTTTGTCGATGGAGGCACCGACACTGTTTCGATTCATCGCGGTCCGCTCGTTCAGTACGCTCAGTTCGAACCGTGAACTCGAGCGGCAACGAGCGGACCGCGGATCAAACTCACTCAGATGAACATTTTCTAGATGAATTGAAACAGTGTCGGTGCCTTCATCGACAAAATAATACGTGAGTAAAACCTGTGTTTATCAGACTGTACGTTATTTATTGTCTGTAATATGACGCTCACTGCTTTTAGAAATCCAATGCGTACCAGAGCCGTCGCAGACAGCGTTTGTAACATCCTCTAAAAGCTTTGTGCAAAGCATTATTCTGGAAAAAACTCAATTTTATATTTTAAAATAAATATTTAGTATTTTATTGGCCGTGTATTAAGTTAACTGACTCATAGGAAGTGGTTTTATTTGTTTATTGGAAAATTTACAGCTAGGATAAGTTTTTATTACAAAACATTGTATTGTTGACGACCTCTGTGACGCAGTGGGCCAAAGCCCGGCTGATACGCAAAAGGTTGCGGGTTCGATTCCCGCCGCGAGACAAATGTTTGCATGATCTGCAAGTATTTGTCTCGGGTCTGGTTGTTTCTATGTATAATATGTATGTATTTACAAAAAAAAAGTATGTAAGTAGTATATCAGTCATGTGGTGCCCATAACACAAGCTCTGCTTACTTTGGGGCCAGATGATGCTGTGTGAAATGTCCGGGATTATTTATTTATTATTATTTATTATTATCATCTACAAGTCTTTGTCTCGGGTCTGGGTGTTTCTATCTATATCTACAAAATAGCTTAAGCCGACTGACTGATTGACTGATTCATCATCGCCGAGCCATAACCGCTGAATTTCTAGCTTCAGCGGTTTCGGTTGCTGAAATTTGGAAGGTAGCTTCCTTTTACAGCAAAACCACCCACTAAGGTGGGATTTTTTTAAATACAACCCCCAAGAGGGTGAAAAGGGGTGAAAACGAATGTTCGAATGAATGTAACGCGTAGTGCGATTTGCTTGAAACTTGATGTGCATAAATAAAATGCAAAATAAATGGACACGTGTTTCAGGATTTTTCAAAACCCTATCAATGGGGTAAAATGGGGTGTCAAAGTTTGTATGGGAGCTTTTAAACGGGTGGAGTGATTTCTTAGAACCTTGGTTTGGATACCTAAAATGCAAAATAAATGGACACTTGTTTCAGAATTGTTCAGGATAACCCCCATAAAAGAGTAAAATGAGGTGTGAATGTTTGTATGGTAAAATTAGGCAAGGAGATAAATTGCATCCTGGGATTTTTTTTTACCTACAATTCCTTTAAAAAAAATGCGGACGAAGTCGCGAGCAACAGCTAGTGTATAATATGTATGTATTTACAAAAGAAAAGTTTATTTAAGTAGTATTATCAGTCATGTGGTACCCATAACACAAGCTATGCTTACTTTCGGGTCAGATGATCCCGTGTTGAAATGTCCGGGATTATGACTATCATTATGGGCCAATAATGCGTATTACTTCAAGTTTTCATAAGTATCTTCTTCCTCTTATCGTGTCAATATACTATTTCAAACTAGCGAGGCGAAAGTATTAATGTGCGCCTCAGGGGCTTCTTTCGTGCACTTGACACAATACACATGTCTTCGAACTTTTTAAGTTTTACGATATGCCAGTTTCCTCACGATTTTTCCTTTGCTTTTCCTGGCACATAGGGCACAGATTTTTCAAACAGAAAAATCCGACGACCTTAGGAACGGAAGGCGGAGCCATTACCACTATAGCACCTGTGCTCTTGAATGAATGAATGAAAAGACTTTATTGTATACTTTAAAACAGGCACAATGAATTTGACAACTAATAATACCTAAAAATATATATACATTGGGCGGTCTTATAGAAAAGGACGCGATTTCATACAGACAACCTTTGGATGGAGAGTAGTCAAACTTGAATGGAATATTGGTCGGAGTGCACTACATTATGAGCTACGATTTAAAAAAATATGTATTCAATAAACGCAATAAACTTACACAACATGATTGATACTATATATTTACATAAACGATATACACAAATACCTACAATTGCAAAAAACAGATCTATGAATGATTCATGATATTTCAGCGAAAAACAGTTCTTGAATCCTAATTTTGAACATGGCTAGTAAAGTGAAGTGCTCTTATTATTTTCACTACAATAAGACTATATAATATACTGTATGTATAATGTATATAATGTATGCGAGCTAGATAACTTATTAGGGCGGACAGACAGACTGGCGACAGACGGACATAGCAATACTAAGGGTTGGACTTCAAAACCCGGTATCCAGATGTGGTCTACATATCAAAAACCTGACAATGGTGGAAATTAGGTTGGTTCATTTCTAAAATTAGGAATTGTCTAAAATATATTTAGGTAGTCATAGCATTTGTAAAACCTATTCAGTTGGTACCATCTAACTAAATTAGGAACGCTTAATTAAGTTAGATAAAATTATATTAGGATAAGTTGGTACCAGCAGAATACCAGGTTAATTTGACAGTTCAAAACATAATTTTAGCTAAAATTAGGTTTTGAACTTTGAACCTTTGGTATTCCATTTAAAACCTTTGGTATTCAATTTAAGCTAATTTAATTACCAACCAACCAACCGAATAGATGGTAGATGATGGTTAGATGGTACCAACCGAATAGGTTTTACAAATGCTATGACTAACTAAATATATTTTAGACAATTCCTAATTTTTGAAATGAACCAACCGAATTGCCCCCAGTATTTATCAGTAGCCTGTTTGTATGAGTGAGTACTGGGTGTTATTTTGGACCAAGAGAGGGACGAGTCTCTGACGTCAGGACGTTATTGAATGGGGTTAGCACCAGCGCTAAGTAGGTTTAGTGTTCCTAATTGGCATTATGCTGAGTGAACCTTATTGGCGCAACGTTATGATTTTTACCAAACTACGTTGGAAAAGGTGCGTAAGACTCTGTAAAAGGCGATCACGTTATCTCTAAAAGAAAAACATATGTATTTACTTTGCGGTTACAAATACCACCTTATTGCTTTAGTATATTTCGTGTTGTGTCGTGTCAAATTATTTTCATTTCATTTCATTTATGTCAAGTAAGATACAAAATGCTCAGATTCACGACTCTTCTGAACAGGCTAAAAGTTAATAAGACAATTTTTCTTCAATTACTTTGTTTTTCATCAAAAATGATCCAGAATAAACCGTCACAATCCCGGTCGTTACCTTTTGCGTTACTTTAGTAATCTGTAGCCGGGCTTTAAGCCGAGCGTTCACGACATAATTTTCACCGCAAGTCTCAAACACTAATGTATTTTGTACAAAATAAAGTCATGGGAAAATAACGTATAACGTATCATACAACAGTTAACTGATGTATGCCACTAATGGGGGTTTGAATAAACAAACACCTGTAAGTATAATTTGTCGATCTCTGTGGCGCAGCGGGCCAAAGCTCGGCTGAGACGCAGAGGGTTGCGGGTTTGATTCCAAATATTTGTATGACCTGCAAGTATTTGTCTCGGGTCTATGTGTTTCTATTTTCGGACGGTTTCCATGCATGCATGCGGAAGAAAGTCGCCTCTTTGCAATGCAGGCTTCAAGGGAGTCCCAACATCATATTGAAGGCATTATCCCATAAATGGGGTAGCCCGTTCATCCCGCACTGTAATCGAGTAATAATGAAAGAATTTTATCATTATTCGATTGTAGTGTTTGTAATTTTTAGTATTTTTATTGTGAGTATCAAAATGTATAAACCACCCACCACCCACAAACAGAGTAAAACAAATACACACATACTATGGACCTAAATTTATTTTTTTAATGTTGTCTGAAATAAATTCATATAATTTTTTATGTATAATATGAAAGTGTTTACAAAAAAAAGGTTTTTAAGAAGTATATCAGTCATATGGTACCCATAACACAACCTCTTCTTACTTTCGGGTCTGATAATGCTATGTAAAAGTCCGGCATTACTTATTTTATTATTTATTATTATAATTCCCAGATTATAAACACCCGTTGCATGTAGTACACATAATGAATACCTTAATTAAAACAATACCGGATAAACCGTTCAATGGCTGTATAGCACAGCATGTTCAGCCCATGCCTGAGATATTCAGTATTCTGAATACAAAACGGAATAGTTGTTCTAAGTTCTGGAAGAGACATAGCTGTCGCTCTCAGCAATAAATGCCCATTTTCCCTCCACAAGTTGATTAACATAAATATAAATAAATATTGGTGGACAATGCACACAACACCATCAAGTCCCAGACTAAGCATAGCTTGTACTATGGTGACCAGATGACTGATAGAATACTTAGATATTTAGAATTAGATATAAAATACATACTTATGATACTTTATAACACCCAGACACTGAATAAACACCCAAGTTCGTCTCACAAATGTTTATCCTGGGAGGGAATTGAACCCTCAACCTACAGTGCAGAAGGCAGAGCTACTACCAACTGAGCTGTCAGAGCCAGTCTTACATTGGTGGACAATGTACACAACACCATCTAGCCCCAAAATAAGCACAGCTTGTATTATGGTGACCAGACGACTAATACAATACTTATGTAATTTGTTTTGTGATTGTTTTTAATTATCGGTCTAGCCTACAGTAAAATGAAATATAATAATCATAATAATGCCGGACATTTCACACAGCATCATCTGGCCCCAAAATAAACAGAGCTTGTGTTATGGGTACCACATGACTGATATACTTTTTTCTGTAAATACATACATATTATACATAGAAACAACCAGACCCGATACAAATACTTGCAGATCATACAAACATTTGTCCCGCGGAGGGAATCGAACCCGCAACCTTCTGTATCTCAGCCGGGCCCACAGCGCCACAGCGGTCATCAAATATAAATATTACTGGACAATGTACAACACACCATCTAGCCCTAAAATAAGCACAGCCTGTATTATGGTGACCAGACGACTGATAGAATACTTATGTAATTTGTTTTGTGACTGTTTTAATTATCAGTCTAGTCTACAGTCTGATGTGAAATATAGTGTTTCATCTACTTTTAACTGTTTCGTTTAATATTCCGCAAAGTGGCAGATATTCTCCAAGAGGTGAATCCAACACAAGAAGAGTGCTTTGTTAACATACCGACACTTTAACATCTTCAAAGCTAGACTTGAAAGCTAAACTTCCCCCTTTCATAGTTTCCGTCTCTACAGAGTTACAAGTTGCAACTCTGTCGAGTAAGCGCGTTGTTAGATGAAGTTTATATTGTTATTTTATCGTTTTCTTGATACACTATTAGACTCTACTTGACTCTAGATAACTAGATTACTCGAGCATTAGCCCTAAATAGATACCTAGCAATACCGGTAAGTACCGATAATAAAAATGCAACAGCATTTTTTTTTTATTGAATAGCTTACTGATTTCAGATCACTGGTCTATCTGATTTTCATTATAAAATCCACTGATGCGTGTTACTAACGAATTAATTTATGTTATAGACAAACCGGAAACCTTTAAATGTTTATAACAAATAAATATATTTTAGTGGACAATGAACACAACATCATTTGACCCCAAATTAAACATAACTTATATCTGGTGATCAGATGACTGATAACATTTTAATGAATTTTGGAACAGAGATAGATGAGACATAGGCTACTTTTTATGCAGGTACCACGCATGCGAAGCCGCGGGCAGCAGCTAGTATTTTATACATAGTGAGTATTTTATGAATAGTACTGATAAACACTCAGACACAGAACAAACACATATTCATCATGTAATTGTTTGTTCTGGGAATCGAACCCCTAACCTACAGCTCAGCAGGCAGAGCTATTACCAACTAAGCCGACAGGCCAGTCAAAAAAACCAAGCAGAATAAATAAATAATAAACAATCCCGGACATTTCACACAGCATCATCTGGCCCCAAAGTAAGCAGAGCTTGTGTTATGGTACCAATATGACTGATATACTACTTATTATACTTTTTTTTTAAATACATACATATTACACTTACATAGAAACACCCAGACCCGAGACAAATACTTGCAGATCATACAAACATTTGTCCCGCGGCGGGAATCGAACCCGGAACCTTCTGCGTCTCAGCCGGACCTAAGCCCACTGCGCTACAGAGATTGTCACAATGAATGAATGAATGATAATGAAAATGAAAAATGAAAAAAAAAGAATGAATGTTATTTAGTTTGTAAATAGCGCTACAATTACCAGCGCGGCGTAACTCAATGCTACGAGGCGTAGCTCCTGTTTATGCTACGAAGCGCGAAGGTGAGTCGAAACAATAATAAATTTATTATTCCGGTTTGACTGTACGGTTTCGAACTCGTTGGAAATTGAATTACTGAACGCCGTTGGCAATTGAAAAATCAGCTATAAAACACAGCTCTTTACGACCGTTACCGCGTAATCCCACATGCTACCGAAACTGCAGTGCGACACTTCTTACTCTTAGAGAGAGACAAAGGGGTCCAAACATGAATAATGTCCGTTACATAATAAAATACGATTACCATAAAAAATATTCTACTAAAATTCTTTATAAATACAGAACGCTTAGGCCCGATTAAAAAGGAAATTCACTTTATGACCATTGTTTTTAAACTAGTCAGATACGAGACATACATATACGGTTGAAAATTAATTATAATTTATTTAAATGGCAAAGTTTCGGCATGACAACGCCGGTAACGTATTGGGGACGCTATTCTCTGTCAGTGATCTGGATCAGTTGAGCTCTATAGTTCGTTTGAAACGATCCTTTCCGTCCGTATCTATAGAGCTCAACTGATCAGCAGTCTATAAACCAAAGCCTGGTGGGTTGGTATTGGCATGTTCGTGGCATTATTTTTAATAAAATTACTCTAAAATAATGCTGCAGGGCTGTGTCGGCGGGGTTGACGGGTTTGATGTGTAGACTGCACTAGATAGCTCAATAGTCTCACATGTATTTTATGCGTATATACTAGCATTTACTCTCGGCTTCGCTCGCGTAGTACATAAAAATAACTCTATGTTCTTCCCACAATACAATCTATTTCCTTATCAAATTGCATTAAGATTCATTCTACCGTTAGCCGTGAAAACGTAATAATCCAAGAAATAAACTTTCATTTATTTTTAACCGATTTCAAAATTTAAAAAAAATTTCGATTCGTATATATTTTTTTTATGTGTTCGCGGATAACTTCGTCTCGGATAACTTATTTGTTGGAAAGGAGTTATCCCAAGGGTGGTACCATGATAAGGAAACCAGGATCTGATGATGTCATCCCAGAAATATCGAGGGGAACTTTCGAAAATCGTAGTGGCGACTAGTGCGTTTGTTTTTTTTTATGAAAGTATTTTAAAGCACTACTATTTAAGGAAGGTCGATCTGATGATGGAGCCGAAATACAGTCAAGGGAACTCCTCAACGATTTACAGCAATTACCTGGTGTTTGGGCTTGATTCATTTGTATTGATGGGAACTGTATCTAGATGGGTTGTGACTGTCATTAGGGGTCTGATGATGAAGACGAAGGACAGTCAAGGGAACTTCTCAACGTTTTACAGTAGCTAACTTGTGTATATACATGAAGTCGGTTGTCATTTTAGTTTTTAAAACGATATTATTATTATCATGGTTGTGGATTATTTGGTACATTTTTGTAAATAAAATGATTTATTTACATTTGCAGTGGATAGGATATATTATGTATTTATATGACATCTGAAATCATACGATGTGCTAAACTTCAGTCTCCAGTTAAGCCATAAACCCCTCATACCCACCTTTACGATCTCGACATGTCCGTAGCTATTTGGGAAGGTGATTCTATCGCCTATAAAGTATATGACGGCAAACGGAATATTACGGTACAGCGGTATACGACCGAAGCTTCAGTTTATCTATTTTTTATGACACCCAAACCGCTTTTATGCAAAATACCATGATATATTCGAAGAATCGCCGGGGAAAAGAGGCTACATTGAGGCTGGTATTTCGATGGACCTTTCGGTGAATAGTTTTTTCAACTATGCCACAGCTACGTAAGAAAAGGCAAAATAAAAATGTAGAACTCAATTAATTGGGTCTGGGTCTTTCTATGTATAATATATATTTACAAATAAAAAATATAAAAGTAGAATATTAGTTTCAAACCTCGGACAAAGGATTAGTATGGCTATTCAACGAGGAAACGTTGCCAGCCTTTTGGGCACTCTACCTGCAGTCAGTGAACTGAATCGCATTTTTTTATCTATAAGTAATTGTATATTTATTTGATATATATTTGTTTACGAAATGATTGAATGGTTTAGTATATTGGTCATGTGGTACACATAACACGAGCTCGTTGACTTCGGGGCCTGATAATGTTGTGTAATTTCTGGCATTATTTATTACTAGCTGCTGCCTGCGGCTTCGCGCGCGTGCTTCCTACATAAAAAAGTAGCCTATGTCCTTTTTCAAGGTCCTTTCTGTCTTTTTACAAAAATTCATCAAAATCGGTTCAGCGGTTTAGGTGTGAAAACGTAACAAACAGGCTGAAAGACAGAGTTACTTTCGCATTTATAATATTAAGTAGGGATTATTACTTAGCTGGAAATGCAGTTCAAATCTACGTTTGCACAAAGCAAACAAACCACATCTAACAATGTCAACAACGGAGTACCTACTTTGAGTGAAATAAAAAACAGACGATTCTATCTCAAAGTTTTATCTTCCCGCGTAGCGTTAAAACCCATTGTGTTTTTTTTAAGCAACAAGCCTGGGTGAAGCGATAAAAGTGTTGTGGAAATCGGTCCGTTTATTTTATCACACCAAACTGGAAACTGGGAGTTTTTTATAATTATTTTATAAAAATATTAGAAGCCGCGATTAGCTGCGGCTTATTTATACGGCTCGAGAGTGCATTTGAAATAGTATTTAAATAAATATAAATAAAAAATATTGGTGGACATGCACACAACACCATCTAGCCTAAAACTAAGCATAGCTTGTAATATGGTGACTAGATGACTGATACAATACTTATATATTTTTAAATACAATACATAAGATACTTTACACCCAGACACAAACATCTATGTTCGTCAAACAAATGTGTGTTCTGGGAAGGAATCGAACCCTCTACCTTCAGCACAGAAAGCAGAGCAACTGGCAACTGAGCTGACAGAATATTATTTGTTAATCTACTGGGAAACGATTTATTTCTGAGATTATGCAAACGAGTTTGATGCCAGGCTGTGCAGCTAAATACTTCAGTAGATTGTCGATCGATCCGTCAACGCCTTGTTTATTCTCACAGGTCCAGATACTATCCATCCATTTGCATACTATCAAGGTCCATCGGTTCTAGCCAAAGATCGGAAACATTATTAGATGCAGATACTTTAGAAATACCAACTCGAGTAGCTAACTTTAATAATAGATCTTCAAGAGCATGCTTATTTTTATTTCCATCGGGTTGGTCGTTGTTTGTTATCCCTTCTGTTACCCAATCATTACGTGGTGTCAACGGATTCAACCACATATTAGAATCATGTCCATCTTGGACGTTGCCTTTTACCTCTTCTGGTAATTCTACAGGTACCGGCTTCAGCACCTCTTTAAAATCATCTCCATCTAGGACTTTGCCCGTTGCTCCTTCTGTTACCCATTCGTCACGATCGGGCAACGGCTTCAGCCACATAGAATCATCTCCATCTTGGACGTTGCCTCTTGCTTTTTCTGGTACTAGTTCATCACGTTTCAGTTCCGGCTTCAGCCATTCTTTATAAAGATTTCCATCTTGGACGTTGCCCCTTGCCTCTTTTGGTAAATTATTAGGTTGCGGTAGCCATTCTTTATAAAAATGATCATCTTTGACGTTGCCCCTTGCCTCTTCTGTTACCCATTCATCACGTTCGGGCAACGACATCGACCACTCATTTTCAGGTCCGCCTTGGATGTTACTTGTTGTCCCCTCTATTTCTAATTGATAAAGTTTGAGCAACGGCTTTTGCCATTCATAAGAATCAATCTTGAAAAGAGAATCATCGAAGTTTCCAGGTAATGAGGCTAGAAACTTTAGTAGTTTAAAGATTAGTGGTTTGCTGCTCTTTCTGGTTTCGGCAACGTGATCCCACGTGGTCAAGTACCAGAATCTGCATTCTCCGTGGTCAAGAGATCGCCATATTCCTGAAATACAAATGCCAAAACGTACTTGTTATCACTTTCATCGTTACTCTAGTCAACTCCAAGGCCGTTCCAAGTATACTTACTATTTCCTCTTCTGCAGTTTTCAAAGTATATCTCGCAATATGATTTGACACTGTAGAAGCCATACTCCCTATCAAAGGGGTTGTTAAAAGCACAGACTGGCATGGGTGCTGTCCTATAGAATTAAGTACATAACGAATAAGTAAGACTAAATTTTTTACAATAAAATTTAGATAGATGTTATAGCGGACACGGATTCAATTCCTGCAGCAAGACAAAATATACCCAAGCATATTTTGCTTGGGGATATTTTTTTTTTCTGAGGATTAAACAACAGCCAAAACATTACTGGTTCAGGACTAATTACTTGTCTGTTAGTGTATCAGCATAGATAAATAATGATATTAGTTCATACCAAATACATATCTAAAGACTAGGCACAGGCATATACTGCACAACATTGTGCAGTCCCCTCCTTCACTCTGACTAAAAATGTACTCCGAGTATACCATCTTATCAAGTTATTTCGCGCAAAATTTATCATACATCAGAAAATGATTTACTCACAAGCTCAACAGGCATCTCAAGTAGTGGTCAAGACACACTTCTCTATAGCTGTATGCATTGAGCTGGTTCAGATACTGATTGTTGAAGTACGAAAATTCCATTGTCGTATACTTTCCAACGTCGTGGTTATATAAGTCCTCGTCGTCCTTTAACTCTACGGGATTGTTTTTATTTTAGTAGGATTTATATCAAATTCTTATCACCAATTTTACTTTATAGATATTTCGAACTTCATTTATTTATTTATAGAACTAGAACGGTACATACACCATTTACACTAGTTAAACTATACAAAAAAACAAAGGAACTAAGTTCATAGTTCATAGTAGTTTCCATTGACAAATTACATTGTATGCGGAAATATAAATTAAATTAAAAATATAATTAAACATAAAATAATTATTGATAAATTATGGTAATCATGCAATATATTACAATGTCAAAAACCTAACCTAACAATGAATAATCAGAACATTTTAATGTGATCAATCAAAACAATCAATAATTATAAAAATTATAAAAAGTGGAACAATACATAGGTCAATATAACAATAAAAATACAAACACGATAATAATTAATTAGTCACTTAATTCTAGATAAATGTAAACATATAATACTGAAATTAAATAAAGTACTATAATAATAACTGATTTGTTGTTACAGATTTGTTGATAAACAACAGAATTGCATGTTGCAATTCTGTTGCAAACTTCAAGTATTAAATCACATTGTAGTACAGAAACGCTCTATTCGCACCATAGTACGCATACCGCCGTAGGAATCGTGCAGAAGCTATTTCCATGACCTAAGAATTCTAACGCTTCCAAACCTATACATATTAGTGGTTCTCATGGATATAGTTCGGCATCGGAGCAAGTACGAAACGCCAGAGCAAAGAATCACACGTTTAGGCACTAGGAGAATGGACCTTGTGGCTCCAATATGTCCAAGGCTGGATGTGGCAAGGCATGGCTGTCGGTTTCAGGCTTTTAGACTGTATAATGCTCTACCCACTGATATGAAGAATATTAACAGTCCTATTATATTTAAGCGCAAATTAAAAAACTTTCTGTTGGAGAAGTGTTTCTGCTCTGTTGATGAATTTATGACATAAAACAGGACCTTGACATCAAAAATTATCAAATATTATGACGTTATTAGTGTTATTATTATTTTTTCCTTTGTTTTGATGATTTATATATGTTTTTTTTAAAGTAATTCTTAATTGATTATTTTGTGTATTTTAATTGTAATTTATTCATAGTATGTACATTCAAATACGATTTGTAAAATAATTGTTACTGAAGAAATGAAATGAAATTAAAACATTTTCAAATTCAAAAGTGTCTACTTACACATGTTGCCAAGGGACAATTTCCCATGACACTGTTCCATAGCCTAAACTATTTCAACATTAGTCCATTAAAATGTTACATTTTTTAGGCCTTAGTGTGCATTTGTCAGAGGACGCAATTTTATTTTTTTAATGTGTAGGGGGGGTCAGTAGAAGCTTAAGTTCAAGTTTGTGGGGTCGGCACCCTTGTCCCCCGGCCGCCATCTTGGAAAAGGGGGTGCAAAGGGTTTTCGCGCTGTATCTCGTAAACTAGTTACCTTACAGAAAATTTAATCAAACATAAAATGTAGCAAATTAAATTTCCTACAATTTTATTTCTATTACTTTTTATCGTCAAGTGACCAACAAAAAAGTTATAAACAAAAATAAATGAAAATTTTGTTTGTTTGTTCTAGGTTTTACAGCGCTCCAAACTTAAACGGATTCTCGAATGCTCATAGGGATGCAATAAAAACTAAAAATTAGGCTTACTTTTCTATCTATATTTTTTTTATTCATACAATTTATTATGATCTTAACATTCCTATGCTATTATTGAACTATGTTTGACCCTTTTACCCACCACCTATGAGGTATAACATGGGCAAAGTCAAATTTATAAAAATTTAATGCATTTTTTAATGCATTTTTTGTCACTGTCTTAGCAAATCGTTTGTATCGCAGAGTGTCTAGAGTATCGTCTTTATTTCCGCCATATAAAAAGACGAAAAAACGTTCGCCAACAACACTGAGTAACGATGACTCGACTTTCTCACTCATAAATAATTTAGTTCCACTTGCTAACTCTGGATGCTTCTGCAAAATTTTTATAAATTTGACTTTGCCCATGTTATACCTCATAGGTGGTGGGTAAAAGGGTCAAACATAGTTCAATAATAGCATAGGAATGTTAAGATCATAATAAATTGTATGAATAAAAAAAATATAGATAGAAAAGTAAGCCTAATTTTTAGTTTTTATTGCATCCCTATGAGCATTCGAGAATCCGTTTAAGTTTGGAGCGCTGTAAAACCTAGAACAAACAAACAAAATTTTCATTTATTTTTGTTTATAACTTTTTTGTTGGTCACTTGACGATAAAAAGTAATAGAAATAAAATTGTAGGAAATTTAATTTGCTACATTTTATGTTTGATTAAATTTTCTGTAAGGTAACTAGTTTACGAGATACAGCGCGAAAACCCTTTGCACCCCCTTTTCCAAGATGGCGGCCGGGGGACAAGGGTGCCGACCCCACAAACTTGAACTTAAGCTTCTACTGACCCCCCCTACACATTAAAAAAATAAAATTGCGTCCTCTGACAAATGCATACCCAAATGTAACTTTTCAATGGACTACATGACGACTTTGTATTCAAATTACGCCAAATTGGTATTACGATAGCTATCAAATAAATATACCTAATAGAAACCTAAACAAATGAGTGGGGAATCTAACTAAACGACCAATCACTGGTCATTCCTTTATTTTGGTATATATTAATTAGCGATAGTACCTTAATTATGGTAATATTTACTAACCTTTGGGTTTTAACAAGTCATCAAAACATACACACCCTCTAATTACTTTAAGAACCACGACTATCCCTTGCCATTTCATTTTAAAGACCTTTAAAATCTCAGTTTATTTGATCACCATAAATCCATTAAATAAAACGTTTTCAGTCCGTAAATGAAACCAGTAATAGACCAAATTACTGTTTTATCTCTAAAGACAGACTCTTATAGACTGGTAAAGATCAATTAAAAAGGCCATTAAGGCACGATGCAGACGTTAGTGTGATTAGAATCAGATAATGGATTCAAAGTTCACTATTAATGAAGTTACAGTTGAGTCAAGAGTCTGGAACAAGCATTTTATTCTGGCAACTCTTCACTTATACAGAAATGTAAATAAATATTATAATAAATATTTTGTAGAGATCGCAGCGCAGCCTAACTCAGCAAAATATAAAATCCTTTATATCCCCCGCGCTCGATACCTCAGTCCACTCCCGGCAAGCATACGATTTGTACATGTAACCACCAAGTAAAGAATAGACATTGAGTGATTAACAAACTACGTATTTCATTTAAAAAAATATAATTTCCAAAGTTAGATAACCTTCTGAATAGGTAATACCTACAGAGTACCTAGTAAATATACAGTGATATCTCAAATATATAAAAATACTTTTACATTGGTTTAACATTGCTTTTACATATTTATTTACAGATATAAATACAAAAATGTACATTCAATAATATAAAATACATGTGGAACAGTTAAGCTATCTAAGGATCGTTTAAAACGAGCTCAACTGATCCATGCCAGATCAATGCCAGAGGGGCAGTGTTCCCAAAACATTGGCTGCATTGCCACGTCAAATGGCAATGCTAATACGCTGAGCCAGATACTAATACCGAAGTAAATATATTTACTTTCTGACTGAATTCACTGGCCTGTGTTGGTAGTAGTTGGTTGTAGCTCTACCTTCTGCGCCGAGGGTTCGATTCCTTCCCAGGATAAACATTTCTGTGATAAACATAGGTGTTGGTTTCATGTCTGGGTGTTATAAAGTATCATAAGTATGTATTTAAAAATATATAAGTATTCTATCAGTCATCTGGTCACCATAACACAAGCTATGCTTAGTTTGGGGCTAGATGCTGATGTGTGGTCCACCAATATTTATTTATTTATTATTATTTCTATGATCTTGGCTATGGTATATATTAAAGTGCATGTGGCATAACTAACCAAATCCACAACCTAGTATATTAGTATGTTATATATGTTATATATGTTATGTGTGCAAGGTGTGCAGTGAAATCCTCAATAATTCAAGCATCTGCACAAGGAACGCAAGCATTTCTTAATCAAGACCCCGATAGATGCCCCGTCATCGATTCCTAAGAAGCTCTGACCGTAATTATTATAGTCTTCATACAAAGTACTTATCTTCTTCTTCTTCTTCTTATCTTATCACTAGTTATTATGAACCAGTGTGGTAAAAGGATTAAAGTTGCATTACCACTAGACCACCAGTGCTCAGGTTCTTATGAACTGAACCTATATAACACTGCTATCTGAATGTTTCCTACAATAAAAACATAAACAGCTCGTAGCGTTTAAGTAGTCTGTCTTTGTCCAAGAAAATACTAGACAATCGTGGTAATTCGGTTGGTTCATTTCTAAAATTAGAAATTGTCTAAAATATATTTAGTTAGTCAAAGCATTTGTAAATCCTATTCGGTTGGTACCATCTAACTAAATTAGGAACGCTTAATTAAATTAGATAAAATTAAATTAGGATAAGTTGGTAGCAGCAGAATACCAAAGTTTCATTTGACAGTTCTAAACCTAATTTTAGCTAAAATTTGTTAGGTTGGTGCAAACAGAATTGAGGCCAATATTTATAATTATAACTAGCTGACCCGGCAAACTTTGTACCGCCTCAATAAATCGATAATTAAAAATAATCATAGTTACTCACCTTTTAAACTTTCCCTGGACTACAATAAACATTTCAACACCAAAATCAGCTAAATCAGTCCAGCCGTTCTCGAGTTTTAGCCAGACTAACGAACAGCAATTGATTTTTATTATATAGAAGATAAAAATTAAAACACATAATTTTTATTCATAAGCTTACAAATAGGTACAAACAATAAACAAACTAACCTAATTATCCTATACTAAACTAGTTTAAACTATGAACTCTGTATTCTACTAGCTGTAATTAGATCATTAATTGTAGATAAAAAACATTATTATTATTACCAGCTGCTGCCCGCGGCTTCGTGCACATGCTACCTACTTAAAAAGTAGCCTATGTCCTTCTCCAAGGTCCCATCTATCTCTATACCAAAATTCATCAAAATCGGTTTAGTAGTTTAGACGTGAAAACGTAACAGGCAGACAAACAGACAGAGTTACTTTCGCATTTATAATAAGGATTATTTTATATTTTACTAGATGGCACCACAAGAAAAATTAGAATCCGCTATCGTTGCGTATTGGGATTTCTATAAAATATCTCGCGATTTTTAATATGTTAAGAGATTAATATTATTAGTAGGGTTGTTGACTACTAAAATAATAATAATCCCGGACATTTCACACAGCATCATCTGGCCCCAAAGTAAGCAGAGCTTGCGTTCTGGTACCACTTGACTGATACACTACTTATGTACATTTTTTTGGAAATTTTAGTATTCATAGGATCACCCAGACCCGAGACGAATACTTGCAGTTCATACAAACATTTGTCTTGCGGCGGAAATCAAACCTGCCACCTTCTGCGTCTCATTCGGACCTTAGGCCACTGCGCTACAGAGTTCGTCATAATAATATTAATTCTGATCACATAATTTTAAAAATACAATTTAAAATTAAAGCAAGAAAAAACCTTGTCGATGCTATCTAGAAGATTATTACAGTCACCGCTTTTTTAGAAAATCAATGCCTTAGGCTCCTTTTACAGTGATTATTAGAGCGTGGCTTTCATTTTGATGTTAGCTATTGTATTGAGACTTGTATTGAAATTATTGATTTCAATTTCAACTTTGGATAGGAATGGAAAATAAAACCTGTAACGATAGAGTATGCACCTGGCTTTAAGACTAAATCTAAAAGATACTGTTTTGATTTAGTTGCCGTTTTCATTGATTGATATTAGAATGACAAAGATAGACTATCAATTAGGGTTATTTCAAGATATAGAGAAAGACCATAAAAATACCAGAATTCCGTGTCTTCATCTTTTCTGTTTCTCTTGACAATGTTTTGCCTACACTACACAAAACTTGTCACACTATGATTTTTAACTAAACGTAGCACCTAGTGGTGCCCAGCGGAGCGATTATGGAATTCTGATACTATCAAAATGTTGATAATGCTTTCAATTACTATTAAGGAATTGGTATTACGGAAGGTTGATGTTAATTGTCAGACATGCTGTCAAATGAATAGAAACCTCAGACCAAAAAAATATAAAGACGGAGTGCCAATCCGTCTCAAGACCGTGCTCTTCATTGTCCTCCTAATTCATCATGCGCCAGGAGCATGGTGAATTAGGTATATGTCACGTGTCGTCGTCGTCCAGTAAACTTGGTGGAGTTTCGTGTTGAAAATAACCTAAAAACTTAGGATTCATATTTAAAAAAAGTTTTTATATCACAGAAGACAGAAACCTAACGTACGTAATACTAATCCATTTTGTCAAAACTGGAGCCAGTTACAATCCATTACTTTTATGATTGAAATTATGCCGATTGCTAAACGAAACTTATAGACATTGATTGTTTCAAAGTTCCGTAATCGACATGCTGGGAAAAGTATTCGTTATCTGTCAGTCCGTAGGTAGTTACGTCTATTAGCTTACACCTCTAAGCCTCTAAGCTTGAACATAATTTTGGTTTGATAGCTGCGGTTATACCTAAACCTATTAACATATTATAATTTAAAGATACCCTCGAATAATAAAAGCAACAAATACATAAGCTCAATCATCTAAGTTCATGTTCATTTCAACCCTTTTCATTGTACAGGAACTTGGTTTCTATTCAAATACAGCCTTTTCAGATAAAAATGTTTGAATTATTCATGTATATAACATTTATAATGGGTTGGTATCATGTTTTGGGTGAGTGGAGATTGTGATCCTATTTTTAAAAGGGTTTAGTGAATAATTTAATTATATCGGCTCATATACAGATTTAATTTTTTATTTTAAGTTTTATGTGATATATATTATATATAAATATAAATTTAATGTGATATAAAATCTTTGAAGGATAGAATCCGGAACGAGACTATCCGACATAGAACTAAAGTTGTCGACATAGCTCAGAGACTAGTAAGCTGAAGTGGCAGTGGGCTGGCCATATCTGCAGAAGAACCGATAACCGTTGGGGTAAACGAGTTTTTGAGTGGAGACCGCGGCTCGGCAAACGTAGTGTAGGACGCCCTCCGGCAAGGTGGAGTGACGATCTGCGAAAGGATGCCGAAAGAAGCTGGATGCGTCGAACTGAAGACAGGGCGCAATGGCGCTCATTAGGGGAGGCCTATGTCCAGCAGTGGACTGCTTGGGCTGATGATGATGATGATGATGATGATGATATACAGATTTATCCAAACGGGGAACCCGTTTGGATAAATCTGTATCAGCAATGAACTGGTATCAGTATATACTCATGATAAAGAGAATTTACTAAGATTAATTCTCTTCTGTGTCACCTTGAGACTATTGAAACGGCTTCGGAATAGTACGAAATGATACCGTTCGGTGTCGGACGATTTGTAAGGTATTGTTCGGTCGACGTACTCACGCTCGCATCGCCTCCAGGTCGAGTAGAACCTCCTGATAGCTACTGTGGATAGGTAGGCAGGTTCAGACATGAAAACTTGCACTGTACAACAATCTGTGCGCGTCCTAAGATTTGTCATCTTAGAGATATAGAAATTGACTTTGAACTTCAAAGTCAAGACTGTAGGGATCAAATTCCATTTGGCAGTGTGTGCATATACCAAGGTTTACGCTGATGCTACAAGTACAATGTTTTAACAAACATGGCTGATCCTTAATCCTCAATACACAAAAACGTCTAATCAAACCATCTTCTCACACTACACATTTTTTAAAACGTAGTCCGTTAGCGTTGTGACCCAAAACGAGTCCTATGCAGTCTCCTGCCAGTTAATAGCTTCAAGCTCGTACAGGTCAGCTTCGGATCCATCGCTCTAGCGATATTTGGAACGACAAACCGGGCGATGGCCGAGTGCTCGGCCCAAGTATGCGGATTGAAGTGATAACTTCTTATGGGAGGGTAAACCGCTTCGTTACGTAACGCGTTACGGTGCCAGTCTGTCTGGATTCCATTTCTCTCACGCATACGGCAGCGGTAGACAGGCGGTAGACTCTCTCACTCTAAGCCACAGCGCTAGTTAGATTAGTTTAAGTTAAGTTATCACTTCTGTCGGATGTCGTCCCGAGACGCACACGTTTTTTTTATTCTCTTACAGTATTAGGCTCGGCTCGGTCTTCGTTTTCGAAGTGTTACGTTGTCCAGCAAACAAAACATAAATAAAATAAATCAATAATAATACCGGACATTTCACACAGCATTATCTGGCCTCAAATTAAGCAGAGCTTGTGTTATGAGTACAACATGACTGATATACTATTTATATTAATATATTATAATTTTGAATATAATATGTATCATACATATACACCCACACACGAGACAAATACCTGCAGATCATACAAACATTTGTCCAGCGGCGGGAACCGTACTCACAACCTTCTGCATCCCAGACGGGCCTTGACCCACGGCGCCACATGGGTCGTCAATATGTATGTAGCACCTGTAGAATATAAAACAAGTGCAATAAAGTTTATTTTACATGGCCTGTCTTTTCAAAGTGGCACAAGCCTTACAAGCACGAGAATTTATACAACACAGCTACGAACAATATCGTAAACAAGCCAGCCTTGGTTGTATTGGGCTACGATTTACGGTGTTGTTGCTACCCACATTGTACGGTCTAGCGAGACATTGCGGTCTGGATCACAGAACCAGGTATGTATGCTTGGGTCCTAAGTATTTCTTGGGTCTTTATATCTGTCATTTGGTTTACTTATGACGTGCGTCTCGCTTCGCTGCCTCGTTGGCACCACGAGTGTTTAGGTTCCTAGATTATATATACTGCGGAGCTATGACTGACGTATTATTAAACTAGCTGCTGCCCGCGGCTTCGCACGCATGGTACCTACATAAAAAGTAGCCTATGTCTTTCTCCAAGGTTCCATCTATCTCTATACCAAAATTTATTTAAATCGGCTCAGCGGGTTAGGCGTGAAAACGTGACAAACAGCCAGACAGACATACAGAGTTACTTTCACATTTATAATATTAGTATAGATTAGGTGACCTTGTTATAAGACGACCTCAGTGGCGAAGTGGGCCAAGACCGCAGATGGTTCCGGGTTCGATTCCCACCGCGGACTAATATTTATATGATCTGGAAGTATTTTTCTCGAGTCTGGGTTCAATGTATAATATGTATGTATTTACAAAAAAAGTATGTACCTATAGGTAGTATATCAGTCATGTGGCATCCATAACACAAGTTCTGCTTACTTTGGGGCCACATGATGCTGTGTGAAATGTTATAGTACTTATGTTCGAAGAGCTTAAAAATCAGGGTCAAAACATATTGATATTGATTCTGCTGTTTCCAACGAAATTTACATAAAATACGAAAGATCGTAGAGTTGCACAAAAGTCTAAATTAAGATAATACAGAAATGTACAGAGTAATATAAAAAAACATAAGAAACAGTTGAGCTATCTAAGAATAGCTCAACTGATCCAGATCACTGCCAAAAGGGCGGCGTCAAAACACTGGCGCATTGCCATGTCAAATGGCAATGCTGGGCCAAATAGGAGTCAGCTCATTGGCTCATGCGACGTTTAAGATAACTTTTACGTTAATTTGTACTTTTGTGTAAACAAAATAAGATTGTATTTCACGTAATGTTAGTTAGTCGGATGTAACAATAGAAACAAGGGCATTGTCTGTCTAATTAGGTTGGAAACTATTCCAACAATAGACAATTTAAAAGCTATTCAACGATACTTTACAAGGATTTACGAAACGACACTCAGTTAAATACAGCCGTGATGCTAATGGTAGTGCTCAGACCGTCCTTAATTCTGACTCGTTTAAATTTATTAGTAACTGACCCGGCAAACTTCGTACCGCCTCAGAATCAATAAATAAAAAAGCAAGCATTTTTTTCATATTTACACACCTTTTAAACATTCCCCGGACTTCCACAAATAATTCAAAACCAAAATTAGCCAAATATAAAAATAAATAAATAATATAAATATCTTTCGTATATATATTCTTTTCGTTATATTTTTTTATCATAAAAAGTATCCTATGTTACTTCTAATACCTCCAAGAATATGAGTAGGTACAAAGTATCATGATGATCGGTTAAGTAGTTTTCGCGTGAACGCGTATTACTTACATCTATAATATTAGTATGATAACAAAAAAAAACGTTATTTCCCAAAGATTTACAATTGCGTAAGTGAAGTAGAAGTAAGCAGGGAGTATTAAATGTTTTCTTATAACTTGTTCTTCTTCTTGCGTGTCAATGATACTTACAACTAAATAAGGTTTGAATAGAATACTGCTACCCTCACTACTCGTCCGTGGCGTCCATTAGGTCATCCCTTGTGCAAGTGTAAGGAAACATGGGGCATACGAGTAGATGTGAGTTTGAATGGGAGCTCCGCGGTCATATTGGACGCAAGCAGAGTCGCCATAGCCCCATTTGCACATGCTTTCTCTACAGCGGCCGACTTGGGTCCGCAGTCGGTTTAGGAAATTCCAAACTGACCATTGAAGATCACGTCCGGGGGGCAGGTGTTCCTGCGATCTAAAGTCGGGTGGTGATCCTAAGAGTGGCTGGGTGTTCTTATAACTAATATAGCAGCATACAGGTACTCAATAAGTTCTTAAATACTAGTTTTAAGAATTAGTAGTTGTAGGATATTATGACAATCATCAGTAGATCAAAGACTAAGTTTAACCGTTTTGTTTTTGTGCAATCATCGTAATGAAGGTACCTTCAAAGATCCAAGTAAAGTTCAATTTGGATTGGCCTGTGTTACAAAGAAAATGCTGTTCCTGAATGAAGGTTAATACCTACCTACTTTTTTGATTATTATTCTGATACCTTATTTTCCTTAACGTGCTCTTATCTATTTTCTGTAAAGTTCAAAAATGGTACAGGTTCTTAGATAGAAGATTCAGATTACTAGGATTAGAAAACGACTTCAGATTTATAAGAATTAGTCTACAAAAGCAATTTCTGTTCATTACTTAGGTACACTTTTTTGTAAAACCGGTTCCGTAGACCTGGCAACCGGATTTAAGGCTTTCGGTATCGACTTATGGAGATAACATGATAAATAGCTTCCTTTGCGACATGGATATCAGGACTTAGGATCTAGGGGCTTTAACTTGGCAAGGCAATAACCTAAATCGGGATTTATGTAGGTAAGTTCTAGTTATTTATACAAATGGTATTCAACCACATACGCATTAGAGTTTATTTTATCCTATCAAAAATGTCCGGTGGAGTACTTTCCTACTCACCTATGGTTCAAATAAAGTCTACATTTGAAAATCATAATTGAGCAGAAAAAAAATGAACAGAGAAAACACATGATTGTACTTCTAAGGGCTCAAAGGGCTTGTTCTTAAAATACCCAATTTTTCCTGTCACGAATTTGTATATATAATAATAATTTGATACAAAACAGTTTTTCCTTCAAAGAGGCTCAAATTCAAATTTGAAACCTGTTTTATTCAAAACAATCACATGGATCGCTTTGAATCTTCACGCACTAGCGGATTAATCCGTGCGGTTTAAATTGCGTTATTCTGAAGTCGCACTAGCGGATTAATCCGTGCGGTTTAAATTGCGTTATTCTGAAGTCTATATGTAATTTTCAACGCAATTTTTTCCCCTAGTGCGTGTGCGTACGTCTGAGTCTATCTTCTACAAAATGGCGTAAAAAATCTCCGCGCCGCGCGCTTGTTCTAACACGTTAGTTGCCAGTTCTTACCAAACAGGTTCGAAGGTTGGAAGAGCATTCACAAGAACAAAGTCACAAAAAATTCACTGGTACCTATGATATAAAATTGATGCGCAAGTTCGGTAGCCGCGGGCATCCGACCCAGTGTGGCCGCGACGTAATTAAATAAAACATGTTTTGCGTGGTTTAAAATGTTTGCAGTATTTTTGTGGTACCGCGGTTAGAGCACCTACCACAGTGTTTATATAACAATTTGAAAAACGGATTGCTTTGTATCCAGTTACAGTTACAGTTGGTATTGGTAGTAGCCTTCTGTAGGCGTTTAACACATCCAATCCCAGCCAGAACAAGAATTTGTGTGATGAACGTAGATGTTTGTTCTGTGTCTGGTGTTATAAAGTACGAGTATCCTTGGAATGTGTTTAAAGTATGTAAATACTCTATCATCATCCGGTTCCTATAATTTTGATTAGTTCGGACAAGAATTATGTTTATCATACATTAGCAACCAGGTGAGTTACCTTATACATCTTTTACCTTATGAACCTTACGTTACCTTATAAACCTTCCATTAATTACTCATTAATCACTCCGTCCATTAGTGAAAACTGTATGAAAATCCGTTCGGTAGTTTTTTTTTTACCTATTTTTTTTGTTTATCGCATTTAGATTTAGACAGGCAGACATCACGGGGAAATTTGTTCAATAATATGTACTAATACATTATAATCACGGCTGTTTTACAAGGGGTAGGCAGACACTTGTTTTATGCATTCTCACCAACATGCGCGTCGGTTTAAGTAACACATCCAATATATGTTTTATATGTATCTATGTCTTCAAGTGTCAAATATAAATCCTAAGTCTATCACCACCTTCACTAGATCATTCATCAATTAACGCTCTCAGACAAATGTTGAACACTTGTGAGTCATACATGGCGGCCCATGGACTCAAGTATAATACCAAAAAGAGTGAGCTAATGCTATTTAAAGCTGGTAACAAAAGCTACTCTGTACCGTCGGTTGAGCTAGAAGGAGCTCCTCTTAACTGGGTGAAACAATTCAAGTACATGGGTCACTGGGTCACCGAAGATATGTCAGACGAACTGGACAAAGAGAGGGAACGTAGAGCTCTGTCAGTGAGGTGCAACATGCTTGCTCGCAGATTTGCACAACAACAGCAACTTTAACTAAAGTAACTCTTTTTAAAGCCTATTGTACATCTTTCTACACGTGCAGCCTGTGGGCTTAGTATACACAGAAATCCTACAATGCCCTACGGATCCAATACAACAACGGTTTCAGGATGCTGTTGAGGCTGCCGCGGTTTTGTAGCGCTTCAGGGATGTTTGCAGACGCGCGCACTGATGACTTCTTTGCAATTATCCAAAAAAGAACTGCATCCCTGATGCGCTGCATACGTGGGGGGCATCAACAGCCTTCTGGCCGTTGTTAACGAAAATCTCTGCTCAGGCTACATGAGATACTGGTTGGCTGTAGTTAGGCCTCGCACTCCACTAGTGTATCAATGGTTTTAAAATGTTAATATTTTATTGTACTAACATAGATATTAAGTTATTTAATTTTTACTAACATAGCTAAAATATGGATCAATGGTCTGAAATAAACTCTTATTATTATTATTATTATTATTATTATAACTAGGTGATATATTAAAAGTATGTTTCCCGAATACTAGAACGCAACTAAAGCATTACTTAAGACCAATTCAAAAGTGTGAGGCCCCGTTAATCTTTAAAATTATATGAGGAAAATTACGGAAACGTCATCTAATTATCCTAAGAATTTAAGTGGCGTTTCAGTATTAAGATACATAGGTGACTCTAACCGCGTTAGTTTAAGGCAGTTTCAGACTAGTTCTATAAGTACACGAGCGCCACATTTAACTTATTTTCCTGAGATGTCAGATGTTACACATCATAATATCAGTTTTTTCGAATACGTGTGGAAAGTATTAAAATACGCCACAGAGGCTCCATTCATGCAATTGGAACATGTCTTTGAATACTTATACGTATTATGATCCGTATTCTAGAAAAAAATGTCTATTTAGTATGACAGGCAGGTCTGGCTGCGCGATGCAGTGTTCACGACAATTCGTGGAGGCGGCTTGACTGTATGCTTAGAGTGTTATGTTTGCAATAACCGACACTACCCTCACTTAGTCATCAGATTCCAATATATCCACGTATAGTATCCACAATATCCACATACTATAAAATATGGGTATGGGTGTTTCTATGTAGGTATAATATGTTTGTATTTACAAAAAAAAAGTATATAAGTAGTATCTCAGTCATGTGGTACCTATAACAAGAGCTCTGCTTACTTTGGGACCATATGATGCTGTGTGCAATGTCCGGGATTATTATTATTATACTAACATTATCCACGCACTGACATGGTGAAATAAATACTCTATACTAACTACTAAAACAATATGAACTATGAACGCAAATGTTGAAAAAATACAAGGAAAGACTATCATTTTACTCACTTTTTACTTTGTGACCGAACTGCTAACGGTTTGAAAGTAGGTATCCAACCAAGTATCCAAGTACAGTCTGCAAAATGATGAACGATATATCGGGACAATAGTCATGCAAAAAGTAGAGTAGTCTCTTAGTAACATCGTTTCGACTCGTTTTGAACGACAGAACGACCGACATTCTTTTTGATAAGCGATGTCGCAATTCTTCGCAACAGACAATATAATAATTAATTTGCATTTGAAATTTGCCTGAATTCGATGAACATTTCAATGTAACGACATTTATTTTTTTGTTTGAAGTGTTCGGTTTGCCGAGTGGACACCCTTACTGCTACTGAGAAACATACTCTAAGAGCCGTATTCGCGAACAATATTCTTCTTCTATTTAAATAAATAAATAAATAAATTTCAATAGCATATGTCCATGGCAATTTCGTTAATGTCAAGTTATGAGATTGTTTATATGACGTCGGATTATTTTGAGGCGTCTTGCGAAGTAAACATTGTGCTCTTAAATTATTTATTTTTCATGAATTATTTCCGGTTTTATTAGTAAATTTGACTTATATACATAAAAATAAAATTACAAAAAATCAATACTTTTATTTAAATTAATGTATACATCATAGACAACATAGACAATAACTCTAGCTTCACTTGATAAAAGGTTTCAAAATTACTAATAAAACCTGAAATAACTCTAGAAAACAAATAATGTAAGATGGCCGTCTTGAGAAACAAACATTGTGCATTTTTGCTTCCCGAGACAAAAATCAAACTCGGTTATAGTAAGCATACATTTATGACATTTAATTTACTGACAGAAAATCTAAGCTTAAGTGAGTTTTGTTCTGTAATACGGGTTTTGAAACCTGAAACTTTTCTGAAGTCACAGAAATTAAACCATTAGCGAATTGTAAAATCGGTTAGTAGTTCGGATAGCGCTGGTAGACATGAACCAATTAAGGATGTTTGGTTGAGCCGGGATAAAGGGCGTCGGTGAAAGGGCCACCAGTGAGGCTCACTACCTTAATTAAATTACAACAAGAATACCCCTTTTGTTTGACAAACGCAGATTTCATTAAAAGTAGAAAGGTTTTTTGTCAAAGAACGCAAAAGTTTTAGGGATGTCAACAACATGTTTTGATTTTAATTAGCTTTTAGTGCTTGGCCAGACAGCAAACGCGGGCGCGGGGCGGGCGCGGCGAGACAAACTCAAACATAAGAACTTCATTTGAGTGTCCATAGTGGACACGCGGGAGCGGGGCGGACGCGGGAAACGGCGCGGGCTTCATGGCGCGGCGAGCAGATGGAAAGGTTTAGACGACCAGAGTAGTAGCACGGGCAACTCACGCCATACAAGTGGCTGCAGTGAGAGCGCGGGCGTCAAGCGACAACCCGCGCGGAAGCGGGGATCTCAAACTGGTTCGAGCTAACCTAAAAACTAAAAAAATTATGTAGAAGAATTAATAAGTGTTATTCAAGCACGACCTACACTGTGGATGTCGAAACAACGTCAATACATCAACGTTAATTTAAGATTGTAGAATGAAATAAATCAAAAAACTTTGGAGTTTAAATAATTCAATTTAAATAAAATGAAAACGCAATTTTTCATCTTATTTAATAATTGCCATATAATGTAAGAATTTTCCCGTAAAAATAAGTCTTCTTCATCCATATTATATAATGACAAACACTGGACACGACAACACTCGGAATGAAGCCGCGCTCTGAACTGCGGACAGGCATAAACGCGCGCGTTGCCGCACCCGCGCCGCTCCCCGCACCGCGCTGCCAGTCTAGCCAAGCACTTAAGGTTTGTTTAGCAATGGTGTCTTGTGCGTCGGGACTTCAGATAAGTCATCAGCATCGAGGTCGTCTATAGATGAAAGAAATTGTACGACAGGAAAGGTACGCCTCGGTGGGTTCATATTGAAATTGTGGATTTAATTTAAAAATTCTTTCGCAAATATAATAATTTTATTTTTATGAATGCCTTTTTAATATTGAAATATAGCCGTTGATGCTCAGAGACGTTCTTTATCTATTCAAATTCCAAAGTACGCGTACTTAGAAGTTTTGATTTTATTATGGATGTTTAAAGACCTACTTTCTTTTCTTGAGGTATTTATACTAGATTTTTAATAGTAAATTATTCATAGAAGTGTCAAGGTGTTTTGCTTCTGTATAAGAATATCCTAATTTCCGATGATATTAAATAAATAAATACATAAATATTGGTGGACAATGCACACAATACCATTTAGCCTCAAACTAAGCGTACCTAGCTTGTTTTATGGAGAGCAGATAACTGATGGAACACTTTTATATTTTTAAATAGGTACTTAAGATGCTTTATAACACTCTGACACATAACAAATACCAGGACTAAATTGTGTGATGACTCTTCATCATTTTAGTCCTGGGAGGGAATTGAACTCTCAACATACAGCGTAGAAGGCTAATAACGATAATGATAATCATGATTAACCCACACATTAATTCAGTTCTGCATGTTACATTTCTGTGGTTTAAATAAATTCAGAGTGCTGCCAACACAGACTGTCCGTATTGTAAATGTTTCTAATTTTGCTCTCTGTCTCGTTTTAAATTTTAATTTGAAACTTTCAGATTGACTTTTTAGAATTTTATTACATTCTGTTTGGAAGTTGCGGTGAAAGTATTTGAATAAGCTTGTTAGGAATGTCAGGGTCGTTGTATGCTTGCTACAATTGTGGTTGACTTTAATTCAGAACGAAATTCTGTAGGCTGTTTGTGGCATTACTAATTAAAATTTTTAATCATTTGGACTATTCGGAAGAAGGCAAGATCGGCTGGATTTATGGATTTTGACAGTATTTGATTAATTACTGTCTGCAAATCTATGCCTAGTTGAAATCCAGCCCTTAATAACTTAGGTCTAAATAAAAAACAAAAATATATATGTATATATATATATATGTATATATATATATATATATGTATATATATATATTTAAATATATATATATATATATATATATATATATATATATCATCTGAATCTCGGAAACGCCTCCAATGATTTTCATAAAATTTGGTACGCAGGGGGCTTCGGGGCGATAAATCGATCTAGCTAGGTTTCATTTTTAGAAAACGTCGTTTTATCCGTGATTTCAGGCAATGAAAAACTGCTAGAGTATCATTACACGAAGGTAAATTTTGCCATCGTCTTCAAGATTATAGTAACTCAGGTGGGAAATCGGGCGGTCCCGAAACCAGAAGTCCCCGTTCGAGTCCAGATATTATTTTTTTCCTTTACTTTTAATATTTTTCTTGTATATGAATGCCGAACCAAGCTCGGTCATCCAGGTACTTAGTACTTATGAACTAACAAGTAAGTTAACCGCTGGATGAGTTCCTCTGCGATCAAGTGTAGTTAGAGTAGCGGAACTGGGCGGAAGTGTGGCTGGCGTTCGGAGCAGATCGACGAAACCGCTCGAGGAATGAGATAGATTTATTGTCAAATCTATGCGTTAGAACAGGCAGTATCGCTTGTTTTCCGCTTCTCATACATACGGACAAGACATGGCGATATAACTACGATTCCGTTGTTATGGTTTCGCAGCGGAGGTGTGCTACGAGCGTTATGATGCGGAGCGAGTCAATTGTTCCTGGGGAATGGGAATGCCACGTACAGGCGAAACATGTGTCGAATTTCTTTTTGAGGAATAGATTGGCGGAAACACAGTAGTACAAAATATTTGTCTATCTGTTGATTTTTTTGTAATGAATTTCACGCCTGTATCAATTACAATTATCTAACAATTAAAAGGGTTTCAGGGAAACCTTTTCTCATGTTGAGACTTTGAAAAGTTATGAAAACAAATGAAATAACACAAGGTAAGTAGTGTGCGCTTACTAGGAACATGAGTACTACGAAGATGAAAGCCAAAACGATCTATATCTTCGTTGAAAGATCGGATTTGAAGGTAACGTGTGTAGCATATTTTAAAATGTTACACAAATTTGCACGTTATTTTGTAAAATATAACTAAGATCCATTTCATCCATAAAAGTAAAAAATAAAATAAAATCATTGATCAATAACTAAGTAATATAAGTTAAATGAAATGCTAAAAACTATTCCTACTAACCTAAATACTACCGTAATTAATATAATAAATTTGCCGATCAAAAGGGTTAATCAGGGCTGACACCCAAAAACTTTGCAGGACACTACCCCACCTGCCTGCAAGAGCCCCAAGAATCCTATTGGGACTACCTAGTATTCTGTTTTTAATAGAACAATTTTTTTTTCTCATGATTGCATGAAAGTCCTGTACATGAGCATCGGCAAACATGCCCGAAGCACTACAGAATCTAGGTAACCCCAATTACGTTAACATTACGTCGAGCGTTGTGCTCAATGTTCGGTTCGTATGAAGGCGATTTATTATGCCAGCTATACATAATGAAAGAATGAATTGGGCCAAGGTGCTGAGCCAACATGCTGGTCCAAGATAGCGGATCCCAAAGGTCACTGTTTAGACATTGGTGTATTGATCATTCTGCATTGGCGCTTTAATAAACATGTGGAAACTCTAGCAGCAGCGGCAATTTATTTATACAGTACGTTAAAATAACACCATTTACGTGTTTTAGGTGTTGTGCAGCAAAGTAGAGTGGAGCGGCTCTTGAAGTGTACAGGTACTCATCTTAAAAGGTGTAATTTTTACCTCCCTGCTTTTACATTTTCGACTTTACTTTTAAACGCGGCTCAATTTGAATAATGACTGAACAATGCTAAAGATTCGCCCTGTCACTATCTTACAAAGAGGGATGACAGTATTTTGAATATTTTAAATAGTGTATTGAGTAAATATATAGTATATATGTTTATATATATAAAATAATAATGTGTCTTACATAGTGTATAATTTTCATCTTTTTAACACAGTGAAAATACACACACACACACACACACACACACATACACATTCACATAATTACATACTAGCATCACACCTTGATTACTGTCGGTTTTTTGGTTAGTTATAATGTAAATCCGTTATTGGCCTCAATTCTGTTGGCACCAACCTAACTAATTTTAGCTAAAATTAGGTTTTGAACTGTAAAATTAACCTTTGGTATTCTGCTGCTACCAACTTATCCTAATATAATTTTATCTAACTTAATTAAGCGTTCTTAATTTAGTTAGATGGTACCAACCGAATAGGTTTAACAAATGATATGACAAACTAAATATATTTTAGACAATTTCTAATTTTAGAAATGAACCAAGCGAATTGCCACCATTAGCTGTCGGTTATAAACTTTTGTGTATACTATTTTAAGAGCTGTGAATTTTGTACAACTAATAAATAAATAAATAAACTTTTGGCAGAAGTTATGAAACGTTTATAAGTAAGGCCAAGTAGCCAGCCGTACACATACCTATATACACTTCTAAACTTAAATACTGCTTAAACACAGATTCCCTCTCACTATTTGTCACTTTCATACAATAATTATGTTATAAAAACTAAAAAGAAACCCGACTTCATGTAGATATATAAAATTATCATCATTTTTTTTTATTTATATATATGTTGATTTTTTAAAAACCATTCGACCAATATCTATAAAATTTAAATGACTACCTGGAAAGTAAACCCTATGAAACAAAATTCCATATCGGTTCAAGCGTCTTTGAGTAATCAATCATCATACGAGTACATAATATAAAAAAAAAAGATTCCGACGAATTGACAACCTCCTCTTTTTTAAAGTCGGCTAAAAGGGATGGCACTTTTGGTCAGAAATCGAATGATATTTATAAGTAAACATTTCTCTTTCATAGATTAAAGGTACTGACATAGATTTCCAATCAAAGAGTTTAAATAGGTCGGTTACTTACATGCATACACGTTACATCATCCTTTTCATTTCAAAAATTATCCACGTAACAGTTCTTTTTGTTGGTGGTAAGCCATCAAAGCAAATAAGAATCCCCGACGCGGTAATACTTCAAACCAGTCCAACCCTCGTCAGTCAGGTTCAAATATTGACAGTGTATCTGCAGTTCTTATGGCGTATGAATTATTGAAGATATGCTAATATTTCGACCTCCTACGAAACATGTAATATTCGCAGTATTTGGTTTACAAATTGAATTGAAAATTCTCTGCTATTGCAGGCGTTCTTAGTTCCAATAACAACCTTACCAATCGGCGGGCCGTATACTTTGTAGTAAGTATACAAACTGTCATTACGGGCGCACGCAACAACCCTATTACTAAGATTACCTGCTTTATGAAGTACAGGCTTCTGCCTCCGTCTTTACATGCGTACTTACATGTAAAGTAGCCTTTGTTCTTCCCCAAGATACAATCTATCTCCTGTTTCATTTAAATCTGTTCAGCTGTTTAGTCGTGAAAAGATAACTAACCAACATACAGACAATATTGAATTTAATATATAATATGAGCAGCTGCCCGCGGCTTTGCACGTGTATGTTTTTCTCCAAGATACAAACTATCTCCTAACCACGTTTTATCAAAGTCAGTGCAGCTGTTTAGCCTTGAAAAGGTAAAAAACACAGACAGACAGACTATCCAGTCCAACTCTCGTCCAGGTGGAGACAGTTCATAAATTTATAATATTAAGAATGGATATGGGTACATATGTACGTAGTTCTGTGAGAATTTGTAGATTTGTAATTAAGAATGATTAAATTGTATTTTAATTAAATTTCACATGTTTATTTTATATTTTTTATTTATTTTTCTCATCCTAGTTATTATTTATGTTGAGGAATTTTATTGTACAAAGAATGACCTGTAATCTTTTTAACTAATAAATAACTGTGGACTTTTAACATAGATCATGTATTGACTGTAAAAATCATTATTATCAAACGAATCGATCATCTTCTAATAAAAACATCTTTTAAGAGATCCTAAAAGAACTCATCAACGAACCAAAACATTACAGGGGCATAGTAAAAGCCTTTAATCCTATTACCTACGGGACTCAAACTCAAGTCCCAACGTAAGAAATGCTACCTCATAAGTTAAACCACGGTTTTCAAAGAAGCGTAGGCCAATAACGGTAGCGCGCAGGGATTCATACCTATTACCTCGACTTTAGATCTAAAATCGCGGTCTCTGCTATTTCACTCCGTAATTACGGCCAGCGATGGTTCAGAAACCTTCGTTTTACCTAGTTACTTACCTTCAGAAGATTCGCATTCGTTAGGCTTGTGCTACAGTTCAAAGCGAGGGAGGAAATATCAGTCGCTTAGCCTGACGCACATTTTCCGCGATATTCTATGGAACATGGCAAAAATCAAGCGTAGGCACTTGCAAAAAACAATGTAGTTAAAATTACATGCATCAGAATAGACTTCAGAACAATTGTAGACATTTTATTGTAATCGTGGCTATGATTATAGCAATATGTCTAATATAACTATACTATATAACTATATAATAAAAATATAAGTGGTGAACTACTACATTTATACACTTAGAAGAAAAGAAAATTTATTGTATAAAAATTTGAGCCGATATAAAATTCGAGCCCAATATAAATTTCATCCCCTTTTTTTCACCATTGGGGGTCAGTTTTTATTTTACACTTTTTAGTATCTTATAATTTTTCGAAAGTAGTAGTAAACAGCACTGGAAAGTCACAAGAAAGCAAAATACGAAATCTCGTTTACTTGGATGATTTATTTTTTTCAGTTATATTTCGACTAAAAACCAAACTACGGAACCGATTTACATGAAATTTCTGTGGTACCTAGCAACAGGAAAGATTTTTCTTTCACTTAAATATTTTTTCAAAATAAATGACGGAGTTATGAGGAACAAACATGAAAAAGTATATATAACCAAACTGTGAATCTTTTGAATTGAAAACTTCTTTAGCATCGTTGTGATTTCAAAGTAGATGAAACGAAAAAGCGACAGTAAAAAGACATAGACACATAAATTCATCATATGATTTAACGTGGGAGAAAATGAGATAGGAAGCATTATACGCGTTTATTATTACGTGTTTGTGCGCGCATGTGTCAGAAATGGTTTAGAGCTTTACCTAAAAACTACCAGTTCACGACCTAAAAAGTTGGGAAATGTAGGTTGATAAATTTAAATGCAATTTTATGGACATTATTTATTCTATTAATAATGTAGATAAATCAAAACTTCCAAGACATTTAAAGACATATCTATTATACCATAGCATAGCTAGTACATACTAGAAAAAGTATAGTTACCTATACGTAAAACTATAGCACATAGCACAAGTAATTAAAACATTTCACACCGACACGACAGGTAACAAAATAAAAAGTAACTGTTACAAATGTATGTAGTTCACAAAGTTACCAAACAGAGAACAACACAAAAAGTTAAAGGTACACATATTAAATACACACAAATATATACTAGTAAAATATTATTAGAAGGTACCTACTTATCTTTCTAGTTCGGTGGTCACTCCCAATCCCTCCGTCTCATGCTTTATCATCGCCTTTTATACATTTTTGAAATATATAAAAAACATCACACCATATTCACTATTCAACCAATCACAGAAGCCTGTTAAGAATCTAAATATAATAATGAAAGTTTTTTACTTAATAACAATAAAAAGATGTTATAATATAATTCAAGAAACAATTGATTCATAGTTTTGCTATATATGTATTAATAAAAGAATTATAACGAATTTACCGAAATAGTAAACAATCAAATGAAGGACTTGTAAATATCAGAATAATGAGAACAGAAAATTATAAAGTGAAATATTCGTTAATAAATCCAAACTAATTAATGACTGAAAAATAGTAAGAAAGTATGTACCAAACAATTAATTTTACAATGTATAACAGTCATTGGATTCTTTTGTTGAGAAATCCCAATTTTGGTTCTCAAATGTGTGTTATGGTATAACCATTTTTATTACAATAATATTTATGAAGGCAAATGTGAATTAAAACCAACAATAAAATGATTATATAAGTATAAAATTGTTAACAAATTTTGGTTTGGAGACGACTTCTAGCATCCGTTTTATCAATACACCATCTGTGTTTTTAGCTGTGAACTAATTGAATGACATAGGTGGTTTTTTATTGGAATCTTATGAGTATTATTTCAATTATACTGTCACATGCGTAGCACAAAGCTTGAGAAAAGGCATCACAACAACCGTGGTGTTTTGTATACGTGAACAACGTATTATACGTTATTTTTTGATGGTTTCACTTCTACCACGCGTGAATTGCACAAATGTTTTTTTTTTTAGTTGATTAAAGTAGATAATGGCACAGCCACGCTAGTGTTCTGCCTACCCTTGGAAATATGTCTGCTGCCGCCACAAATACACACCCGGATAAAATCAGCCGTTCGTAATGAGGCCACAGGTGTACAATATGTATTGTTAATCAGGGCACGGTAAATACAATTAATCAGTACACAATCACGGATTACGTATTGACAGATGCTAACTGGATTGTTTGAGCAGAGAGCTGCTAAGTCCAATTATAAAATTCATCAATTCAATAGCAGATTTTTCTCTAAAAATCAGAACAGGTACTATAATTATAGTAATAATAATGTAAGTTATTTCTTTCGACATTGTAAAGATCGCAGGAAGTCAGTGGATGGAGTGGGCTCAAAATCGTTCTTCCTGAAAATCTATTTGGGAGGCCTATGATCAGCAGTGCACTTCTTGAAGGCTGACCTGATGATGGGGAAGTTATTTCTTCCGACAATAGAGTCCACATAGAGTTAGTGAAAAACTTAAGTCTATGGATTAGTACTTAATAGCTAAAACAACACCAGCCAGAAATTGTAACTAGTTGCAATTTCTTTTAAGGTATTATTGTGGAACTGCGCACTCTGTTCAGTATTATATTATCACCACACTGGTTTGAAATAACGTGTGACACGAGATCGTTAAACTGACCTCACTGCTCAATTGGTAGTGGATCTGTCTTCTGCGCTGTAGTTCGTGGCTTCGATCCATATCCAGGCTCTACATTTTGTGTGGTGTACAGAGAATTGTCCAGCAACATTATTATTATTTATAACATTAATATTACGTTGTTTTTTTCATAAATATAACTGACGTAAACTTCTAACGGATGTTTACATAGAATAGAAACGACGTTATGTACCACGTTACGCTACGTACTACGTTATGTACCACGTTACGCTACATACTGCGCTACGTACTACGCTATGTACTACGCTACGTGATACGCAGCGTACTACGCTACGAACTACGGCTACGTACTACGCTACGTACTACGCTACGTACTACGCTACGTACTACGCTACGAACTACGGCCACGTACAACGCTACGTTCCGGTTCCTACTAACCACAGTTCAAGAAGAATCCGGCTCGAAACTCGTCTGGTCTTAACACCTTTTTGTATAATCCTTGCCAATTTTGTTACGGATTCCGAGTCGAGTTGGAGCAGATTCATCCCAAGCTTTTTGTCATCTAAATAATCTGTTATTTTATAATATGCTATAAGAGACGGTTTCTGTTTTATTTCATTTATAAATTTGCCAATCGACAAATCTAACACTTCGTTTGGGACCTTATAAAGGCGTTCACTTTGCGATAAAACGATTTATTAACGACTAGCTGACCCGGCCACGCGTTGCTGTAGCTCAGTAGTTCTAATACCAATATCGACTGGCCTGTCAGCTCAGTTAGTAGTAGCTCTGACTTCTGCGCTGTAGGTTGAGGGTTCGATTCCTTCCCAGGATAAACATTTATGTGACGAACTTGGGTGTTTATTCTATGTCTGGGTGATATAAAGTATAAGAAGTATGTATTTAAAAAATCTAAGTATTCTATCAGTCATCTGGTCACCGTATTACAAGCTATGCTTAGTTTGGGGCTAGATGGTGTTGTGTGCATTGTCCACCAATATTTATTATTTAGTATGTATTATTGTATATTTAGTATATATACCGACAAGGCACTGTCATGATATTTATTTCTTTACATTTATTTCTAACGGATTATCTAGGGCCCATGTAATAAATAGAACGATAAAAGATAGTATCATAAGCTATGCGCTACTTTTTATGTAGGTAACATGCGTTTGCGGATTGGAATGCTTTGCCGTCGTCTGTCTTTCCTGAAAACTACAATTTGGGTCTCTTCAAGTCAAAAGTAAATAGGTATCTTCTAGACCTGCGTGCCCTGTCGTCGGCGACATCGTCGCTTAACATCAGGCGAGTTCATGGTAAAACGTAGGTCTATCTATGATAATAAAAAATAAATAAAAAAAAAGAAGTTTGGTCAGTTTGATGTTTGGTCAAACTAGCTACTGTCCGCGGCAGTAACTAGTTTGACCAGTAACTTCATTTTTTTTTTGAGATTGATATGTAAACTCAAAGATTTACTTTTTATATTAATAGCTTAGCTTTTCCATCACTGGAGTAGGGTTTTCCCTTAACTTTCCCACATTACATTACATTGAGTCCTACTTAAGTAGTAAGTTCCAACAACGGTCACATTAGCGCACTTCCGGGAATCCGCTTAATGTTTCCTTGTCCACTGACTTGTCCGAGGCTCTTTAACTTGATAAGCGGTTTAAGGCTTGCTGACACCATTTTAGAATCGTATACATGGTCTAAGTACCACAACTTAAGTGGCAAACTCTGGTGACGGAGACTGCTTAACGTGTTCTCCAAAGCACGGATGCGCTTAGATGAAAACTCTACTGCTGCCTGTCCAGGCTCTGTCTTTGCACAATAAGTTGCTTAATTTCGTTGACCTTAGGAATCTACTATCTATGTGTGTTAAATACTAATAACACGTATTGCACGCTAGGGGCAGACGCAAGAGCTGGTGAATTAGCGAGGGCCGTTCGAAAACGTCTGGTAGAAACGGGGTTGTTCGGAAGAGTGGCTCGCAAAGTACCATTGTTGAAGAAAGAACATAGAAATGCACGTTTGTCGTTTGCACGTAAATATTGATATTGATACAACAACATATTACAATAGAAAATTAGATGAATACAATAATCTATACATACTTAAGAGTCAACTAGTCGATTATCTTTCCATACAAACGTTGAAGGATGATCATGATCACACCACTGTCAACGTGATGTTGGACAACCAAATTCAAGAGGGAAATCAATTTGTCTCATCATAATCTATTCTTGTATAAAATTGAAAAAAAGAGGGTTTGAAAGATATAACCTATTTTAACACTGTTTTAAGCACAACTTCATGCGTAAATAAATATCATACGGAGTATGCGATCTCCCAAATGACTCCATTATAAGCATTGTGTATTTATTCAAAAGCTTAAATAACTTTATTTTGAATAGATACATTGTGTAGATATTTTATGAGAACCCTTGAACCCTTGAAGGTCTGATCATGATTTTTACGCGGTCATGTAATGTAGAAATCGTAGTCTAATCTGATCATATGACTCGAAATCATAATCATTCTATCTCCTTACTGCTCATCACTATAGTTCGTGGACGTCAATCCTTTTCTCACACTATGCTACGTGAAATAGCATGCATTTTAGTGGCGCCCTGATGAGTTTGTGCTGCTAACTAGTGTATCCTTAATAAATGGTTACCGCAAAATTAACCCTAATTCAGCATATGCGATTTCAGTGTGAACAATCCGGTCTTGGGCTTTTGTTAAGAACTATTTTGTTTAGCAGACATGAAAACAATATCTACATTTAAAGAAGTAAACAAACAAAAGATGAAAAACAGGAAATCTAATATATATGAAACTAAATATATGAATAATGAACTTAGAATTACTATGACACAGAACCATCTAGCCTCATACCAAGCAAAGCTGAGTTATAGAGGTAGTATCATAGTATATCATACCATCAGGTAGTATATCATAATGTACCTATTTGAAATAAAATAGATTATTTATTAAAATAATTACGTTACGAACTAAAAAGAAAACCTAGATCATTGAATATAAAAAAAAATATAACCGAATTGAGAACTTTGTCCTTTTTGCAGTCGTTTAAAAAAGTAGTTTTTTTTACGATTTTATAATTTTTCAAAATTCGTAAACACGACTGGAAAGTCACAAGCTAAATACGAAATTTCGTTTAGTTGGATGACATATTTTTTCTAGCTGTTTTGATTTAAAAACCAAACCTCTAAACCGTTTTTAATAAAATTTCTATGAGACCAATCGAAATGCATATCCTTTCACATAAAAAATAATTCTAAATCTCTTCATAAATGACAAATAGTCCATTGAAAAGTTACATTTGGGTATGCATTTGTCAGAGGACGCAATTTTATTTTTTTAATGTGTAGGGGGGGTCAGTAGAAGCTTAAGTTCAAGTTTGTGGGGTCGGCACCCTTGTCCCCCGGCCGCCATCTTGGAAAAGGGGGTGCAAAGGGTTTTCGCGCTGTATCTCGTAAACTAGTTACCTTACAGAAAATTTAATCAAACATAAAATGTAGCAAATTAAATTTCCTACAATTTTATTTCTATTACTTTTTATCGTCAAGTGACCAACAAAAAAGTTATAAACAAAAATAAATGAAAATTTTGTTTGTTTGTTCTAGGTTTTACAGCGCTCCAAACTTAAACGGATTCTCGAATGCTCATAGGGATGCAATAAAAACTAAAAATTAGGCTTACTTTTCTATCTATATTTTTTTTATTCATACAATTTATTATGATCTTAACATTCCTATGCTATTATTGAACTATGTTTGACCCTTTTACCCACCACCTATGAGGTATAACATGGGCAAAGTCAAATTTATAAAAATTTAATGCATTTTTTAATGCATTTTTTGTCACTGTCTTAGCAAATCGTTTGTATCGCAGAGTGTCTAGAGTATCGTCTTTATTTCCGCCATATAAAAAGACGAAAAAACGTTCGCCAACAACACTGAGTAACGATGACTCGACTTTCTCACTCATAAATAATTTAGTTCCACTTGCTAACTCTGGATGCTTCTGCAAAATTTTTATAAATTTGACTTTGCCCATGTTATACCTCATAGGTGGTGGGTAAAAGGGTCAAACATAGTTCAATAATAGCATAGGAATGTTAAGATCATAATAAATTGTATGAATAAAAAAAATATAGATAGAAAAGTAAGCCTAATTTTTAGTTTTTATTGCATCCCTATGAGCATTCGAGAATCCGTTTAAGTTTGGAGCGCTGTAAAACCTAGAACAAACAAACAAAATTTTCATTTATTTTTGTTTATAACTTTTTTGTTGGTCACTTGACGATAAAAAGTAATAGAAATAAAATTGTAGGAAATTTAATTTGCTACATTTTATGTTTGATTAAATTTTCTGTAAGGTAACTAGTTTACGAGATACAGCGCGAAAACCCTTTGCACCCCCTTTTCCAAGATGGCGGCCGGGGGACAAGGGTGCCGACCCCACAAACTTGAACTTAAGCTTCTACTGACCCCCCCTACACATTAAAAAAATAAAATTGCGTCCTCTGACAAATGCACACTAAGGCCTAAAAAATGTAACATTTTAATGGACTAAAAGTCAAAGGAATCAAACGTAAAAAAATGCAACGTAATTGAGAACCTCCTTTTTTTTAAATCGGTTAAAATTAAAATAAATAACCAAGTCGGTCGGTCCCGGTCGTAGCCAGGATAGACCAAATTTGTTATGTGGTCAGAAGCCTGTACTCGTATACCGCACATTAATAAATTATATTATGTCAACGCCCAAACCCGAATCAAATGTGTCTAGATTATGCAAATATTATATAAGCATTATACTTATTTACAGAAATAATTACAGAATAATATACGATAATATAAAATACATGTGAAACAGTTGAGCTATCTAAGGGCCGTTTAAAACGATCTATAGATAGCTCAACTGATCCAGATCACTGCCTATATGCATATTATAGGCATAAGTATGCTCACCTTATGTGCTTTATGTCTGATCGATACTTAAAAAGAAAGAGAGAAACTTTGATTCGAACAAAATCAAAAGCGGTTGTTGGACAGTGCTGCCAAACAATATAATGATACAATTTAAAAAGTATGCATTTTAAAATATATAAGTATTCAATCAGTTACCTGGTCACCATAATACAAGCTAAGTTTAGCTTGAGGCTAGATGGTGTTGTGTGCAATGTTCTCCAATATTTATTATTATTACTAGCTGCTACTCATCAAAATCGGTTCAGCGGTTTAGACGTGAAAACGTAGCAGACAGACAGAGTTACTTTCACATTTATTATATTAGTAGGAATCAACATCCTAAAATTTTATGCTTTTAGTTCTGAAAATGACAATACTTTCATACAATCTTTCATCCCCCTTTTCAACCTTTACAACACTTTACAACACTTTTTTCCAATTAAAAAGTAGCATATGTTCTTTCTCAGGCTTTATATTATCGGTGTATCAAATTTCATTTAAATCGGCTCAGTAGTTTTGGCGTGAAAGCGAGACAGACAGGCAGACAGAGCTACTTTCGCATTTATAATTTATAATATTATATATATTATAATATGTTATATAGTATGGATTATAAACAATGACCATGAATAATAATTAATAAATAAATAATGCCGGACATTTCACACAACATCATCTGGCCCCAAAGTAAGCAGAGCTTGTGTTATGCGTATCACACAAACTTCTGATCTCAGGTCTGATTCTTCTTCTGATCTGATCTCAGCCAGATCTTGGCCCACTGCCCTACAGAAGTCGTCAAATACATTAATCATCCATTCCATATGTTTGTATAATCTGCAAGTATTTGTCTCGAGTTGGGGTATTTGTATTTGCAAAACCAAAAAATATATATGAGTAGTATATCAGTCATGTGGTACCACAATATGTGATAACACAAGCACTGCTTACTTTGGGACCAGATGATCGTGTGTGAAATGTCCTGAACGAAATGCATTATTATTAAAATTTCTTTATGGTTCCAAATTATTATTTTTTTGTTGTTGTTGGATTGGCATAATTGTTTTCCATTTTGGCGCGGAGTTTGAGTTGAATCTGTTATTTAGATTAAATACAGTGCTGTTTTTAGTTAGATCCTAATTATGTAGTGCGTATTGCGAATTTCATAATCGACATAAACATCGAACAAAGAGTTTGTTTTAAATTTTGCATCGCCAATGGAACTTCGTGTTCGGAGTCCCTGAAAATGTTACAGGAGGCTTACGGTCAATCGACATTATCAAAAACACATGCTTATGAGTAAAAAGCTTTCAGTGGATAGAAGATGTGATGGAAGATTTGCCTCGCTCTGGTAGGCCATCAACGTCTTCAGCTGAAGTTAACATCGGAAAAGTGAAAAAAATAGTGCCTCAAAATCCTGATTCAAGTTTTAGAGACATAGCCGCTGAACTTTTTGTGTCTCACGAGTCGATCCGTACTATTTTAAATAATGACTTGGGTTAGTTACAAAAGACCTAATTTTTTTACAAAAACTCATTCGCAAAGACGACGAAAATGATCAGATTTGTGGAAAGAGAATTCTTGGATTTTGCACCACGATAATACGTCTTTGCAAAAAGCCATCATTGTGAACGATTTTATGACCAAAAACTCAACAAATACCATCGAGTTACCACTTTATTCATCAAATATGGCTCCAGCCGACTTCTTTCATTTTCATAAACTCAAATTACCACTTCGTGGCACCCGTTTTCATTCAGTAGAAGACATAAAGGAGAATTTGCGGCTAGAACTGAACTCAATTCCGGAAAAAGTGTATAAAAAATGTTTTGATGATTGGATAATTCGTTGGCGTATCGTTACCGCAGACCACAACACGATAACGGGTTTATTTCAATTTGGTTTACCAGCAGCGGTACTAAGTCCACATTGTGTATATTCAAGGCTTATATAAACAGGTAGAAAAAGCTCCCAGCTAAGGTCAGGTCTGTGTTGATACAGGCATCCATGTTTTTTTACCCGGCAGTAATACAATAGTCACGTAATGACTGTCCGCAGCGACAACCAGGTTTTATAAACACAAATATTGACTATACAGTGAGTATCAGCACTATACAGTGCTGACTGTCCCCAGGGCACTAGGTTACCTACCTGCCTACTCGTAAAGTACTATTTTTATATTAACGTTTTTTAAACTAATAAAACAGACTTAATTGAATATACTAAAGGTATACATTACTAAAGGTAATGTTTACCTTAGTAGGCGTAGTAAATTGATTATTGCTAAATTGTTAGCATATAATATATTTAATTCTGTTATAAGAATTATAACACAGTTTAATGACGACCCCATGGTTAGTAATAGTACTAATGAGGGAAAAAATATAGTAAGTCAAAGTCAAAAGATGATTTATTCAATACAATCACAAGGATCACTTTGAAACGTCTTACATACTAGGTGAATTTAGGTGCCAATTCATCCTAACCCAATCTCGAGAAGAATTGGCAAGAAACTCGTCTTGGTCCTAGCGCTTTTTTATATGATCCATCTTATAACTACCTTAATTACGAAATACTAATACAAAAGAGTTAATACATTTCAAGTGTGTCGGTTAACTGTCTGACGGCAGAGCGACATGAGGCCATGCATTCTTATCAATAAAATAGTCATATATATAATAATAAGCTTTCTTCAAAAGACTACCTTTAATGTATGCTTTAAATTTCTTAATAGGTAGTTTAGTAGCATTTTCATGCAAATGCATATAAATGACTTATTAACTGTTTCTAGTCGAAACCTAGGGATGTATCATTTATGTTTATTCCTAGTGTTGATTTTATGAAGGTCACTATTTCGCTGAATTCCATCTCTATTTTTATGTGTATATAACAAATTTTCATATATATATTGTGAAGGTATTGTGAGAATATTAATTTCTTTGAATATTTCTCAAAGATTCTCGTGGTTTCATTTTATAAATGGCACGTATTGCCATTTTTTGAATTACAAATATTTTACCAATATCAGCTGCTTTCCCCCAGAGAATGATGCCGTATGACATAACACTATGGAAGTAACTGACATAAACTAGTCTTGCTGTAGCTTCATCAGTAAGCCACCGTATCGCACGAACTGCATATGCAGCGGAACTAAGCCTATCAGCAAGCGTTTCAATTTGTGGTCCCCACTGTAGTTTTGCATCAATATTAAGACCTAGGAAGATCGTGGAATTTACAAGATTCATTGCCTCTCCATTTATTTCAATGTTGGACGGGATATGAATAACATTTGGCAAAGTGAATTTGATACATTTAGTTTTTTTGGAATTAAGCAAAAGATTATTTACAGTGAACCAGTTAAGAACTAACGATAAGGATTCATTTACGTTATCGCAAATACTGGTTTTACCTCTATCAACTTTAAAAATTAAAGACGTATCGTCTGCAAATAAAAATATCAAAATTTTTTTCCAAAAAAAGGTAAATCGTTAACGTATACTAGGAATAAAAAAGGGCCTAGTATCGATCCCTGAGGTACCCCTATATCAATAATTGATCCCAAAGACCTCTCACCACCCACGTCTACTTTCTGGACTCTATTGGATAGAAAATACTGTATGAGGTCAATCGCCCGGTTTTTAATGCCATAATATTTTAACTTTGTGATTAGGGTTGCATGACTAATGCACTATTGAGGTGTCGTGTGTCGAGCTAGAGCGGCATGTCGTCGTAAGCGTTTACTGTCCCCCAGAGGCTGATTTTGCGTTATATGAATGCACTATGGAAGAAGTATTGCAAAAAATAGCATGTGATAAAATCTTAATAGTTTGTGGTGATTTTAATATAGATATTCCGATTCATCCATTCTCTGAAAGACTTTTGAACTTATTTAAATGTTTCAATTTCAGCCCTCAATTTGATGAACCGACAAGAGTAACACTAACAACAGCCACTTGTCTAGATAACATCTATTGCGGTTGCATACCAGTTCATAAGTGTGTACTAAAACATTTTAGTTCTGACCATTACGGTCACTGCGCCACCTTTTCTTGTGATCGTATAGTTGAAGCTCAGAACTTTACTCACCGACCTATTACAGAGAGCCGCATCAAAACATTTCAAAGTAGAATTGAACACAAAGTTTCCCTCGTACCATGCATCGATGATCCAAATGATCTTTTCACCACATTGTCTAATTTAATAATTAAAGAACATGCTGATATATTTACAGTAAAAACATGCAAAACAAAAAATTGTGCTAGATTTGTCGACTGGGCTACACCTGGTATTTACAGAAGTAGGAATACATTGTATGAATTATATGCTACCAGAGAGACAATGTTAGATGATCCAGTTTTTATCTTATATGTTAGGAATTACTCAAATGTCTTCAAAAAAGTTTGTCATGCGGCTAAGTCACTGTTTTTGAGAAAAATAATAGAAAATTCAACAAATAAAATAAAAGCAACATGGAAATTAATTAATAATGAAACTGGTAAATCAAGGGCTCGCCATATACAGTTCAAATTAAATATAAATGGTACAATTTTGACAAAGGAACAGGATGTTGCGAATGCATTTGATAGTTTTTTCTCAGATATATAATACCAAAAATTGAGACCAAATCGTTAAACTCTTCAGCCTCCAGAGCTGCCGTTCTATTAGAATCTAGTGTTTCAAAATGTAAGAATGAGTTTAGTTTTAGCTACATTAATGAGGCTAGTATTGTAAAAACTTTCAAGTTAAATAATATAAAAAATACAGAAGATCTTTGGGGAATGTCTACAAAGGTGCTGGGTGTCATTATCTTAGATACTGCACCATGTTTAGCTTATATTTTTAATAGATGTATCGACGAGGGAGTTTTTCCCGATCTCATGAACCATAGTAAACTCATTCCTATGTTTAAGTCTGGAAGTGAAAGTGTTCTAGCTAATTATAGACCAATATCGATATTACCTGCGTTAAGTAAAATATTTGAAAAAATAATTCCTAATCAGTTATTATATCACTTTAACGTTAACGGCCTGCTACATAGTCATCAATACGGATTTACTAAAGGTTGATCAACAGAGTCATGCAACCCTAATCACAAAGTTAAAATATTATGGCATTAAAAACCGGGCGATTGACCTCATACAGTCTTATCTATCCAATAGAGTCCAGAAAGTAGACGTGGGTGGTGAGAGGTCTTCAGGATCAATTATTGATATAGGGGTACCTTAGGGTTCGATACTAGGCCCTTTTTTATTCCTAGTATACGTTAACGATTTACCTTTTTTTGTAAAAAATATTTGTGATATAGTTTTATTTGCAGACGATACGTCTTAAATTTTTAAAGCAGATAGAGGTAAAACCAGTATTTGCGATAACGTAAATGATTCCTTATCGTTAGTTCTTAACTGGTTCACTGTTAATAATCTTTTGCTTAATTCCAAAAAAACTAAATGTGTCAAATTCACTTTGCCAAACGTTATTCATAGCCCGACCAACATTGAAATGAATGGAAAGGCAATGAATCTTGTAGATTCCACGATCTTCCTAGGTCTTAATATTGATGCAAAACTACAGTGGAGACCACAAATTTAAACACTTGCTGGTAGGCTTAGTTCCGCTGCGTATGCAGTTCGTGCGATACGGTGGCTTACTGATGAAGCTACAGCTAGACTAGTTTATTTCAGTTACTTCCATAGTGTTATGTCATACGGCATCATTCTCTGGGGAAAAGCAGCTGATATTGTTAAATTATTTGTTATTTAAAAAAGGGCAATACGTGCTATTTATAGAATGAAACCACGTGAATCTTTGAGAGAAATATTCAAAGAAATTAATATTCTATTAAGAAGTTTAAAGCATACATAAAAGGCAGTCTTTTGAAGAAAGCTTATTATAATATAAATGACTATATTATTGATAAGAATGCATGGCCTCATGTCGCTCTGCCGTCAGACAGTTAACCGACACACTTGAAATGTATAAACTCTCTTGTGTTAGTATTTCGTTGTTCAGGTAGTTATAAGATGGATCATATAAAAAAAGCGCTACGACCAAGACGAGTTTCTTGCCAATTCTTCTCGGGCTTGGGTTAGGATGAATTGGCACCTAAATTCACCTAGTATGTAAGACGTTTCAAAGTGATCCTTGTGATTGTAATGAATAAAGTATCTTTTGACTTGACTTGATTTGATAAAAAAAAACCGAATTGAGAACCTCCACCTTTTTTTGAAGTCGGTTTTTTTTTTTTTATTTTACTCTTTTTAGACGTAGACAGAACCGGGTTTTCTGGCCATTTTAAGAACTTTTTTTAAAGCATTTCTTTTGTATATGTTAAATAACCAAGGAATAATTGGGTAGCTACAAGACGTTAAATTCACTATCCCGTAATAGCTAACCATATTATTGTAAGCCCTAATCAAATGTTTTTTAGGGTTCCGTACCTCGAAAGGAAAAAAACGGAACCCTTATAGGATCACTTTGTTATCCGTCTGTACGTCCGTCCGTCCGTCTGTCTGTCAAGACCCTTTTTCTCAGGAACGCGTGAAGGTATCAAGCTGAAATTTATATCAAATACTAAAATCTACTGTCTCTTAAAGCTGTCAAAAAATCAAACTTCTAAGCCAACGCAATCAAAAGATGCAGCCGTTTATGCCGCAAACTTTCGACACTCGCAAGGGTATCAAAACCTACAGGGTACATCCCGTGAACTCAGAATCTTGAAATTTGATACGAAGCAACGTCTATAAGACGTTGCAGACGTATAGCACAGAAACAGGAAAAATTGCGAAAACCGTACATTTTTAGTTACATCATATGATAAAAATATTTTTAATAATTTTAAACTTACTACCCCCTTTTCTCATGAACGCGTAGAGGTATTAAATTGAAATTCATATCAAATACTCAAGTCTATAATACCTTTAAGCTGTAACTAAAAAATCAAACTTCTATGTCAATGCAATCAAAAGAAACTACAATTTAAGTCGCATATTTTCAAACTCGTAACTACTCGCAAGGGAATCAAAACCTAAAGAGTACTTCCAGTCGACCTAGAATCTTGAAATTTGGCATTAAGCAATGTTTTATAAACACATAAAGGAAAAATTCCGAAAACCTTAACTTTTTTGTTACATCACATATTTTTAGGGTTCCGTTCCTCGAAAGGAAACAACGGAACCCTTATAGGATCACATTGTGGTCCGTCTGTCTGTTTATTTTATACATATACAAACATCAGTCAGGGTTACCGTGGGTCACTTCTGGTAACATTTTCGCCAGTAGTGGCCAGGGCGTGTGCCAGTTTTTGCCACATTGGAAAATTAAATAAAAACAAACGTATTTTACAGAGTAATTTATGACATTAATTATTAATGAGAGCTTAAGTTTAATAATATGCTAAAATACAGTAACGCAAATCAAAATCAGATAAGATTCGAAACATTAATAAGATTGTTGCAAGATGCGTTAGCATCCTATAGTTTGTGGTTGCAGGTCAGTTTTGGTGGCGGCAAAATCATTTTGATGTCCGCTTGCGCCACTAGAGCCAGAATCAGGTTATAGATAACGGTGATAGAAATTGTTAATGAACCCTGTTTCTTTTTCTCATGTTACTTATTTCATAGTTTTCTTCACTATCTGAAAGTATTTGTCTTATTTAATATTTGTTGTTTTTTTTGCTTTTTAAACTGAACAAGTACGTAATCTATTTCAGGTTAGCCAGGTTCTTTGGCAATCTGTTCGAAGTCAGTTGGTAATGGATCAGGAACCCAATCTTCGCAAACAGTATCATCATCTAATTTCACAATGTTCTCGTTTTCTTCTGATGTATCAGTATCAGTGCTTTTAGTCATTTTTAGTTTTTTGGCTTTGGATATACCAGCATGTGACCAGATTTTACTTCTTTTTTCTCACACATTTTTTTTTCATTTGACATTAATTTATGCCTTCATTATCTCAATCCATTTATCTGATGTTATTACAGAAGGAATATATTTGGCTTTCTTAGTATTCTTGAGTACCTTCTTTTCTGGCCACAAAACAAATTTTCTTACTCGTTGGCTGTGTTAGAAGAAATATTATTTTTAGGAGCCAGAAAAAAGGATGTCTCGTCACAATTTCACAGTCGGGAAGGGTTTTTTAAAATATACAGTTTTTCTGGACCTAATAACATTGATAACTCTTCATACCAGTTTCTTATTTTATATTCGGTTATTAACGCTCTAGCTTTATTAATATACTCCGCGTGTTTCTGGCTGTGGTCAGGGTGTCTTGCCATGAAAGCATCAAACTAAGTCCGAGGGTCTTTCGTTTATAAACTGTGTCTTCAGATTTCCATCTTTTACAATTTTTCATACTGAATTTATCATCCCTTCTTTATTAATCGGAAACTCCATACGAGCGCATTTCTTGATACATTTAACAATACTGTTTTCGATCTAGTTTGTGGCTTAATGTAGTCCGTGGGATTTTTTTTTTGTTGACAATTAAAAACTTCATACCTCCCTTTATTGCTTCTAAAGCTAACCTTATGCGGTGAGTATTTAAATATTTATTTCATTACTTTTTCGACTCCACCACTTAGAAGCCGTCTCTTGCGATTCCTATAAACAAAAAGAAGAAAAAAAATCACTTGATTTAGGCTTAAGTAGTTAAAAAAATATCGCAAGTTACAATTATTGTTATGTACGTGTTCGATATCAAATAAATAAAATCCGTTTAAAAACAAAACATGTCAAACAGAACATTCATTTTATGTATAAACTACCAAAGTGGCCAGTAGGTACCATAATTGGATGTGTATCACTTTTGGCCACCGATGCGGCCAAAACGGATGTTTCGATCAAATTTTTGTATCGGTAGTGGCCTACTCTATCATTTTTCGAAATCCGTAAATACCACAGGAAAGTCACAGAAAACCATAAGACAAAATTTCGCTTACTTGGATGAGATATTTTTTCCAGCTATTTTGATTTAAAATTCAAACTACTGAACTGATTTTGATGACATTTCTATGGGACTAATCGGAAAGTATATCCAGTCACATAAGAAAACATTTTATAAACATAAAAAATAAAAAAATATTTTTACATAAAAAAAAACAACTGAGTTGAAACCTCCTTTTTTAAAATCGGTTAATAAGCCGGCCACACAGCATGCCAGTTCCGCGTTTTACAAAGCCCGTATGACAGGAGGAGTGACGTGATAGAAACACTTTCCTGACCGACATGTTTACATGATACAGTGAAAACCAATTTCCGAAATGAGATTATTTGACGCCATGGTTTTTCTATCACCCTCACGGAGTCGCTCGTGTATTGCGATAGTGACAGGGAGCTACTGAGATCCTAGTTATTTTATTGTTTTGCTTCGGTACAATGTACATTCGGTACAACAATGTACAATGTATTTTTTAAGATACAGTGTTCTGAAACTTGCTAATATTTCTTGTGGCTCATTATAATAAGACTAGTTCAAACGAACCGGTTGCAAGTAAAAAAATATTCGTTTATTTATATAACACTAGCTGTCCCGTTCGCGACTTCGTCAGCGCGTTTAAAAAGAAAATAAAATATGTCATATGTCAAATCTATACCATTCTCTAATCCATTTGAAGACGCACAAAACATTTCATCATAATCGATGAAATTTTTTCATCAATATATTTATATATATTTATTTATTTAGAAGATTTATGTGTTTAAAAATACGCACTCAAATTATGAGCAACATTTTTTTACTACATTAGATGAAAAATTTTAATATAAAAAAACAAACAATCGTAAATCAGGTTTGATAAAAGAAGAAGAAAAAAATGTTGTTTAATTTCACAGAGACTGGCTTAATTATTGGGATTCGGAATCTTATAACATTAAAAAAAGGAATATAAATAGTATATCAGTCTTGTGGTACCCATAACCTCTGCTTACTTGGGGGCCAGATGATGTTGTGTGAAATGTCTGGCATTATTATTATTAATATTATCATAACTATGACATAAATGTCATCGCACAGAACTTAATTAAATAAATCTCTACCATATCGGGTATTTTGAACACTAAATGTCACACAAAATAACCATGTAGCCTATTTCCATATAATTAACCTTGAATAAACCTAAAGGCACTGAGGCTGGACCACAGGCGTAATTTTCTTGACGTGACCTCACAGCTGGGCGGTGAAATTGCCTAGAAAACCACGCCGAGATTTGCGGGTGCATTTTCGTGCCTAGGTTCCTATATTGCAATATTTTCGTCTTGATAATGTTAACAAATTTTACTTTGTTCGTAAAAATATAGGTTATTTAGTGATTTGGCCAGTTTTCTCTCAATCTCTTTTTATAACCTGTACCTACTACAAAGCGTTAATGGATAAAACTGGTAAAATCCATACTAATATTACGTATAAATGCGAAAGTGTCTCTGTCGGTCTGTTTGTTACGTTTTCACTGCTACACAGCTTGATGAAATTTGGTAAGAAGTTTCGAGACTAAGAGGATAATTAATTTCTAGAAAGTAAGATGTATTTTGGAAAGTAGATGTATTTTGTATATAAAGTGGTGGTCATAAAATTAAGAACGCTGATATAAAGGGAAGCAATTTTGCAATTTTTTTTATTTCTCTCGGTATTGTAAAACTTTTCCATAATACCACTGTATTCATTGATACACATGATTAGCTATAAATAAATAGACAAACTTTTTACACTACTTCTAAACATAGTATTCCTATTTACTGGCTGGTCACGTAATTAAGAACGCTAAATAGTTTATACCTTTATTCAAATTTAAATAGAGAACACTTAGTCGATTTGTTACTGTTTGTATAATTTTGGCGCCATTTAGTGCTGTAAAAGATTAACAGTGATTGCTTCTTATGAAAAAACAATGGGAAAAAATAAAAGTTGTGATATATCAAGGAAAGTAATAATAAAACTTCGCCGGAAGAATTGGTCTTATAAAAAGATAGCCGACCATCTGCAATGTTCTAAAACGATGGTTTTCCACGCTGTAAAGCATTTTTCTACGTATCAAACTACTTCGAATGTTCCACGTGTACCTAAACAGAGAAAAACAACTCCTCGAGATGACCGAAACATCGATCGTATGGCAAAACAAAATCCTTTTAAATGGCTTTTAAAGAATGAGCTGAGAAAAGAATATTTTGGTGAAAACAACCCTTCAGCCATCTCAGCACGCCCTATTCGAAGACGTTTGGTAGAAGAAAAATTGCACCGTAGGATATCAAGAAAGGTACCCATGTTAAAACTTTGCCACAGACAAGCCCGGCTTTCATTTGCGAGAAAGTAAGAAAACTGGACTGTGCGACAGTGGAAAAATGTACTTTTTTCTGACGAAACGAAAATAAACAGAGTATGTTCTGATGGAAAACGATATGTACGACGTCCCCTGAATACAGCATTAGACCCTAAGTACACGAAAGTTAAATTAAAGCACGGTGGTGGAAATGTGAAAATTTGGGGATGCTTTTCAGGATATGGTGTTGGAGCTGTAAATTTTATAGCAGGTAACATGGATCAGTTCCAATACATAAATATACTGAAAGAAACAATGTTACCTTATGCTGAAGACGTTCTACCGGTTATTTTGAAATTCCAGCATGACAATGATCCAAAGCACACTGCACGAACCGTAAAGGAATTTCTTACAGCGCAATCAGTTTCTGTCTTAGACTGGCCAGCTAACAGCCCAGATTTAGATCTGGGCTGAACCACAGATTCTCTTTTGGGTTTAGACCCAAAAGAGAATCTGTGGTTCGAAGTAAAGAATAAGGTTTTAAATACAGAGTGTGGGAATTTAAGGGAGCTGTACGATGTTTTTTTAGAAGAATGGAACTCTATATCTCTTGCGATATGTAAAAAATTAATAGAGTTAATGCCTCGCCGGTTTAAAGCAGTAAAATAAAGCCGTGGATATGTTATTAACTATAAATTTTAGTTAAAAATGTATTAAATTGATTTTTAAATTTTTCTGCGCTACATATTATGTGATTTTTTTAATGTAAGTGTCATACAAAACAATTCCCGAGCAGTTTAATAAATCGTTCTTAATTATTTGTCCAGCTTCAGTACTATTTGAATGTGTTACTTTGGTAAAATAAATAATATGTGAAAAAAAATAGTTTGCGATTTTATTCTTTATTCCTAAGCCACTTTCTCTATTAATGTGGCTATTTTATAACATAACTAGTTGCTTTTCAGAAGGTACACATCTCTGTGTATGACACGATTGAAATAAAAAACTTCTATAACTTCAAATCGTTCTTAATTATATGACCACAACTGTATATAATATGGGTAGGTCAAATAAACGCACCGCTCCAATGAGACAGCGAGGTATCAAACTACATGAAAACATCATCGATGTATACAATTTTTATAATATATATTCGTTGATTTTTCAGCTCGACCGATTTTGATAAAATTTACCTGTGAAGTATACCCTTTCCAACAAAAAATGAATTTTCCAAATCGGTTCAGCCGTTTTTGAGTAATCGGGGAACATACATAAAAAAAAAGAAAAAAGAATCCGACGAATTTAGAACCTCCTATCAAAAACCTCCTTTTTGATAAAGTCGGTTAAAAATAAGATTACGCAAGTGGATACTTCAGAACTAATTCTACCCAGTAGATGAGTTCTATGAATTACTGATTTATAATGAATATATAGGGTATTTCATTAAACGTGTCCTATCTTTAAATTTAAATAAAACAAAGTGTGTGTGATATATTATCGAAATTATTTATTTATTTGAAAGATGTAGTGATGCCATTATGTGTGGAATATGACATCATTCAAATGTCCGCCACGGCTTCTCTGGGTGGAGCGCATGCGAGATATACAATTTTCCATGACTTTTGCGCATAAATCAGTCTGAATTTGACTTATGGCATAGGTTATGTTGGCTTTGAGGGCCGCTGTGATTTGTGGTTTATTCACAAAGACCTGCGACTTAAGAAAACCCCACAAGAAAAAGTCTAGCGGGGTTAAGTCACAAGATCTCGGTGGCCAGTTCACATCAGCTCCACGTGAGATGACCATGCCCCAAATCACTCATGCAGAATATTCAATGTGGCATGAGCTGAGTGGCACGTAGCGCCGTCTTGTTGAAACCACATGTCGTTGGTGTTCAGATGATCCAGTTCATGCCAAAAAAAGTTGGTAATCATCGACCTATAGCGCTCGCCGTTGACAGTGATGGCCTGGCCAATGTTGTTCTCAAAGAAATATGGCCCGATGACGCCGCCAGCCCAAAACCCACACCAAACTGTAACTTTTTCGGGATGCATTGGACGCTCTTGGATCTCATGTGAATTGGTATCCTCCCAAATTCGTCAATTTTGTTTGTTTACGTACCCATTCATCCAGAAATGGGCCTCATCGCTGAAGATAATTTTTCTGTGAAAATTACGGTCAGTTGCTAACTGCTCCAGTGCCCATTCAGCGAACACACGTCGTTGTCTATGGTCGTTTACCTTCAATTCCTGGGTGAGTTGAATTTTATACGGGTGCAAGCCCAAGTCACGACGCAAAATTCGCCAAGTTGTGGTCTGTGAAAGGCCGAGTTCTTGTGAGCGACGCGGAATCGACTGCCTCGGATTCTCCTGCACACTCTCACGGACAGCGGCGATGTTTTCGGCAGACCTTGCGTTTCGTTGACGTACGGATGTTGGTCGATCATTTACCGAACCAGTGGACTCAAATGTATCCACCACACGACGAATAGTCCTCTCAGTAGGACGATTATGGCGACCGTAAAATGGGCGAAGCGCGCGGTGCGTTGCCCGAACAGAACACTCATTTTGATAAAACAATTTTATCATTTGCACGTGTTGTTGAATGCTATAGCTATCCATGATGATTTGGCAAAACAGAATGAATAAATTACAACCAATTTGACAGATGTAGCTTCAACAAGATGGCCGCTACCAACTGTCAAAGTTCGAACGTGCCTATTGGAAGACCCTTTATAAGTCTTCTGTGCGTGTTTGTAATTAAACTCCTCCTAAACGGCTAGACCGATTTTGATGAAATTGTTTGTGTGAGTTCAAGTGGATTCGAGAAAATTTAGATTTATAATTAGATAATAGGACTACCTACAATATTATGATTGATTTTTTGTATAAAAAAAACCGTTGTTAATTTATTTTATATTAGATTTATTGGCATTGACATGGAAATAATGTAACAAAGTTGAATGTTGTATGTAATTAGTTTTCAAGTGAAGGTATATTTTAATATACCTATTGTACTAGAAATGCCGAATGTAATCGGTTTTTGTACAATAATACAATACAATAATTTATTAATAACACCAAGTTACAGTTCAGTTCTTATAACTTCTAAAACTATCATGGTTTTGAACATAAACTTCTCTCGACTCAGGATATTTACCATGATAAATGAGTTTTTCTGCATCCCGATATCATGGTAAATATCCCGTTTTGAGTGAAAATTATGTCCATGATAGTTTTAGAAGTTATAAGAACCTGGTGTTATTAATAAATTATTGTATTGTATTATTAAACAAAATCCGATTACATTTGCATTGTTTATTAAAAGAATTTCACAAGCAATATGAATTCCGTCGCGTGAGTAGATATTGGTAGAACCCCAATTTTATAAGGTGTCCACAAAATGAAGGAAATGGCTGCTTGCTTAGCAGGGCTTTCACCATCGCGGTTAGTTTTCTCAATAAAATTGAGGCGCTGTAAGGGCTAATTTACTTTATTATAAGATAAGTTTATTTTTAAATTAATAACATGTGTAAAATGTCTTATTTCCAGGGTTCCGAAGTGCAAAACGAACCCTTATAATGTCACTATGCCCGTCTGTCTGTCCGTTTTTAGTCTTGCTTTTGCTCGCAGACTATAAATTGAATCATGATTAAATTTTGCCCGCTGATATTTATTAGTGACCTTTACAATATGATGAAATAATAAATAGTTTTGAAGTGATAACTTCTTATGGGAGGGTAAACCGCTTCGTTACGTAACGCGTTACGGCACCAGTCTGTCTGGCTTCCCTTTCTCTCACGCATACGGCAGCGGTAGGTAGGCTCCTTTTCCCTCCCTCTAACCCACAACGCTAGATTAGTTTAAGTTATCATTTCTGTCGTGCGTCCCGAGACGCACACGTGCTTTTACACGCTTTTATTAGCTTCACTTGTATTTTATTTATACCCACGCTTTTCTACAATGAAATATTTTTTTCCTTCATCACACTATTCTTAATTTAATTTTATTGAAAATTATTTTCTACTTTTTTGTTTGATTTAATATTAAAGCGTGTTTTTAGTTTTTTTGAACTATTATTCATTTTCAGCTTTTTAGTAGTGTTATCTACAAAAAAATCACGAATCCTGAAAATCCTGATCAGGATAATGGAACAAACTATTTAAATTATTGTATAGTCATTGGTCCTTCATAAGTGTGCAAAGTTTCAAATCAATCCGACGTTTTGAAAGGGGCTAAAAATCACGTACAAAGATTCCTACATATAGAAGATACATAGATATTATTACAAAGATAGATAAATATATACATACATACCAAGCTAACAAAAACGTGTTAAAAACCAATGATACCTCCTCTACAAGTGAGTTTGGTTTTTGAAATATTATTTAACCCCGTGTGGCATATCGTCCGTCAGATAGGTCTTTTAAATATACTACTAGATTTCTTAAACGGGTTTTTTAAACATATATTCGTTTGATAAATATTAAGCTTTTAAATGGCTATTTTTGATAGAGGTCAGTGTCATACAGACATACAGACACTTTCAAATTTATATAACAGTATGGATTTAAAAATAAGTATGGTAAAGTTAGATAAAAGTGCAGGCAACCCTACTAATATCGTTGGGTAAAGAAAAAACGGTCAATAGTTATTTGCGGAGTATGGGAATTTGCTCAATTCAATTTCGGTGTACACAGTCATATAATATAGTTACGATGGGAAACGTTTCTTTTTTTGACGTGATAACGTCTTATATATCGATGAACGCACTGCTGCACGCACGAAAAAGCATGAATCATGGTCATGTTCCGCCTGAGCCGAACGCGCAACAGAGAGCGCGTAACAAGCGAGAGTGCGGAACAAGCGAGAGAGCGGAACAAGCGATAGAGAGACACGACCGGTTCATCAATGTTTTTCTATGACGTTATCACGTAAAATTATCGTCCGTAAATTGACTTTACAGACAACCATTTTTTTATGACTCTATATAAATTTAGCAAATTTCACATGTTTGCTTGGTATTATAAGATACAACACTCTAAATATAAATAATACATGATATAAAAAATATTGGAGGACATTGCACACAACATCATCCAAACTAAGCATAGCTTGTATTATAGTGAGCAGATGACTGATAGAATATTTATGATATTTTGTAATAGCCAGACACAGAACATTGGTTTGCGATAGAGCAGTAGAGACAGAGATGCGGGGACCGCATTTCAAAATAGGGGTTGTAATTTTACACTTTTGGATAATCACTTTCCAAAATAATTGTAATTCAGATATAGAATTATTTACTTAAATATAGTATTTTATCATGAATACAAAATTTAGGTGGATCACAAAGCTTAGAATATTCCATTGTGGAACATAAAAAAAAAGTTTAACAATTAACACTTGCTTATAAAACAATTAAAAAAACGATGGTATCTGCAGAAGTTATAAAAACTGAGACGCCGACACCAACACCCGAATCTGTTTACAGATAATTAGGCTGACAAACTAACAGTGCGAGTCAGTTAGTGTGTGTGTGTGTATGTTTGTATGTGTAAACTCATTTTTTTTACAAAATGATATTCAAGTGTCACCAATGCTGAAGTTCTTGTATTCAATCAAAGAATAGCTCCTCAGTTTATGCCAAGAGAATCGAGATGGGCGCGTTTTTTTTGCCTAGATATTATATTGTTTTGATTACAAAGATATGACTAACTTTTAAAGCACCCGAACCTTTCAACTCCGAAAGTTCTATTCAATTAACGATTTTTGGAGAATTGAATTTATATTTTCTATTAGATTTAAGTAATTGTTCATTCTGCTCACGTTCAGAACAATTTGAACAGCAGCGTTTGACATTTCTATATTTTTGTAAAACAATTGTCACGTCCGAACCGGATGCTCCCTAACTATAAAACTCCCAATATTTTACACCCTATGGTTAAAAGGTTTTCTTTTACATTGCCATTGGGAACCATTATTTCTAAAATTATGAGTATTGAATGCATTTATTAATGACCTCTACAAAAAAAATGGCTTTCACTTTTATAGTTTTGCACTTCTTCTGATTATGTCACTAGTTATTTTGAACCAGTGTGGTGAAAGGATTGAAGTGCGCCTTAGAGGCTTCTTTCGTGCACTATGCACATGTCTAACGTTTTATGTTCTACGACATGCCGGTTTCCTCACGATGTTTTCCTACACCATTTGAAAGTACTGGTATACCGCACATACATTTTTCGATCATAAAAATCTATTGGTGCACGACTGGATTCGAACCCACCACCTTAGGATTGAAAGGTGGAGGCCACTTCCACTAGACCACCAGTGCTCAGTTTTCCACCCGACTATACGTTCTATATATTGATAAAGAAGAGTGTTGACATCAATCCTGACCTACTAATGTTTTAACCAGTCGGTCTGCGTTTTTCAGAACCTCCATGTGTCCTTAAGGGACCATAAGGACACTTGAAAGGTTCTGAAAAACGCAAGCTACTGTACTCACAGTTGTTTAAAAAAATGAGCACCGGAGATGGCCGGCGGCTGATCATTAAGACTTTATGTAATACTTACTACATAAATAATTAAACAATGCCAGACATTTAACACAGTATCATCTGGCTCCAAAGAAAGCAGAGCTTGTGTTATGGGTATCACATGACTGATATACTACTTGCAAATCATACAAACGTTTGTCCCGGTGCGGAAATCCGCAACCTTCTTCGTCTCAGGCGGGCCTTGGCCCACTGCGCTACAGAAGTTCATCTATCAACTTTCCTGTGTTATAATATCACAATATGTATGGGTGTTATAAAGTATAATATATATATCGCAAGTTTTGTCCAAATCGGTTTAGCTGCTTATGGCGCAGTTCTGCTGTTATTGGAATAATAATAAATATTGGTGGACAATGCATACAACACAATCTAACCTCAAACTAAGTATGCTGACCAGATGACAGATATGATATATTATATGTATCACATCCGAGAAATAATACAAATAGTCCTCCATCCAGAAAGTATCTTACCCGAGCCTGGCGTGGCTTGAAATAGTGTTTTGCGTGTCACTATATATTAATTCAGTGGACAGTGGACAGGCTGGCCACGACACTGATAAATAACTTCAGCTACAACGATCCCTGTCTGACCTTCTAGATAAGACAGGATGCAGACTACAGATAAGCAGAAAATACTTTATTGCTAATATTACTATGACTACTTTGGAGTCCGTGGCCAACTTTAGTGAGGAAGTTAATAGGCCTCCCGAAGGTCTCTGTCGTGGCTTTAAAACTTTTGAAAAGCCAGGACTGTCAGCTTTAGGCCTTTCACACCAATATTGCAAACTTGCCGCGGAAATTTCCGCGCCAACGTCTGATTCCAAGTTCCACAGAAAAACAAGAAAGAATTCGCTGCGGATAAATCCTAAGTGCACGCTAGGCCTTACGCACCCTCCGAATTACAAGTCGCTCAGATGAAAATGCCATTGCGGTATCCCATTCATGTACTGACTATGTACGACGTTACATAATAATATTTTATCTAATAAGATTAACCTAATACAATAGTGTGATCAAATTTAAAAACAAATGTCAAAGAAGAAATATTTATATATAAAAATGCCTTATTACAATGCCTTTTTAAAAACAATAGTTGCATGTCTATTATTTAATGAATTCCTTAGTTCTTATAAATAACTAGCTTCTGCCTGCGGCTTCGCATGCATAGTAAATACATAAAAAGTAGCCTATGTCCGTTCATAAGATACGATCTATATCCATACCAAATTTGATTGTGGGAAAAAAAAAAGAAAAAAATTCCGTAAATCCGATAGCTGCCAAATTTCACAGGATCACCCGTTAGGCCAATGTGATGATTTCCAAAAAAATTCATCGAAAAAGGTCCAGCCGTTTCAGAGTCTATAGGGAACATACATACACACATCGCCTTTTATAATGTAGGAGTATATAGACTAAATAATTTAGGCTCTTAATCTGAATACGGGCCTAAGGTTGTTTCATCCAGTCATAATAGAGATCGTTGTAGAGAAACTACTTGTCATCTTAGAGGAAATAGCTTTAGCTTTACGAGGTCAAGTTTAATTTGGTGATGGTTACGGAACTTAAAGACTATATACCAACCAAATATTAAAGACCTGTCAACTTTCAGATAACACGTTTAAATCAATGTACCCTTCTAAGCCCGGAAGAGCTCAGTGGGGGCTACTCTTAAAACCCTTAAAAGACATTCTCATCGTGAAATACCCTATTCTTAGTTACATCGTTAAGATGGAATGGATGGAACATACGACATGTCGCATTTTTACTGTCAGCTTGAACAGTCGCTTTGTAGTGGCTGCCTCAATGTTGACCTAGATTTTTCGCGTGAGTCAACGTGACGTAAAATCGCTATTCCAAAATAATCACACACGATTGTGATTGACACTGTTCTTGCATTCATACAATGCAAGCTGGATGTAATGGATCAGGCCAGTCTGACCCAGCAACTTCCAGCTATACTGAAGCCCAGAACGCAGACGCCATACGGTACTCCACGGCACACCTGCAACCACCATCTGCCTGATAACCAGGCAAAGGGAAGAAGAAGAGAAGGCAAGAAGGACATCAAGGATATCTTCAAGGTGTTCCTAGAGAACGATCCCGATTACGTCCTGACGTTTGTTTGTCAAGACCTCATCTCTCTTCCACCAGTGACATGCTCCCACGTAGGCGTAAAGGCTTCACTATCGTGAAGAAGAAACGGCGACCGAAATCGTCCAAAACTCGGCAAGGTATTGCTCCCTTATCTGCTGGGCTCACTATGGAGCCTACCGTGTCGATTTATGTGTCTCGGTTAGACCCAACCAGTACCAGGGAAAGTATTCTCCGATGCGTGGACGAGAGAGGCCGATGCCGGATCAGGGAGCCGCCCATCGTACTTGTGCATGGCTTGAAGCGATTAAAATCGAATCGAGAGACCAACTTCAAGTGGTACGTGCTCCGGGTAACTGCCAAAAACAATGACGCATTTCTCACACCCGATTTCTGGTCAGCAGGAGTTGTCTACCAAAGGTGCACTAACTAAGAAAGTGCCCTGACTTTTTGTTTTGTGTAGTTTATCAGTTTATATGTATGTATGTTAGTCTATAAGGTATTTATTTTCTATGGTCCGTTATTATTGTAATTTATACATATGATTTTGTTGCCTGAAAAGATAAGCATCAATGATCAGAAGCAAGGATTTGACCAGCATATTATAATAACTTCAACTGTCATTGGCTGTCATGTCATCGGCTGTTTGCACATTTGGATGGATGGCATTTTTTAAGGAAGATAAGAGACGGCAGAATAGAAATGTGGCATTTTGTGTTTTTGCTGAATTATCTTGGAATAATGGAAAATGACCTGTGTACAAATGCTATGTCTCTATCGTTGGGTCATGGTCATTATGATGTGCGATTGTCCAATAAGTCTAGTTGAAATACAAAACTCAGTAGTATTTTATTGGATGACCGACCCTGGAGCAGTTTGACCCAGGTGAAAGACGAGTCAAGGTCTCCGAAGCCTATAAAAGACACTTTTAGGTCGTATCAGCCGACAAATATTTTTTAAGAACAATGTACAATGCCTACATATTACAAGTTACTTGTATAATTTTATTATATAATATAGTATAATACGATTGGACTGCAAAAAATGTAAAACTGTGCAACGCCCACCTTATGGAGTCGAGTACTGATTGAAAGATTTATTTACTTACTTCGATGTTTTTGATGTTGTAATTATCTTCTTCTTCTTCGTAGATAATGGCGTGTGACAATAATGATGTAAAATTTGCTGATCACTTAGATCCTCACCTTGCCCAGTTCCTCGTGGTGTTCCTCAGGGATCAGTGCTTGGTCCGATCCTTTTTATTATGTACAGTGCAGATATAGTCTGCAAAATAACTTCTTGCCAATACCATCTCTACGCAGATGACTTGCAGCTATATCACTCCTTCCTACCTGCAGACTATGTTAATGCTGTATCTGAAATTAATAAGGACTTAGAACAAGTATCTCAGTGGTCCATCTCTAACTCCCTAGTCTTTAATCCTGCCAAATCCAAATATGTTATGTTTGGGACCAAGAAAACTCTAAATAGAATGGCTAACGCACAATTTCAAATACAGGTAGATAGAGGAATAGTTAAACGTGTTACAGAGGCTAAGAACCTTGGGATAGTAATGGATAGTCATCTTCGGTTTGAAACACATGTAGCTGAATGCGTCCGACAGTCCCTCTTTCGTCTCAAACAGTTATATAAAATCCGTCCTTATATAAGTGAGGCAGTGCGAGTCACTCTATGTGAATCCCTTGTACTGTCTCGCCTTAATTACTGTGACACTGTTTATGGTCCCTGCCTACTGAGTAGAACTGAAAAATTCATTCAACGAGTTCAAAACTCATGTGCACGTTTCTGTTTCCCAATTCCTCCTCGTACCCACGTCACTCCTTTCCTTAACTCCGCTAATATGCTCAAAATGAAAGCTCGCAGGCAACTACACCTTGCTGCGCTTCTCTTTGGTCTGACGTTTAGCAAAATACCTAGCTATCTGTACTCCAAGCTTAATTGGGCCAATGCTAATGCACGTTACCCGAAACGAGCATGTACTCACTTAGTTTTTTTAGCGCCGAGGCATAAATCCGTAGCCTTCCGTGGATCTTTTCGTTTCGCAGCCACTCGGTGTTGGAACGATCTTCCTCCTCCTTTGCGTGTTTCAAAAACAGTTTCTGCGTTTAGACATGCCTTTAGAAGGGAACTGCTAGGCAGGCAAAGGTGTTAAAAAACGTGTGCCCATCACTGTACTAATTCATATTCCATATCCCTCCTCACTTTCTTTTTCGGTTCCTGTCGTTCTTTGGCCATTACATTACAATTAATTAACCAAACAATAATTAACCTCCAAATTGATCCATACTGATGACGTATACAAAAGTCAAACCATGTGCGTGCGCACAGTACTTTTGAGTGCCTGTCATTGTCATTGACGTGCACGACATTGACAGAGACGTACACGGTTTGCTGGCATAGGACGGTCTCACAAATCTCAAATAGTTTTTATTTCTTACTTTTATAAATTTATTAATTACTTACTATAGGTACTAGCAATATTACTACGCGAATATCATGTGTATAAGGTATTTCTTACTAGCTCACAAATCTATTTTCTTCTTATAGGTACCTACTGATTATTACTTAGTTAATTTTATAAATTAGTTACTACTCTGTATTATATGTGTTTATGCTATTTCTTTCTTTTAATTAGGTACAGTTGTGTTCTCACTCTCTGTTCGTGGAGTCACTTCTACACAGGCCCAGTCTGAAAACCAGCGTTGCCCTACGCCTAATGGCGCAGAGTAACACTAAGCTGAGACTGGTCCTTTTTGGCATATCGACTACACAGACCTTCTTGCACCTACCCTGCTTTTTAACTACTTTGTGTGTTTGCTATAACTCGTGTACATATTTTATTTTTATTTTTCTTTTAGTGTTAGTAGTTAAGTTTAGTATATAATTTTGTACCTTATACTGTGTCTGTGTAATGTTGTGTCAAATAAAGTTTTTATCTATCTATCTATCTATCTAATGTCGAAAGATTCGATTTTATAGTAAGGCGTTACAAAGTTGTACGTTGTCATTTTTCATTTGATATCTATACATACGACCTTACTTATAAACGAATCTCAATTTGAACACTGTCTAAACACTGTTAAAGATTCGCCTCGTCACTATCTTATATAATTACTTGTCACTATCTTATATAATTACGTTTTAAAAACTAAAAAGAAAACCTACTTCATTGAATGAAGTTTGAGCCCCTATAAATACAACAGAATTGAGAACCTCCTCCTTTTTTGAAGTCGATTAAAAAGTTTTTATTTTACGCTCTTAAGTACCTTATCATTTTTTGAAATTCTTAAAATAATTAAATTGCCTGTTATCTTTTGTTAACCTGAATAAAACTAAATAATGAACTGCATTCTGTAGATTGATTTTAACAATGAGTTAATACAGTGACCTGTTTTTACGATGACAATAATTATTATCGTTACGATGTGGTTGAAATGTAAATGTAACCAGCACTCTTAAACTGTAAAGGAAAAGATCGTAAGGAAACCGGCATGTCGCAGAACCTAAACATAAGACGACCTCTGTGGCACAGTGGGCTAAGGTCAGGCTGAGACGCAGAAGGTTGCGGGTTCGATTCCTGCCGCGGGACAAATGTTCGTATGATCTGCAAGTATTTGTCTCGGGTCTGGGTGTTTCTATGCATAATATGTATGTATTTACAAAAAAAAAACGTATTTGAGTAGTATATCAGTCGTGTTGGTACCCATAACACAAACTCTGCTTACTTTGGGGCCAGTAAGCATGCGTTTCAGCCGGACCTTTACCCACTGCGCCACAAAGGTCGTCTAAAAACCTATTTATATTTATGATATCTTATTTTACTCATGCATCTCTGTATTCTTTCATTCTCTGTATTTACCTCCACCACTTTATGTTAAAACAGCTGAAAATCAACGTTGAGTGTAAGCATTACTTGCTTCCATCCAACACCTGCTGAGCTGGACACCTTTTTGGCACTCACACTCATGCTCAATCTTCTTCTTGCATGTCAATGATACAACTAAATTAGGCTTGAATAGAATACTGCCACCCTCACTCCATCGTCCGTAGCGTCCATTAGGTCATCCCTTGTGCAGGTGTAAGGGCACAAGGGGCAGACGAGTAGGTGAGACATTGTTTGTATGGGAGCTCCGCAGTCGCATTGGGCACAAGCAGAGTCACGATAGCCCCATTTGCACATGCTTTCACTACAGCGGCCAACTTGGGTCCGCAGTCGGTTTATGAACTTCCAAACTGACCATTGAAAATCACGTCCGGGGGTCAGGTGTTCCTGCGATCTAAAATCGGGTGCTGGGTGGTTCTTCTTCCAGATCGTGATCTTAAGAGTGGCTGGGTGTTCTTCGGCCGCTGTAGTGGTGTGCTAAAAACTTATATGCTCAATAGGTAGGTGCCTTACTTATCCTATTATTAACTGGTTTGTATACCTATTTTTAAGTAAGTTTTTTAGTTGTTTTAGTTAAGATGTTTTTTTTCTGTGTGTGCCAAATAAACGAAAACGTTCAAAGACATGTGCCAAGTGCTCGTAAGGAGCCTATGAGGCGCACTTTAATCCTTTCACCACACTGGTTAGAAATAACTAGTGACACGATAAGAAGAAGAAGTTATGATGACACAGAGATCGCGTAACTGACCGGCGATAATATTACTTTTAATCTCTTTCGACGACTTCTATGACACAGTGAGCCAAAGTCCGACTGAGAATAGAATAGAATAGAAAATACTTCAATGCACACCACAAATACATTAGACTGTTATTAGAAACAATGTTTAGATACACGGTAGTACAATGGGCGGTCTTATTGCTAGATAGCAATTTCAGCCAGACAACCTTGAGATGCAGAACGTAGCGGGTTCGATTCCCGCGTCGTTGAAAATGTTTGTATGATCTGCAAATAAGTATTTATTTATTTATTTAATCTGCCAGAAACAACTAAGCCAAGTCATATTCGCAAATTTTTGCAACAGAACTTTTTTCGTTTTTTTTTTAAGATTTTTTGCGCAGACATTAATTTTACCACAGTGCGTCGCTTCACATAATTTGTGCCATTCTGTGCCATCTCTGCACGTTCCCATTATAAGCACACGTGAAGCACCAGACTCCTTATTCACAAAGGATTGCTTGCACACTAGGAAACATGGATACAAATATCAACACAATTTACTTCAACTCATAGCCTATTCTCACACTCTTACAAACATACATTCTTACACACAGACGAACATCAACAAACCTTTCCTCTAGAGAGCTGATTCTGCTACACAGTTTCTAATTTGTGAAGTATTTAAAAAAAAAGTGAAAAAAGCACACAATACTATGTAGCCCCAAACAGAGCATAGCTTTTATTGTGTTCGTCAGATGACAGAAAGAATACTTGTATATTTTAAAATACATACTTATGATACGTTATAACACCCAGAAAAAGAATAACCATCTAAGTTCATCACACAAACGTTTGTTCTGGGAGGGAATCGAACCCTCAACCTACAGAACAGAAGGCAGAGCTACTACCAACAGAACTGACAGGCCAGATGTCAACGTTTTCACTTGTTTTTTTACCGACTTCAAAAAAAACAAAAAAGGAGGTCCTCAATTCGGTTAGTTGTTTTTTTTAATTGCACTTTGTTGCGTAGTAGATAGAGTCGCTATTTACATAAAAGTTTCCGCGAAGTCCACCTTCTTTCTTCATTCTTAGTGCGGCTTCTTTGTGAATATGGTAGATTCTACGCTCTTAGGAGGCCTCCATTCCATAGAATGTAGAAACGGATGCACCTTACCTTCAACACTATAGAACTGGTGGAACTGCCTGCGACTTCGCTCGCGTAATATTAGTTAATATTATATAATATATACTTTAACCTCCTTCGCTACACCCCATAAGGTTTGAATGGTGGAACGCATTCTCTAAACACCAAGTATTTTCGAAAAGCAGTTTATGCAATGAGTTATCTGTCAGTCAGTAAATTAATTAGGAGTTTGATTCCTACACATTACCTAATTATACATTCTCAATGTGCACCAGCCTTTTAGAGTTCATCTTACTCTCAAGCGGTGAAGAAAAACACCGTGAGGAAACCGGTATGTTGTAGAACCTATAAAGTTCGAAGACATGTCTACGAAAGGAGACTCTGAGGCGCATTTTAATTCTTTCAACACATTATTTCGAAATAACTATTAATGAGAAGATCGCTCGATACTCGTGTGGTGTGTAACATACCAACCATATATTATTATAACCTTATATTATATAAACCTTTCATGTCCAACTTAGTTGGTTAGATTTACGACCCTTGCAACCTATTTCATAATATAGTAGCTCGCACTTACAATCTGGCGTCGATTCTAAAACAAAGTCGCTTAAAATTCAGGTCCGAAAATAGGCAGAAAGAGTTTAGTTTGTATAAGAGTAATACAATAATTGTAAAAGTTTCCTTTAACTTTCCTAAACTACAAAATTATCATTTGAACTAGTATTTGAACCTGAACGGGTGATTCCGAACATGAAAATGAACAGGTTTTGGGGTAAGATTCTTAAGAATTCTTACTATTCTTAAAATTTACAACCGTAGATTGTCAACAATATTTCCAAGTACGTTACCTACCTATATAAACTCACGCAAGTGCACAATTATTGCTATACTAAGATGTTATGATAGGGTGAGATGATAGGTAGGCATAAATACATACATACTTCTACCAGTTTTAAAGCAATATTTGCTGCTCATTTTTTTTACGAAAATCATTGAACTCACTAAAGTCGTAGTACATGTTGATCTCGTAAGTGTGGAGAACCTTTCCCCCTCGTGTTAACACATTAGTTCCACCTACCTACTTCTATTAATTTTTAAGCAAACATTGCTGCACATTTCTTCAACGAAAACCTATGAAATCTATGATCTATGATCTGCAAGTGTTTGTCTCGAGTCTGGGTGTTTCTATTTATAATATGTATGTATTTACAAAAAAGGATATAAGTAGTATATCAGACATGTGGTACCCATAACACAAGCTTTGCTTACGGCCAGATGATGCAGTGTGGAATGTCCGGCATTTTTTATTATTTATTTATTTATTTATAATCGTATTATTGCTAAAAAATAAGCTACCTATGGTAAAAAAACACGATGCTGAAAAATGTAAATATGTATCCTATATTATATAAGTAAATAATAACCTAGCTATCTTCTCAGGCGCTACTTTCGCAGTTAACCGATTATTTTATATCCATCGGAATTTTGTTGAATACGCTCCGTAATGTATATTGTTATATAAAAGCTGGTGTAAAAATGTAGAAACCGCGTCATACAAACCACTTAGTATGCTCGTACTGTTCGAATGGTGTCAACGAGCCTGCTTTACATAAAGTTCAGCCACTTTATCTGATGATGGAGTAATGTATTACCTACATCGCAGGGTCATTATACCAGCTCATGTTTTCGGGGCAAGAGAAATTTTACAAGAAAGCCCAATCCGTCATGCGATTTGATACCTTTGATAAAGCAGCAGTATGACCGATGGCGGAGAATTAGAATACCTACTATGATTGAATAGGTTCAAAAACCTCTAGTTCATGAAAATAATACTTATCGTAAAAATCCGCCTCATAGAAATAAGAATGAAAACCAAATTCATTGACGTTCTAGAGCTCGCGCTTAAAATGAAGTGGCAATGGGCGGGTCACGTAGCCAGAAAGCACAAGGAAAGATGTGCTACAGTCACAGGTCCAAAAGGAAAAAGAAGATTTGGCAAGCCACTAACTCGATGGACCGATGAAATACAGGGAGATCTGAGGGAAACAGAATGGTCTGAAACGACAATAGATCGCTACAGATGGAAGGAACTGGAGAAGGGTTCTACCCGAGAGGGGGTCTAACTGAATATTTTACTAAATTAAAATAAGAATGTTTATCATATTAATTAAGTTTAAAATGCATGTATTTATTTAACTAACACCTGAGTTACGGAATAAACAGGTTTTTTATTTAATTTTAATTATTATTTTATAATTGAATAGGTACATTCAAGCTTTATAAAGCTTATCTATAAGTTTGTGTTAGCTTGGCCGCTGACGTCGTTTCAATACCGACGAGTCATATTTGACAGAACAGGATTGTCTATTTGTAGTACACACTGTCTTGATAAACCTAAATAGGTTGATTTGCAATTTAACGCTCTTACTGTTTGATATATATTGTGCAAACCATCTAGGCCAGTCAAAATAGCATTTAACTTTGAACTAAATTTCCGATCAAATTTTTTTTTATAAGGTTTAGGATCACTTACTGAGCATAAAATCACAAAATGCTGACAGATCCAGGTGACGCTTCAAGCGCTATCTTGAAAAAAAGTTTTTGCCCGATATCTTGGTAACTATGCACTTTAGGGCAAAAGTTATTGAGACCATTAATTGTATAGAATAAAATTTCGCATCTTTTGTTTCTCGTAAACTTTTTTGTTAAACTTACCGTTTACGATTTATGGCCCATTTAATGAACCGGTTTTCTAGGTCCGGTCTAGGTTTCAAGGTCCTTTAACATGCTTTCGTGTTAAAGGACGAGGCGAGAGTGAACATGAAAGCATGTTAAAGGACCTTGACCGGATCTAGAAAACCGGTTCATTAAATGGGCCATAAATAGTAAACGGTAAGTTTAACAAAAAAGTTTACTTGAAACAAATGATGCAAAATTTTATTTTCTACAATAATAGTATCCATAACTTTTGCCCAAGTGCATAGTTTCCGAGATATCGGCCAAAAACTTTTTTTCAAGATGGCGCTTGAAGCTTTACCTGGATCTGTCAGCATTTTGTGATTTTATGCTCAGTAACTGATCCTACACCTTATAAAAAAAATGTTGATCGGAAATTTAGTGCAAAGTTGACCAAAAAAAAAGTCTATTTTGACTGGCCTAATCGTGCCCTTGAACTTATAATCTAAATAAGTAGGTTTTTTTGCAATTACCGCTTTTACTGTTTGATATATATTGTGCAACGCATTGTGCCCTTGAACCAGCTATTGTAATCTTGAAGGTTCTCCTGTCATTGATAAATGAATCCTGCAAAACAAAGGATGGGGGAAGCTTCTAACTGTGTGGGCGATGCGTATCTTCATGTATTGATGAGGCTATGCGAATTTAGATGTTTAAAACACTTACAGGTATATTTCGACTACATTTAGGTTTATGGGTCATACACATTTATACTACCAAGGTATATGAGTCAGTAGCCAATTCTAAAGACGGATTTTAACGCCCGTCTATCCGTCATGCTCTTCTTCTTATTTTCTTCATTAATGGCATGTGACATAATAATGTCAATTTTGCCAATGTCAAGTGTTTATAGGTATTTGCTTATATCCTGCGTAGACAGAAAAAACAATAGACACATGGTGATCGTGCCGCGTGTGAGATAGAACGATAGGTGGGTGGTGTTGCCACATTAAAACTTTTACCCTAGTCCTAAGTAATCCTAGATTTATTCGAGACGTTATGTTGTAGTAGAAATCTCTAGAGCTTTAACTTTAACGAGCTTTAACAGAGCTTTAACGAGCTTTTAGAACTGAAACTTTTTTAACAGATGTTTGATATAGAAAACATATAACAACATTTGTGTACTTAATTTTTTACTTATTATTAAAGCTAAGCATAACATTACAGAAATAAAAATACCATTAATATAACACAAAGTCAAAAGATACTTTATTCAATACAATCACAAGGATCACTTTGAAACTAAGTCTTACCTACTAGGTGAATTTAGGTTCCAATTTATAATCCAAGAGAAACTCGTCCTGGTCCTAGCGGATTTTTGCATGATCCATCTTATAACTACATTAGCTACGATATACTAATACATGAGTTTATACATTTCAAGTGTGTCGGTTAACTGTCTGAGGGCAGAGCGACATGAGGCCATGCGTTCTTATCAATAATATAGTCATTTATATTATAATAAGCTTTCTTCAAAAGACTCTTTTATGTAAGCTTTAAATTTCTTAATAGGTAAGTAGTTTAGTTGCATTTTCAGGAAGCTTATTATAGAAGCGCACCGTGTTCCCGATAAAGGACTTATTTACTTTTTCTAGTCGAAAAGTATTGATCAGTATCTACCTACCTACAGAATAAAAACTCATAAATCATATATTTACTAACCACCAGCCGATTTTAAGCAGCTTTTGCCTTTACCTTGCCTCCATATACCTTTACATTCATCTATCAACATTGTACGATACTAACGTTAAATTGAATTATCAAAATTTATACTATAAGACATATTTTGTATGTAAAATTTATGTAGTCTGGGGAATGTTCAATCACTTTTACATCCTAAAACGATACATCGAACTATTATCTTTACAATATCCGGTAAAGGAATTTGTTATTTGCAATTCGCAAGTAATTCAGCGTGTTCACAATTTATTTTTAACTGTTTTTTTTCGGTTATTTCACACAAAGCGAGCACAAACCATCCAAACTATGGCAAACTGTCAAACGTTACTTAGCACAATCTTAGCACAATCTTGAAAAAACCGGCATGCGACATGAAAAAAAATCAAACCATTCTATGTCGTTTCTTTACAGTATCTGCACATAAGTTGTTCTCTTTCTTGTATTCTTGTATATTCGACTCCCAGTCGAACCCACAATATTCCTAAATATTTCCAAATATATACAGAACAACATCGAACTTGGAACTAACATTTATGTTCATCACATATTATGTTCGTCCCTGGCTGGGAGTCGAACTCACAATCCCCGGCTTAGGAAACTGAGTCTCCACCAGCTAAGCTATTACGCCAGTCAAGTTACATTTTAGTATTATAAAATAGCTGGAAAAAATATGGCATCCAAGTAAGCGAAATTTTGTATATTTTTTTTGTATTGTAAGAAGAAATGCATTAAAACATTTATGACATTGGAAAGTAAGCTATTTATTTATTTACACTAAATACACTGCAGACAAGAAATACACAAAGTCCACAAAACCTTGTTTTACCATAATTGGGCATTAGGCGTTAAAATAGCAAGGCAGCTAATTTACGAGAAAAGAACTAATAAATCTGGTAAGTATTAGTAGAAATTATGTAAGTAGATACACATAAGATAAAAAATACCTAAGGCCTAAGTATGTTATATGGCAACTTAGAACTAGGTACAAATAGGTCACTTAGTTAACTTATACAATATACTACCTAGTAGTAACTATATTATTTTGTAGTAAGTACTTATAGTAATTAATTTATCAACAAAGATTATGATAACAAGGTTGAATAGTTTCTTCTTAAACTATTGTATAGAATCAGAGAGATCTAAGTTAGTCGATTTTGAAATACTGTTATACCTACTGCTTACATATTCTAGGCTTAACAAAATGCTTACCGAGATTAGTTCTGGAATAGGGTAACCAAGATGTTGCCGTGATATGCTATGGTATATTGATAATGGTAATACATAATTTCCATAAATAAAAAGACAGCACATTTAAAAATATATAGCAGTCAGTTACATTATGTTTTAGGTACAGTCGTATATTTTATCAGTAATCTACAGGATTCAGTAATCTACAGGACGGAGCGACTTGTATAATGGCGACATTAAATGAATATACGCGTATCCGGTTTCATGTTTTCAGAATTTAGGAATATTTATAAAATTCAAACAAGATTTATTGAAATACACCAATTGTCTGTTATATCATCTTAGAGCAACTGTACGTAAAACACTTTCTACCATCTACCGCGCCACGCGAGCGCTGCCTCTCCGTGCTACCTCACTACGATAGAACTCACGTATAGGTGATTTAAATTTTGTTTCATCGTGTATCATTTAGTTGGTTTGAAAATTAAGAAATTTTAATTACGGACTTCAATTATTAGATTATTATTTGAATGATTACTGATAAGGTACTCTACTCGTGTCTTCATTTAATATCACCATAAGCTTCACGGTGTATCTAACCCCAAACTAAGCCTAGCTTGTAATATGGTGACCAGATGACTGATAGAATACTTAGGTACCTATATATTGTTAAATACATACTTATGATACTTTATAACACCCTTTATAATACACAAAAGAAACACTTATATTCAGCACAGGAGGGAATGAAACCCTCAACCTACAGCGCAAAAGGCAGAACTGCTACCAAGGACTGGCTGAGGTGACAAGCCAGTCATCTATACTAATATTATAAAACTGAAAAAATTGTTTGTTTGTTTGTTTGTTTGAACGTGCTAATCTCAGGAACTACTGGTTTGAATTGAAAAAATATTTTAGTGTTGGATAGTTCATTTATCTAGGAAGGCTTTAGGCTATATATTATGCTCGTAACATCACGCTCCGACCAATAGGAGCGAAGCATCAATGGAAAATGTTGCAAAAACGGGAAAAAAAAATCCTCTTTGAGAGCTTCCGTTGCGTGCGCTGCGTAAACGGTATAAGTTACGCTTAAAATATGTATGTTGGAATTGTTCCTCTTTAAAAGATCTAAAAAAAAGTCTACGACAGAATTATGTATATCTTTTAAGATTGGGTCACTTTAACCTTTTTTATGGTAATTAAATTTGTTCGAAGTTAATGCATTATTTGCGAAGTAGTTTTATTAACATTATATTATCTAAATATCCAAATAAATATGTTATTAATCACAAGCATTATTAAAATTTAATATTTTAAACAAAATTGTCTTCGACATCACTTGATTTCAATCAACATCTTAGGAGAAAACATAATTTTAAAATAACTCCGCAACAAAATAGGTATGTTCGGGTTCACGCGCACACTAACTCTGCTTGTCTATCTATTTGCAACGATAAGTGATATTCACGCGAAGGAAGTCGCGAGCAACAGCTAATATAATATATAAGTAAAAACACAATGTCTTTCAAGAAAAATTGGCAGATGTATAGGATAAATATCAACAGATGTAAAGTAATATTTAATCCATTTCCATAGCTTCCTGATCCTCCTCATCATCAGGGTAAATTATACCATGACTCTTCATCAATTCGGTCTCGGAGGTGAACTTAACATATATGGGCTTATGAGAAGAAGGAATGTATTGATAAAGTCCAACATGGTTTTGTAGATTTTGAAAATTTCTAGTATATACCAGATCACATTTATTTTCACCATCTGTGGTCGTAATATCACATGCCAATTCTTTTCTACAGCCATGATTGTTAAGATAATTGATCAAGAATGGCTTGTAAGAATCATTATCATAATCTCCTATCAGAAGTATGCATCTTTTATCTTGTAAATTATGTGTGGAAGTAAGTTTAATCATAGCCCGTTCGAAATCATCGTCGCTCATGTTTCCTTTAACGCCAATTATAATATATATATCTGTTTCATATAGTAAGAGTGTTAGAAAAACTTTATTTTCATCATCTGGTATTAAATTAATTACTTCAACGGATTTACTTGCTTTTTTATAGCAAATGATTTTGCCACCTGACCTCATTAATGTTTCGCCATCGGACCGAAATGCTATGATAAAATTTGGTATTTCAATTTGGTCTGATGCAACAGTATTTGTTTCTGTGAATATAAGTAATGAAGCATTTGTGTACCAATTGTCGTGGGCTATAAATTGATAGTGTTCATTGAATGTTGACCCTGTGTTTAAATAAACAATTATGTCACCTGTATTATCATCAAAGGTTTCGAAAGCTAGTTTAAGTTTTTTTTCATTTCGCAGACGATTTAATTCATTTTCTGTTCGAATAATTTTTTTGCTGTTATGAATGAAAAAGTTAAAGGTACCATGTATGTATAAATCTTCTAGTTTTGTAACTCTGGTTAATGCAACGTATTGCAAGCTCTTATTCGTACGTAATTTATCATGTGGATTATCAGTCAAATGTACACAAACACCTTCATGGTATGTTTGACCTTGACTCTTGTGTACAGTAATTGCTTCTGCTGCTTTCAGTGGAAACATGTTACTGATAGTTTTAGTTATTTTTGGATCTTCTTTAGATTTTACTACCATCTTAGATTGTTGAATGGGAACCCAATTTTCAACACTAAACTTACCATGCTTTTTTAAATAATCTGCTCGTGTTTTTATTCCAATAGAGTTTGAACTAAATTCCATCCAAATAACGGACACATCATTGTTTTTATCATAATCGAAATCTTTGACGACTCCAGTTGTACCGTTTGCCAAACTATCACCAACATCAATATTCCACATAATCATATATCGTATACCAATCTTCACACGTAGGTTAGATGGCATCCAATTCTCACTATCTTCAAAGGCATTGACAGTTACTTCTTTTTCAATTGATTTATCTATTTCCATAGTGTTATACTCATCGACATATTTATTTAGATAAAATAGGTGAATAACTGAATCCGGAACTTGATCAATGTTCTGAATTTCTCGTGATCTCAACAATTCAATATCTTCTTCTGTCATATGAGAATCTCTAAAATTATTTAAGGCATTAACAAATGTTTCATCTTGTTGCCGTATAATCTTTGTCAGTTCATAAAAATCACAACATGTCCAAAATATTGAATTTGGGTAAACAGGTTGTTGTTTTACTGGATCAATTTGATACAAATCTCCTACTAATAAAACGAATCTGTCTCCGTATAACCTATTGTTTTCAAATATTTCTTGTAAACGCATATTTACAGTGCTCATCGTTTTTTCACCAACCATTGAAATTTCATCACAAATAAAGAATATACAATTTTGTAATAATTCTTTTTTAGACTTTTTTTATAATTCTTGTACAGATAATATATATGCATTACAATGTTCCGTTGGTCATCTGTCAACGTTATAAAAATGTCTTTGATGTCGCTCAAATCGACTGAACAGTTTTCATATATTATCGTTTCGTCCGATGCACCTAAAAATGAAATGAATAATGAATAAATGTGATAAATTTAATATAATATTTAATAATAGGCACCTACACGGTTAGCTCTTGCTCAGTTTTCAGCCAGATATGGCCACGGCCATGACCATGGCCTAAATACTAACAGAATATTTTTCTTAGATACAATTATATTATTACCTAAGTACTTTTTTGTAACACAGAAAATATGTAGATAATAAAACAGGTATGTATAAAATTCAAAATTTAGATTGATTGGATAGGTAAATAAAAACAGAAAAACGGCTGTGTATAAAAAGTTCAATAAAATATTATTATATATGGGCTTTGAGTTGTTCATGTGGGTTGAAACAAAAATACACGATTTATAACTAAAACTTCATTAGAAAACAAAAACGGGCTTAATACCCGCCACAATAAAGTACCCAGAGAGTACTGGTGGTCTAGTGGTAGTAGCCCCGCCCCGCCTTTCAATCCTAAGATCGTGGGTTCGAATCCGGTCGTGCACCAACTACCTACTCGTTTAGCGCACATATATTTTTTGTACAGAAAAATATATGTGTACTAAACGAGTAATCTCAAACGGTAAAAGAAAACATCATGAACAAAACCAGCATGTCGTAGAACATAAAAAGTCCCTAGACATGTGCTAAATACCCGAAAGGAGCCTTTAATGCGCACTTTAATGCTTTCACAACAATGATTCGAAATAACTAGTGACACGATAAGAAGAAGAAAAAAATATTTCGTCTTTTACCAATAATCCTGTAAAACCTCAAGTAGAAATAATATGTTTTAAAATTGTGAATAAATAAACTCTTACCTATTTCAGACTCGGACATCACTTTCCTGAATAAAAATGGTCTGTCGTTGTGATCCAGCAATGTTATCTGAAAATTATAGTAATAGTAAACACAATAGTCTTCAACACACTGCTGGCACTAATGAAATTCGTGCCTTGATAGGACACCAACCGAGAACAACGGCCTCTCCGAGAGATGAAACATCGAAATCAAGCCAGATAGGCCTCTGACGTAAGCTCAGAAATGAGCTCTAAGTGCCTTAGTGGCAGTGAACACGACGACACAAAAAATACCCTTTATAAGTACGTACGCCTCGGCCTCTTCCGAGGGAAATGTCGAACGGACCAGCGTAATCAACGGAACAGGACGAAATGGCTTGAGCCGATTTATTCGATAAGCGGGAAATTCTCCCATTAATGGAGGTGCAATTACCCCGGTTTTACTCGAAAGTACTTTATGCACGAGGAAACGACGAACGGATCGCTCGTTTTGGCGAAAGGATCCAAAACTCTTGGGCTAACAAATTCTGCCACATTTGCAATCCAAGATGCAGAAATTTTCGGTGGTACTCTTCAATTATTAATAAGGTTAGTCGATGACACCGTGGCAACAAGATAGAGTTTTTTTGGTCATAGCCAAGCTAACTATGGGAGAGACGACCGCCCACCATTAACATACTATTTAAATCTAAAAACGGACATAATTTTCAGATAGCTTTGGAGAGCAATGACGGAGAATCTTTTGAAAGCGCTTGGATTTCGGGAGTGAATGCATTTTCTTGCACGTGCTTTACAAGGAAATGAATATTTTAGAACGCGACAAAGCTCATGTTATTCAAGACATGGGATTCTGCAAATTATATATAGCGAAAGCAATAAGCCAAGACATTGTCAATTTTTCAAAATGAAGAATACCGATCCAAAATAGGATCTATAAATCCAACATTATTGGCCGTGAACAGGCTCACAACTCGCTGCTCTTCGATAGACGGACTATCCTTCCTAATTTATGTTTGCGGCATCATATCTTACGGGAGGGACAACCATGATGGTCCCGACCACCATGCATCACACAGGATCAGATCACCCGGCAGCAATACACGAGATCCGTGATTTGCGGGTTGATCCGATGTAGACACATGTCGCCAACAATCAGGGGGGTGTTATCCTGGATTTAAATTAAATTAAATTCATTTATTTCGGTTTTTTTGGGTATAATATTAGTAATATGCTTAATCTAAATTTTAGTCACCCGATTGGCTACGAAGGTTTTCCATCGTGACGTACAAGATTTAATCCAGGTTAAAGCAACACTGGAGTCAGACAATGCGATAATGTTGTCGACACGATGGATCCAACGATATAGCGACAGACGACATGAGATCGGCGAGTAACAGTGCGGCCATTAACTCCAAGCGCGGAACGCTTGCGTAGCGGTGCTACCTTTGATTTTGCGCAACATAGGCGTACTACGATAGATTAGTCTTCAAGGATCATACGACAATATATGACAAAAGCCGCGTTCCGACGAATTGGAAAAACCGTAACCGTAACCGAGTGAATCATTCTACGGTTCAGTGATAACAAACTCTATGACGATAATTCAGTTTTAAATTTGAGCCACTCATTCGCAACATTAGATGGCGCGTCCTCATCCTAATCCACACCAGATTTTGGGTAGATTTGTGTGTTCGGCACGTGTGTGACGTGAATGGTGCAAAGAAATCACACCTACCTTCAAACTTGTCCTACGATCTCAACATGGGTGTACACACTGTAAGGTTCAGTAGATTTCGGTCCAATCTAGATTATAACCTTCCCCTAAGTCAATTACGTACGAACGATGTCCAAGCACTTTAGCACAGCAGTCTATTCCTTTGCCTTCTTACACACATACGACAGGATGAGAATATCACACACTGTGGGGATAATTACTGTGTTCTATTAAATACAAAAAGTCGACAAATCGATAGTATCTGTTAACAAAAAAACGAGATGTTTCGCGCGCGACAGTTAATGCACAAATATGTGTGTCCTTTCAAGGTCATTGTTAGGACACTGATACTGTAAATTTGAATATTCATTCATTAAAGTCACTGTTTCAATGGCACGCTGTAACGGGTTTGCAGATCTGGAACATAATTCCTAAACATACTCTTACAAAGATCAAGTATGTGTGGTAAGTAACATTGAATGATATAGTGAGAAACAGTGTGATAGAGAGCGTTGTGGGTAGATTAAAGTATAAGGTATAGACTAAAGTTAGTAAGGTTAGACTAAGGTCAGTGACCTAAAGGATTAATGCTGATATTATGTTATTGGATCTATCTTAACGCACATTAGACATTATGTTATTTAAATCTGTTGCATATTTATTTATTGACATTAGAATGACAAGGACAGACTATACTTTAGTGCCACGCTAGTTAATAAAGTATGTGATTATGAAATAGAAGGTTACCTTTTATGTAGGTACCACGCATGCGAAACCGCGTGCTAGTTAGTGGGTATATAATAACTTATATAATAAGTAAATACTGACCTTTTCTAATGTTTCCAGCTTTAAGGGCACTGAGAGATTTTGTATTTTCATAATTTCTTGCGTGCGTCTGTTGTGGCCGACGATTTCTTTTAAATTACTCATTATTCTAAAAAAAACATAAATTAAAATCTGATAGGCTGAATGAGCGCCTCCGTGTCAGTAGTACTACTAAGAAGTACAACCGGTAGTACAAATGATACACCTTTGTATCTCTAGTACTGCTACAAAACATGCAAGTAAATTCACCTGACTTTTGGAATTTTAATTAAAACGTAAGTTCAACTGGTAGTACAAATGACACACCTTTGTATTATACAGTAGTACTTATGCAGTATTGGTAGTACAACTGAACATTTATCATGATAATCGATACTCTTTATTGATAAATTTAAACTGGCCACTTAAAATGTAAATGATTTTGACGTACCTCTTTGGTGATAGGATAAGGAAATGACATAAAAGTGTCAAGAATATGTTTGTAATGCTTCCATTTTAATAAAAAATAAATTGTATAGACATTATTTTTATATAAAAAAAATGGGAGAATGGGTACCAGTTAAATTTATAACGGATTTCGAACAAGCTGCAATCACTGCGATGCAAACAATTTTTCCCCAGATTACACACCACGGTAATTTTCAAGATAAACATAAACGAAAAGCGAAGCAACTAATGCTTGTAAAAAGGATAAAAAAAATACGAAACGGAATCTGAACAAAATTGACAGTTTATGCATGGTGTTGTCGCTTCTCCCAGAAGCTCAAATTGAAGAAGGGTTTAGTTATATACTGAAGGAGAGTAGTAAAAACCTACAACAGAATAAATAATAGTTTAAAAAAACTAAAAAACACGCTTTATATTAGATATTATTGAATTGATAATCCTTCCACCATGCACCTCACGCTTTTTTTTTAAATAAAACATTTTTTTCTTACTTACATTTATTAAGATTTATTTTCTATTTTTTAGTTTGGTTTTCTATATAAAGCGTGTTTTTTCGTTTTTTTAAACTATTATTTATTTTCTACTCTTTAGTTTTAGGATAACCGGATATTTTAATTTTTTTAATGTTTTTTTTTAATTTTTTATTATTGCTTTGTCATCGGTCTTTGACAGATGTACAAAATTTGAATGAAATCTGGCCGTTTAAAGTGGGTCAAAATCGCTTCCTAAGGAGTCGGTTACATACAAACATACATACAAGTGAAGCTAATATAAAGCGTATAAAAAAGCTTTACGGTATCGACACCGGACGAATAATGTCTGTGAGGGTTGGAACGGTCAATTCAATAAGCTTTTTAAAAGAAGACCAACAATTATACATGTTTCGAAAATTATGACGGAGGACGCAGAATTTAACGCTGTGAACTCTTTAACATTAGAACCAGCAAAAAAGCGTTCAAAAAATGTTGTAGAACGGGATACTTATATTCTTCACGTTCAAATGCAGCTTGTCGATGGAGAAATTAATTAAATATTCTTGGAAAAATTACGTTAAGTGAAAGGGCGTGCTCTGACCATTTTCATGGTTGTTTCTATTCTATTGTTATTTATTTACATTCTAGTTTTTTTATACTAGAGATACAAGTTTTCTGTTTTTTTTTATACTAAAGATACAAGTTTTCTGTTTTTTTTATACTAGATATACAAGTTTTCTGTTGTTTTTTATGCTAGAGATACAAAGGTGTGTCATTTGTACTACCAGTTGTACTTCTTAGTAGTACTACTGACACGGAGGCGAATGAGCATGTAGCGGTAGTATTATCCTTTACGTGCCGTAAATTTTCAGCTTGTTGTGAATTAATGCAACGGTACCCCTATTTTATGGGCTAATTTGACCGGGCTATGTAGGTAGTTAATTATATATTACTGCCCTACACATATGGATATTTGTGCAAATATATAATAATAAATAAATAAACTAGTGGCTCTGTGAGCTGTCGACTTTGCGAGTCTGTCTTTGCATAGCTCGTTGATATGGGCGCTATCGCCGTTATGTCAAAAGCTTCTTCAAACCATTAACGTTCCTATTAATGTCCAGTGGCGTTAATGAAATTTGTTTTATTTTCTTTATTTTACACACCCGGATTATCGGATGAAATAGTTGTTCGAACAAAAAAGTTGCGTCCTAAAAAGGGTAACAAAAAAGTTTATTGACATTTTTGAACATTTTTTAAAATGACTGATATATATTTTTTTCGTTTTCAATCTCCGCCATTTTAAAATCTTTAAAAAACTGAAACGACAAAAAAAAATTATATACTTAGTTAGAACCTGCTCTCAAAATTTCACGAAATACTTACAAAACTGATACATATATCACACAACACTTGAAAACTTTGAGAATTGATTATTATAACTTGATAGGTAATGAAATTTCCAGCACTTGCGGTCAGTATGATAGACAGCGACATACTGCGACTGCGCGAATGATCGGCAATTAATTTCATAATTAAATGTGTGGTATCAAGGTTGGTATATCCTTATCCTTATCAAAATAAAACAATACGGAATAATAGACACCGGTTTCATACATTGCAAGTGGAATTATTTATAGTACATTATAAGTGCATGAATGTGTTGTCGCCTACGGATTTTCATACTTGTGACCGTATTACATAAATGCAAGCTAAGCGCTCTGGAGATCAAAGTTCATATAAACAAAACCGTAAGTCAGAATCTGTGTTGAAATCATAAAAGCGAGTTGTCCCCTACCAGACACATGCAGATACAAACTCACAAGAAACTAGAATGGTTATTAATTTGTCTGACAAGGTTTTGAATGATTCCGCTATCAGAGTGTTAGAGAAGGGTTTAAATTTTGCTTTTACTACGAAACGCATCCCGTATGAGAAAGAGATCGGTAGTGTGGAGGAAGTCATTCGTTACAATAGGATACCAGGAAATGACGCGGAGTGTCTAAGACAGGATAATGTTACTAAAATAAATACATGCATCTTAAATTTTAATATGATGAACATTCTTGTTTGAATTTAGTAAAATAATTTATATTAAATTGTATTTGTGTTTCATTATATCTACAAGAGATATTCAGTTAGGACACCTCTCGGGTAAAGGCCTCTATCTGTCACGATCTATTGCTGCTCCAGACCAGTCTCTTGCCTTCAGGACTCTCTTTATTTCTGCGGTCCAGCTAGTCCTATTATCTCGTAGTTTATATATGTCAGAACCCTTTTTCTCAAGAAAGTGTGGAGGTATCAAGCTAAAATTTATATTAAATACTTAGGTCTACGGTCTCTTGAGGCTGTAAAATCAAGCTTCTAAGTCAACGCAATCAAAAAATACAGCCTAAATACGGTATTTATGCTGCATATTTTGAACTCGCCAGTACAACATTACCTATGGGATACTTAACGTTGACCTATAACCATGCAATTTGGCTAAAAAAACAACAAACAAAAAACACGAAGCTGAAAAAAGTAAGTAGGTATCTAGGTACCTATCTTCTCTTGCGCTACTTTTGCAGTTAGCCGATTGTTTTATATCCATCGGAATTTTGTTGAATACGCTCCGTAATGTACCTATACCTATAAATTTAAAAGAAAGTCGTGTTAGTTACACCACTCAAGAACCGCTGGACCGATTTGGATGAAACTTAAAATGAATATAGTTAGTGGATTAGGATATAGGCAATTTTTTATCTCGAAATAACAACGGGAACGGGAACGGGGCGTCCAAAGCCGCGAGTGGTCGCTAGCGACATCTATCAATATTTATTCGTTAACTTATTAATCCCTGTAATTATTACAATAATTTGAATAGCTATATTTTTTTAATAGCGATATTAGTACTTTAATATTATTTGTGAAGTTGTAACCGCTCAACGAAGTGGGCACGGGTCAGCTAGTTTTTATATAAAAGCTGGTGTAAAAAGGTAGACACCGCGTCATACAGACCACTTAGTATACTCGTACTGTTCGAATGGTGTCAACGAGCCTGCTTTACATAAAGCTCACTTTATCTGATGATGGACTAATGTATTACCTACATCGCAGGAACAAAACACCAGCTCATATTTTCGGGGCAAAAGAAATTATACAAGAAAGCCAAATCCGTCATGTGATGTGTGATACCTTTGATAAATCAGTGGTTAGACCGACGGCGGAGAAACAGAATACTATTTAAAAAAGTTAAATAGGTATACCCACCTATGTAATAGGTATTGAATAGGTTCAAAAACATCTAGTTCATGAAAATAAGACATATCGATAAAATCCGCCACAAAGAAATAAGAACGAAAACCAAATTCATTAACGTTCTAGAGCTCGCGCTACAACTGAAGTGGCAATGGGCGGGTCACGTAGCCAGAATGCACAAGGAAAGATGTGCTACTTCACAACATGGAAAGGTTCAAAAGGAAAAAGAAGAGTTGACAGATCACTTACTTGATGGATCGATGTAATAAAGGGAGTTTTGAGGGAAACAGACTGGTCTGAAACGGCAATAGATTGCTGCAGATGGAAGAACTGGAAGAGGCCTCTACCTGAGAGGGGTCCTAAATATTGAATGTTTACATATTAATTATGTTTAAAATGCATGTTTTTATTTAACTGACACCTGAGTTACGGAATAAACAGGTTTTTTTAATTTAGTTTTCATTATTTTATTATTATTTCATAATTTAATATTTAATAATTGAATTGAGTGGTAGCCAAGGGATGCTCAACGGCCAAGAGGCAGACCACGCGCCCGATGGTCGAACGATATAGTCAGCGTTGTCGGGAACCACTGGATGAGACTTGCTAGGGACCGGAAAGAGTGGCGTAATAAAGAGGAGGCCTAAACCCAACAGTGGGTGCAATCTGGTTAAATGATGATGATGAATTGAAAGTACCTTTATAAAGCTTATCTATAAGTTTGTGTTAGCCCGGCCGCAGACATCGTTCCAATACCGACGAGTCATATTTGACAATTTGATATTTCATACTTGATATTTGAACAGCATGTCTATTTGTAGTACACACTGTCTTAAAAATCTAAATAGTTTTTTTTGGAATTTAACGCTTTTACTGTTTGATATATATTGTGCAAACCATCGTGTCCTTGAACCAGCTATTGTAATCTTGAAGGTTCCCCTTGTCATTGATAAATGGATCCTGCAAAACAATGGATGGAGTATGGCTCTGACTGTGTGGGCGATGTGTATCTTCATGTATTGATGAGGCTATGCGAATTTAGATGTATAAAACACTTACAGGTATATTTCGACTACATTTAGGTTTATGGGTCATACACATTTATACTACCAAGGTATATGAGTCAGTAGCCAGTTCCTAAGACGGATTTTAACGGCCGTCTATCCGTCATGCTCCAGTGACTTCTCAAAGCTGGGACCGACAACTGAAAGTGACAGAAACACGGAAACTCACCTTTGTTACAGACGGTTGAAATGGACGACCGAAACACGTACCTACCTTACCCTTTACCTTACCTACATGTTGGCACACTGCATCGAGCCCCTCCCATGAAACCTAAAGATCGAAGTCTCTTGAGCCTGTAATGTCACCAGAACCCCTTTGAAACGGACAATAGTAACGCGAGCTGCACTGCTTTGCGACTGAAATAGGTACAGGCACTGGCGCCGTAGTTAAGTACTGTAGGTACTTTATCTACTAGGTACCAGCCCTTTTGAAATCCAATGATAGTGTAGAAGTGACTGGCCCAGCCTGTCTACTCAACAACTTAGTGAATCTGGGTCGGAAGGGGCTTCAAGTATCAAAAATAAAGCCAAAGCCATTGCAAATGTACTCGTAATCTTCAGAACACGTAGACATTGTAAATAAGTGAAATCGCAAGATTGTGCAAAACATTTACTTTATGGCGTATAAGCACATCAGGACAGAGATTTTAAATATTTATGACGACAGTAAAAATCCTATCTTACACGGAAGGAACGTGGGAATTATAAGTTAACAAGCTCCAATACTAAAATTTACTATAGACAGACTTCTTGTAAAATGTTGTTTTGTTTTTTTTAAACAATGCGTTACTAGCCCGCGGCTTCGTACGTGGTACATAATAAGTAGCATGTCCTTTCCCAAGATACAATCTATCTTCTTACCAAATTTCATCAAGATCCATCAAGCCGTTTAGCCGTTTAAAATTCACCCGTCAAAATATCAGCTGTTTTCAAAAAGTTGGTATGCTTTCTGTTGGTTGAAATCTCTACTTTCCGATGGTGTAAAAAAAAGATATATTACTATAGTAAATCTTCTCAGAAAATGTGAATTTTCGATTGAAAATTAGGGTGCTTTTTCGATATTAAGTCACAATATAAGGTGAAAAAATAATATATAAAATCAAATAAATTACAGAGTATTTGGGACATAAAAAGGTAACTATTCAACAAATTTCGAAAAAAAAAAATTTTTTTGTAAAAGATATAAATAAAAAACCAAAAACTTGGTTTTTTGAATTTTTCACATAAACTTTGAGGTTATGTGAAAAAAGTGTGTATACAAAAGTTGTAGATCTTTTTATTACCTAAAATTTTGCCATTCTACTTTTTTTTATAAGACACGTAGTTTTGCCGAAAATCGAGATAAACCGTTTTTTACCCTCAAAAACTCACCCTCTTCCCCTTCCCGACCTCAGATCGCCCGTAAATTATTTTTCTTTCCATTTTCATAATATTCTCCACCTTTTCCAATGGGTTTCATCCTACTATTATTTTTTTTGGTTTCAAAAAATATCGACCCTGGTCTATTAAAGGAAGAAAAGAAGATGAATCTACGCATTTTACAATGATTCTGAGAGGGGTGAGATTTTATACCGGAGCATACTCTACACAAGCACAAAAGTGGCAATATAGCCTTTATAACGATGTGGTAGAGTTCACTAGTGATTCGTACTTAACCGGGTACTTATTTACTCACGAAGACGAGTTTACGACGCTCACGTAAACTGTTTAGGAAATTATTTAACGGAGCGAGTCATTTTAGGGTAGACTTCAGAGCGGCGAAACTGACGACCTATCAAAATGTGGTAAAAATATATTTTAGCACAGTTTCACACAGTCGCAGCTTGGCTAAGTTGCAACAATAATACTTTGACGTCTAATTGTCTTCTTCTTCGTTAATGGCATGTGTCATTATAATGTCAATTTTGTCAATGTCAAGAGTTTATATTGTTTATTATGATATCAGGAGGTCGTATCTTCGTTTGTCATTTTGTTTTATAAAATGTTGTCTTTTCACATGAAATAATTTAACGGATTATTTTTGCTTGAACCACAAAGAAATAAAGCTTTTATTCCAATTATCCACACCCGAGTCAATAACTCTAGCTCTAATTAAATAAAAATACTAAAAATTACTAATAATACCGGAAATAACTAGGAAAATAAGTAATATTTGCAAGAAGGCTTGAATTAATCTAAACCCTAATCGTCTTATTGTCACGACGTTGCGTCAAAACTGCTCTTGTCGATTTTGTATTCATAAGTTTTTGTGGCACTTTTGTCAATTAGAATTTTATTTGATTTCTTCGTTTGACATTTAATGAAGTAACGTACTCGCCGTAGGTTCTAGAATTTAAATCACTTTTCTCGTGTTTATTAAGGTTTTATTGGGTAAATTACCCAATTAATTAAAATTAGGTAAATTAGCAGTGTGACTCCGTAGCACATCTGTAGACAATAATAATTGAATAATAAATATACTATATTGCAATGTGATTTGTACGACGAGAGAAATCTAAGAAAAAGATCACGAATCCTTCGAGAAAGGCTGGTGGGAAGTGCCGGGGGACAGAGACAAATGGAAAAAATTGGGGAAGACCTTTGCCCAGCAGTGGGAAAGTACAGGTTGATACATAATTACGTTTTAAAAACAATATTTTTGCATATCGATTCATAAATAACGGAATTATTAGGTAACGCATAAAATAATCAAAAAAATACAACCGAATTGAGAACCTCCTCCTTTTTTTGAAGTCAGTTAAAACTATAAAATTTAAGTGATACAGTTACAGCCCACTTAAACCGATTTATTAATAGCTCAACTGATCCAAATATTATTATTGTTGTTCTATACCTTAAGTAATTTACGTAGTCTAAGTGTTGGTAACGGCTTAAAACGTTCCCAAACATAATGAAGATGATTGATGAAACCTAATGATGTAGAAATATTTGATCGCCGGGAGCGGGCGGGGTACATAAATTGTCGCTGACGGCTCTATTAGCTCTCACGGTGATACATTCACGTGAAAAGACATGTGATTTCACCAATTCAAAGAATAAATAATAATAATGCAGAACATTTCACACATTTTTGTAGATCATACAAATATTTGTCCCGCGGCGGGAATCGAACCCGCAACCTTCTGCGTCTCAGTCAGCGATGCCAGCCAGCCAGGTTGTCTTGACAAAATGAACGACACACCAATCGCGCCTAGACCAAGACGACCGTAACTTTTGAAATTATAATCTATAATTAACCTACCCTAAATAGGCTGTGCAAAATGAAAACTAGAAGACCTAGAAGACTTAGAAGACTTAGAAGACTAACAGGCTAGGAAAAATCAAGACCTATAGGCAGGCTAGGTATCCCTGTGTTAGAGACTCTTTCTAGGCCAGGTCATGTCGTTCGGAATCCTAATCCGCCATAGTAAAAAGTCTGCTTTAACAGTTATAAAAATACTAGCGATAAAACTGTAAATTTTCACAGAAAAAGGTGAGCGCTAATGAGGTGGCCAACATGATATTAAGTAACAAGACCTCTTTCCATGCAAAACTACCTTAGTACCTTACTACTCCGGTTAATAGAACGCCTACTTAAATAGTTACAGCAAATTTTCGTAACCATTTTGGCTAGCAAACAAAATAACAGAACTAGAATAGTCGCCCTATTCCCAGAAATGTAATCAGTTTTGGTAAATCTGTGAGCAACACATTCGACCTCCATAGCATTCTAATTAGGACCGTTCATAAAGCCTTAACTCATTCACTGCCACCACGATTTTCTTGAAGTTTATCGAGATGCCGCCGTATAAAACCGCGGACACGCTAGGCGTGCTCGCGGCATTGCTTGGAAAAATAGATTTTAGTAAGTAAATTTATTATAACGTAATTTAAGGTTCTCAAACTTTTTTTACTAAAATTCCCATGCATAAATGAATTAAGTTTTATTGTGAACTGTAACATTGGCATTGTTAACAGTGCAAGTACATTTGTTTTAATAATATATTGAGTGACAATCATATTTAAACATATTTTCAGTGTTATATGAGTGAATTCATCTAAATTATTAAACCGATAAAAAGCTTTGAACTGCAGAAAGTTTGCTTACGTTATTTATCTCGTATTATCGTAATGTTGGTTGATTGGCCTTACCTAATTACATAAGTATGAATTCAATTCAAAATATTCAAATGAAATAAATTGATTTCTTAAACTTTTTTTCAGGAAAAGATAAATTTGTACCGGAAACGGAAGATATTAATGATGACAAAATTTTTAGCGAGACAAACGAACAGCAATTGATTTTTATATAATAGAGATAATTTTACTGTGCGTGTGTATGTCGCTGTGTGTATGTATAATTATATAAAGATATACATCGGATAGGTACGTTTTTTTTTCATTGATGGCGTATGGAGTTGTATAAGCGACTTCATATAAGTAGTATATCAGTCATGTGGTACCCATAACACAAGCTCTGCTTACTTTGGGGCCAGATGGTGCTGTGTGAAATGTCCGGCATTATTTATTTATTTAATATTTATTCATACATGACACAGTACTGTTTACGGTAAAAACAACGGTCCGATAAATTATGCCATTCCGTTTTGTCATCAAATACTGGTTAAAAATCTCATATCGCAAACTTATAACTCTGAAATTAGCGAAGCGTTTAATAGAATAAAAAGGTTTGGGAACCTAAGGGTAGCTTCAGTAAGTGAACACACCTAGCGTGTTCTCGGCACTACAAAATACCTATTTTTCGTAAAAAAATCTAACTAGTTTTTTTAGGGAACCGCTTCAATATGCCATAGCCTATCCTTTAAAAATGATGCACTAAAAATTTGAACAGAAAATCTGGCCTAGTTTTGGAAATATAACCGAAACATTCAAAACACGCCTGGCGTGTTCTTGGCGTAGAGACTTAGATTAGCCTGAACACGCGAGGCGTGTCAGTGGCAGTGAATGTGTTAAGCTAATGGTTGTGGACAGGGGCTACTGTGAAACTTTAAACTTTATGTTTCGGCTCCCTAGCCCAGTTCCTTTTGCTGTGAAGGTAACGCAGTCACGCGCCAACAAAACATAGTTTACGACATGCAGACTTCAAATGACGGCTACGTCATTTCCTACACGTTATCTATAAAGGTATAGAATACGGGCGTTAATCTGCAGGTAGATAATAGGCATTTTTAATTTCTGATACCCATAACGATGACACAAACCCACAACCAAATTCAATAAACAAAATACAAATACGAGAATCTAGATTTACAACTTCATCAAAACATGTCAAAATGTTCAAGAAGCCTAGTTCAAGGGTCTACGTTGATCATTTCCAGTAGTTTCATTCCCAGTACGATTGGACTACTGAGACAAAAAAGTCTCAGTAGTCCCATTAGCCGCCATTGCTTGTGGGGTCAGGCAGACAAGTTGTTTATTATTATTGCCCGGATATTATTAAATAACAATAAATTGAGGTTTCTCAGAGCAACAATGCATGACGTGCATTGAACATTTTAGTTTCATGGGAAAACCATAATAATTGGCTAACCAGTAATTACTAGATAATAGGCTCTAAAGTAGTTATTAAACTAAGTTACGATGTGTTAGAAGTCAGTCATTATTTACATTGTCTTTCATTATTCCTTGTAGATTCTAGTCTATTATTTAGTCTATTATTTGGACACCGTGGGAATTAATTTATATCATCATTATTCGATTTCAAATCTTCCATCCATCTATCTACATATATCTTTATCTATACTAATTATAAAAAGGAAAAATTTGATTGTATGTTTGTTTGTATTGAATAGGCTTCGAAACTACTGGACCGATTTGAAACATTATTTTACCGTAACTACATTATCCCCGGGTGACATAAGCTACTTTTTATCCCGGGAAAACTGGTTTGTCTCGGGAAAATCTTCAACGCAGGCGAATGTGCGCGCAGACTTCTTGTATATATATAAAAGGTGATATTGTGTGTACGTATGTTCCCTATAGACTCCGAAAGGGCTGGATTTCGATGAATTTTTTAGGAAATCTTCAGATTGGCCTAGTGCATGTTTGGTAGCAATCGGATCAACAGAATATATATATATATATATATATATATATATATATATATATATATATATATATATTTATATATAATATTATATTGTAAGGATAAATAAACACAGAAAAAAAATATCTCTTATGTTGTCTAAATCTAAATCTAAACAAACATCGAACTTCACAGTAGTTCGTATAATTCGGTATGCTAATAACAACAGACGTGAACGTTATATTTTATTACTAGAGTTCACTAAAGTTTCGGCTTCTAGTTATAATGGTCCAATTATAACGACGGAAGTAGTTCTAGTTAATTACTTTTGGGTTACTGTTTTAGATTTAATTGGTTGGTACCTTCTATTGTTTATCAAAGGTAACTCTTATGAATCGGAAGACAGCGTCCAACACAGGCTGATGAATCATCAAATTATACTATCGCCATAATCAGGTGCGGTAAGCCAGCTAGAGTAAATCTTTTGAACAAGTACTCGAGATCGAGTCCTTGGAAGATACGGGTTCCTCGAGTTTTAATTTTGTTACGAGTACTTTACCATGATTTACCAAAATCGGTAATTGATAAATATCTAGAGATAATGAATGAATTGAATGTAAATTCTTTATTGTGCACCTTAAAACTAAATATAACGATTTACATTATATAACATAAGTTCATTTACTCACGAAAAAGTATGTGCAATGAACAGTCTTATATCTAAGGCTGCGATTTCTTCCAGACAACCTTTGGATGGAGAGGAGCTTAACGGATTTGGAAGATTGGTCGGGGTGCACTAAATTATGAACTATAACTTACTTAAATAAAGCAAATAAACGCAATAAACTTACACAATATATTATTGATACTATATTACATAAACGATGTACAAAAATATATATTATACCTAACACATATTTAAATAAATACTTATAAAATGATACTGATTCGTCTTTCCTGCGGGTCCTGTCGTCAAGGTCGGGAGGTTAGTGTATGTACCTGGGAAGGCCTGCGCTATCAAACAGAATCCCAGACAGAGTGACGCCCCAGGAGAGGAAACTTCACCCACCTTAGCTTGCTGGAGTGGATCCATAAACGAAAGTTTTTAATTACAATTAACTGCTCTGTAACTTGACGCCACCTAAATCATCTTCAACAGATGAAAGAAGGCCAATAATGATGAAGAACATGTTTAAAGATGATTAAATTGTGGTTTTGATAAGTAAAATTGTTTCAATAATGGCTTTTATTTCGGTAAATATAATCGTGCATAAGCACAGTTAATTAATTTCCTTATTACCTCTTGCCTTAAAACAATAGTAGGTAGTTGTCTAATTTTATTTAAACTCGTAATTTTGTTTCCCTAAAAAGGCGATGCGTGACAAAACCAACTTCGAGCGTCGATAAAAAATTCAAACAAGAATAAGTAAGGCATGTAATGTCATGGTCATATTCTTAAGCGCGCTTATACACAAGCTGCCTACACCGAAATAATGTTGTTGGATAAAATTCTGCAGCTGGATTCCGTCGGCAGATTTTCATAGTTTTTCCTAGCCTTATACCACTTTATGTGGGGATGGCACAACATTTATATTCTTCAATACCACTCTCTCTATCAACTGGTTTCTCTGTACACCTATAATATCCCTCCATATTTATTTGAACACACTTCGGCAGATTTTGTGCAACGAATTTCTTTCATAACGATAGTTTTTGCCATATGCGGGTTCTCCCTTAGGGTCGAGCATTTGTCATAGTAAAACAGCCAACAACCACATTATCACCTCTCATAGTGGTGAGTCCTCGCTCGATTTTGAATTTTATGCAGAGCAGCTGAGCTTACATGGACGCCGCAACGGATATCTCTACGGAGAAACGTCAAAATTTATGATTCAAGTAATATCAAATCAACAAAAGATACTAATATTATAAATGTAAAAGTACTTCGTCTGTCTGACTGTCTGTTTGTTACGTTTTCACGCGTTTAGGCGTGAACTGATTTTGATAAATTTTGGTACAGAGATAGATGGGACCTTGGCGAAGGACATAGGCTTTTATGTAGGTACCATACGTGCGAAGCCGCGGGTATCGTTATATTTATAAATGTTCTGTGTGTGTGTTTGTAATTAAACTCCTCCTAAACGGCTGGACCGATTTTGATGAAATTTTTTATGTGTGTTCAAGTGGATTCGAGAATGGTTTAGACATTTCTTTTTACATATTTAATTAGAAATATTTTATATTATTTTCTTTTAATGACGCGCGAACGAAGTCGCGAACGGGGCAGCAAGTTTTTATATAATAAAATCGACCATAACGACCACTCGTTGTCAATTCCTCCTAACCTAAGACCGAAAACAATTGACAAGAAACTCGTCCTGGTCCTTCCGCTTTTTTGTATCATGATCCTTTCTAGAACTAGCTTAATTACGAAAACCTAATACAAGTAACAGTGGATTATATATACATACACTAGCTGTCCTGTTCGCAACTTTGTGCGCGCGTTTTAATAAAAAAGCTAAATACATGTCAGCTGATGCGACTTTCTAATGTCACTTGCCTTCGAAAACCTTGGCTCCATTCTTCTGGGTTAATCAACCCTGGTCTGGCTGGCCAATGAAACCTTGGCCCTACCCTGGTCCAATAAAACGCAAAGAGATTCGTATTACAAGTTTACTAGATGATCTGTCATTATAATCTTATCCCAATAGGTAGAGAGACTTTGTATTTGCACACATGCCATTTCCCATCAATCCAAGATTACTTTACTCCTTGATAATAATTCCAGAACCTCGATCACTTTCTGCCACCTTCTCCTTATGCTCGTCTTCCTTCTTTTTCTCTAAAAATGACATCTCACTTTGCGCGCAAACACAGTTGACATGACTGACATTACCTGTCATGTCTGTCTCTTTAGCTATTGATCCATAATAGCTTATATAGCATAAAAGCTTTTTTCACAATAAATATAACATTCAGAAGCACTTGAGACAATCTAGTTATCCATCTGTGAATATTTTATTAGGATTTGTTTAGTAGATTCAAAGATAACACAACTACATCCATCGCAAAATCTCAGACAAAACTTCTTTATATTTACTTTTATAAAATGTATTATAGACCAAGCGCTTGAACTATTTACTTTTATAAAATGTATTATAGACCAAGCGCTTGAACACCACTTCTAAGTAAAGTGTTACATTTATATTTGTTTTTATTTAAACTTTAAACACCTATTCTTAGTAAAGTGCTTAGAACGTGTATAAGAGGTGATTATTTACAGTATTTTATTCCCTTTGTATTATTTGGTATAATGATCCAGACTCCAAGATTATAATACATAAGGTCCGGAATGTACAGACACCGGCAATGGGTTTCACTCCTTAGCAATGTGTTCATCTTGTATCTAAAAAGTAAGTATTTTCCGTAGTCCCGTTGTTTATTACGCAGAAGTCGTTTATAATGTTCCATGATTTAATTATAATGAACCGGAACAGTGGCCGCCAGTACTCAGTTCTACTACTTAACAGAGTGCATTATATCCCCGTATTTTCCCTACAAGTTTTGATACCCCGTTGCTTATTTAGTATTTTGTATAATGATATGGACTTTGATATTGTAACAATGTTAAGGTTCATAAGCAAAAGATTCGAAAGCAACAGTTCCAATCACTGCTTAGTAGTGATTATCCCGTGTCTAAAATATAATCATATTTCCAATTTGTTATACCAAATTGTGCCGCTGCTTGTAAGGTATAAGTAGTTTATTACGTCCCAGGCTTTAAAATTGAGAATATTAATAATGATCCGGGAAAACAGACGCCAGCAGTCAGTTCCACTTTTTAGAAGAGTGCCTAAATATTATGTATATCATATGTAAATGTATCTCGTGTCTTTTAGTGTGTATATTGCGTCCTTGTTTTTAATTTACATACAAACTACAACGTTTTTATATACCAAAAATTATGAGATTTTTGTACCCTTGTAACTTATTCAAGGGTTTTTTGCAAAACTCTTAAACCTATTTATTTTGTATTATATGTAAGTATATCAATCCACTTTCAAGATTGGCTCCACGCAAACCCAAAGTTTCCATACATATTTAAACACATCATTGAAATTTCCTAAAATACATATGTATTTATGTAGTATTTAAGAATGAACTAGTCGATTATCTTTCTGTACAAACGGCGAAGGGTGATCACTCAACCGTCTGATGTTAAACAATCAAAACGAAGAGAGATATCAATTTATCTCGTCATAATCTATGCTTGTATCGCAACAGAATCGTAAAAAAGGTTCGGGTTTGAAAGATACAAGCCTAAAAAAAACATATTTTAACACCGATTTTAGCATAACTTTGGGCGTAAATAAGTAGCATACGGAGCACGAAAACTCAAAAATGATTCTGATACAAGCATAGTTTATTTATTCATGAGCTCAAATAACTTTATTTCGAATAGATACATTCAGTAGTTTTTTCATGAGAACTCTTCAGCTAAAAGTCTGTTCATGACTTTTATGCAATCGTTTTATGCACAAATCGTAGTCTAATCTGATCATATGATAAGAAATCATTATAACACTATTTCCTTACTGCTTATCACTATCTTTCGTGCACGTCTATCCATGTCTCGCACTGTGCTAGGTGAAATTGCATAGATTTTATCTGCGCCCACTGACGAGTTTGTGCAGCTGACTTGTGTATTCTTAAGGTATACTAACCAATTTTAAGCAAATCTCATCAAGCGTTTTAAAGTCCCATACAAATTTTAAAACTCGATTGCACCCCTTATGAATGCTTAAGTTGGAAAAAACTTAATAAATTTCCCGTTGTCCCTTTGCTTATTATAGATAAGTTATAAATCAGACTGTTTGTTGTAGAAAAATAAAAAAAACCATTAAATTTGGGGTCGGCACCAATATAAATATTTGTAGATGTATATATTTTAAAAGTATATATGTATATTATACCAGCCACTCATATGCTATTTATTACGTGACGTGACAAAGGTAAAAAGAAGAGGAGAAAATCAAAGAAAAACTGTTAAAAGTTACCAAGTGTATTTGAAATTAGGGGTCAGGGTAGGTCAAGCCAAAGTCACGCTTTACACCGCTCGGTTTGGGAAATACTACACTTTCCTTTTGCAGTCTCGTCCACGGCATTCCGCCCTGTCTTCCAGGCAGCCTTCGCGTCCAGGAACAAGCACGCGTAAGTAGGAAAGACATTGCTACGCCCGATCTGCCCCAGTTGAGGGGTGTTCCCAGTATTAGAAACACAGTTGGCATTAAATATACATTGAGTTACAATTTTAAACATAGAAACGTAATGGTTATTGCGCCGAAAAAAGGAGAGTTGACAACTTGAGCACATGACAACATTGTAAGTAGCAGCAGTAGAGACAGCAGTAGCAGCTTCGTCGAAGTTAGATGCATACATAGAAACACGATTTATGTTTCTGTGTAAACTTTCCTGAACCTTGTCAAGTAAGGCTGCGTCATAAGGCCTAGTTTGACTGACTACTCTTCCTAGCCTATAATACAGGTGATACATTGCTTACATTGATATGGAGTAAGGTACGTTTATTTACAGAAATAATTACAGAAAAATGTACAATAATATAAAATACACGTGAAACAGTTAAGCTATCTAAGGACCGTTTAAAACGATCTATAAAAAGCTCAACTGATCCAGATCACTGCCAGAAGGCAGCGTTCCTAAGATACTGGTGGCAATGTCACGTTGAAGGATAATGCTAATACGCTGAGCCAGATAGGAGCCAGCCCTGTGATAAAGAAAATATCTAGTCCTATTTACTATTGAATCAGTGGAAGCAGCTGTTTTAAAGATTCTATACTTTGCTGAATTTTACCCAACGTTTCGTTTAAGCCTTTAATATCCTCAGAAATTCAAAAACAGACTTACACACAACCTCAAGCAGATACAATTGAGTTAATTTTGTGACCGGGCGACGTAGTCGCTCGACATTATCAGAAGGAACATTTCTGATCGCATCTTTATACATAAGCTCGGATTTTTTAAAAGTAAAAAATGGTTGTCTGTAAAGTCTGTAAAGTCTGTGTCTGTAAACTTTAGGTTGGTTAAAAACCATTACAAAGTTCAACTGAATAAAAAAAAAATATTATATATCGTCATTTTCGACAAAAATATAAATAAATAGGCATAATAAATTAAGCACAATGATTGAGATCCAACAGCAATACTATTTAAAGCACACCAAATACAGCCAACACTAAGAAAAAAAACTAATACGTTACGACACAACATAAAACTTGACCTTTTGACCAGGAATATGGGCGCCATACAGTGCAAAATTAGATTACGACAAGACTAATAGTATTCGAGAACTCTGGGGGCCTACTCTTGAAATCGATAAACGATTTACTGTTCCAACAATCGTGCAAAACCTACTCATTCCTACATAACATCGTTTAGACTCGTTTGTAAAGATTGAACGACCGACAAATCTTGATAATCCCTATATTATAAATGCGAAAATAACTCTGTCTGTCTGTATGTCACGTTTTCACGCTACAACCGCTCACCCGATTTTGATGAATATTGGTATAGAGATAGATGGGACCTTGGAGAAGGACTTATGCTACTTTTTTTGTACCACGCGTGCGAATTCGCGGACAGCAGCTAGTCTACATATATGTCGTTCGTAATCCACCGTATTAGAGGATTCGATTATATGAATTTGACAATTAAGCAACTGTAATTGCGACATACATTTAAAAGACTTTATTGTTTGGATAGACAGTGAGACGGCGCCGTCGTAGACCCAAAAGAGATGGCGAGATGATCTCGACACCTTTGACAGATCTTGGGCCCAAACAGCTTAAAACCGAGATGACTGGAGAAATCAAGGGGAGGCCTTTGCCCAGCTGTGGGTCACAATGGGCTAATCATAATCGTTTAGATATATCGAAAGCGATTCTCAGAGTAGACGCCCTGATTAGCGGCGGAATTTATGAAAGTTCCTTGTGGACTTAGAAACCCTAAAATGGCTTAAATAGCTGTGAGTCTTTAATTGTCCCGTAACTCGTACGTTTTGTATAAATTAGACAAAGAAAATCTTAACTAAGGAGCGACTTAAGGGACCATTGTGAACTATGACTGTCAGTAAGACGTCATTCTCCATTTTTATTCACGTAAAGATAAATAATTATGCATAATGAGTTTATTATGCTAATGGTGCTTAGTTATTTTTGACACCCGGTCGGTTGGAACATCTGACACGTAAGGTCACTGTCGCTTGACAACCGCGCGACGAAAACGTGCTTTGCAATCATTAGTAAAGTTGGCACGCGGAAAGATAGCGATTTCATTATTTATTTCATCATCGTCATCAGCTACCGCGCAGAAGGTAGAGCAGCAGGTTCATTAATATAAATAATTATATAATGCTGGACATTTCACACATCATCATTAAGAACCAGAGTAAGCAGAGCTTGTGGAAACCACATGACTGATATGCTACTTAAATACTTATTTTTTGTAAATACGAACCCGCAAGCTTCTGGGCCTTCGCCCACTGTGCCACAAAGGATCGTCAAATATCGTGAACGAGTGTGGTGAAAGGATTAAAGTGCGTCTCAGAGTCTCCTTTCGTACTTTAGGCGTTTTTACGTAGTTTATTACTATACTATATTTAGTTATGATTATACTATATATATTTATTGCTATATTTTCGGAGTTTTTACGTCGGTTTCCTCCCATTTTTTTCCTTCAAAGTTTTAGAGTACCTACTGGTATAGCGCATACAATTTTTTTCGAACAGAAAAATATTTTGGTGCACGGCTGGATTCGAACCGACGACCTTAGGATCGAAAGGGGGGGGGGGGGCACTATCACATGACTACCAATGCTCTTGAGCTTGTAGGTAAGAACCATGAAGAGTATGTCCAGTTTAAAAAAAACGGATAAATTAAAATAAGCATGTGGAACAGGGATATATCGCGTTTTCAAAATTATTTCACGGCATCTTGGTAGAAACATCGTCACACAGAGATGGCTTCTATCTGGCCCAGTCTATTAGTATAACCATTCAAAGTGTCAATGCCACCAGAGTTTTAGAGACACTGTCCTCTTGCAGTGATCTGGATCAGTTGAGCTATCTATACATAATTTTAAACGGGCCTTAAATAACTCAACTGTTGCACATGTATTTCATATTATTATGTACATTTCAGTAATTATTTCAAAATTAAAATTTTGCGTTTATATTATACATATTAACAAAAATTTTAACCTAATAAAAACATAATTAACTAGCGTAGCGTTTCAAGTATACGCTGTGCTTGTCATTCTATTGTCAATAAATAAAGATTGCAACATTTAAACAACTCATTGGCTAATGTGTGATATTTCTCCTCTAAATCTAAACTAAGACATAAAAATTAAGCATGAAAATCTTAAAAATTAATTTAAGGAAATGAATATCATGACAGTGCCTTGTCAGTATATATTTAAAACTCTAATGTACATTCACAAAAATATTCATATGTTTAAAAAGAATAGTAATAATCTTAATATTAATACTAGAAATAAAGATAAACTCGCTGTTCCCACAGTTAAGCTCGCTAGTTAATAATCTTTTATAGGGCAATATGTATGCTTCTACAACGAGGCCCCTAGCGACGTGTAAATTCAGCGTCGATTGGCAAATTTAAAAACGTAAAACAAAATCTGTCTCCTAAATCATATTATATAAAAAAAACATTATTTAGATGACAAAAAATCCTGGGATGAATCTGCTCCAACTCGACTCAGCATCCGTAACAAAATTCACATATTTTATATGTTCAATTGTTTAAAGGAATACCGATTATCATAATATTAATACTAGAAATAAAGATAAACTTCCTGTTCCCACAGTTAGGTTCGCTAAAATTTATAAATATTTTATGGGGCAATGTGTATGGTTCTATAACAAGAACCTTGTTATAGAACCGTACACATTGCCGACGTGCAAATTCGACGTCGATTTGCATATATAAAAACGATATAAAACATAAACTGTCTCAAAGCATTTAAAAAAATAACAGATATTTATAGATGTCAAAATAGCTTTTGATTAATCTGCTCCAAATCATACAAAAAAGTGTTAAGACGACACGAGTATCTTGCCGTATTCTTCTTGAACTGGGATTAGGAGGATCCGGCACCTAGACTCACCCACTAGCATGTAAGAAAGCGGTCATTGTGATTTAATTGAATATTTTGATTTGATTTGCCTACGTTTGTCTAAATTTAGTGCATCTGGACGAAAGTACAGTCCTAGTTTACCCACCCGCGCCGCTCATCAATAAACACACCTTCTGGAAAAAAGCGATAGGTACAAATTTTTGCTGAAATGTTCCTACATTTTTATGTTATGACTAATGAATGACCTACGTGATGGGTAAGGTTGTTCAATATTTAGCTTCTTACCTTGAGTATTTTAAAACCCCGAATCTTAAATAAAACTTGGGTTGAGTATAGATTTTAAGAATTAAATTTAATTAGTGTGAGTGGAGCCCTAAGACAGTGAGACGGCGCGGTAGACCACGCAAGCGATGGCGCGTCGAGCTGGAAACCTTGACAATGGCGTTGGACAGAAATAAATGGAAAACTCGAGACAAAGCCTTTACCCAACAGTAGGACAGTATAGGCTAAAAACAAAACAAAACAAACAATTAAATTAAGTGTTACTTACATTTTAGTTATGTATGTAAATACCGATAATACTAGAAACAAAAAACAGGATTCATATAACAAACATAAAAAAAAACAAAGTGGTTTCTGAAATCTAATTTTATTTCGTCTCTCATTACTTCCTACATAAGAAAAATACATTAATTAGGTATGTCAAGATAAGAAAAGATTTGTTGCTTTTAATATTATGATAGTATAAATTTAATATACATATAAACAATCAAAGGAGATGATTTATGTTATAACCTGCTTCAATAAAATGGCGGCTTAAAGCTTAGCACGCACTAGCAAATTAATCCGTGCGATTTAAACCGCGATATACTGAAGAATATTCTAAACGATGTAATTTTAACTTCGGTTTATCCGCTAGTACGTGCGCCTACGTCTGATTCCATAGTCCACAGAAAAGCGCGAAGAAACTCGCCGCAATGTTTTACAAGACACGCTAGACTTAAGTCATGTTCTCTCACTCACACAATACAAACAGCAATAATTGAGCGAGTAAGAAAACATGACTAATCCCATTTAAAATTAGTTTTTCAAGAAATTATTTTACCTAAACACACTGAAAATATAATATTGTTGCGATAAAAGATGTTTAAATTAAATTAACTTATTTTATATTACACTTTTAAATAATCACATTAATTAACTAAATTAGAAGATTTTATAGTGACGAATCAAGTTTTTAAGGTAAGTGAAATTATTGACTTTGTTAGAATGTCGCTGAACAAAAATTATTACAATAATATTTTTTTCACAATTTAAAAGGTTGGGTTTTGTGTCTATTGATATACATGTATCGATTATACATATTATATTGTTTTATTATTAACTTATATTTAATAATATTTTATTTTTATCATACCATCAATATTGCAACCACATATTGCGTCAATAAATTATTACAGTAATTTGATAAATAAACTATGTAAATTTTTTGAAAGTGCAATTGTGGCAAAGCCCTCTTGGTAATAATTATAAAATATATTATTTTTATTTTGCTAAATGAGTTTACATAAATGTAGGTCTATTATGATAGTATAGTTTCTCAAATGCTAATTTATACTTATATACAAACAACCACAATTATTATTCACAATGGAAAGAAACTACATCAAAGAAATTTAATTACTTCATAATTATTCCATTAAAACATCAAATCGAAATGTCAAATTATTTTTTCCAAGCGTAGTTTCCCCACACGGTTATCTGCAACTATTATAATTTTAATTAACTTATTATAACTACCTTACAATATTCATAATTTAGTATATTTTATTATTAACAATATTTACAACACTAAATTTGTCTACTTTAGGTTACAATCTAATATTTGAAAATGGAATCCAAGTATCTTAAATATTATTAACCAAAGAACACAATTAAATAAATAATTACAATTTGTTCATGTAAGATTTTTAAATATGATTCCTATGCATTAATTATTTAAATAGGCCTGTACATTATTTTACGCTCGTTTAAAATATAATATACAATCTGATTATGTAATTAAAAGTAAGCCTTAAAAATATTTATGATAATATTTTGATACAATACATATTTTATTAATTTGGCAGTGCCTATATTGTTCTTTACTATTTTCAAATATATTAGGATCATTAAAATGTCAAAGAAAATCAAAAATACAATTTGGAGACTTTTTTAACTTTAGCACATTCATAATTCCGGTAAGAAAGCAGAATAAAGTGTAGTGCACAATAAAAAATAATGACAGTAACGTCACAAAACTTCAATTCTAAGGACAGTTTATTGAAGTCTAAACCTACTATCACATGGATTAATACTTCTGACTACAATATATATAATGTCAATTTATATAGAAACACTGTTAACAATATTAAATTATTTATATTAAACATTATTAAATTCACAACAGCTTAACGGTAACTTTTCACTTTTACATTAACCTTACCTCTTTGGTCATTCTAAAACAGCTCTATAAAATCTCCACACCTTATTTCAACGCAACATTAAATGAAGTAGTTTATAAATCATTATTTTTTTAATTAAATTAGATTTGTGGGAATCATGGTAACTCCGATAAGTTAGAAATTTACACATAACGACTAGTTGGTTTGAAACAGCCTTTTATAAAACACAAGTTAATGACGAAATTTACACTGTATAGACCTTGGTTTTATTATATTAAAAGTCTTATTTAGATCACAGTATCCAGGTCTTGGTGGACCTCGGTCATTGACGATCATAGAAAACTTTCAGACGCTCGAGTCTCATCTCTATCGATCGCGGACACTATTTCAACACCTTCATCGTAATTATGTAACTTCGTAGTGTTGTTAACACAGTAATGCTGCTCGGGATCTCCGTACTGGCTATGGTAGAACTCCTCTCTCATCATGTGGTTCAGGTTCCCACACCTAAAGAAGAGAATCTCCTGGAAAGGCTTCCTGAAGTCCCTATTCAGCGTCGCGTATATTACAGGGTTAAGAAGACTGTTGAAATAGCCTAGCCAAAGAAAAAGGGCACTTATGGCATCAGGAATTGCGTCGTCTGCGACAAACGGTCGAAGCAGCGCTAGCACGAAGAATGGCAGCCAGCAAATCACGAACGCCGACATGATGATTCCAAGAGTGGTGGACGCCTTGCGTTCCTTTGCCAGTTGGAACCTGAGCTTTTTCTGCTGATGTGGAGACTGACTGTGAAGCAAATCTTTGGCAATGTGGCTTTTTTGAGCAAAATTGGATAGCGACGAGCGAATCCTATTCGTCGTCAACTTCTGACCGTTTTCCGAAGATTGCTTTCTTCGTTCTACGCTTTGGGGTATATTACTAGGGGCTAGTTGTGTTGGTGATTTGTTGATAGTGTGAATTGGTTTAGTCGGGGTCTTATTCAGATTGTTTTGAAGCATTGGACACTCTGACTCGTTGGACTTGCGCTGGCCAGAGAAACATCGACCAATCGAGCTTTCTGTTTTGTCGACGCTTATCTAAAAACAAAAAATACAAAGTTTACAAAAAAAACAGAAAATTGTACTTCAAAACTGATTTATGGAATCATCTATAAGGTACAATGAACCATGTTTTATGATTGTGGTAGTAACTAGATATTTTTTAAAACATTTAAAACTTACAGTTGTGTTGGTACTAGCAGTAGATCCTCTCGGCAGAGGTTGTGGCTGTGGCTGATTTCCCAGAAGCTTAGCTTCAGCAGCGCCTCCATTCTTCACGTTAATCTCCAAGTAGCAATGTGTCTCTAAATGCGATTGAGCACGCCTCTCGTCCTTTACAATCTTCCTAGCGGCACTGAATATCTTGTAATATACAACCACCATCACCGTCAATGGTATGTAAAACGAGCAAAACGTAGCGTATATCTGGTAAACCTGATTCTGTGACACGGAGCAAGACGTGTCAGTCTTTTCGTTGCCAAGTATCAATACAGGCGGGAGAGATATAAACGCCGCACTTATCCAAACCAAGAACACGCAGAACAACATCCTTCTTGGAGTTCGCTTTACACCGTATTCCAAAGGCTTCGTAATCGCATAGTATCGGTCCACAGAGATCATGCAAAGATTGAGAATGCTAGCAGTGCAGGATAATACGTCGCTTGATGCCCAGAAGTCGCAGATGACAGGTCCAAAAGGCCACGTACCCATTATATCGTACACTGCAGCCACTGGCATAACCATAAATGCCACACAAAGATCACTTACTGCCAAGGATACAATCAAGTAGTTACTAGGTCTTCTTAATTTTCTTACTAAGCGTACAGCAACGCAGACCAAAATATTTCCAATTATAGTTCCGACTATAACAATCAAAAATACTATGACGAGCAGTATCGTGACTGGCAGTGAGTACTTCGAATGCTTTATGTGTTGATACTTGGTTAAGTTGCTTTCAAAAAGCGTCCAGTTTTCAGAGGAGTTTGAACTTGTTAAGTTGTATTCCGGGATATATTCGTTGAAGTCGACCGCGGCTATTGCCGCTTCAGAGAGCAACAGAACAGACACTAGTGTGAGAAGACACGAAGGTAAAATAACAAAGCTAGGCGGTGAACGGTGACAGTTCTGACCTGGGGTCGCCATACGAGTCCCTGGCTTGGGCGATCAATTGTCTCGTTTTTCTAACGTAACCATACATTGGTTGTGTCTATTATTTCACAGAAAACAAAGGCCGGTAAATGTCGAGTCAAGTTTGAAATACGGCTTCGTCGTGAAGCTTTTTGGTCTTGGAATGGCGTGCTTGATTACAATCGAGTGTAGACCTTAATTGACATATTGCTTGGATCGACTTTCCGATTCGGAGCAGAGCCATTGGATTGTGAAATTGCTGTAGGAAATTTCGTTTTTGCGTCTGGTGTGATACAGTTTGTTATCGTCTGGCGGTGTCTTTGGTATATATCTACGGGTTGTTTTATTGCGCTAGGAAGGCTGTTCGAGCGTCTACTCCAATATCCCGTCTGTGGATTGCTTCATTAGTGCCGTTGATTGGTGAAGAACATTTCCTGAAAAAGAAAAAGTTATTTAGTGGAGTCTCAAAGTAATCGGAATCAAAGAAAGGTCTTAGAAGATTATCCCTAAGCTTATCTTTTCCGAAAGAAGTTGTATTAAATAATTTCCCGTTTTTTGGGAATCTGTTTAGAAGATGGGGAATTAAAATGTTTAAGTCGAGATGAAATATCTTGTACGGAATCTGTATAACATTTTTACGGGCTGTTTTTACTGTTGGTGCTGACGTTTCGTAATAAACATTTTGTGATGGTGATAGACAGTCATGGATTGGTTAATCTTGAAATCTGATTGGAAGTAATAAAAATTACATCAACAACATCAAGTGTGTGAGAAACAAGCGTAAGAATTTATTATATATTAAATAAATAAATATATTCATATGAATTTCGTTTTAAGTTTAGGAAAACGAAATTAGATTAAATTGGATTAACTTTAGCTTACATTTGAAAGAGATTGAGATTGTATAATTCTATAACTATTAGATACTTTAATTGCCTTATTTATAAACATAGTCTAATGTATGATTACTTTACTTCAAGTTTAAGGTCAATAGTAGATAAATTAAGTATTGAGTATGGAGAAACTAAGGCAATCCGATTCTACTCTCGAAATAATGTTGAATCTTAGGCCACTTAGTTTAGAGAGGCATGGGCTATGATGGATTTTGACATATTCATAACCTAATCTAACTCAATCTGGATTATTTTTTTAGTTAATTGTTAAACAAATACAATGAATATTAATTATTATGTTGATGTTTAGAGGGTGATAGAAGAATTGAAATAGTAATACGTATTAGTGGTCCCTACAAAGTTACGAAATAAAAATATAAAAAATGATTTACAATGTTTTATAGTGGTAATACTTCATCATTTAAAGCAGGGTTAATTTTTTTAATACCCCATAGTGGAAATACCCCAAAGGTTAAAAAAAATCGCTCCCTTAGCGATAAGACCGACTATTGTATATATAATCTTAATTGTCAAATTATTTATGTGCGTTTCTTAAGATGTACAACAAAGGGTTTTCATTCATTCATTCGTGTGCCATATCGATAGATTAGTATTTCAAAGATAATAGGTTTCTTCGACTGTTTTTCGATACAGATATTTATAGAAATACTAACCTTAAAGATTTAAACAACACAACACTACCTTAACGTGGTTATGGTATAGCCGAAATCTATGCCTGCTTCTATAAACGTTAAACTGTTAGTTAGTAGGTAGGTATTACAGAAACTTAACAACAATTTTATTAAATTTTCAGTCTAATATATATTAAATACTTTCTAAATCCTACTAAGTTTATAAATCTTACTAGCTGTCCCGTTCGCGACTTCGTCCGTGCGTTTTAAAATGAAAAAATATATTTATTGTACCGACTGCAGCGCCACCTGCCGGATCTTGTGAATCTAAACCGTCCAGGGCGCCACCCAAACGCATACAAAAAACTCATTCAAATCGGTCCAGCTGTTTAGGAGGAGTTCAGTGACATACACACGTACAGTAGAATTATATATACAACGAAATTCAGCGCTCGCTCTGAGCTATGTGGAATGAAATGTCAAATGAAAGAAAATATTTCTAAAAAGCTTGTGTATACTTCTTATGTATTTTCAATCTGATAAATAGTAAGTAAGTAAGTAAGTAAGTAAGTAAGTAAGTAAGTAAGTAAGTAAGTAAGTAAGTAAAAAGTTTATTTCGTCAAACTACACATACATACGTGGACATTTGTTTATGTAACATTCACTTTAGGTAAAATGTGTTCAGTATTTTTGGTGGCGCGATCTCTGGCATTAATCGACATCTGTGGCCCAGTAAGGTAAGGCCCTGCTAAGATGCTGAAGGTTGCGGGTTCGATTCCTCCCGCAAGACAAATGTTTGTACGATCTGCAAGTATTTCTCTTGGGTCTGGGGGTTTCTAGGTATAACATCAACGTATTTACAAAAAAAACATTTGTAAGTAGTATATATCAGTCATGTCATATATCAGTCATGTCATATATCAGTCATGTCGTAGCCATAACACAAGCTCTGCTTACTTTAGAGTTAGTAGCCATAACACAAGCTCTGCTTACTTTAGAGCTAGATGACGCTTAGATATTTATTTATTATTATTTAATATTGATAAATTTACCGGAATCATTATTGCTTAATACTAAGTAGATAATAAAGGTTAGATTTACTTAATTGAAAGTGCCAAATTTGGTAAAGTACTTAGGTTGAGTGGCAATGTTAATAATAAAATAAATAATGCCAAATATTTCACACGGCATCATCTGGTCCCAAAGTAAGCAGAGCGTGTGTTATATCTACAATATGACTAATGTACTACTTAATAATTTTTATTTGTAAATACATACTACACATAGTAACCCCCAGACAAGAGACAGATACTTGCAGATACAAAAGTCTGTCCTGTGGCAGGAATCGAACCTGTAACCTTTTGCGTCCCAGCCGGGCCTTTGCTCACTACGCCACAGATATCGTCAATAAATGGGCAATCCCAAAAAGATTTATCGCCTTTTACATCAGTCACTTACATTCAAATCAAAGCTCAATTGTTTTGACTGGTTCACCAATGGTTTTGGTGTTGCCATGTATAGATTTTCCGATTCCATATTTTTATTATTTATTCATAGTTAGTTTAGCCAAACTAGATACCTATTTCTTTACATAAATACATGTTATAAAATAATTATTCTGAATAACGCTATGAATGATAAAAGCTATTGTTAATAAAAAAAAAGAGCGGTTTATACAGTAGTAACATTTGATGTGATCTCACCTTGGTAACAAGCAACATTAATATTATATCTCAATTATTTTATATAACAGCACACAATACTGTAGGTTAAGCGCACAGCTGATGCGCTCTCCTTTTTTATTTCCTATGCTCTTCCTCGTCACACATACGTGTGTACGTGTGTGTGTGACAAGGAAGAGAATGGGATGTTAGCACATTGGTCAAATGAAATACCGCGTGCACTCATTGGTCAAATCAAATAACGCGCGCTTTCCCGGCTTCCTATTACACACTTCCTTACCTTTTCACACAGGTTGCAAGAAAACAAGAGAAAAGATGTAACACACATCAAAAATACTACTTTATTAAGTAATTATAAATAACAAAAGTATGTAATCTATATATTAAATCAGTATTTTTTTGTTATAAATAAATTCGTATCAATTGAGTTGCCTGGTATCAAAGTAGATGTTGAAACACAAATTTATGTATTTATTAACGTAGTTTGTAGCTATTTGTTCCAGTCCCAATGATTAATAGTACCTAGGGTGGTACAAGGTTGGAGTTGGAAACACTGTCTGTCGCACGCATTAATATTCGTTTTAAAATACCGCGACTGTATCAGTGTATCAGCAATCTAAATTAATGTTTTCGATTAGGAGTCGGCCATTTATTTCGGTTAGATAAAATGGTAATTTGTGTGTTTGTATATATCAGTGTTCTTGAGTTGCCAATATTTTGTATAGATGTTTACTAATTGCTCAATTTGCTATTTAGAATGGGCTCGAGCCAAAAGTCTATGGATCTATTTGTATTTTGCATAGCAGTAGCATTAACATTAAGGCCTATCGCGAGTTACGGATATTTCCGCGGCGAATACTTTTGCGCCTTTCCGTGGAACATGGAGTCAGATGTAGACGCACGCACTGGCGGAAATGTTCGTGGTTTTCTCGCTTGATTTAACGAAATCTATAAATTGATGAATATACATAAACCACGGGGCGCAGCGAAGAAAAACGCGATTGATGGAAATAACCGCGGGGTACGGTGGAAAATAGCGCAGGAGGCAGAAATAACCACGGGTGGCGGAAAAAAACGTGACGCGCGGCGGAAAAGACTACTAGAGTGTCGGATAAAGCCAAGGACGGCGAATAATACTGCTAGTACGGGCTAAAAATCTGCCGCGATAATTATCTCGACAAATTATTCGCGTTGGTAGGTAATATTTAACGTGGTGTGATATTTTGTACATTACTGTTGTAGATCTTAATTTTTACACCCTGCACAATTTGGGTACAATTTACAAATTCATAAACATTGCATTCATAAAAACAAAATATTATGAAACATTAAATCCAATGTTATACTTACTGCCATACTTGGAGTTATAAATGGTTACTTAAACGGCTTCTAAGTATAAATAATAATAACAAATATTGGTGAACAATGCACCCAAAAACTAAGTATTATGGTGACCAGATGACTGATAGAATACTTAGTTAATTTAAATACATACTGCGATTATAACACACAGAGCAAACACCTATGATCATCGCACAAATGTTGCCTGGGAATCAAACCTCCAACCTACAGTGCAGAAGACAGAGCTACTACCAACTGAGCTGATATGCCAGTCTATAGATATCATATAGATTTGACTCAAGTACTTGTAAATGATTCCGATTGTGGCAAATCGTTAAGTACTTAGTAGTATCTCTGTAGAAATTCCGAAAATGATGAAATATGCCACGGTTGTTTAACTTTCCCGCTAAGTTAGATTAGATTTCCATTAATCGGGAATTTCCCAATTAATCCCAAACATTTACAATCTACCTAATACAATATCGAAAGGTGTCACTTGAGCCGAGGACGCGATAATGCCACTTCAATATTAATTTGATAATCGTTACGATAAATGCAATTGGTCAGATAGGAGATTAATTTTATCGTAAGCTCTGCTTCCTGATATTGAAAGCTATATTTTGAATATTTTGATATTCGGACTGGCCTGTCCAGCTCAGTTGGTAGTAGTTCTGCCTTCTGTTCTGTAGGTCGAGAGATCGATTCCCTTTAATGACAAACATTTGTGTGATGAACATAGATGTTTGTTCTACCCCCAGGCACAGGATTATTTAGAGGGATTCGATCCCTCAACCTACGGCGCAGAAGGCAGCGCTACTGCCGATTAAACTAAGAGGCTAGTCAAAAATATTCCACATCCCATAATCATTTATTTATATGTCGCATGATGGATGAGCTGTGGGCCAAAATCAGCACTCGGTGGAGCCTTGAGACAGCGAGACGGGGCGCCGTGGTAGACCCAAAAATAGATGGCGAGATGATTTCGACACTTTTGACAGAGCTTGGGTCCATATAGCTCAAAATGATAAATTAAATTCCCTTCTTTAATGCATGAAAAGTCAATATAACTAAAATTTTTGAGAAACAAACAAGTAAGTTCATATAAATTTAAAAATTTCTACTCTGAATCGGAATGTGGTTTCTCCACCTATACGTGCTTTTTACGTCTCACTTTACATAAAAATTAAAAACATTTAGAAGAAAGAAACCTAGCCGACAGTTCTAAACCATATTACCATGACATAGAGAATAAATTTACTCGGAGATGAAACTGTTGACCCAACTTTATTATACATGAAAGGCAGCCTAATTTTCTATTCACTTTTTAAGTTTTTGCCAAGCAACTTTATGCCGGCCAGTATGCATAATACGCTCTCAATATAAAAACCTACGTTGGCAACATTTATATATAGGTTTTTAAACTTTAATTCTAAATTGACTGTAGCGAAGCGAGTTCATCTTTTCAGTTTTTTATACCTTGTGAAGTTTCGCTTTCAATTCAATACAATTATATAATGAGGATACCCAAACCTATTTATTACCTACTCTAATGAGGCTGTAAGTTGGTTAAAATATGCATGTTGAAGTGGCAGTGGGCAGGCCATAGAGCTCGCAGAACTGATAACCGTTGGGGAGTAAAAGTTCTCGAAAAGGCGACCAAGGACAGGAAAACCAAGCGTAGGACGACCCCCCACCCAATGGACTGACGACATTGTAAAGATCGCAGGAAGTTCCTACTTCGATGAGGATGGAGAGGGCTCAAAATCGTTCTTCTTGGAAATCTATTGGGGATGCCTATGTTCAGTTGTGGACTTCTTAAGGCTTATATGATGATGATGAAGATTTTTTGATTTTCAGATTTTAGGACACGTTGTAATCAAAACCTAACCCTAGAGGCATTAGGTATTATAACTGTTGAAATTGCTCACATTCTTTTATCAACTGGTAAATGGTTAATGATCTTCAAATGGCTGAGCATTAATCGACTTCAAAAAAGGAGGTTCTCAAATATATATACTTTCCGATAGATCCCATTGCAATTCCGACAAAAAATAATTGTCGGTTTACGGCTGATAATTTTACGTGATAACTTCATAAAAAAACATTGATGAATCGATCGTGCCTCTCTATCGCTTGTTCTGCGCTCTTGCTTGCACGCTGCTCGGCTCAGGCAGAACGTGACTAATAAGTCATGCTTTTTCGTGCTTGCAGCCGGCGTTCATCGATTTATAAGACGTTATCACGTCAAAAAACAAGCGAGCCTTACAGTAGTCGCATATGACGTGTAACATATAACATCTTACCTGGGTAATAAAGTTTCACGCGCTCATTGGTCAAATCAAATAGCGCGCAATGCGCCAGTTTCCTGTTACACATTTCCGTCCCTTTTCACGAAATCACTCCCATTGGTTGCAGGAAAGCGAGAGGATAATGTAACATCTTGTTACTTATCAAAAACTTAATCAAATTGATGCTTGGTAGTTGGAGCGGAAAAGGAAAACTAACCAAACTGTCATTTATATAAAGTAGAATTTTGCTAGCGATTTAGAAATGTCAGATCTGATGCTTCTTATAGAGCATGGTATTTTTACTGTAATTCTCTTCGCTGAACTTAATATTGTTACCAACGTACCAAATGTATTATGAAGTAGATAAATGTGTCGCTTAACTTCAAACTCGGATAAATCCACTCTACCTTCTTAGGAGATATTTACAAAAAAGTGATAATAATCTTGATTCGATGATTTAAAAGGCAGTTGTTTTTGTTATGGCAACACAGTATTGAAGAAAACAATCCTGCACAACAAATTCCGTATTAAAATCATTCATTCTTGCAAAAATTCAATATTTAGATTGGATTTACCTTCATTTGATAAAGTGGGATGCAATTTATCTATCTTTGAAAAAACTCAGTGTGGATTTATAGAATTTTGATTTAACACATCAGGATTTATCTGGATTTGAAATAACACGATTAGAACTAGGAATGTGGTAGTGGTGGAATCACGGTATAGGTACTATCGACAGTCAAATTTGAGGTAGGTAGCTAACTAAATTAAACTAAAAATAGTACAATCAAAATAAAGAAATCTACTTTTATTTTACAAAAAGAGTACCTAATTAATTAATTTAAACAAAATTTAACACTTCTTCTGAGTCATCTTCTTCGTGCATTGGTCGCCCTATTACATTCTCACTGTTAACACTTTTTTGTAATAACTTAACTGCACCAACGGTGCCCAGTCTTGGCCAAAGTGCGTTTCCAGTAATTTGCGAACATCTACACGTTTTGCTTCATTGAGTGGAATTCCAGTTGGTAGTCTCCCTGGACTAAAATTTTAAAATTTTAAAATAATAATAATCGATAATGGTTACATACCACAACACTAGTAGTGCCAACTCAGGATTCCAAACGGCTCACGCACAAGGTTAGGTATTTCAAACTTACCGAATTTTTGCTCTTTCCTCTTTCTTACGGCGAAGTTTAATATTAGGACGCTTGCGGGCTTTACTTGGCGACACAATTTTAATTGAATTATCCATGGGAACTTTCTAAATAATAAAAAGAAACAATAAAAAGCGGGAGTGTCCGGTGCTAGTGTCGCAGAGTTTTCGTCAACTGACGGCCATGTTGCACAAACGCAACTCGCTGATTGGCTCATAAGGACTTAGCTACATTTGAAAAACTCTGTCTCTATTTGACTTTGATAAAATATTATGATTTCGACGATTTATTTCTCAAGAGGCATGGATTTAGACACAACAGATAAAACTGTTCCTAAGGTTTTTTTTTACCTTTTTTTTATACCAATATCTTAAAAATATTCAAAATTGGATTTATCCGAGTTTGAAGTTAAGCGACACAAATGTAAACGAGAAACGACAGATAACGCGAAAATGAAGATCTCATTCATGGAATAATTTGCTATGTATCTTAAAGCAGAAGCAGTAGAAGTGACGGCTTTCACGGCTTCGTAAGAAAGTGGTGTTGCCTTACTGCTGTCTAAGCGACAGTTTATTTTTTTGTAATTTTAGTGCACATTATTGATCGTGCACTAAATAATATTACAATATAGCCAAATAAGCTAATGAGTAATTTTGTTTTGACTTAGTTTTATAAAATAAATTATACTAAGAATGTGTCCAATAGCACTTTTCTTACAGTCTCTAGTTAAGGGGAAGACACTTTTTTCTTGTGTTTTATGTAGTTATTTAGCACTTCACTTTTGTTAAACTACACTAACTCAAATGGCTTTTTCCGTTTGAGCCTTCTTACAAAGTCCGTGATGTCGAGGAGCTGGATTGCCTCGACGTTCACATGGTGATGAAGCCTCTGTTCGTGAAACAGCTGAATTCCATAGATCCAAATTGGCATCAGGACTTGCTTGTACAATAATAACTTATTGTGTACTGACAGAGCGGAGTTTCGTCCAAGCAGCCAGTATATCTTTTTGAAGCGTATTTCTGGTTCAACTCTTTTCTTCTTGACGTGTGCTTTCCAGCGCAACTTTGCGTCAAGAGTCATTCCTAAATACTTTGCTGTATTTTCGTATGGTATAACCTTTGGTTATTTATGGTTATTATTTATATTTATTATATTTATTAGTATATATTTATTAGTATATATTTATTAGTATATATTTATTAGTATATATTTATTAGTATATATTTATTAGTATATATTTATAAGTATATATTTATTACCTTATGGTTATTTATATATATGTAATGGACAGTACTATTCTTTCTTATTTGTAAAATTTATATGAACTGATTTAGTTTCATTTAGATTAATACGCCATTTCTTTGTCCAGTTATGGATTTTATTGACAGCTACTTGAACCTTTTCTGTGGCTTCTGCGTGAGTGCTTCCAGAAGCCATTATAGCTGTGTCGTCAGCAAATGTTGCGATGGTGTTGGTGTTTAGTTCAGGAATATCACAGGTGTAAAGCAAGTACAGGACCGGGCCCAACACACTTCCCTGCGGTACTCCAGCTTTGATTACTTTTATCTCAGAGTAGGAATCGTCTTGCTTTACTCTAAATACTCTATTTGTTTTATATGATTCAAGTAATACGCGACAGTGCTAAGATAATTTTGAGCACTTTATTATATCATATAATATTAAGACAGGGTAGTCAAGACTGTGCCTGGTCATTTCCGCGTGTCCTATTTTGTATATTTTACATAATAAAACAGAAATTGTCTGTTAAAGTATATTATAATATATCAGATTATTTAGATGACAAAAAAGCTTGGAATGAATCTGCCCCAACTCGACTCGGCATCCGTAACAAAATTGGCAAGGATCATACAAAAAAGTGTTAAGACCAGACGAGTTACTTGCCGGTTTCTTCTTAAACTTAGGTTAGGAGGAACCGGCACCTAGATTCACTAGCAGGTTAGAAGACGATTCAAAGTAGTCCTTCTAATTTTACTTAATAAGAATATTTTGGTTTCGACTTTGTAAATTTTCAGATTTGAGTTTTTTTTTTTTGTCTCTTTTATATTTTTCACGTCCCTACTATAAGCAACATGCTTGAAGTTGATGATTTTATTATTATTATTATTAAAAACAGTACCTACAATGATGAAACGATAAAAATAAATACCTACTTACTTCTTGTGTCACTAGTTATTTCAAGCTAGTGTTGCCCACTAAAGTACAATATTTTTTAATTGATAAAAAAAACAAATAGGTACCTATTTTAAGATGCTTGTTACTCAATTCAAAAATATGTATGAAAATTAGTATATAATTAGATGTTGACCTAAATTGACATTAGCCTTATACCAATGCGATAAATGCAAAAAATACAATGGCAAATATCGCGGGCAAGAGTTTTAATTCTACCCTCATGCATTTAGAAGCGGATTTCTTTTTATGTTCATCGAAAATTATCTCATTTGCAATGAATATTTAAACACCCCGTATTATAAGGGTCTCGCTGACTACAGCTCAAAAGACGCTTTAGAAAGGCACTTTATGATTTATTGTGGCAAGATGTGACAGGACAGAGCCGAACCCACATCAAATTGCTTTGTTTCCTTTACTGAGGACCAGGGTCTGATAAGGTTCATTGCGGAGTAAGAAAGTGCATCTTTGAGGACAGATTAATGAATTCCCTTCTACGTTTTAGTTGATATACTCGAATAATTAGCTGCTGCCTGCGGCTTTGCTCACATTGCACAACAAACAGACAGACAGTGAGAAATTCGAATTATTATGGACTAGCTGTTATCCGTTTATATATATATGGATAGTACCTACTTTCGTAGAAAAAACTTTGTAGAGTATCGGAAAAGTTTTGGTTTTTGGTTTATAATAATTACGTTTTAAAAACTTAGAATACATACCGATTTCATTTAGATAAATTGACATATTTTTTTCAGCTATTTTGATTTAAAAACCAAACTACTGAACCCATTTTGTTTATATTTCTATAAAACTAATCCGATAGTATATCCTTTAATTATAAAAAAAACATTTTTCAAATCGGTTAATAAATATCGGAGTTATGAGGTAACAAAAAAGAATATAGATCTGAATTGAAAGCCTCCTTTTTTGTAATCGGTAAAAAAGTTACTTAGAAGTAGGTATTAAATCAAAAAAAAAACAACCAAAACAAACTTTCCTGTAATCCCGAGGCATTATGAAATTTTAAAATATAAAAACTTTCCTGGGAGTCATCCTGTAAAAATAGGTTGGTTACAAAACTTTATTATAACGTGGGTGGGTATTTTCACTGTTAATAAAACTCATTATTCATTAATTACCCTGACGTTGACGTTAATCTCGTCGAAAAGTCAAATAAAAATTTTGGGGTAAAAAAAATCCGATGTACAAAGTTTTTATCTGTTTTGAGCGGCTTTGGTTTTAGATACCAACGCAGTCGACAAGAAGGGTTTCTAACCCAAACTTGACAAGGGGACACTGAGTTTTGTTGGTCCTTGCGAAAACGTATGTAGATGTTTGCGTAAACGTCTAGCGCGCACTGCGAAATATTTCGCAGCGCATTTTATCGCGCTATTCTGTAGAATATGGAATCAGAGGTAGACGCACACACAAGCGGAAAAAACCGCGTTGAAAATTAATTACTGCAGAATCGACTTGGAATAGCGCGTGCAAGGCTTAATCGGTTCAACGCAAAACAACGAGACGTTCATAATAAATAAAAGTATGTAAATATTATACCACTCATGTAGTACCCATAACACCAGCTCTGCTTACTTTGAGGTTAGATGATTCTATGTGAAATGTATGGCATATTTATTTAGATATTATTTATTATTAACGTTTTTATAGGAAAGAAGAAATAATTTTGGGTTAGTGTCCTTTTACTCGCCAAATATTTTTTGAAGAGAAAACTTCTTTAGCATCGTTGTGATTTGAAAATCGATGAAACGAAAAAGAGACAGTCACATAAATTCACAAGGTTTAACGTGGGAAAAAATAAGATAGGAAGCATTCGATGAAACGAAAATGCCAAAGTTATTAAAGGTTTCATTTCAGTTCATGTGTGAATGCACACATGTTTTTTTCTCTGATTTCATGGTTAAAGGACTCGTTTTTTATTTAAACACTTATAATTATTTTCTTAAAGCAAACTAAAAGATGTATAAACACGACGCCCCTTTAGTTTCTTATCAATTCTTCTTGTCCTTGGGTTAGGAGGACCTAAATTCACCTATTAGTTCTTCTTCTGCTTCTTAAAATGGCTTCCCTCTTGATGACAGTTTTGCCACATGTCAAGTGATTTAGTTGTGATTTTATTTATTTATTAACTAGTTCAAACATGTCAATTACACTAATTAAAAAAAAATGATAAAAACCTTAAATGATAATACAAGTTTAGAAGATGTCAAAGTTAAAAATAATGTCAAGATTATTATAAATAATAATAATAATAATTATTGCCGGACATTTCACACAGCATCATCTGGTCCCAAAGTAAGCAGAGCTTGTGTTATGGGTACCACATGACTGATATACTACTTATATACTTTTTTTTTGTAAATACATACATATTATACATAGAAACACCCAGACCTGAGACAAATACTTGCAGATCATACAAACATTTGTCCCACGGCGGGAATCGAACCCGCAACCTTCTGAGTTTCAGCCGGACTTTGACCCACTGCGCCACAGAGGACGTCATAAATGTCATGGAGGTTCAGTAACATCGTCATTTGTCTTTTCTAAACGTCATCGCAGCATGACCGTCTAGATTTTTCAGGGATTTCTACTCGTTCTTTAAATCACAAAAAAAAATGAACACTTATCTACTTATAATTAAATTGTTTACCCTTGTGCTAAGATCACACAATTTATTTATTGAAATTCCGTTAAGATTACCTAATCTAATAATAACACATGAGATTACACGAAAAAAGCTGACTAAATAAAAGAGCGATGTCACTGCATAAAATGTCATACTTAGAATTAACTCACCTAAAATGTATGTAAGTACTAAAAAAATTACTTTGACTGTGAATGCGCTGAAAGTTGACATGCATTGATCATTTCAAAGCCAATCTAAAACACAGCCCTAGCTATAACCGAACGATATTCTAATGCGGTAAAGTTCCAGGTACCCGCACTAATCTTTATTAGAGCTGTCACACCATATCCCGCACGACTGTAATCCCATTGCGTCAGAAATACTATGAATTATTCATAACATTGGAGACACCTAGCTTAAATCGCACCTACCTATCTCTGACACGAATGAATAAGCAACAAGAAGCAAGATGTCATTTTATAATCGATTAAATTGAGTTGAAAATCGCAGCACACTGAAATTTATCTCTATACTCATTGCCCGAAGGTATTTAAAAAAAAACACATATATCTACGCCTCAACCTCTTATCCTTCTAATATAACGCTATTCTGGTCTGATAACTCGTTACGGACTAATCCGCAATACGCACTAGGCCTTCCGCTTTAAAATAAATGTGAGAATAGGGTAAGACACCCATTTATTGGCACTTTAAGCGGCTATCCCATGAAATCTGTTAATATATCTCATTTAATATTATTTAATATTCATTTAAACAAAGAAATGAAATTTAAACTCTTTTATTATTAGACCAGTCATTGGCAAAAAAAAACATTATTGGCAGTGAACGTAACCTATTATTGGCTTACCTGTATTTTATATTATGTGCATAAAATAGGTAGGTAGGCAGGTTTCCATTACATGGAAATTACATAGGTAGTTTCATGGATTACTTAATTTAGGCATTCAGGTTACAAAAAAAAACAGGAAAAATAATAAAAATTATATATTTTAGGAACAGGAACTTGGGTAACGAACTTTTTTTCTAACTAAGTAGGTACATTGTTTGAGACGACCGTTACTCGCATCAAATCTCGCCGAACTGGTTAATCAATAAAATGAGTTCAACTACTACTTCCAATGTTAACTAATGTTATGATTTCACATCATCTCTCCCAGTGACAATTATCTAATTTTACTGAACATAGCGCCCCTGTTCTTGTTACAAATAAAAAAAAGCGGCCAAGTGCAAGTCGGACTCGCCCATTAAGGGTTCCGTAGCAGCAAGTAACATTGTATATTTGAGTTGATTGAATGAAAGGTATATAGGGGTTTACGATTAATCACGTATTAAAAAAAAACTACTTACTAGATTTCGTTCAAACTAATTTTCGGTGGAAGTTTGCATAGTATTGTACATCATATATTTTTTTGAGTTTTATCATTTTATTATTTTAGTTACAGGGGGGGGGACACACATTTTACCACTTTGGAAGTGTCTCTCGCACAAACTATTCAGTTTAGAAAAAAATGATATTAAAAACCTCAATATCATTTTTGAAGACCTATCCATAGATCCCCACACGTATAGGTTTGATGAAAAAAAATTTTTTGAATTTCAGTTCTAAGTATGGGGAACCCCAAAAATTTATTGTTTTTTTCCTATTTTTGTGTGAAAAATCTTAATGCGGTTCACAGAATACATCTACTTACCAAATTTCAACAGTATAGTTCGTATAGTTTTGGAAAAAAGTGGCTGTGACATACGGACGGACAGACAGACAGACAGACAGACAGACATGACGAATCTATAAGAGTTCCGTGCCATTTGGCTACGGAACCCTAAACAAAGATTGACTGGCCCAGTTGGTAGTAACTCTGCCTTCTGCGCTGAAAGTTGTTCCAGGACATATTCCTATCCAGGACCAACATTATTATTTAGTGTGATAAACAAAGGTGGTTGTTTTATGTCTGGGTGTTATAAAGTATGTTAGCCTAGTGACTCACTTTGCATTTGAAAAATATTATTTGTCGCCATTTTTTTACGCGTAAGAAATAGATTTGGAATCTTGTTATGCAAAATAAGTTTGTAATTTGTAATTTTATATAGATTATTCTGGAATGTTAATAGATAAAAAATAAATACAAAATGTACTTATTTTTGTAACAAGTAAATCCTGTACCAAAAACTATTTCATAAAGTGTTAAGACCATTTTTTAAGTAGGTAGAAGTAAACTATCTAACACAAAAAATACTTGTGTTAGATGGTCTCGCTCTTCCATATCATAAGTAAGGTACAGTTTAGGTACGCGGGCATTTACAAATAACAAAGAAGATATGTACATGCTTAGTGCATTTAACCAGAATTGAGAATTAAGAAAACATAATATAAAATGGTATGATAGGTATTGCATTACGAGCATCGTATAATGATAGGAATACCATCAAGAAATGCAGGATTACATAAAATTGATCATGTCCGCCAGCCAGTTACTAGATGGCGCCGCAGACTTAAGGTTTTCTGCGGCGGATTGAACTGAATGTAGCTGAAAAAAGGGTGTTGATAATAATATAAAGAAATTCATAATTAAAATAATATAAATAATAATGTAGATATACCCTCTATTCGATAATCTCATATTTAGTTAACGTGGTGTTTAAGTATAGTCTGTCCTTGTCCTTCTTATATCAATGAATAAAGATGGCAACCGATTAAAACACATTTTCTAGTGTTTGATTATAGAATAGAGTCTGTAACTTGCATTAGCATAGAAAGCAAATTTTAAAATTGGTATCACGAGTGAAGCCGGGGGCAAAAGCTATTGTACTTCTACTTCTTTTTCGTTAATGGCATGTGTCATATTGATAACAATTTTGCCAGTGTCAAGTGATTGTTTGATTATAAAGGCTTAGTCAAATGTCGATCGTCATTTTTCTATTCTAAACCTCATCGCAGAATGACCATTCTAGGGATTCCTCATCGTTCAAATCACATTGCACCATAATACATTTATAATTCAACTAGCGACCCGCTCCGGCTTTGCACGGGTGCAATGGTGATACTAAATATACTACAGAATGTCTTTATATATAACGTTATCTAAGAGAATAACATAACCTAAGAGATAGACATAAACCATCTCAGACTTTTTTGTAGACCTTTGTTTGTGTACAATACTGTAGTACATTATTTTGATCTATCTCGTAGGGTTCAGCCAGCGTTTGTAATGTAAGCGCAAAAATGTGTTTATTTACGACATAACATTAGAAATCTCTAAAATTATCAGTGTTTCTCTTTTATATTATGCATGTATCATACATATAAACCTTTCTCTTGAATCACTCTATCTATTAAAAAAACGCATCAAAACTCGTTGCGTAGTTTTAAAGATCTAAACATACAACGGGACAGACAGACAGCGGGAGGCGACTTTGTTTTATACTATGTAATGATTGTTTTGAGCTATGAAGTCAATTGAATTAAAACATTAAATAGCATCAGAAATTTTAATTAATTTAGAAGTCCTATGTTACTTTATGAAATGACAAACGAAGAATCCAGCTATCAGTTTTATAGAATCGCCATTCAATTTTCGTTGACATTTCATTTGCGTCATTCAATTCACATAATGTTTCGAGTTTTCGGATAAACGAAATGCTAATTTCATAATTGCTTGAATATTTATGACTTTAATAAACAATGAATAACAAAAAAATCATTGTTTGTTTGTGAAGAATTTAATATGAAAGGTGAATTGGGGTGACTCAATGTGTTTCAACTCAAATCAACGTTGAAAAAGGTAAAAGTACATAAAGAGATTAAATTGGTTATGATGGACCTACGCGTACATTACAACCTCTGTAGCGCAGTCGGCTAAGGTCCGGTTCGATTCCCGCCGCGGGACAAATGTTTGTACGATCTGCAAGTATTTGTCTCGGGTCTAGGTGTTTCTATGTATAATATGTATGTATTTACTAAAAAAAGTATATAATTTGTATTATCAGTCATGACTCAAGCTCTGCTTACTTTGGGGCCAGATGATGCTGTGTGAAATGTCCGGTTTAGTTATTTATTTATTATGATGAATTATTATTCTTCATCTACTACATACACGAGCTGTTCATTATCTGATTTGCATTCCGTGCCTACTATCAATGGCCTGTAAAATATAGCTGTACCAGCTACCTATATCTATATGCACCTAGTTATAAGCATATATTACTATTGGAACGAAGTTCCTTATCGCTTATTAATCGCTGATTAAACGAAGAAGATTTTTCTTAAAGAAGATTTTGAAAGATTTTTTGAAGATTTTTTGAAGATTTTTCTGTCACGAATTTCCGTTACGACCCTTTCTTTAGTGTAGACGGTTATCCATAGGGTGACACGAATGACTAAATTAGATGAACGAATGAATTCCATGAATTGAATGATTTACAATAAAATGTATATTTTCACAACTCTAAATAAAATATTTATTAAATTCATTAGTTGTTTCTGCGTTTCAATTAATTGATCTCAGACGCTAGTAATTCATTTAATTGTTTTTGTTAATCAATAATATAATACGTTTATCAATAATAATATACAGCGATAGGAACTTTGGTCCAATCGAGTGTCCACGACACTCACGCATTTTATTATTAACTAGCTGTACCCGGCATGCGTTGCAATGCCACAAATTTTCTCACCGTTTAATCCTTCCTTGGACTACGACAAACATTTCAACACCAAAATCAGCTAAATCAGTCCAGCCGTTCTCGAGTTTTAGCCAGACTAACGAACAGCAATTGATTTTTATTATATAGATTGTGTGTCTGAATCTAAATTTGACATAATTAGTTCATCTATGGATCATTTTAAACTGCCCTTAATACCTCAAGTTTATATGAATAACAAATAAATATTAGAGGGCATTGCACAAAACACTATATAACCCCAAACTAAGCATAGCTTGTAATTAGGTGACCAGATGACTGAATGAGTACTTATATTTTTTGAAATACATACTTATGATATTTTATAACACCCAGACACAGGACAAAACACCTATGTTCATGTCACAAATGTTTATCCTACAGCGCAGAAGGCAGAGCTACTACCAATATATAAGTAAGTTATAACACAAGCTCTTTGGGGGCAGATACTGTGTGAAATATTAGTTTTCTTGAGGGTAACATTTTTTTTATTATTATTACTGACAGCTTATTATTATTTATACAGATATGTGCCCTACTAATATTGTTTAGTATTAATCACATTTATTTACAGAAATGTACTGAATAATATACAATAATATAAAATATATGTGAAACAGTTGAGCTAGCTATAGATCCTTTTAAACGTTCCTTAGATAGCTCAACTGATCCAATGTTCAATTGAGTAATAGTATCTCGGACCTACAGTTACTATACCTATACCACCTCACGATGCATTTCCTTGCAATTGTACCAATTTAAGTTATTCCAAGCGAAGTTTCCAAACTTCCCCACTTCGCCTTACACTGAAAGTTTCGCCTAATGACTCCATTCGCCTCCGTGACATACCGACACAGTTTTGAATAGAGGCTAATATATTTTACATGGGAAACCTCGCTGTAGGTAGTTGAAGCTATTAGAACTTCTATTTGAAGTCGAGACTAGTCTGTATCTTATAACCACAGAACTAGCTACCGTGGTGCTTAAATATGCCTTGTCCTTGTCATTCGAATGTGAAAGAATAGAGATAGGAATAGATTAAATCTATTAATTTACTATTGTGTGTTTATAAGGTAGACCCAAGGTGTTTAAGGCATAAAAATGCTCAAGTCGTCATCTCTCGGATCCATACGAAATAATCCATACGGATTATTTTTGCTCGAATCACAAAGTAACACAAAGCTTTTATTCCAATTATTCATACCAGAGTCGATAACTTTAGCTCTATTTAAATAAAAACACAATAAACCGGAAATAACTAGAAAAAATATATAAAATAAAGGTGCAATGTTTGCTTCGCAAGACGACTAAAAATAATCTGCATTATTCTTATTCTACTACAATAACTGCATTTGTGTAACAAATTTATTTTACTTTTTTTATAAATAGCTAAGTTGGAACTACTCGAAAATGCTTGAGCAATCTGTGACTACGCCATGTTAAACTTACTACTTAACTAGTTCTACTTCAGTTTCAAGTTACTTATGATCGTCAGTCACCCATCGCTTACGTTGTTACAGATTCATCGCCTGATTATAATACCTTAAATTTTGCTTTAATATAAACTTGAACTCAATCTTTGAATAAGTAAAGAGTTTATATATATAGAATGAAATAAATATAAAAATTGTCATTGGTGATATTTCTAAATCACTATTTTCCCGTATAAACAATAAATAAATAAATATTGATGGACAATGCACACAACACCATCTAGCCCATCTAGTATTATGGTGAACAGATGACTGATAGACTACTTATATATTTCGACATTCGCACCTTGACATTTATTTTGTTGTCAATTCACCATCTTCCACCTAGTTTCAAACTAAGCATAGCTTGTACTATGGAACCAGATGACTTATACAACTTATAGACTCGTAAATATAGACTGATGATTATTATTATATCACCCAGACACATAACAGAAAAAAGTGTGCGTCTCGGGACGCCCGACAGTAGTGATAACTTAAACTAATCTAACTAGCGCTGTGGGTTAGAGTGAGATAGGAGCAGCTTGCCTACCGCTGCCGTATGCCTGAGAGAAAGGGAAGCCAGACAGACTGGCACCGTAACATGTTACGTAACTATAAGCAGTTTACCCTCCCATGAGAAGTTATCATTTCAAAATTTGTTTATTACACAAATATTTGTCATTGATGGGAATCGACCCTACAACCTGCCGCGCAGAAGGTAGAGTACTTACTAACTAAGAGCCCATCAATATAAAGCATTTATGGTTGTTACCTACCTACGTCCCGTTAAATGCGTGTAACTTAAAGTTTCTTTGCTCGACACATAGCTAAACGATTCAATAAAAAAGCTCCATCAAACTCAACTGCTGGCCGATCCCCGATAACTATTAAAGGTCAAACTACATATAAAAAATACGTGCTATGGAATTACAAAGCAACGAGTTAGATTCTGACTGCAACAACATAGCGACTGTCTTGAACGTTATTTTACGATACGTCCAGATATGTTCTATTTGCAAATTATCCCGCATTCATAAAACGTCTTTTTTTTAAACGTCACGCGTTCTTAAACGTGACACCTTTCACGGCCTTCTGTTTACACAAAGGTTTTGCAAACAGGACATTAACGGTGTCAAGTTGTCAAAGCAAATGACAGCCCCTCAAGCAGCCTCTTCCCGGCTCGTACAAGAGTGAAACAGTAAATAAGCAGATGCTTCGTCTGTCATTTCATAATGTAACATATCTCTACTAATTTTATATTTCTTATATTAATTTATATTTTCTTATCTTATTTTATATATTTTATATTTCTATTAAATGTTTTGTAATGGATTTCCGCAAAGTCACGCCTGAATCAATTATCTATCGGAGGTGCATGCATCTGCATCGTGTCTAAATCATTATGACTAGATTCGCGAAATAGTACTAAATATTTGTCCATCTGTTTAATACTTTATGAGTTCTTTTTAAACCCAGATTCAGAACAAACATTTTTATAAACATGTATTTTCATGGCAAACAGAGACAGAGTAGAACAGCGATACGATGCGCGAGCATACAAGAAAGAGAACAGCATAGGATAACATCGTTTTCATTGTAGTGGTTCATAACGAAACGCTGAAACATGCGATGAACAGTAGACAATCCTATCTTAGGATAAATGTGAGTTTGAATAGCATTCATTGAATAGAAATATTACTCATTGATTATGGATATTTCTGCTAAGGAGCGATAAAGAGAGCCCATGTTATTGCATCATTCATTACATAGTATAAAACAAAGTCGCCTCCCGCTATCTGTCTGTCCTGATGTATGCTTAGATCTTTAAAACTATGCAACGAATTTTAATGCGGATTTTAACGCCAGCTGCACGCACTAAAAAGTGTCACGTTCCACCCGAGCCGAGCGTGCAAGAAGCGATAGAGAGGCACGATCGGATGTTTTCTTATGACGTTATCACGTAAAATTATCGTGCGTAAACCAACTTTACAGACAACCATTTTTATTTACATTTGTCGAGTACTGACTCCCAAACGGCGAAAGAAAGCATCGTGAGGAAAAAGGCATTTTATAAAACCTTAAAAGTTCGAGGACTTGTGTTATGTGCCAAGTGAAAGGAGCCTCTGATGCGAACTTTAACCCATTCACCACAATGGTTCGAAATAACTAGTGACACTATAAGAAGTATTATTTTATCTTTTGCGATCAGAACTCATATTTTGTATAAGATAGATAAGACCTCTGTGGCGCAATGGGCCAAGGTCCGACTGAGACGCTGAAGGTTGCGGGTAAGATTCCCGCTGCCGGACAAATTTTTAATCTGCAAGTATTTGTCTCGGGTTTGGGTGTTTCTATGTATAATAATGTATGTATATACAAAAAATACATATACAGTCATGTGGTACCTATACCACAAGATCTGCTTACTTTCCGGCCAGATGATGCAGTGTGAGATGTCCGGTATTATTATTATTATTTAGGTTCGATTAGTCCTTGCGTGGCGGTAACTCTTTATGCTTCCAGTCAGCTCTCGGCCACAGTTCTTGCAACACAACCGAAATGTACTTAACAAATTAAAAGGTAACACGAGATAAATATCCGCTAACTACTATGCCAAGACATAACTTTGACAAATTGACCCACGTGATGGATCCAAGCATTTACAACAAACTACCAGAGCATGTATTGGGCACTCCTAGTCTCCCCAGTTTTAAACCCGAACTTAAAACGTGGCTCCTCGGGCAGGTGTTCTATGAGGTGAATAAATAATAAACTAATATAATATCTACAAATAGGTATATATATTTTTATTAAATAATTTATTAACAAAATTGTACAGAATACAATCATTAATATAAAAAAAAAATTGATAAGATATGTGACTAATGCATTAATGTCGTGTACTCGAAATTTTTTATTGTTAAAAATTCATGACTTTTATTTGATTGCTATCAATTTATTTGACGTAGAATTGTAATATTATGAAATAAATGATTATCTGTTTATCCTTAAAGCCACGCTTAATAATTATGTAATCATAAGATAGAAAGTTTCATGACTTTCAGTCATAGTTAAAGCAAGGATGTTTCCCTAACGAAGGTTATGCAAATTCCGTGTAATTTCTCATTAAATGCGGCGCAAAACATGAGCTGAGTTTTAACATCCAAACACGGTTTTATAACAACTTTGTTAACAGATACAATAGTCAGTATCTTTGAGCATTAGTTTCTGAGGCTATCGAGTCACATGAAATACCGAGGATATGACTTACCGCCTAATATTTTCCAAATTAAGAAAAATATGTGTAAAATCATATATAATGATCATACATATTCATATCATACATAATAATCATACAGAAATGTATTCGTGGCCTGCTTCTTCCTCTTTTTTTGCGTCATCTTCCCCTTCTATGATAGTGTTTATAATAGTGTTTAAGATAGTGTTTATAATAGTGTTTAAGATAGTGTTTAAGATAGTCTTTAAGATAGTGTATATGTTAGTGTTTGTGATAGTGTTTGTGAAAGTGTTTATGATTGTATTTATGATAGTGTTTATGATAGTGTTTATGATAGTGTTTATGATTGTGTTTATGATAGTGTTTATGATAGTGTTTATGATTGTGTTTATGATAGTGTTTATGATTGTGTTTATGATAGTGTTTATGATGGTGTTTATGATAGTGTTTATGATAATGTTTATGATAGAAATACGTAGGCCGCTGCCTAGGGTAGCTTTTAAAAAACTGAGTTTAAATTTAATCTAATTTAATTCATAAAACAAAATTACAATATAATTATTTTAAACATGAATCCCGTTCGAAGTATGAAACAAGAATGCAATCGTAAGTCTAGGTAGTTCCCATGAAAAGTGCAGCGTCGGTTGTCAGGCGGCCCACGTTCCGCTGACCATGCGCCTCGTGCCATGTCGATGTCTTGTACCGGTCGAGCCAACGCAGCGCTCTACATATATTAGCATTGCGTAACACCTCCCACCGAAGAACAGCGAGTATTGAAGCTTGTCGTAAATTGAGCTGGGGGTAGCTTGGGATCAACCCTTCTTATAGTTGGAAGAGCGTAGACTCCCTGTAGTTCTGCTTGGCTTTCGTCAGAAACTTGGTGTGAATTCTTCATCGGTGTCGGTCCGTACTTTCTGTATAACATCACGCTAGTAAGTGCACATGCACCGGCTATAACCACGTACATAGGGATTGTAGTGTGGTATAGAGTGTAGTCGACGTTTTTGTCGAGATGTAACGGCGATTGCAATGAAATTTTCTTATTAGTGGCTTGAAGGTGGTCCAGGTTGATAGAATGCAATTTGAATGCTGGATCTGAAGATGAAGTGACGAAGTCGCTGCTAGGTAGATCCATGATTTTCAATGCTTGTCCCTTTAAACGATCGTTAGTATTTGAGATAGTAAAATCTGGGGTTTCTAAGTAACATCTTTGTGGAATTATGGCGAGATAGCTGCCTTGGAGCGTCTTGTAGAGATCTTGACCACAGGAGAGATGTATCTTCGTGGAGACAGGGAAGCTGATGCTATAGTGTCTCTCGTCGAGTTTTTCATACGCCGGTTTTGTTAAGGTGATGCTGATGGGGCTACACATCTCGTTCCGCTGCTGTGTTGAGATGAGATGCGGGATACAGTCATCTGATGATCGGCTCTGCTCGTGTCTTTTCTCCTCGCATATATACCATTTGCTGGTCTTCGGGCATTCAGCCTCTATGTACTTGAAATCTTTCTCATGGATAGCTAGGTATGGGAAAGGAGGAGCAAGGATCTCGTTATTTTTGTTAGGGATGATAGATAATCTATACATATCATAAATGGATGGGAGTACGATTGGGAACTTATAAACTATAACTATATCATTTCCTACGTAGTAAAAACCTAATCTAATTATATCGAAATACTCTCTAATATCTAAATCTACTACTTGCTCACTGCCATATAGAATGTTCAATTTACGAATTATGTCGCGAATTGTATTCAAATTTATGACCGAATGATGCGTGGTGGAAGCTCTGATAAAAGCAAGAATATTCTGTAACTTAATTAGTTCTTGAGAGATAGACTCTACATTATCCGTTAAAATCATAAGAATTTGGGCTAGGTGTGCGTACTTGACTAAATCATGATCCCTAGAAGCTTCAGATTGCCTAATTTTATTTATTAAAACTTCAATTTTATTCTGATTGTCTACAATACTATTTAAAATCTTTGAATATTGTAGTGTCCAATTTTTAGATAAACTTACGTGATTATTCAATTCAGTTACCAACTTATTCTCATTATTTTGTAATGATTTAAAAGCCTGATTATAATGTAATGCGTCGGTGTAGTCGAGGTTACCAGTTATACTTTTAACTACCGATCCGAGACCATCTACGAGCCCTCTTTTTACACGGTTTATCTCAAATGACTCTAACTGTTCGAATACACTTGTGACCTTATTTTTCAAATAATCTATATGGGGTTCAAATAGCGAATTCGTTTTATTATTAAGATGTGGGCTAAATTCGTCTATTTGACTATCTACTGAAACTATTTTATTACGTAACTCTTGGAGGTTGACATTTTGTAGAAAGGAATGGTAATGAGAAATTATTTTAGCTGAGCCTAATTTGAACGGTAAAATACCAGGACCGTCATCAAGGCTTTCAAGTTTTATCTCCTGCATTAGAGCTGGTGCCAGGAGCAGGTGAATTGTCAGAAGGGTCCTGTAACAATTGTGCGCTTTTAGGGAGACGCTTTAATCTGGATTTGGCAATAGGGCCTCGCTTTTTCTTAGTATATATATGAATAGGGAGGTCCGCCATTACGACATCATGAGTGTAACGAGGGGCTAATTTTTGTCTGGAAGCAAACGGATTTTTCACGAAAATCTGTTGCTCGGGAGAATATTCAGCCTCTGGTTCTCGTTCCTTATTTCGGTTGTCTGTCAGGTCTTTACGGGTCGCGCTACACATCTCATGAATAACTTTATATGCTTTAGTCATCCTATCTCTATGATTAGTCATATACTGTTGTAATAAATGAGCTGAGAGATCTACGTCGAAAGTGTCGCGAGGATCATAATGTCCTGTAACTACTTCTATCGGTTTGCACTTTGTAAAACTATGGATACTACTGTTGTAAGCTAGAAGAGCGTAAGGCATTAGATTGATAACAGATTCGGATTTCTGACTCAATTTTAAAATACGAAGGTGTTCTAATATCGTCGAATGGAATCTCTCAACTATACCATTCTCGTTAGGAGTGTGGGGAGCGATTCTGTGATGCTGGATCTTATGCATCTTTACGAATTCTGTCACAAGCTGATTGGTGAATTCGGTTCCGTTATCTGTTACTATAGTGTACGGTATTCCGTGATGAGTGCATAAGTTTAATAAAGCCTGTACTACACTAACAGCAGTACCATCTCTCAAATAATATGCTTGTGCATACTTTGAGAATGCGTCTACGATAGTTAGGAATTTCTCGCTCTGAATAGTCGAAAGGTCTAAATGAACTAGTTCAAAAGGTTTACTAGCAGGTGGTACTACTTTAAACTGCTGCTTTATCGGGCTGCGATCATATTTCGCTTGGCCACAAATAGTGCATTCATTTATAAACTTAGTTATTTGCTCTCTCATTTTAGGCCAGTAATATCTATTAGATAAGGCTAGGTAACATTCGTTAATGCCACGATGATTGGTCTTACCATCATGATATTTATTAATAATTTCTTGCTGTCTTAAGTATTCTCTAACGTTCTCTAATTCTGTTTTAGTTAGTGTAAGATTCATAGCCGAATTTTTAAAGGTTTTTTGTATAATAGGTACGATGGTGTATAGAGCCAAATAAGGATTAATCAATAGTCCGGTTTTTATTTTAGGATGGACATACTCCTTGATCGCGTTTATAACGTCGTCCTCAATATTAGATTCTGATATTTGAACTGAGATACGCGTGTGCGTTTCAAATGGTTTGGTGACTACTGGTCTTCCTTTAATATCACCTACGACATTAAAAATTAGTTGTTTAGTGAATCGGTTCAATGGGTCATCTGAAATCGGAACTTCTAAAATAGGGTTTTCGTTATTCGTATGAACAGTGGCGGTTCTTGAACCAGCCGCAGATTCTGTAGCAGTTACGGTTCTAGATTCATCTAATGCAGGGTCAGTTTCTGATGGATTCACTACGATTGACATAAGTTCTTCGTTATTAATTTCAATACGCGATAGTGCATCGGCGTTAGTGTTGCACTTGCCCTGTAAGTAATCGACACAATAATCATACTCACTTAATTTCAAGCGCCATCTTGTAAGCCGTGAAATAGGATCTTTTAAGTTCATTACCCATTGTAGGGGCCTATGGTCGGTAAGTATTAGGAACTTTCGGCCATAAAGGTACGGTCTAAAGTATTTAGTAGCCCATACAATAGCTAGGAGTTCTTTCTCAATGGTGCTATAATTAAGTTCGCTAGAATTAAGAGTTCGCGAAGCGTATGCGATCGGTTTATTTGAACTCTTGGTGCCTTGAGATAGAATGGCACCGATAGCTACATTGGATGCATCGGTTGTCAAGATAAAATCTCTTGTAAAATCTGGGTATTGTAAGATGGGATCATTTGTCAAGAGAGTCTTACAATGTTCGAAACAACTAGTGTAGTTTTGATCTAACTTGATTTTAGAACCCTTTTTCAAACATTGAGTTAAAGGTTTAGTTAGTCGGGCAAAATCTGGAATAAATTTCCTGTAATAGCCTAGTAATCCGAGAAAACGTTTGATTTCAGTGGGAGTCTTTGGAATTGGGTAGGTTTCTATGGCCTTAATTTTATTGGGGTTAGGTTTTACACCCTCTTTAGAGATGACATGGCCTAAAAACTCGGTTTCTAGCTTCAAGAACTCTGATTTATCCATTTGGATCTTGAAATTAGATTCTCTCAGTCTATTAAATACCTTGTCTAAGTTAATAATGTGCTCCTGAAGGGAGGTACTGAAAACGATAATGTCATCTAGATAAACTAAACAGATCTCATTCTGTAGACCCCTTAAGACGTTATCCATGACACGTTGGAATGTGGAAGGTGAATTTTTAAGGCCCATCGGCATTCTTAAAAACTCATAATGCCCGTTTTCTACATTAAATCCTGTCTTATGGATGTCGGAGGGATCCATTTCTACTTGGTAAAATCCACTGGCCAAGTCAAGGGTCGTAAAGTATTGGCATTTACCTAGTTTGTCTAATACATCTGTTATATTGGGAATGGGATATTTATCATCAATCGTTTTCTCGTTAACTTTCCTAAAGTCCACGACAAGACGCCATTTAACTTTACCGGAAGCGTCTGGCTTTTTGGGTACAATCCAAATCGGAGAGCTCCATGCGGATTCTGATGGTCTTATAATACTTTGATCAAGCATCTTATTTATTTGATCTCTGACTTCTTGCCTGTGAACGTAAGGATAGCGATAGGTTTTAGTATGTACTGGAATTTCATCAGTGGTCCTAATCTTATGTTTGATCTTGTTGGTGAATGTAAGTGGTTCGCCCTCAAGATAAAACACGTCCGCGTAGTTCGCACATAAGCGCCGCAAATTAGCGAGTTCTTCCGGGTTAAGATGATCGGTCCGAAGTCGAGATAAAACATTTTTCTCGCGGTCTGATAAAATTTCAGTACTGTCACATTCAATATTAAATATTTCAGCTTCAACAGGACGATCCATAGAAAATATTATATCATTGGAAGTCGGGTTAGAAATTTCTACCCAGCCTCGGTTGTTCTGGACCGTCGTTAAACAATCTGAAATAAGGCAGTTACAAATCGTCTGATTATCAATCAGAACCTCGCCGTCTTGTGTGTTAACCGGCAACCTAACTATTTTCGTAGAGTTAGCTGGAATAATTTCTTCGTACAAGTTTACGTTCCTAGAATCGTACATCCGAATAGGTATCTGCGTATTACGAGTTTTAAGCAGTCTATTTTTTAAATCAATGGTAGAGTCCCATACGTCAAGTAAATCGAAGCCTAAAAGTCCGTCAAAATAGTTGTGAAACTTATAAACGTATAAATTTATATCATTAGGATCGTTCAGTTCTTGAAAACACGGCAACGTAATAGAATAGTCGTTCTTACTAGTCGCGTGCACGTTCGTCACCTCAAATGGATCGTATTTCAAAGGTATATGACGGAAGTATTTTTCTACAGCATCGGGACTAATAAAAGACTGGTTGGCTCCTGTATCGATAAAAAATTTTAAAGGGGGGTTCGCGATCTGAATATAACCTAATTGCCTTTGAATATGGAAATTAACTTCTATTTTGGCTTTTCTGAATTCGACTCTTTCCGAAAATTTTCAGCTTTTTGTTCGGAGGCCTGAGCTATTTCCTCTACTGCCAGTGGTTCATAGCTGGACATAGGGGCGGTTGCGTATTGATCATAAACGCAATACTCAGGGTACTGCTCGTACGCGTAATAATCTTCGTAACACTCGGGGTAACTTTCGTAATCGTAGCTGTAGTCATAATTATCATAGCCGTCTAACTCATTAAAATTAATTTCGCGTGTCTTAAAATAGTTACTCGGGGGCGGATTCCCGTGTGTTCGCCAGTCATGTACTGTCGGTGGTAAACGTCTTTCCGCAAAATGACTAACGCCACTCATAGGGGTAGGACGCGGGGCATAGCCAAAATTATTCGGTTGCTGTGGCTGAGGTCTGTATGGCATTCTAAAAACGTTACTCTGTGGGTTATAATTATGTGGAGGGGCACGGAACATCTGCTGGGTGCGCGTGGGACCACGTGGTGGTTGTGCCTGAGGCGCGGGGTTAGGCTTCCAGCCCTGATTTGGTTGAACCTGCATGGGGTTCGGCCTTGATGGACCAGGCATACTAAAAATGGGTTGTCTCATTTGTCCAGGTCCGTTAGTCAGTCTAGGCACAAAGTTATTAAGAGGGAGATTAAACCTCGGTGCGCTCGAGAACGGCTGCTGCCAATCCTTTCTACTAGATGTACCACTATTACGCTCTTGCATATAGAGCGTATTAAGCTCTTCCTGCACGAACTCTAGAGCTTTTTCCATCGACTCAGGACGCATACAGCGTATCCTGGATCCTAAAGGGTCCTTCAGACCTCTTAAATAAGCCTGCAAGGTTAACTTTTGGTAAAGACTACGTTTCGCTTAAATAGTGGTAGCTACTGTCTCGTGTAGCGAAACATAAGTCATTATGGTGCTGAATAAGTTTTGCCATCGTTCATAGAATTCTTGTGGGGTCCCCGACCCTTGGGTCTCTAAAGATAGATCGCTGTATAAAGCGGTTTCGTCACGATGGTCTGCGAAATTATTTATTAATGCACTCCTAATACCCTGCCAGGTTTCTGGTATCCCACTTGAATTAATTAATCTAGCTGCGGAACCCGATATTTTATTTAAAATACCATTAATCAGAGCTAGATTAGTAAGTTCTCTACCTGCTGCGGTCGAGAAATAGACCAACACAATTTGGTCACACAGATTAATGAATCTTGTTAAAATGTGCGGATTCCCATCGAATTCTGGTACGAGTTTCAGAGACTTACTAATCTGATCAATAATATCGTTTTGCGATTGCGGTTGCGCCATTTCTTCCTCTAAATCTCTATGCTCGTCTATTGCACTAAGCCTATTGCTATTATTTAGATTACCTAACCTAGTATTCCGCGATTCTCTTGGATGAAAAATCTTGGAGTTAACTATTAACGCACAGTGAAATATACGTAATAAAAGATACACATAAAATATATAAAAAGGACTACAGTAAGGAATAAGCAAGGACTTTGAAAGATTCAAGGACTTACAGCATTTCTCGTCGTCTGGAACACAGCAGAATCGATGTCTAGATTCACCCTTAACAACGGCACTAGTAGGTTCTTTTTTACTCGCGAGATAAATCTCGTAAAGATAAGATAAGTAATCCGGGAGGCTGCGCCAAATACGTAGGCCGCTGCCTAGGGTAGCTTTTAAAAAACTGAGTTTAAATTTAATCTAATTTAATTCATAAAACAAAATTACAATATAATTATTTTAAACATGAATCCCGTTCGAAGTATGAAACAAGAATGCAATCGTAAGTCTAGGTAGTTCCCATGAAAAGTGCAGCGTCGGTTGTCAGGCGGCCCACATTCCGCTGACCATGCGCCTCGTGCCATGTCGATGTCTTGTACCGGTCGAGCCAACGCAGCGCTCTACATATATTAGCATTGCGTAACAATAGTGTTAATGGTAGCGTTTATGATAGTGAATATGAAACTGTTTTGCCAATTAATGTGATATGTAAAAGTAAGTAGGTAATCATTCAGTCCTGAGACTATTATTAAACTGGTCTCTCAGCTTGAATGGTAGTAGCTCTGCCTTCTGCGCTGTAGGTTGAGGGTACGATTCAATCCTAGGCTAAACATATGTGTGATGAACATTTTTGTTATGTTTTGTTTGTTCTGTGTCTGAGTGTTATAAAGTATCAAAAGTATGTAAGTTCTATCAGCCATCTGGTTACCATAATACATGTTATGCTTAGTTTGGGGCCAGATGGTGTTGTTTCCATTGTCTATCAATATTTATTTATTAAATATTATTATTATTTATCTGCTATAAGCTGGCCAGGCGTACTCCACACTTTAAGTACGAAGTTGCAAGTACATTAGATCACCCATCCTGTAGGGTAAATTCTTAGAGAAGTGCTGCGCAAGATGTTACGCGAGTTACGCGATAGAAAAGGACGCTAAATGTAGGTAAATATATTGTTAGGCACTAAGCGCTTGTGCAAGCTGAATTGTACTTTGTATCTCGTAGCAAGAGTCGCTATTTGTATAAATGTTTTCACGGAGTTTGCTATCTACTTGTACTTATAAGTATTTTGTGCCAAATTTACCGTTCGCAATTTTTTTTACTTCCGTGATATCTTCCACAAAAGCCACTCAAAAATTAAGTCTGTGCGATAAGATAAGAGTGTTGGGGTGAGATGTATGTCAATCTATACATATAAAAGACGATGTGTGTATGTATGTATGATCTTTATAGAATCAGAAACGGCTAGACCGATTTCGTTGAAATTTTTAGGAAATCTTAAGATTGGCCTAGCGGGTAATCCTGTGAAGTTTGGTAGCGATCGGATCAACAGAACTTTTTTTTTGCATCAATCAAATTTGGTATGAATATAGATTGTATCTTAGGAACGGACATAGGCTACTTTTTATGTATGTACTATGCGTGCAAATGCGTGGGCAGAAGCTAGTGACTTATAAAACAATGCATTGATTCACGGCTCTACTCATATTTCAAAGACTAGCATTTAGAATATAACGGGTGCTAAGATGCGGTAAGTAGGTACGTTGCTTTGTGTCGAAGTTTTAACCACGAAGCGAGCTTGATACTTTTTGGGGAGTTCTCTTTAAAGCTTACCTTGTAAATATTTGGCAATCTTTGTTACACGTGAGAATAGCGTTATAGAAGGCCCTTTCGAACGTTCCATCCTATCTAAACACGTCTTATGGCTGTTCAATCAAATCGGTTTAAATAGAATATTCACATAAGAACAAATAAATACAGTTCACTTATAATGAGAATTAAATTACTTATGTAGCTGGTACATAACTAATGTACCTATGTAGGTATTTTGTTAAGTTAGTGGCGAAGCATGCAGAACATAAAAACTACAACTTAATAACTAGGTAAGTAGAAAGGATTTTGTATGAAAAAAAAACATAATTTCAAAAGAAATATATCGACACACTCAAACTATAACATAATTAATAGGGTAGTCGAAATCTAAAGCACACTGTTTCATCATTTGTCATTTAAATAAACTCGAAATATGGGGCACGCCAAATTTATATAATTATAGCTTGTTTTATATTTTCTTTTCATAAAATCAAATGTTGATTTCATGTTAGAAAAGAAAATATAAACTCGACCTGCGATTTCTGCGACCATTAATTATTTATTGTTTATACAAATACGTATGGAAGATTGGACGATTGGAAAAACTCAATTTTTCCTTGTACACCATTTTTAAGTCTGAATAATATATATGTTATATATTTTATTATTCATTCATATTGAGAACTGAATATTTGATAAGCATAGGGCTCTTTACGTATACGTTCGTGAAGCAAAAACTTTGTACCCCTTTTTACGAAAATTGCGCGGCCGGAGGAGTATGTAATTGCGCACACTTATAGTTTATATAGAGAAAGACTGCAGAATACTTATATATTTTTTAAATTATGCTTAAAAAATACAATAATCATTAATTCATTATGGTCGAATTTCGACCAGTGGTCGACCGCTAGTAAAAATAAACAATAATAATAATAATTCCGAACAGTTCACACAGCATCATCTGGTACCAAAGTAAGCAGAGCTTGTGTTATGGGTACCACATGACTGATATGATGTACTACTTGTATACTTTTTGTTGTTAATACATACATATTATACATAGAAACACCCAGATACGAGACAAATACTTGCAGATCATACAAACATTTGTCCCGCGGCGGGAATCAAACCCGCAACTTTTTGCGTCTCAGCCGGACAAAAGCCCACTGCGCCACAGAGGTCGTCGATCTTGCTAGACAATTCACACGATACCATAATATAATCCTAAACTAACCATCGCTTGTGTAATAAAAATCAGATTACTGATAGAACACTTACACCTAGATACAGACCAGTTTAATTATTAGTAGAGCTACCATATCGAAGTATTGTGAGGTTACAAATAACAAATTTATCCAATAAAATTAACTAAAAAAATTGTATGAATCTTTTTTATAATATAAATATTGGAGGACAATGCACACGACACAATCTAGCTCCAAACTAAGCATAGTATTACTGTATATTTAAAATATTTAGGTACTTAAGATACTTGATAACAAACACCTATGATCATCACACAAAAGTTTTTCCTGGAAGGAATCGAACCTGCAACCTATAGCGCAGAAGGTAGAGCTACTACTAACCTAGCTGACAGGCCAGTCAGAATGTCAGAATATTTGGCCTCCATACTAAAAAAAAACACTTTTTTTAAACGAGGTACGAGTATTTTTGGTCGCATCTGACACATGCCGCTAGCCTGCTGTCAGCTGAAGCCAGAGTAAACATGTTTTTGCCGGGAAAATATCATTAATCTATTTCACAAAGCAGTGACAGTGCGGTTTGATTAAAACATTTATTCAGTTTTTGAATAAATACCTAGGTAGCTAATTGCTGTTTTGTAGAAAGACTAGCTTGCGACTTCGTCCGCTTGAATATCAGTTATCTTGGTTATATTATCTTGGTTATCTTGGTTATAATAAATATTATTACTATATCCTTCCTTGAGGTTTAAGCTTACTCTAAAACCTCTGTGGCGTAGTGGGCCAAGGTCTGGCTGAGACGCAGAAAGTTGCGGGTTCGATTCCCGCGATGGGACAGATGTTTGTATGATCTGCAAGTATCTGTCTCGGGTCTGGGTGTTTCTATGAATAATATGTCTGTATTTACAAAAAACTTTGGGGCCAGATGATGCTGTGTGAAATGTCCGGGATTATTTATTTATTTATTTATCTATACTATATTTCGGCAAAGTCGATTCAGTAGTTTAGCCGTGACGTCGTTACAAATAGATAGACAGGCAGAGTTACTTCACCCCGAACTTCACACTTGAACCCGAACATACATATTTTGTTTGAGTTATTTTAAAATGGTGATATCTCCTAAGATGTTGACTTAAATCAAGTGATTTCAAGGACAATTTTGATCACAATTAAATACTTGTGATTAATAACATATTTATTTATATAAGGATTAATATTATCTTGATAAAACTCCTTCGCAATTAATGCATTAATTTCAAACAAATTTGATTACCATAGAAAAGGTTATAGTGAGTCAATCTTAAACATGCTTTCGCGTACTTTTTTTAGAACTTTTAAGGAGGAACAATTCTATCATACATTATTTTTGAGTTTACGCAGCGCACGCAACGGAAGCTCTCAAAAAGGAATATTTTTTCCCGTTTTTGCAACATTTTCCATTGATGCTTCGCTCCTATTAGTCGGAGCGTGATGTAATAAAGCCTTAAGCCTTCCTCGATAAATGAACTATCCAACACAAAACTAATTTTTAAATTCAAACCAGTAGTTCCTGAGATTAGAGCGTTCAACCAAACAAACAAATAAACTTTTCAGCTTTATAATATTAGTATAGATTTAAATCCATTTGGAACTTTGAAAAAAGCCCATAAACGGTGTTTTTAGATAAGTACTTAAAATATAAGAAATACTTTATTTTACGTACCAAATCGACAATAAAATTAAGCGATAGAATACGTTTTTCGCCATCAAAGAGACGGATCAAGTCGGATCGAAACCCAATCATCTCGTTTTTCATAAGAAGGTACCTACGATTCACGATTTAACGTTTCAATATTTTAGTGCCAATTTTCCTTATTATATTCCATGATTCAATAATATCGATGAAGCATGGTTGAAGCTCTCAATTTTTTATAATTTCCTGTTACACCTTTTGATATGTCGTTTGTAAAGTGTCATAACATTTAATGTAGAAAATAAAGCAGAACTCTTCTCATTTTTGACAATCAATATTTTAATTACTAATTGTTTTCTCGGGTTTTTTTTTATTCATTTGGTAACCCTGGGATATTAGAGCCAATAAAGCTTAAAATAAAGGTGTATTATGATGTTGCTTTACTATTCGTTTTTATTATTATTATTATTATTAATAAATTAATATTAAAATATTATATTAAATATTTAATGTAATACATATTTAATAATAAATTATATTATTATTATTATTAAATATTTAATATAATAAATATTTAATAATAAATTATATTATTATTATTATTAAATATTTAATATATTTTAAAAATTAATATAAATTATTAAATTTTAAATAATTTCTTTTTTTTTTCTTTTATAATATTGACTTTAAATACTAAATCATGATTAAACAATTCATATTAAGTTCTAAAACCTATATATTAAAATAATTATTATATATTATTTTTCTATTAAATTAATAAATTAATATTAAAAAAATGCCTTGACGTTCTCCCCTGCAAATCTTGACGTTTAGAATATCGACTGACTATGATGAGACGATCATTTAAAAAAAAAACCACTTGACATTTGTAAATTATCATCGAAAGAATACAGGTGAAGAGAAGATAGTTCAAAGTTCAAAGTTCATTTATTTCTTGAAGTACATTGTGTAATAGATGTAGTTATAATTAAATAGTAGATCAATGTATTCTACCCTATTGAGGCATGCAATGTCTTTAATACAACAATAACTTATGAATAATTAAATTGAATAAATGGTCATGCATGCTAAATAATTATAAACTAAAACTAAATGATACGTTCTTCAATTGACAATTGAAGAAGTAATATACTCTTATAAATTAAATAGTTTTTCTCGTGTTATTTCATGTTTTATTTAGTAATCTCAGCGGAATTTTTAATCAATAAATTTAAAAATTTTAGCACAAATGCAGAAAATTGAATTATAAGTGTTTTTTTGTGATTTGTACGACGACTGATGCAAGAAAATTCTAGACGGTCATTTCGCCGTGACGGCGAAAATGAATATAATTACGTTTTATAACTAAATCAAAAAGTAAAATGGAAACCAACTTCATTGCATATAAAAAAAAGTACAACTGAACTGAGAAACTCCTTCTATTTAAAAGTTGGTAAAAATAGTTTTTATTTTACGCTTTTCATTATTTTTATATTACCATATAATTATTTTATATTCGTTAACACCACAGAAATGTTTTGATTTTCTGTGGTGTTTACGAATTAAAATAAAAAAAAAGAAATTTAGTTTACTTGGATGACATTATTTTTTTCACTTACAGAATTATGTAATATTATAGTGATTTTAACTTCTGATTATTACAGTGATTTTAAGTTCATACTTCTGTTTGTTTTTTTCCAAATAAATAAATAATAATAAAATGTACTGCCTCTTTCAGGCATTACTGCAAGTTATATCATACAATCAAGCCTTAGCACACCTGATGGCCTTTGAAATATAACGAAGAATGTACAATAACAGAGAGAGTAATATCTGAGCAGCGCTATGACCTTGAAAGGGGAAACGTAGATGTTTGTGCTCGCAGCTACTGTTTTATGATGATTTAGGGGTTCTGGTTAGGGGAGCTTTCAGGAGTTTCAGTTATTCATGATAGATTTTATTCTAGTCTAGCCATTATGGTACATAAAATCGGTACCAAACGCTTGCTTTGAGAGTTCCCAAGTCCACAAGGAATCCTTATAGTTTCTCTATATCCGTCTGTCTGACTGCCTGTCTGTCTGTCCTCCGCTAATCAGAGCTCTTAGTCATAGACTATAAATTTAATCGTGATGAAATTTAAACTGTAATACGTATTAGTAGTCCCTACAAAGTTTTGGAGTTTTAAAAACCATGAAAAATGTTTTTAGTTCTATTTTTTTAATGTCTACATGTAGTAGGGTAATTTTTTTGTTCATTTCACTATCTCATCCGTTATATAAAGATACTACAAAGTTTCTTTAGCCTATCGGTTGGTGAAATTTTTTTTGCTCTAGAATAATTAAAAAAAAAATATAACAGAAAATTTACGTTATAGAATAAAACACTGAATTTAAGATAATAATTATCTAAGCTGAATATGCAAAACACCTCAAGAGGTTGAGGATGACGGTTTTGTTAAGGCCTACATATTTGAGCCTTTTGAGTCGAGACTCTGGGCCTGTGGGAAACAGGAGCCTACCGAGTTTAAAAAATATTTCTCTGCGTCTGGTAGATACATTGCGTGACCCAAGAGCTGGCTCCTATCTGGCTCGGCCATTCAAGGTGGCGATGCCGCCAGTATCTTGAGAACGCTGCCCTCCAGTGATCTGGATCATTTGAGCTATCTATAGATTGTTTTAAACGCTCCTTAGATAACTCAACTGTTCCACATGTATTTTATATTATTGTATATTATTCTGTACATTACTGTAATTATTTTTGTGAAAAAATTTATATTAATAATTCAATATATTAATTAAGTACCTAAGCAAGATAACAATGTATTATGGTGACTGCTACTAATCACAGTAGTAAGTGCTATTGACGAACCTCACTCTAGGCCCAGCCTGTATCGTGAGGACCAACATTATTTGGAAACCTGATATAGAAGAATCTTATATTCAGGGAAAAAGGTTATTGGTTAAGAATGTGGACATTCATCACATCCTTAATAGGACATAAAGATATAAAGCCGGAAGAATATCTTCCTTTTTGGGCGAGAATTCTTTTATTTTGACCTTTTGGATGACTTTTGGAGTGAAACAAGACGTAGAAGTAGGTATAAATACAATATACCTACATGTTATAGGTCAAATCTTTTTAAGTTTTATACAACTCAGTTAAGCCATTATTGTTTCATTTAGAATCAAATAGAGAGACCAACTTCAAGTCGTACGTACTCCGAGTAGCTGCCAAGTACGTATTCTTTGCATCCGACATCAGTAGGGCGATTATGGAACTCTTGATACAATCAATGTCTATCAGTTTCGATTAGCAATCGGCATCAATGTCTATCAATTTTGATTAGCAATAGGCATTATTTCAATCAATCATATAAGATGTATTTAAATGCTTAGTACGCTAAACACGGTTCCTACCACAATCGTACTTTGTAAATTGGACGAGTTAAAGTTTGACACCAACTTAACATTGTAACTAGCGATAGAAGTCGATAGAAATCGCAGTGATCCGTAATACCAATTCATCAATAGTAACTGAAAGCTATTAGTATCAATGTTTTGATAGTATCAAAGTTCCATAATCGCCCCACTGGTCAGCAGGAGTTCTCTACCGACGGGAAGCACCACTAACGATGAAAGTGCCCTGACTTTTTGTGTAGTTCATAAAGATATATCTATATAAGGTATTTATATTCTATGGCCCCTTGTTATTACCATACATATGATTTTGTTGCCGGAAACAATATTTATAATATATTATTATTATATTACTAGCTGTCCCGTTCGCGACTTTGTCTGCGTGTTTTAAAAAGAAAAATATATCAGTTTTAAACATTGGCACAATGGCAACTGTCATAACCTAACAGACAGAAAAGGTTTGTCAAAGATCGTCAAAGGTTGAATCAAATATATCCGATATTTCAGTTCATGCACCATGATCAAACTGACAAACTCACATATCATGGTAAATATCTTGTTTTAAGTGAAAATTATGTTCAAAACCATGTTAGTTTTAGAAGTTATATGTACCTATACTAAAATGTTTTATAAGCTCGCTTAAGGTAGTAAATCTTTTATAGGGCAATGTATACGGTTCTATAACAATGTCCCAAACGACGTGCGACGTGCGACGATTTTAATTATTCTAGTAATAAACAAACAAATTTTTAACATGGCAAAAAAGCTTGGGATGAATCTTTCAGACTCGGCATCCGTAACAAAGTTAGCAAAAACCATACAAAAAAGCAACAAGACGAGTTTCTTGTCGATTTTTTCTTGAACTGGGTTAGGTGGACCCAGTACCTAATTCATTAGCGTGTAAAAAGACGATTCAAAATGAGCCTTGTGATTTTTTAGAAATAATAATATTTTAATTTGATTCAATTTGAATAAGTCTCGTCGTTTACACGATTGTTTGACATCGAAACTTACTCAAAAAGACTAAAAAATACTTAAATAAACCGTCCTCTACAAACCTTTCAAAGTGATAGCCACTTCAACGTTTCAACATTATTGTGAGCCCAAAAATGCCGCAATCAAAAAGTAAGCTCATGCATACTAAGCTTCAACAGGTGTGTCGATGTAGCAAAAACAATCCACCCAACCCCAATAAACTAGACAAAGTAATCGTGCAACAAATTAATGGACCGTCTGCCCGATCAATCGAACTGACGGGCTAGAGAGGGGAATAATTATTCGGTTTTAACGACTTTCGGACAGTTTTCGGCAAGTCACCTGAACCAGTCTTGAGTCTTTACATGAGAGTCCGCGGCTACACACTGCGACACGTGGTATCTAAGTAAATTAAATATGATCGTGTTTTTTTAATAAAAAAATATTTGGCGTTCTTATTCAGAGAAACGAATACTCTTCCAATTTTGACTTATGGCATGACGGGGAATATTTATTAATATTGCTCAAAGCGGCTTCGCTTTTCGCAATTATATCTTATCTTTTATGTATTACAGTCATAATTCCGAAGTTTTTAATAAAATGCGCGACGACACTTTTTCAAGTTCATGGATTGAACTACTGCAGTTAGCAAACGAAATAATGAAAAATATATAATAAATTATAAGATTATATACAAAACTTTAAGTAAACGTAATTACAACTGCACAAAATGCTACATAAATTACAGGCATTTTGTTGTTAAGATCCATTCTAATGTTTAGTCGTGAAAAAGTAACAAATAAATAGGCTAAGACAGAGACTTTAGGGTTTTACAATATAAATATATATATATGTTAGAGAATACAATCGGAGGGAATCAGATTTTAGATTTTTTAGACCTATACTAAAACCGAAAATTCACTTTACTTCGGCTAACAAACTGTTCAGAACTATAACGTCCATCACTCTCTTCGGGCTGACAAACCAATAAAGTGAGCGACTGACAGCGAGACAGACGTGTAGGTTTTTGTTACATAGGGTGGTAGCAAATGTCCAATCCCCTTTGTGTTCGTTCGCTCCATTTCGTGAGCAAAAAATACCTCTAAAATAGTTACAGCAGCATTTTTCCGCCACCCCCTTTATTTTAGGTCTTTTTGGCTATGACTTGGCTTTGTCAAAGTAACCAAAAAGTACGCTCACACGGGCAAATGAAAATGCTCAAGGCAGCACTGGACAACATGAAGCAATATACGGCGATAAATGTTGTTGGTGACAATTTTGTTTTTTTTGTTTTTTTTGTTGGTGATGTTGGTGACAATGGCAACATGCACCAATCATGGAGAAGTATGTTTCGCCGATTTTCGTTTTTCGATCAGGAATTCAAGAAAATTCAAAACAGACCTTCCGCCATGATGTTTAGAAAAGACAAATTACGATCGACTGTGACTTTGTGACAAAATTATAACAATACAAAATCACTAGACATTAGCAAAATTGACAGAAGACGGATGCCATTATTAGAAAAAATGATACCGCTACATGGAGTAATCGTAATATGGAGCAATTTAAGAAAGTTGCTCCAGATTGATTTATACAACTTACCGAGAAATTATTGCTCATAAAATTGCCCGTTTATATACCTACACAGTGAATTGTTTCACTGTTTATATTCGTGTAAGCGTATGTTAAAGTTCAAATTCTGTACTAATTTGTAATTTCCTGATGAAGCTTTAATCTTTGTTACGGGTCAAAGAGTTGGAGACGCAATCCGTAAGTACTGCGTCGTACTTGTATGGTAATGTATGAGAGCGTTCACATCACAGCGTATCACTGTCAATGCGACGCTTTACTCGTCCTGTCTCTATACAAGAAGCTGAATAATTCATAAATTATAAAAAACATAATTAATTTATTGTGGAACATTGATAAATTACAGGTTTTATTTATTTGCTAAATTCTCTATGCTATCATTTGGAAAATGGTGTACAATATTTTCTAACCAATTGATACATTTCGTCCGCGCTCTTGTGCTTAAGTCTGTACTTAACAATAATAAACATAGTTTGACATATAGCATCAGAATATTTTGTGGAAAATAACGAGTGTCTGCATAGGTAGGTATATACTTAGGTACTTATTAGGCAAATTTTTGATTGGGTTAAACTAGCTGATAATACATTATAAAGCTGATTATTAGCTGATAAAGCTACAGCTTTCTGTACGTAAAATATTTTTTTCATCCATCTCGGAAAGAGTGTCTTTGCTCTTCGATATCTGAGTGCAAAAGTCATTTTTATCCGCTAGATGAAAAAGTAAATTGGATTAAGAACATCGTGTTCACTAAGTTTGTGTATTTAAAAATGTATTAAACCTATTTACTTCTACCTCCATGGTGCTGAATTTATCATACGACCTTTTTTAATTTGTTAAAAACTCCTTGGAACCTTCTTGGTGTACTTTTATTTAATTTGCTTTGCGCGCGCCATTTTCTTTTCACGTCATATTGTTATAGCCTTAGGTTCAAAAGAAGCAACTTGAAAACAAGTTTAAAACCTAAAACTTGTAATTCTAGCAACGAGGAAGTTTATTTGACGCCAACAGAATTGACTGAAACTGTTAAAAATGCGCAAATGTTATTTTGCGCATTTTTATAACTCTTGCATATAGTCATTTCCTCGCTGAGGTAGGATGATAAGTTACGTGTTGCACTCGAGTGCAAAGATTTTTTACCTCGTGCTCTTTTTATTCCCTCGCTAACGCGATTCTAATTTTAGAATCCTTCGCTTGCTCGATCATCAAAATTAAGCACGTGGTTAAAAAGCAACTTTGCACTCTTGTATAACAAATAACTATTAAAATAGGTTAAATAGTTTTTGAGTTTATCTATTACAAACAAACACAAAAAATCATAGCGTTTCTAATTATTGGGCGAGCGAGCACGAAGCGCGAGCGAGTGTCTCCGTTTTAGCTTAGGCGAAAATACTTTCATATGTCTGTCCGAACGGCGTCCGGCCGGTGTTTGTCTGGATGTTCTCCTCTACAGGTCGCATTTCTCAACCGATTCTCGTGAATTTTTTTGAGCAGGTTCTATATAACCATATATATATTTTTTGTCGATTCAGTTTTTGGAAATTTTTCAGAAATTGCGGAGATATGGGGGTGGAAATCGTAAAAAAGTTATATTTCATTCATTTCAAAACATGTTCGCGAGGTCTACAGCTCACATCAATATTAATCTAGCCGAGTAAACGAGATACGATTACTGTTATATAAAACCTGGCGTAGAAAATCATATTTTCAAAATGAAAGCATCTGTTATTCCTCCCTCTATTATTACGAAGGTTCGTTTCAGAAAATGCTGAGTGTGTCACGAGACTCGAGGGCCTGAGTACCTACCCTCAAACTTTTATTAGCACTTAGCCAAAGTATCTTACGACAATAGGTCGTCATTACGCTGGCGTGCCCAATAGTGGATATCGCCCTTTATTTGGTACAGACATGAAAACAATAATTAGTGGCAATGTTGCTTTAGTAATTAGTGTCGACTGTACCTGAAATAATTGTTATGATACGATTGTTATTAGTCTATAGATCTTGTTATAGTAATGATGATTTGGTTCCCGAATGTTTTTTTTTTAACTTTAAAAAAAATGATATGTATTTTATCAGTCACAATAATACAAGCTATGCTTAGTTTGAATAGATGGTGTTGTGTGCAATGTCCTTCAATATATATTATTAATTACTTATTTACATTTCAAAAAACAAACAATTGAGAAATATTAATATATATAATAATACTAATAAAACGAGAAATTCTTGTATATGTATATTTATAATCTGAATCTCGAAAAAGGCTCCAACGATTTTCATGAAATTTAGTACGTATGCAGGGGGTTTCGGGGGCGATAAATCAATCTAGCTAGGTTTAATTTTTAGGAAACGTCGTTTTATCCGTGTTTTATACTGAGCAAAGCTCGGTCATCCAGGTACTATAATTTTAATAATGCCGGAAATTTCACACAGCATCATCTGGCTCCAAAGTAAGTAGAGCTTGAGTTATGGTACAACATGACTGATATACTACTTACATACATTTTTTTGTAAAAATCATAAATATTATAGATAGAAACACCCAGACCCGAGACATATACTTGCAAATCATACAATCTTTTGTCCGGCAGCGGGAATTGAACCCGTAACCCGAACCCAGCGTCCCATTTGGACCTTAGTCCACTACGCCACAGAGGTCGTCAACGTCAACTAATATTAATAAATTAATAATTATCAGAACAAGTTCAGATGGCGGAATCCACGAAGACATTTTTATAAATAGCGACTCATGCCTTAACTCCAAAAATTGCACTTCAGCTCGCACAAGCGCTTAGCGCCTAACATTATGTATACCTACATAGTGCATCTCTCTCTATCGCGTAACTCAATCGCGTCTGACTTCTCAACGAATTTACCCGCCAAGGTGGGCCCGCCGATGTACTTGTGGCTTTGTACCTAAAATGCGGAATGTGAGTGGACTGTTCAAACTAAGCACCTTTGGGAGCTAGATGTCAGATATAATACGTATATATATACCTACTAGTAACACTTTATCTCTACGTAATAATTATAAATTCCAAAATGTCTCTGTTATTTCTCAGTTTGGTCCACGTTCGTAACTAAGATTTCATAACTAGTTATATATCAGGATTTTTTTTCACTGTTCTATAACCAGTTATTAAACAAGACTTTTTTCAGTTTTTATTACGAGAATACAATATTTTTATTTCATTGTTATAACAAGAACCTCTTAGTCATGTATGGTCTCCTGGTACACTGGACAAATTAGCGACCGGACAGAGTAGAGTCAGGAGAAAAAGTAAAATCAGATCTAAACCAGTTAGTGAGGTTATGTTAGAGTATAGAAAACAACGCGCAAGGCGAGCGAGCGAAGCGAGCGTGCCGCGGCAGCGGCCGCCGAAGCGCCAAACTTTTGCTATATACTGTGTTAATCTCAATCAATCAAGAACATTTATAACACCCAATCAGCTACCTATTGAGGAAGGCCCTGGTGACTTGTATAATAGGTTCTGCAGAACCTATCACTGGCACCAGTTTGTTACAATGTACTCTAGGGTACCTATGAACCTATGAACGTCACACAATATTTTCTTGGGTAGGTTTCGAACCCACAACCTACAACACAGAAGGCAGACCTACTACCAACTTAGTTATTAGTGTTTACCCTCGTACACAATGTAAAAACGACTTAATCACTTTTTAATACTGGCATTGAACATTAAATGTCTCAATTCGAATTCCCAGAAGATAAATAAACCTATTTCAACCTTAATGCTAGAGTCACAAAGTTTAAAATACAAAGCTCAGCAAATGTATCAAACAATGTATTTTCATAATGATTTTTAAACGACATGAACCATTTGTGCTACTAAATCAAGTGTTATCTGATTATCTGATCTGATATTGAAAAAACAAGCGATCAAAAAAAAAAAAAAATGTCAGTAAATAATATATTGAGTATGTGAACCTAATAATTATGGTCATCAAAGTAAAACATGTTTCAGACCAAGAGTTCTCGTTCTCGCCATATTCCACTTGACAGATACTTAGACACATCATCTTTATGGGAAATACGATCGACGATCTCTGTGGCGCAGTGGGCCAAGGTCCAGCTGTGACGCAGGTTGACGAAGGTTGCGGGTACGATTCCTGCCGCGAGACAAATGTTTGTACCTATGATTTGCAAGTATTTGTCTCGGGTCTGGGTATTTCTATGTATAATACGTATATAAGTAGTATCGATATCAGTCATGTCGTACTCATAACCCAAGCTCTGCTTACTTTGGGGCCAGATGATGCTGTGTGAAATGTTTAGCATTATTTATTTATATATATTATTTATTTATTTTTTAAGCCTAAATGCTCAGAATTTCGACTAAATGAAGCGTAAATACACGCTTAGAGAGACTATAAAATTTACACACAAAACATTTTAAATTTACATATAAGTATTAGGTACTGCAAAAATATATAACAGATAAAAATATATAGATAGGTACCAAGAGCTGGCTCGAGGCAGGCTCCTATCTAGCCCAGAGTATCAGCATTGCCGTTCAGCGCAGTTCAATGTTTTACGAGATCTTTCCTACCCCATACGTGCAGGTTGTGCATCTTCCTTATGAGTTTTTTTCGCCAAACTATAACATGAACCGATTCAATCAAATATACAAAGAGTCCTTGAGGGTATTCAAGGCATCAGCAATCCTTCTGATGTTGCAGATATCTTTAAGTTGCAGCTTCTATAACAAGGCCCCAAGCGACGTGTTATATTTGTCGATTGGCAAATTTTAAAACTTAATTAAACAGAAACTGTCTATTAAAGCATATAAGAAAATATCAATTTATTTAGGTGATAAAAAGCTTGGGATTAATCTGCTCCAACTCGCCTCGGCATCCGTAACAAAATGGGCAACGATCATACAAAAAAGTAATAGGATCAGACGAGTTTCTTGCCGGATTTTTCTTTAACTGGGGTTAGGAAGAATCGGCAGATACAGATTTACTGTAAGAAGACGATTCAAAGTGGTCCTTGTGGTTTTATTGAAATAAGAATGTTTTTATTTGATTATAGGCGACAATAATTGTTTACAATCAGGCAAGCCGTAACAATAATTGCCCCTAGTATTATAAAGAAAAGACAAACGGACAGACAGAGACTAGATAATAATGTAAGAGTATCATAAGCATGTTTATAAAAACTAATGGTCGCCCACTGGCCCACTGGACCATAATTAATGTATCGACTTTATCAAAAAGTAGGAGGTTCTAGATTCGTCGGAATCTTTTTTTTTTTTTTTTATGTATGTTCACCGATTACTCGAAAACGGCTGAACCTATTTGAATTTTTTTTTTGTTTGTTAGGGTATACTTCACAGGTGTTCCCATATAAATTTTATCAAAATCGGTCGAGCTGAAAAAATAACGAAAATCTAAAAATTGTATTTATCGATGATGTTTTCATGTGTTTTTCAAACCTCGCTGTCTCATTGGAGCGGTGCGTTTATTTGGCCTACCCATATTATATATGTACAAAATACACCTACTTTCCATTAAAAATGTATTATAGGCTCAAATTACATTGAAGAAGTCGGTTTTTTTTTAGTTTTTATAACGTAATTATAAAGATCATGTTTATAAACAGGCAGTTAATTTTACCTTACGGACATACTAAGCGGAGTAAGAGAGATATATTATTTTATAAGTTTTTTTATTTTTAACCGACTTTATCAAAAAGGAGGAGGTTCTCAATTCGTTGGAATCTTTTTTTTTTATTTTTTTTATGTATGTTAACCGGTTTTTCGAAAACGGCTGAACGAATTTAGATTTTTTTTTTGTTTGAATGTGTATACTTCACAGGTGGTCCCATATAAATTTTATCAAAATCGGTCGAGCTGAAAAATCAACGAAAATCTAAAAATTGTATACATCGCTGATGTTTTCATGTACTTTGATACTATGCTGTCTCGTTGGAGCGGTGCGTTTATTTGGCCTACCCATATTATATATATACAAAATACATCTACTTTCCAACTAAAAATGTATTATAGGCTCAAATTTCATTTAATGAATATAAAATATTAAAAAAAAAAAAGATTCCGACGAATTGAGAACCTCCTCCTTTTTGATAAAGTCTGTTAAAAATACATCTTCTTTCCACTAAAAATGTATTATAGGCTCAATTTCATTCAATGAAGTCAGTTTCTTTTTAGTTTTTAAAACGTAAGTAATTATTATCTTCGGAGATGGGCGTTAACATTCGCCATACAGTTACTTTAACTTCTGCGTAATGTTATCGTTCTTTCTTTGTTCTTGTATATACATGTTTATGCTTCCAAATAAATACATTCTGCTTAGTTTGGGGTTAGATGAATTTGTGTGAATTGTCCATCAAAATTAACTTATTTAATGATGTAGAATCTACTAATATTTATTCTTAAAAGTAGACATTGATACCTTGAGTATTGAGCTCGTTATCAATCCATACTTTTAAACTTATATTACAAATTTGAAACGAGGACGAGGACGAGTTTCTTGCCATTTCTTCTCGGGCTTGGGTTAGGAGGGATTGGCACCTAAATTCACTTAGACGACATACATAATGTCGTTTCAAAGTGATCCTTGTGATTATATTGCATAAAATATCTTTTAACTTTTGACTTTAACTTTTGAACTTTAACCACACATGCGAAGCCGCGGGGAGCAGCTTATATTCCTTAAAAAACTTGTTTAGATCCTTTCATAAAGAACAAAGCAGTATTTATTTCCTCTTTCATTCCATAAAGTCTTTGTTTTACCAGCTAAAAATGGTTAGAAAAGCGTTATGGAGAAACTTGAGATAAACTTTCAAACTTTCTTTTGTTGAAAAACTTGAGTAAAATGAAAGTTTTTGCTCTGGGCACTGGCGGAATTTTAATGGGTGTGTAACACACAGTATAATAACGCTAAGTTTGGTATTTTTGGTACTTGGAGAGAGGACAGATTTCTCGAACAAGGGCGCTGGTGGGTTCTTATTACGTACCTAAATTATATAATAAATATACATTCATTAAATACAAATATATGAAAAAAAAAATTTTAATTTTACTAACAATTTAAATTTCAATAACATTGACTGGCCCGCGACTTCAGTTGGTAATAACTCTGCCTTCTGTCATTTGCCCAGGACAAACACATGTGTGACTTGTGGTGACTTTTCTGTTTCTGAGTGTTATAATATTTATGTGACATTTATATTAACTTAATTCATTATCTATGTTTGCTCTTGTGTTTTATTGCGGTTTTATTTGTGGAACGAAGTTCCTTATCGCACGGTACGGACGGTACGGTGTAGATGCTTATCCAAGGGTGACACAAATGAACGAATGAGTTAGATGAAATGAATGATGTACAATAAAATGTTTATTTGCACAACTCGAAAAAATATATTTCCTACCATTACTTTAATTCAGTAGTTATTTCTGCGTTAAATAGAATTGTCTTTAGACGCTAGTAATTAATTAATTAGTATTTGGTAATCAATAATCAATAAACACGTTTATCAAAATAATATACTACGACAGGAACTCCAACCGAGTGTTCCACGATGTTCCACGACACTCACGCATTTTTTTTATTGATATCCATTTCCATTACAGTTTGTAACATCTTATTAAGTAATGATGCAATAAATTTACTTTGACTTTGACTTTGAAAATGTCTGAACAATAGCCTTTGAACTTCTGCCGGACCAAATAAGACAAGATCTTTCATGTCTCTACAACTTTTACAACACGTGCACGCAGATTTTCCAGTGTTCTTTTGTCGACTGTAACTCAAGAACATAAAGTAGAAAATCGTGTAAAAAGGATTTGACGTCCCTGAACTTTTTCACACTTGTTAACTTTTCCATGAATCGTGAAAGCGAGTGATGCGAACACAATTATGGTGTTTGATGTCATGACACAAAGAGTGTTAGTTATTTTAGTCACATCGTTAAAATAAATTTACTAACTTACACCACGACATGAAGATTACCTGAGAATCAGTTTATATCGCCAGAGTCAGCTTATACTCTGTTCATGGAGATAAGTTAATATAAGCCTCTCTCGTACAATCATATGGCGTAAAGTTGCTTGCCTTTCGATCTTTTATATAATACATCTCGGACAATGTGCCCAGGAATTGCATGATCTCATTTCACCATCAACAGGACAAGAAAACGTACAGCTCAATACCATCCATACCTTGTCAGTCTACCACCCTTACGAAGAAAGCGCTTTGCTTCCACATTTATAATGCGTACCTACAGCCAAGGATTGGAATGCTTTGCCGTCGTATGTCTTTCCTGAAAACTACAATTTGGGTCTCTTCAAGTCAAAAGGTATCTTCTAGACCTGCGTGCTCCGCAGTCGGCCACATCATCGCTTAACATCAGGCCAGTTCGTGGTCAAACGTACGTATAAACGTATAAATTATTGAGTCTGTATCATGCTCCAAGTTGACAATAAGTCGTTCTCTCACATTTTCGACACTTCTATTCATTGCGTCCATAGCTGGTTTTACTACCTCGTTCTCTTGTATAAAGCAATCTTTCCATGTGTGGCTGTCAATTCGTGTGATTGACTAATTAATTAAATCATTCAGCTTACGGTTTTTAATGCTTATTTTAAAGGATTTTTAGCTCCGTGCTACGTACTCTTTAATTTGAGAGCACAGGTAAAGAGCACCAACGACGCTTGCGCACGGCACAAGAGATAATGGAGACTGATATTTAGTCACAATGTAAACCCGCCCTATTTTCGTTTTCTACGACTAATGACGTGCAGTCCGTCATGTCCTTATTATCTTTCTTCATGAACAGAGTATAACTGGGTAAGACAAGAGTGCCAGATATTTTCCCTTCCAGCAGTAGTTTGCAAGCATTACTGTTTTTAGTTTCGAGTACTAGAGCAAATGAACTTACTAGGCAAACAAACAAACCGATTGTCTAAGAGCAGCAACGTGATATCTATGTCTATAGGTGTTTGCTCTGTGTCTGGGTGTTATAAAGTATCATAAGTATGTATTTAAAAATATATAAGTTATCTATCAGGCATCTAAGTCACCATAATACAAGCTATGCTTAGTTTGATGGACTGCATTGTCCAGCAATATTTATTTATTATTATTATTTATTTATAAATCTCCTGGTATGATCTTAGTGACGTCAACGTAAAAACCGTTCTATTTTGGCCGCTATCGGTAGGTACTGATTTTGTGGTATTTTTAAAGACGAAAGTAGACTACACCGGTCTCTTTCATTTCAGTGTGTAAAATCAGGGACAGCTACAATTTTAGTTTTGAAAAATATTAATGATAAAAATACGACTCATTTTAAATATTTTAAATATCCGTAGTAGATTTTTTTTCTGGATAAAAGAGCGTGATATGAGCGCTGTGAAAACGTCTAGGTAATTTTCTCGAGGATAAGCATTTCGTTTGATGTTACAACCCAAAAGTCGATTTTTTACACACCTTCTTGGATGAAATTGCAAGATAGCGAGGATTATGTAACTACGGATGAAACAATCCCCATAATAGCTTCATACTCCATAACACGTGTTCTATTAGTAAACACTTTACAGAGTTTATACTGCTGCTCGCTGGTGCATACCATACTAAAATAAATAAGCAAAGAGCTAGAAAAGTGCATGGTAAATTATTATAGTGATATTATGTGTCAAAGTTTTTGGTTGTTTATTCTCAGGAGTATGAAATTTTGCACATTTATAGTAGGTATATATAGAGAAGGAGTGCAGAATGCTAATATTTTTTTTAATTATGAATAAAATTTACATTAATTATTAATTAATTATGGTCTTATTTCGACCAGTGGGTGACCACTAGTTACTATAAATGTCAGAGAAATATAGAAAGTTATGAAATTATGTACTATTGGTACCTACCAATAGTACATGATTTCATAACTTTCTAGTAGTTTTGTTTTTGCTTTCTTCGTAGTAGTACCTACTACGAGGAAAGCAAAACCGCCGAGCTCAATTAGGAGCCCCTGCGGCGCACTTTAATCCTTTCACCACACTGTTTCGAAATAACTAGTAACACGATAAGAAGACAAATTAGATAGTTGCATATTTGCGGTTTTTGAGGTCCTCAGCACATTCAGCCGCCGCACCAGCTCTAACGGAAGTCCCCGACAGATGGGATGTGGCCAGGGTGTCTACGCAAGTAATAATAATAATAATAATACCGGACATTCCACACAGCATCATCTGGCCCCAAAGTAAGCAGAGCTTGTGTTATGGGTACCACATGACTGATATACTACTTACATACTAAGTAGCATCCCATACTAATGGCCTCCCACACTCTTGTGCCTTGGAGATGGGTATCTCCCAAGGGACAAGAGTCATACCATCAGGCCTCTTACCATCATCACGTATCAGACCGTTGGGTTCGAGAATAGCTGGTACGTTGACGCTGGTGAGTGCCCGACGAATGATATCGTTAAGACTGGCGTGGCGAGCAATCCTAAGCTGGTCCACCGCTGTACCACACTGGCACTGATGAGGGGCGCAGCACCGCGCACCCAACCGCAGACAAATTGCAACTCGAAATGTTGTAGGATCTAATAATGTTCCAATATTAGAGGATGGTAGTGCTTATAACCAATGTCCTGACTCCCATTTCGAAACGGCAAAGAGACGGGCGCGATCTACGGAGCTTGAGCATGTTTCTAACAGATGATTCCATGTAAGCTCACATAGAGGCCCGTCCCATTGCCGTTGGGCCGAAAGGTTCTTGGGGGGAGCGGAATTAGGGCAAACACTGTTCCAAGTGTTTTTAGCTTGGTCTAGTTATGAAATTTTATGAGTTATGCCAGAACTAGCCGGAATAGACGGAATTAAAATTTTTTCAACATTCTATGAATAATATGAAATGAAAAAAACAGACTTCAGACTTAAATAATGTATATATATTATCATTATTGCTTTGCCTCTTTGAGGTGAACCCAGCATTATACAAAGGGATCAAACAGCAATAGATCACTGTAAGAAGCAATAATTCGCTTATAAATAGAAACTCTCGAGAACTTCGAGTTTCTGTACACAATAGACGCTCCGATTTCTTATAATACAAATTTTATGCAGTTATGAATGTGAATGTTCTAGTTGCTGTCGCTCATTCTTGCCTGTCCCATTTTCAGTACAATTGATGGGACAAATGAAACTAGTCTCATTTGACCTATTGGTCGCCATGCCTTAAATTAAAATAAAATATTTTTTTACTTTAGGTAGCTAAACTAAACCTAATGGGTGTCAATTCAGCATCATCTTTTACATTTATAAACCTATTTAATAAGGTTTTGGTGTTATAGGGGTGTCAAAATGTTAACGTGTGTATCTTTGGCATGGATTTACCGAACTAATTTTAATATAGGTAGTTATTTTTTTGTTTGAACCGTTTAGTTATTTTCAAAATATTGTATAATTTGGTTGATTTGTATCTTTTTTAAAGTTAACGGTAAAGTTTATTTACAAAAATAATAACAGAAATGTAGGCTTATATACTTATATTTTATATAACAGAATAATATAAAATACATGTGGAACAGTTGAGCTATCTAAGGACCGTTTAAAATAATCAATAGATAGCACAACTGATCCAGATCACTGCCAGAGGGCAATGTTCCCAAGACACTGGTGGCATTGCCACGTTGAATGGCAATGCTAATACGCTGAGCCAGATTAAAGCCAGTTCTTGGGTCACGCAATGTATCTACCAGACGCCGTGAAATAATTTTGAAGTTATTCATTGTAGTATTTGTAACTCATTCATTATGTTTATTCAAACACCTGGGGATAGTGTGGCTTTCCAACAGTAAAATAATTTTTCAAATCGGTCCAGTAGTTTTGGAGCCAATTCAATACAAACAAACAAACAATCAAATCTTTCCTCATTATAATATTAGTATAGATAATCATACCATTCAGGCGAGCTCAAACCATGTAAGCAAGCCATTTATCTCAAATGCTCATACGCAAAAGATAAGTTTACATTTTGCAAATGCAGTAGCGATTTACGCTAATGATCTTAGCTAATCGGCCACTTGGAACGTACATCAATTGATATTTAAATAAGTATTTTCCTAGACTAAAATACGAGTACTTTGATGTACTCTGAAAGTCAAAGAGATGTTTTGGTTACATTTTCTCTACGACCAACATCCGAACAAAGTGCCTATAATGCTTTATTGTGTAGCCTTACCCTTTGCACATAAAAATCCCATATCATAACCCTTGCCGAAATTCTCATTTCCATCTTAGTGTAAAAAGTTGGGAGTCAGTTATGGCTGGCAGCATACATACTAACGCAGCGTCACGGAAGACCAGCGTTATAAGAGTGTTCTAAACGCTACTATAACATATGCTGAGTGACGACCGATTTTGAGGTCAATTTACAAACTTATTTATATATTTATAAGTTTTCACTTTCAAAAGTTTCGTGAGTTGTACTATACATTTTGATAAACACGGGCTTTACTCACGTATTATTTTGTCGATGGAGGCACCGACACTGTTTCGATTCATCTAGAGAATCTTCATCAGGGTGATTTCGATCCGCGGTCCGCTCGTTCCCGCTCGAGTTCACGCTCACTGAGTGTGAACCGTATACGACAAAATAATACGTGAGTGAAGCCCGTGTTTATCAAAATGTATAAATTTATTATAATATTAATTTTTATAAATTTATTTATTGTTAGTTTATAAGTATGTAGTTCATAAATAGTTCACAAGTGGTTCATTTAAGGAGTTCATAAGTTCATAGTTTACAAGTAGTTCATTAGTAGTTTATAAGTAGTTCATAAGTAGTTCATAAGTAGTTTATAAGTAGTTCATAAGTAGTTCATAAGTAGTTCATAAGTAGTTCATAGTTATATGATATCACAATTTGACACGAAATAAACTATTATACAAAAAAAAAGACCAGGACGAGTTTTTTGACATTCTTCTCGGGCTTGGGTTTGGAAGAATTGGGATCTATATTTACGTTCTATATTTACCAATATATACGTACGTTTTATTTAACGTTATTAAGCCCAGTTATCACTTCACTGTCTCGCCACTGTACTTGCTACGTGTAATCGACCCACTAGAAGCACAGTGCCGTCAAACTATATGACTCATCAGGGTTGAGCCCGACGTCTGCAGCCGGGCTAAACGGGCTCGTATAATATTCAATATTCTATTTTCGTAGCTCAAAGAAACAGGCCCCTTGACGGAGAGTATTTTCTTCATACGGGCTTTAACTACGGTTTCCTTAGTCAAAATCTGTGTTAGCCGATATTCAACCCTATGCCAACCGCTTCTTGACCAGTGTGTAAAATCACTCATTTTTATTATCATGTATTTTTGTATTTTTATTATAACCTATCTACAGTAAGTATTTTTATCAACTAATGTATAGTGTAGATAGTGATGTAACTTAAATTCCTTATTAGATTAATTTACGTACTTTTTCTTCGAGGAAATCCGTAGAAGAACCAAAGTCACCGACATAGCACTCAAAATCTGCAAGTTGAAGTGGCAACGGGCTGGCCATATAGCTCGCCGAACTGATAACCCTTTGGGAATAAAAGCTCTCGAATGGCGACCAAGGACAGGAGAACGAAGCGTAGGACGACCCCTACCCGATGGACTGACGACATTGTAAAGATCGCAGGAAGTCGGTGGATGGAGAGGGCCCAAAATCGTTCTTCCTGAAAATCTATTGGGGAGGCATATGTTCAGCAGTGGACTTTTAAAGGCTGATATGATGATGATGACTTTTTCTTCTTATAGTGTCATTAGTTATTTCGAACCAAAGTGGTGAAATGGTGAAGTGGGTCTCAGAAGGTCCTTGCACTTGGTACGTGCCTTAGAACTTTGTAACTTCTACGACATACCGGTTTCCTCATGATGGTTTGCTAAACTAGAGCACAAGTGCTCTCATTAGGGCCCAGAACTCCACTGCAGTAATTTCACTTTTCACCCGCACTCCCCCGTACCTTACCCCACAACTAGAGACAATTTCACAATATGATTCCTGTGGAAATTAGCGGAACTAAACATTAAAAACGCACTTTTTGAATCTAACTCCTTCTGCTGATAAACTTGCGAACTTTTGATTTCAACTAAGTAGCTGGAACTAACGCAATAGGTGCCGGAACCGATATAGTATAAATCCTAGGCCCTGACTGAAAACCAGCGCAGCTTTACATGGTAGGTAGCCACTATCAATCATGTAGAGCAGCTTTATGCTGTGTTCAGGACCTGTTTGGCCCACACAAAGCGGGACTAGTTGGTGTTTATGTTTAATAATAATAATAATAATAAAATTCATTTATTTTCTCTCACAAAGGTTCTTATAAATACTTAGGGCTTAGTTTTTGGTGCGTTTTACAAATTTGAAGACCTGTTTTGCGAGAGACTGGTGCTTGAGATAGGTATGTGAAACCTGTGTTACATCAGGTCATCAGGTGCTCCCACTCCGCGGACCGTACAAACACCAATGACGTTGCCTTATTTAACCTATGGTAGGCCTATAATAATATCATAGGAAGAACATTTTTTGAATTTACACTGGTGATAAACGTTAAGAGAATGAGCAACAAAATGAAACAAAAAATACAATAAACCTTTTAAATTAAAAATTACAAAAATATGATGAAATAGCTAAAAAGTCTACAGAATACCGTATATACGTTACTAATAATAGTTAACAGAGCAATATACATATTAAACTTTGTTTAATATTGTTATTGTGAGGGTGTGTGTAAGAGTGTGTGTTGTGAGTGTGTTGGTGAGAGTGTGAGGGTGTGTGTCAGCATGAGAATTAAGCTGAAAAATATTTTAGGTAATTAGTTTGGTAGGTATTTAGTTGGGGATAGAAGGTTTTCAGTTTGCTGGTAGGTAAGCGTTTTGAACCACTTTGAAACTATGTGTTTGCACTTTGCCTGACTTAGGGGATATATAGATAATAAGCTATTCACTTTATTATACATATACGGCCCCAAAAAGCAAACAAAGTTGTGCGAAAGGCTTGTACGGAAGGATTGAGAGCGAAGTATATTGCCCTTTTTTCTTTTGTCTCTTACAAGAGTTGAGTCATAGGTAAGTTGGGAGTGAGTGGAGAGTACTATTTGCAATAGAAAGAGTTTTCTAACAGAAAGGACATCGTACTTTTCATACAATTCACTTGTGGGTAGGTAAGCGGTAGGGAAAACCCGCACTCACCTTCAGAACAGCTCTTTGAGCTCTCTCTACAACAATAAGATGAGACTTTGCTGCGCCTCCCCAAGAGGTGACACAGTAGCATAAGATTGATTGACATAGAGCTAGATAGACCATCTTGATTGTGCTCCGGTCTGCCACATGTTTCATCGCCTTGAATATGTAGATAAGCTTACGCAGTCTACATGCCAACGTGTCAATATGGCATTTAAATGAGTGTTTGGTCAATGACTACTCCAAGGTATTTAATGTTGTCGGTCCTTTGTAACATGGGACAGTTACAGTATGATGCTGGAGTGATACAGTTGTGGGCAGTGATTAACAAGGCTGCAGATGGGAGAAGGCTTGATCTGAACGCAAAAGCAATGTACTTGGTTTTATTAGTGTTCAATGTCAGGCCGTTGTTTCTGGGCCACGAGCAAACCTCAGTTACACCATCTTGCGCGCAATGGCAAAAGTCCTCCCAGTTTCTCCCTTTGAAGAAGAGCGTTGTATCATCAGCAAATGTTAAAATTTATCCGTTGAGGATTTGGAAGTTGCAGAGTCCGTTAATGTAAATGAGGAACAATGTTGGCCCAAGAATGCTTCCTTGGGGAACCCCGAAAGTAACAGATTGCTCACTGGTTAAGTTACCAATTTTGACTCGTTGTTTTCTGTTACTTAGGTAGTCACGGAAAAGCTTAAGAGGTAATCCCCTCACTCCACATAATTCAAGCTTCTCTAAAAGAAGAGGAATTGAGACCGTGTCGAAAGCTTTGGCTAGGTCTAAGAACACTGCAAGACACTTCTCTTTTCTGTCAAGGTTTGTTATGATGAAGTTCGTCAGTTCATGGACCGCCTCATTGGGTGATCTGTTGGAGCGGAAGCCATATTGGGTAAGTGAAAGTAGATTATTTGGCTCTAGGAAATCTAAAAGCCGTTTATTCATGATCCTTTCTAAAATTTTGGACAGAGTGGGTAAAATTGAGATAGGTCTATAGTTTTCGACACGATTTTTCTCGCCATTCTTGAAAATAGGCTTAATAAGTGCAGTTTTGAACGAACTCGGGAATTCCCCATTTGTCAAAGCAAGGTTACATATATGCGTTATTGGCCCAGTGAGCAAATGAGCGTATCTCTTCAAGATGCTGCCAGAAATTTGATCTAAGCCCACCGCACATTTATTTTTGAGGCCCATTATTAATTGAAATACTTCGTATTCATCTGTGGGGAGCAAGACCAATGAGTTTCTGGGTGCGGAAGTTTGGCCACAAACGCCACTCATATCACCGTTGAGTTTTGTTAATTAGTTCATCAGCTAGCTTCTTGCCTATGTTTGAGAAGTAAATGTTAACTTCATTGATATTTGTAGTTTCATTACCTTGTCCGAGTAGTTTAGTAGAGTAATCAACTGGTTTTTTTTGTCCACTAATATTTCTTATCATTTCCCAAAGTTTTTTATTATTTTCTTTGGCGTTTTCAATCTCCACTTTTTCGAAATTCCGCCTGGCTTTCTTCAATATTGAATTACAAAAGCTTCTGTATCGTTTATACGTAGTCCTTAAAACATCATTTTTCGGATCCTTTTTTTAGTTTTTTTGTGGAGGTTGTCCCTATTTCGCATGCAGCGAAGCAAAGCTTTGGTGATCCAAGGTTTATCTTTTACGATTTGGTGTTTTAACTACTTGTGTGTTTTCCTTAATAGCTGTTTTCAGACAATTAATAAGTAGGTTTGTAGCTATATTACTTAGTTTAGCCAATAGAGAATCTAAACTATTGATGAAGTTAGATGTATCATTTTGGGCTGGGGGTCGATATATTCCTATGATGCAAGTTTCAGAGTTCAGTTTAAGCAGGAGACATGTTTGATCTACCAATGGGATGCCTAGAACGTACCTACTTGGTTCGTAGGTACCTGTTCTAGCATGATATGTTCTTAATTAGATACACGACGTAGATTGTAATAACTTATTGTTTTAAATTTATCATATTTTTTGTTTCTGTTTGTATCCATATTGTTACCTTTTTTTTACTGATCCGCTCTGTAATGTGTTGTCAAATAAACATATTTTCTTTCTTTCTTTCTTCATAAGTACTTTATAAGTATATGTATAAGTAGTTACAGTATAAGTAATTTTTCATTGTATAACAAAAAACTGTAATAAAAATTTAATTTCACTACAGTACGAGCTTTTTTAAAATATTCTCATCTTTCATCACTACCATCAAGTAAGCGATCAGTCAGTCACGAGATTATCGACATTTGTATACTTAGCTCACAAAAAACAGGAGAGTGAGCACCAGTTTGTTCAGCAGCTCTTACGCTAATAAATTGATTGCGTGTCCACATATATGTACTAGGTAGGTACAATCACAAGGATCACTTTGAAAAGTGCTAGTTGAGTTTAGGAGCCAATTCCACCTAACCCAAGTCCGAGAAGAACTGGCAAGAAACACGTCCTAGTTTGTATAATCTATCTTATAACTATCTTAACTATTAAAAACGAATACAAGATTACAGTAGTTTATACATTGCAAATCTGCCAGTTAACTGTCTGAGGGCTGAGCAACATGAGGCCATACGTTCTTACCAATAATATAGTCATTTATATGATAAGACGCTTCTATTAAAAGATTACCCTTTATGTAAGCTTTCAATTTCTTAATAGGTAGTTTAGTTGCATTACATTAGAATAGAAACGCACCGTGTTCCTCACAATGATCTTATTAACTTTTTCCAGTGGAAACCTAGGGATGTATAATTAGTTTCTGTCTCTAGTATTAATTCTATGAATACCACTATTGTACTGAAACCCATCTCTATTTTTATGAGTGTATAATAATTTTTCGAATATTGTGAGAATATTAATTACTTAGATTATTTATCTCAAAGACTCTCGAAGTAGAGTTGTACTAAGTATATTATACCTAAATAAATTATTATGTACCTAGTAAATAAATTATTATGTACCTAAGTAAAGTTATTTCACGGCGTGTGGTAGAAACATCGCGTGACCCAAGAGCGGGCTCCTATGTGGCCCAGCGTATTAGCATTGCCATTCAACGTGACAATGCCGCTAGTATCTTTGGGACGCTGCGCTCTGGCAGTGCTCTGGATGCTCAACTCTGAGATATAAATAGATCGATTTAAACAGTCCTTAAATAGCTCAAGTAATTCACAGTCTTTGATATTATTGCAAAATACTCTGTACATATCTGAAAATTAATGTGTTTTTCTAATATTGACTAGACTATGTACTCGTGCTAATCCACACACATTTATATAACCAAACAGTTAAATCTAAACAAAAGTAAGTGGTTGAAATCGAATCGCTTTTACGTCATCAATAAGGTGAGTCAGAGAGAACAGTTCCCGTCTGTAGCTACGGAAAATATGATCAAGAAATTGTTTAATTCGTCTGCTTATTGTGTCAAGTATTTCTAACAAGTATGGAAGAAACATCACGAGACTCAATAGCTGGCTCCTATCTGGCCCAGCGTATTAGTATAATAATAATGCCGGACATTTCCAACAGCATTATCTGACCCTAAAGTAGGCAGAGCTTGTGTTATGGGTTACACATGACTGATTATACCGCCAGTGTCTTGGGGGAGCTGCTTTAAAACTGGTATCATCATCATCATACCAGTCTTTAGGAAGTCCACTGCTGGACATAGGCCTCCCCAATTGATTTCCAGGAAGAACGATTTTGAGCCCTCTCCATCCACCGACTTCCTGCGATCTTTACAATGTCGTCAGTCCATCGGGTGGGGGGTTGTCCTACGCTTCGTTTTCCTGTCCTTGGTCGCCATTCGAGAACTTTTACTCCCCAACGGTTATCAGTTCTGCGAGCTATATGGCCTGCCCATTGCCACTTCAACTTACAAATTTGAGTGCTATGTCGGTGACTTTGGTTCTTCTACGGATTTCTTCGTTGCGTATTTTATCACGTAGTGAAACACCTAACATAGCTCTCTCCGTAGCTCGTTGCGCGACTCTGAGCTTGTGTATGAGGCCAATAGTTAGCGACCAAGTCTCAGTTCCATATGTCATCGCTGGCAACACGCACTGATTAAAGACTTTCGTATTGAGGCTCTGCGGTATCTGTGACGAGAAGATGTACCGATGTAAGATGTAGATGTACCGGTACGGGTGCAACAAGAGCATTTGACATGATTTTTGACTTGCTCATGTTCATTTTAAGACCCATTTGTTGAGAGACGATATTGAGATCGCTGAGCATTGCGCCAAGGTCTTCCAGCGATTCTGCCATGATGACTATATCGTCGACAAATTGAAGGTGAGTGATGCGTTCGCCGTTGATGTTGATACCATATCTATGCCAGTACAAGAGCTTGAAAACATCCTCCAATGCAGAAGCGAACAGTTTCGGAGAAATAACATCTCCCTTTCTCACCGCTTCTTGAAAAAGGAATTCCTCAAAAAGAGTCCCTCCTTTTGCATGAAGTCGGCCAATCGCTGACCCCGTTGGTTCCGCTGTCCAAATCCAAATTGGCCCACTCTCAGTTCATCGCCATTCCTCACACCCAGCCGCGCGTTGAAGTCCCCCATCACAACCGTAAAGTGTGTTTTCGAGGCTTGCATGGCATTTGAAATGTCATCATACATTGCCTCCACTTCATCGTCTGGACGTTTCGAGTGAGGTGCGTACACCTGTATGACCTTAAGCGAATACCGTTTGGTTATTCTGAGTATAAGGTATACCACCCTGCTCGACACGCTTTCGATCTTAAGTATAAAAGTAGTGTATCAGTCATGTGGTACCCATAACACAAGCTCTGCTTACTTTGGGGCCAGATGATGTTGTGTTAGGCATTATCAAATTATTAAAAAAAAACTCGAATCCTCTTGAACACACCCAAAAAATTTCATTGATATCGGTCCAGCCGCTTAGAAGGAATTTTATTACAAAAACACGCACAGAAGATTTACCTAAAGATAGTTTGAGTTTGAGTTACTTGTAACTAAATATAATAAATTTGCATGCCTAGCTATGATTGTATTGGTACTTTATATAATTACTACTATACCATAACAATATTGTAAGCCTACATTCTGACAAATAAATGAATTGAACTGAATTTTGAATACATAAAATATTACTGTACAATATTTTTCCTTGACCTATTCTACATTGAAGAACAAAAAGAATTGACGCGACTTTTCACTGGAGTTTTTGCGAGATTTATTCATTAATTTATAATGCAAAATTATTATTTTAATTAAAACATTTCCATATTCCAACCAATCCTTTTAACATCATGATTTTGATGACGCATCCATCTGTTTTAATCAACTCTGGAATTACTCAAAATATTTCGCAGTTTAGATCCGACACTGCATTTTAAGTTTTATAATTTTTCCCATCTGGGTAGTATTACATTGGGTAGTTTAGACATTTTTGTCTAAGCTTGTACTAGGAATACACGCTTCATTGTTTCAGACACGCGAATAACCAGAGCAAAGGTTTTCTAATAGTTCTTAACAAAATGCTTTCATAAAATTAATGTTAGGTCACGATCGTATTGTATTTAAAAATATATATATATATATGTTTAAAAATATATTTACACTAATTAAATTAAATTACACATTTTGAATACACGTGAAAGAGTTGAGATATCTAAGGACCGTTTAAAACGATCTATAGATAGCTCAACTGATCCAGATTCATTTTAGTTGATTGTAATAATTACGTTTTAAAAACTAAAAAGAAAATCGACTTCATTACATATAAAAATGTCATCCATATATAAAAATTTTCATATTTTGTTGATTTTTTAAAAACTCGACCGAATCTGATAATTTTTTAATACGAACCGGGAAATTTGCCCTTTGAAACAAAAAATAATTTTCCAAATCAGTTCAGGCGTCTTTGAGTATTCGGTGAATATAGAAAAAAAATAACCAAAAAAGATTTTGACGAATTACGCAATAATTAACATGGCGATTAAAATGGAGTAGAAAATGACCATCATACGATAACCTAGTACATTTATACTTATTTTTTGATAATTTGATGATTTAATCGTTTGTATTTTACGAATATCTACATAATCTCGCGAAGTTACAGAATCAGAACCAATGGCTCTATCCTACCTTACCATAAGTAGGTACGTTATATACTGAACTAGACTACATACGCTCTGAAAGCAGCCGGTACCTACTCGTGAGCAAACATCCCTAGATCATGACAGGCATTCTTCCAAACAATGTTATATTTAGTCGCAGACTGAGGTATCTGCCATGTATTTATAGTTTGGACGTCATTAGCCAAGGCTTGGGAAACGAAACTATTATTATAAGAAGTGCATGAGAGTAGCCATAATTACTTTAACATAGTAGTAATGCGAGGGAAAGTAATTTATACGTGGTAGAAGTGAAACCTTCAAAAATTTTCGCTTCAAGATAATGAGACGAATAAGAATATAAGAAACACTGTATAATGCTTCCTATCTATATCTCATCTTCTCATTTTCTATCTCATTTTCTCCCACGTTAAATCTTATGAATTTATGTGTCTGTCTCTTTTTACTGTCGCTTTTTCGTTTCATCGACTTTCAAATCACAACGATACTAAAGAAGTTCTCACTTCAAAAAGTGTTGTCTGTAAACTCGGTTTGCGAACAGTAATTTTACGTGATAACGTCATAAGAAAACATTGATTAAAAGTGGCATACTTTTAACCTAATAAGATGCGTCACAAGCCGAAAGCTTAGGCCGATCTTGCCTCTATATCGCTTGTTCCGCGCTCTCGCTTGCACGCTCGGCTCAGGCGGAACGTGACAAATTTTCGTGCGGCATCCGGCGTTTATCGATTTATAAAATTATCACGTCAAAAATTTGTTAGCGTAATATTTTTTCAACACTGCAAGGGCAAACCAATGTTGAGTTTCGAAAATACATTAAACCTAAGTCACGTTATGATTTTTAATAATCAATAATGTTCTATATAATAAAAATCAATTGCTGTTCGTTAGTCTCGCTAAAACTCGAGAACGGCTGGACTGATTTAGCTGATTTTGGTGTTGAAATGTTTGTCATAGTCTAGGGAAGGTTTAAAATGTGAGTAAATATGATTATTTTTAATTATTAATTTATTGAGGCGGTACGAAGTTTGCCGGGTCAGCTAGTCTATATAATAAAAATCAATTGCTGTTCGTTAGTCTCGCTAAAACTCGAGAACGGCTGGTCTGATTTGGCTAATTATGGTTTTGAATTATTTGTGGAAGTCCAGGAAAGGTTTAAAAGGTGAGTAAATAGTAAATATTATTGATTATGAGGTGGTACGAAGTTTGTCGGGTCAGCTAGTAACTCTATAAATTATTATTTGAGATGCATTCCGAGTTTTTGTGTTATAAACGGTTAAACGCACAAGCGGATCTAGATGAAATTTAGTCATGACATACCTACATCATATCTTGGGATCCCTCTCCTACCTATAGGCTACTTTTTATGTAGCTATTAAGCGTGCTGTTACGCGGAGTTATTTGAATGTCTTTTTAAAAAAAGATTTATTTGAATTAAAAAGGATTTAATGAATATTACTTGATTTATATTTAAGACACGAAATTGTTTTAATAAATTCTCCGGTACAACCGTCTCGGATTAGGAATGGTCGCAGACTGACTTGAGTACCAACTCTACCAACTAGATCTCAATAAGGATTGCTGAGTAGTTGGGATTCAGCATTAAAGCCTACAATCGAGGGATATAACACCTCCCCCTTTAAGAAGAGACTTTCGAGTTGTAAAGAAAGTCTCGAGGAAAAGATTGGATTTTTAAACATCTGTCCTGAGTGGGGCAAAATGAATGGAATCTGAATCGGAAGTCTGTGCGTCTGTCATGTTTGATTTCCGTACAATAGGCCTAGGTGAAGATTCTAATTTAATGATTTCAAATGAGTTACGGTTGTTGCCGGATTTACAATAAAACTTATTTACTATTTTAAAGCTAATATAACCTAATACTATCACAATCAAAATGATAATTACAGAAGAATAGTGTGTCCCATATTTGACAAAATGAGGTTCAGTTTCTAATTTATTTAATTGGTTTAACAAAGTGTTAATTTTAGCATTATTTTGTGAGTTAAATTCATCCAAGTTTACATTTTTTAATTTAATAGGGGTTGCCATATTAACAGAGTTATCAAATTTCGTAATATTACAACAATTATCTTTTATAATATTAAAATCACTCAAATGATTGGAATGTGATATAATCTGATAAGAATCATGTTTGGGGGTCAATGTTATGCTTTTACAATGTCCTGTACATCCATTCGGGATAGTCAATATGCCTATTCCGATTAGATGAACTTCACTTGATTCTGAATTCATACAATTGATAGTAACTTTAGTTGGTTCTGATTGTATGAACAACCATCTATTATCAGTCAGAGGGGTCCAAACATCTAAAGTACCAAAAATGAATCTTATCTTACATTGTTCAGGTTTCTCGGTTATCACTTTAGACAACATCTCACTTTCACAAGTGTGTTTTGCATCGGTTGCATAAACATTAGTAACATCACATAGAAAATCTCTAGGAGTAACTGTTTTACATTGGTGTAAACTCTCCAGATTACAGTATTGAAGTCTATCTTTAGTTATAGCTACATATTTATGTTCGGGCGTGACCATACTAAACTTGTTTAATGTTTTGTTATCATAAGGAGTAGGCAGAGCCATGCTATGGTAAAGTTCGTATTCAGATATGCTAACTAACGGTACTTGTAATACAAAAACAATCTTATTGTTCATATAATAACAAATCAATTTAGAAACATTTAATACTAAGTGTACATTATTTATATCTAGGTTTACAGGAAGTTTTAGGTTATTAGGTAAGTACCTGTAATTATCAACAAGCTCTCGGTATATCTGTTGAGGCGACATAATAGCTGGGTGTAAAATGTTTTGATTGCTAAATAAAAGAGCATTAGTGACATCTTCCAACTGGAATGATAACACTAAGATTGCAGTTTCCAGACTATTAAATATATGATTTACATTATTCAGTATCTGCAGTCCATTTATTGTTTCGGAAATATTTGTAACATTAAATGAGAATGTATCAATAGCTTTTGTTAGAATATTTTCATTTTCCACTAATTGTTTAATTGTGTTGTTATAATTTTCTAATACAGATTTTGTTACTAAAATATTTTCTTTCATCAGCGAGACTATTTGTTTACTATTTTCTTGCAGGGACTCTATTGCATCATCGTACCTCAGAGCGTCGTTCTCATCCAAGGTGCCAAAGATTTGTTTTAGAACGGTGCCGACTCCTCCTATCCAAGCATTTCGTTTACTGCGATTTTCTATTAAATGAGATATGGATAAAAATTCCTTGATTACGTCTTGATAACGAATTGTCAATGGTTGCAATACGTTATTACATTCTGTGTCAATTTCAATAATACGTGATTGGCGACATAAAATTTTAGTATTTTCTATCGCTGTTCCTATGTTTTTGATGTGTGGGCTAAAGTGAGATACATCGACTGGGATAAGAACTTTAAGTTGGGCGCTATTTATTTTCAGTATTCCTAGATAATCGAAAAAGAGCCCTGAACTTCTGGTGATCGGCTGGAGGTAATCTTGCCCTTGGGTCGTAGTTCTGTAAACGACAAATAATTACTGTTCTGTAATTACATCATGATCGTATCGGGAAAGTAAGTACTAAATGTTAACTTATATTATACCTACCTAATAGTTCTTAATTCTATTTTTCAAACACTTAATTAGAGAAAAGACTTACATGAGTACCTATTTCTAAAATGAACGATGAATGTTCATCTACCTACATGCTATATACTATATTTATTTAATTACCTATTACTACTCTTATCCTTACAGATTAGGGCCGACGTCAGCTAATTTGACTTGGTCAAAATGATGGGTGACGTAGCGTCGATTAATTAGTAAGGTAAGTGTATTGTTGCCATTTATTTTGATTATTTTATAAGGGCCCTTCCAAATGGGTGAAAGTGCCTTTCGTAATCTTAAGTGATTTTTAAGATATACATAATCACCAACTTTATATTTGACTGATCGAGTGTGTGTATCATAATATGTTTTAGAGGATTCCTTAGATTTTCGGATAAAATCTAAGGCTTTTTCTTTAGAATATTTTAGTCTGTTTTGAAGGAAACGGACGTAGTCGGGATACGTGGTTCCAGGGGTTTCCTCATAGATAGAATTAGGTATAGTTGGTTTATTGCCGAACATCAGTTCATAAGGGGTATAATGTGTAGTAGAATGTACTGAGGTGTTGTACGCGAACATTGCTGTGTAAACATAGCGAGGCCAATTTGTTTGTTCATTATTTACATAAGATTTAAGATATTCTTTAAGGGTAGAATGGCTACGTTCTAAAGCGCCTTGGGTCTGAGGGTGATAAGGAGAAGACCATAGATTTTTAATTTTAAGAAATTCACAGGTTTTCTTGAAGAGTTCTGATGTGAAATTAGTACCTTGATCGGTGAGTATCATTTTGGGTATACCAAAAATGGAGATAAAGTGGAGTAAGCACTCGCTGGTCTCCTCAGCAGTGGTGCTACGGATAGGGTAGGCAGTGGAGAATTTGGTTAAATCGTCTTGAATGGTGAGGATAAATTTAAGTTTTGCAGTACCGGCTTCAGGCAAAGGACCGACAATATCCAATGATATTCGTTGATTTGGTTCGGTGGAAGTGGTAGTGATTTGCATGGGTGCACGGTTTACTCTTCTCAACGCTTTGTTCTCTTGGCATGCTTTACATTGTTTAACGTAAGCTTCGATGTCGCTTCGCATCCCTTTCCAATAAAATAGTTGTTTAAGTTTACTATACATGCGAGTTGAACCTAAATGACCGGCAATCGGTATGTCGTGGTTTTCTTGTAATATTTTCTTTATTTCAGATGGAGCGGGATAGATAATATTATTATGGTAGACATTAATCTTTATCTGTGTGCCATGGAAGAGGTAGGTCAAAATATTAAAAATTTTGATGAACGAATGTTTTTCAAAAGGATTTTTTAAATCAGATATACCTATTTCGTTTACATTTTCTAATTTTATTAATTCATCTCTTATTTTCTTTAGAGTTTCGAAGATTTCAGGGTAGGTTGTTTGATCGAAGTAATGCACCTTGAAAAACAAGAGGTAATATGTTTTGTTCTTTGTTTCAATTTTCTTAAATAGGAAAAGTTCCATTTCCGAATCAATAACATTTTTATATACCTCTGGGTCACTTAGAGCTTCTTGGACATAGGGATTAGACTCGTCTAAGTCTATAGATGTGGGAATTAGGATGATTCTTGCAGGACATTTCATGAGGTTTTCGTTATGTTCGATAATCTCAGTATTATAGATTTTAGTTTTGTCTGTCATCATTTTCAGGTAAGTAGGATAGTCATCTACGTGTGCGCTAGGATTTGAACTTGTTGACGGTATCGGGTCAAAAGTAAGGTTATCGTTGATAGGATCGCTTGGATTACTCGTGGACTGGATAGGATCAGGTCCAGGTTGGTTAGCAGGTAGAGGTGACAGAGAAGGTAAGTCAAGTTCGTTTTCGATTTGTTCTCTAAGGACGTCAGGGATATTAGATGGCGGGTCAATATCAGGTAAGGGCACAATATCATCGTAAAGGTCAATGAGATTAGGATCTCGAGAGATTACTTCATCAGCGTTAAAGGAAGCTGGAGAAATGAGCATGTCCATTAGATCTTCATCTGTTTGTCTCGTGGAAATGTTAGGTAAAGGCGAGGCTTGAGGTTGAATTGGATTTACTGGGAATCTAGAAAGTGCATCGGCATTGGTGTTAATTTTGCCTTTCTTATATTGTATGTCGTATTCAAATTCTTCTAGTTTAAGACGCCAACGTACAAGACGTGAGCCTGGATCTTTGCAGTTAAATAACCACTGTAATGGTTTGTGGTCAGTTATTATTATAAAGCGATAGCCGTAAATATAAGGTCTGAATGTTTTTGTACCGAAAATGATTGCGAGGCATTCCTTTTCAGTAACGCTATAATTACATTCGGCTTTGTTTAATGTTCTAGAGGCGAATGCTATAGGCCTGTCTTGACCAATAGGCCCTTGGGACAAGATGGCAGATATAGCGTAGTTTGAAGCATCGCAGGTTAGTAAGAAAGATTGAGTAAAATCAGGATAGGCCAGGATGGGAGCTGAAACGAGTTTATCTTTTAATGTTTCAAATGAAAGTTGTTGTTCGTTCCGCCACTCAAAAAGAGTATTGTTTTTTAAAAGCGAGGTTAAAGGTTTGGCTAGTTTTGCAAAATCAGGGATGAACCTCCTGTAATATGAAACTAATCCCAAAAATGATTTTATATCTTTTGGAGACTGGGGAACGGGAAAGTTTGTGACTGCTTTAGTTTTTTCAGGGTTTGGTTTTACACCGTCTTCGCTTATGATATGACCCAAATAACCTACTTCTTTTCTTAGGAATTCGCACTTTTCCGGCTGTAATTTCAGATTGAAGTTACGGAGCCTATCAAAGACAGCTCGGAGATTAGAGATATGAGATTCGAGATCGTAGGAGTAAATGACGATGTCATCTAGATAGACGAAACATCTTGTTCCTTGGAGTCCGCTGAGACAATTATTCATTAGTTTTTGGAAAGTCGAAGGCGCGTTTTTTAACCCAAACGGCATTCTATTAAAATGAAACTGGCCTTGGGGCACGGAAAATGAAGTCTTGGGAGCATCTTTAGCGGATATGAGGATTTGGTGAAAACCGGAAGTAAGATCGAGGGTTGAGAAGTACTTGCTGCTTCCTAATTGGTCAAGAATTTCAGTAATTTGTGGGATAGGATAGGTTTCTCCTATAGTGATATCGTTGAGCTTTCGGTAATCAATTACAATTCGCCATTTTCGTTGACCCTGGGAATTTGCTTTTTTGGGAACTACCCAGATTGGTGAGCTCCAAGGTGAGGAGGATGGTTCTATGATGCCTTGTTCTAGCATTTTAGTGATTTGGGTTTCGACTTCCTTTTTGTGACATTCAGGGAACCTATATGATTTAGTATGTATTGGTGTTTCGCTACTTGTTTTGATTTCATGCTCTAATGCTGAGGTATAACTTAATTGGTCATTAGGCAAATGGAAAATGTCCGAGAATTGGGAGCACAATTCAATAAGGGCTAAGGATTCTTCTTGGTTAAGGTGATCTGTTCTCAAGGATTCAATGACTTCACTAGTTCGTTTAGACGTGTGTTGGATCGTATTCACTTGAAATGATTCCGTATGCAGTGGTTCTATTTTTAAATTTAAGTTCGAATTTAAATTGACTGGATGTTCTGAAATATTAGCTATGGTTAAATTAGCTCGATTATTGTTTTTTATTTTAACTATGCAATTGGCCAGGAGCAGGTTATCAGATAAGTGCTGGTCTAGAATTATACCTTCTTTAAGGTTAGTATTTTGAATTGAGCATTCGATGACTACTTCAGTTCGAGCTGGAATTATATAGACTGGGTCATGGAAGTGTAATTTAATATCGAGGTTTCTTATTTTGAGAGTGTCATTGGTATAATCGATTTTGCAACCAAAGTTTGTTAAGAAATCTGAGCCAATTATGCCGTCATAGGGTAGGTTGATGTCTCGAATGATGTGAAACTTGTATAATGCGGCATTGGTTTTGTTCAATCTTAATTTTAATTGGAAGTGACCTTCAGTTAATGTTGGTTCGTCACCAGGATCTATACCTTTAAGTTGGATAGGTTCTTTGGTAAATTTCTGATTCTTTTGTATACAGGATTGTTTTATTAAACAAATACCGGAACCCGAGTCAACTAGGAGAGACAATGGAATGTCTGAAATTGATGAGTTTAGCAATACATGTGGAAGTAGTTTTTTGGTAGTATCTAGATTTATTTCAAAAATCTTAGTTTCTGGGTTTTTAATTTTAGGAATTTGTTCATTTGTTTGGGGCTGGTTACCCGTGTGGTCCCGTCTAGGATTTGAAATATTTATTTGAGGCTTCTTTTCCAAGGAACCTTTAGGAACAAAAGGATGAGCGCTTATTTGGGGCTGGTTACCCGTGTGGTCCCATTTAGAATTTGGATGATGGGCGCTTATTTGGGGCTGGTTACCCGTGTGGTCCCATTTAGGATTTGAATGATGGGCGCTTATTTGGGGCTGGTTACCCGTGTGGTCCCATTTAGGATTTGGATGATGGGCGCTTATTTGGGGCTGGTTACCCGTGTGGTCCCATTTAGGATTTGGATGAAGGGTGTCGACTTTTGTGGGTGGTCTCGAGCGACACCGTGGCGAGACTCTTATTCGTTTAAAGTATAGTCATCGACATTGGGAGAAGCTTCGTTGTCATAGGCAAAGGAATCAACGACATCGGTTCCTTCTTGTTCGGATACGAAGTTGACTCGAGGTTTATACGACTCTTGATTGGTTGTCACATTCTGTGGGGACTTGAAGCGATTATTATTATATTCCCTCTTTTTGCAAGCCGAAATATCATGCCCAGGGATTTTGCAATAGCGACAAAACGCCGAAGATGACCCCGAAGTTGGTTGAGGTTGATTAGAATTATATGTTGGTCGGGGTTGATTGGAATTGAATGCTGGTCTTTGTGGTGCCCTAAACGAACTGAATTGGGTTGACCTCTGTGGGTTAGGATTTTGTGGTTTAGGTCTCGAATTGTTTTCAGCCCTCCTATAGATGCTTTGTTGGATTCTTTCTTCTGATATGGCCAAGTTTATGGCTTCGTTTAGGTTTTTAGGTGCTCTGCAACGGACGATGTTTGAAATACGTGGGAATAAACCCATCAGAAAATGATGGAGAGCGAGGTCTTGCATTGCAGCTACCCTACCTGCTATTTCTTTGACTTTGGTTTCTCCGATAGAAATCTCAGTTAATAGTTGTGACAAGTATGTTTCGATACGTAATGCAAATTGACTAACGTTTTCTTGAGAATTTTGTTTACTTTCTTGGAGATCAGTGAGTAGGTGTGAATAGTGTTTTCTTTCACTAAATTGTGTCTTTAGAAATTCTTTTAATTGGTCCCAGTTAGAAAAGTCCTTGATTGAGCAAGCAATTTCCGCCTTGCCCTGAAGTTGACACAGAATGTATTTAAACAGGATCGGTTTTTGAATATCACCGGCTAGTTCATAAGCATTGTTACAATTTACTAGGAATGAATTTAATTTTTCCCGGTCACCATCGTAGGGTTTGATGAATTTAAGCAAGGTATTTAAATCCATTTCTAATTTTGGAGCTAGATTAGGACTGTTTTTAGAGCTTCTACTCTGCGGCCCAGCGGAAGCAGAACGACTCCCCGAGCCCGACGGCTGGTCTAACTCAACATTGACAGATAATTTGTTTTTTGTTTCCTCTACAGATGGATTCATGATGTAATTTTAGACAAATTTACAAGTGAAATACTTAGGGCTAAGATATAGAATAACAGTTAAACGCAAAAGTAAATGTATAATAAGGACTGAGACAATGAGTTATAAAAGGTTCGGGATCTCTGGAATCGACACTTGTTTATATAACCACAGTCAAAACAATGTTCAAGACTCACTGCGACGATGCGTGGGCGACGGAGATAAGCACGGCGACTAGAATCACTGGGTACATTCCGGATGGCCAGATACGTTCTTTCACGAAGTTGAGATGAATGATTTCTTTGCAGGTTTTTAGCAGGTTTTCGTAAGTTGCAGCTCGTCGCGAATGAGCTACCACGGCCCAGGTTACGATTCCTTCAATGAATTACGTAGTTACTACAGGATACAGTTCGCTCGGTAAGGGCGAGACACCACAAGTCTCGGGCAGGGTATAGGTTTGATCTTCTTACAGGATGATGAATTGATTCTGTCAAGAATCGGGATAGCCTCCGCGAGGATATTAAGGTAAGTGCACTTCACTAATAACACTTCACATCACTTTTAGGATTTGCGGAACGAGTCTGCGGAGCGGTCTTCACGGCCACTGGGGATTTTCGATCCCACCGCTGCCACCAAAATGTTACGCGGAGTTATTTGAATGTCTTTTTAAAAAAAGATTTATTTGAATTAAAAAGGATTTAATGAATATTACTTGATTTATATTTAAGACACGAAATTGTTTTAATAAATTCTCCGGTACAACCGTCTCGGATTAGGAATGGTCGCAGACTGACTTGAGTACCAACTCTACCAACTAGATCTCAATAAGGATTGCTGAGTAGTTGGGATTCAGCATTAAAGCCTACAATCGAGGGATATAACAGTGCGAAGCCGCGGGTATACTGTACTGTATCTAGTGTATTATATATTTCTTAACAAAACCAAAACTCATTTAATAATTTTTAATAATCTAATAATTAATAATATTATTTAAATCTAATAATTTTTTATCATAAGAAAATATTATTAAAAATGATTAAAGAGAAATCTTTTGAGGTGTAGATGATGAATCATTTGGATGTTATATTCTTTTTAAGGTCTGTGCACTAAGAGAGGAATCCCCAAAGTATCACCACTAAAACGAGGGTAAAGTTTGTAAAAATTAATAATTACGTTTTAAAAACTTAAAAGATAACTGATTTCATTGAATATACAGACGTTTTGAGAACCACCTCCTTTGTTTGAAGTCGATTAAAAAAGTTTTATATTACGTTTTTAGTATCATTTTTAGAAACTTGTAAACATCACTGGAAAGTCACAGGAAAGCAAAATACGAAATTTTGTTTACTTGTATGAATAAAAATTTTCAGTTATTATGATATAAAAACCAAACTACCAAACTGATTTGGATGAAATTGGAACGAATCGGAAAGTATATCCATTCTCATATATTTTTTTTCAGATCAGTTCATTAATGTCGGAGTTATGAGGCAACAAAAAATACAAAAACTAAACTGAGAACTAGTATAATAATAAATTTATTTACAGAAATAATTACAGAAATGTACAAAATAATATACAATAATATAAAATACACGTGAAACAGTTGAGCTATCTAAGGACAGTTTAAAACGATTTATAGATAGCTCAACTGATCCAGATCACTGCCAGAGGGCAGTGTTCCCAAGGTACTGGCGGCATTACCATGTTGAATGGCCATGCTAATACGCTGAGCCAGATAGGAGCCAGCTCTTGGGTCATGCAACGTATCTACCAGACGCCGAGAAATAATTTTGAAAACGCGGTGGGCTCCTGTTCCCCATGGGCCCAGGGTCTCGACTCCAAAAGGCTCAAATATGTAAGCCTTACCCAAACCAGCATAGGCCTGCAGCCATGCCTTGTCATCCAAATTAATATTCAAAACCGACGATAAAGTGTTCTTTAATAATTGTAAAAGCCATATGACTATTAATTTTAAACAATCTGTCCGAAGTTTTGCTAAAATTTTGAATTTTCTCATCTATGAAGGTCGGAAAAGACTCGTCAAGAATTGGTGAACCGAGGAGGCGAAGTGAACATTTATCAACAACTGAAGAACTAGTTACATAATCAATCAGAACCCTAGTCTAGAATTCCCATGTAAAACAAGTCGGCCTTATACAGCCAATCAGCAGCAAAGCGGCTATTAGTATTTATATTCTGAACGATTGGGTTCGTGTGGCCCAAAACATAAATAGAAATTACTTTCGGTAATAAAACAAAGAAACAATACGGTCGATGGAAAAGCAATTCGTTTGAGCGATCGCTGTTTGTTGTAGGAAACTTGCCCGAGCAAAAGTTTTATTGAACTAATATAGTTTTTTTCCTGCCATTGTGGTAAAACTGTACAGTCGAAGACAGCCCTGATTCGATCATTTCGCCGGATAAAAAAAAAATTTATTAAACCGTCCCTGTTCATTAAAATTTTCATTAATTAATTTTATTTCGATTGCAATAAAGTCTGAATTAGATTAACATTATCAACTTACACGTCTTAAATTACAAAATTGACGTGTGGTTGACGAATCATTGACAGACTTCAAAAAATAAGGTTTTCAATTCCAGTGTTTGTTACATCACTCAGTCATTTATGAACCGATTTTCATATTTATGTTTTGGTTAGGGAAATCACACTTATACCATTATATATATATATATATTACATAATATATACCTATATATATATATATTATGTAATATATATATATATATATATATATATATATATATATATATTATATTTAAATTAATAAATTATTTTAAATTTAAATGATGAATTTAAATGAAACATTTATATTTTTATTATTATGGGCTACTAAATATCCATGTGTTTAATGTTTTGTAATGGATTTCTGTATGCCGTACACCTGTGAACATGTTTTGTTATATTATAAAATTATATAATCGGTCCGTCTGTTTGCTTGTTAGTATTTCATGGCTGAACAGATCTTGATTAAATTTGGTAAGTAAATTTGGTAGGTTTTTTAGGACTAATATTTATAACAAATAATAAATATAAAAAACGCCGGATATTTCACACAGAATCATCTAGTCCCAAAGTAAGCACAGCTTGTGTTGTGGGTACATGACTGATACACTACTTATGTACCTTATTTTTTGTAAATACTTATTACATATACAAACATATTACACAACCCAGACCCGAGACAACTACTTGCAGATCAGACAAACATTTATGTAAGTACCACGCGTGCTAAGCCGCGGGCTGCACCTAATATAGCATAACAATATATTTATTAAACTAGGTATACCTACTCTAACTAAGTTATTAAAGGTTCTATTTTCTGGTCGTAATTAGAGAATTATCACATCACATCACATCAGACTAATATTATAAAGGCGAAAGTTTGTGAGTGTGTGTGTATGTTTGTTACTTCTTCACGTCTAAACGGCTGGAACGATTTTAATAAAATTTGGTATGGAGTTAGCTGACACTCTGGATTAACACATAGGCTACGTTTTACTGCGAAAAAATCACTTTTTTTGTTTGTTACCGCAGGTAACACAGGGGGGGCACAGCTAGTAATAAATAAAATAGATAAATGTAAAAAAACAGAGTTCAGGTAAAGTGCCCTGAAGGCTGGCAACATTAAATCTTTGAATAGCAATTATACTAATCCTTTGTACAAGGTATACTTCTAATTAAACAAAAAATTAACAATTCATATTTATAAATGGGTTAGGTACCTATTTAAAATTCTTAGTACTAGCTGACCCGGCCACGCGTTGCTGTAGCTCAGTAGTTCTAATACGTTGAATCAATATACCTCTAAAATTATCAGTGTTTCTCTACTATACTATGCATGTATTATACATACAAACCTTTCTCATGAATCACTCTATCTATTAAAAAAACTACATCAAAATCCGTTGCGTAGTTTTAAAAATCTAAGCATACATACGGACAGACAGACAGCGGAAAATAACTTTGTTTTATACTATATAGTGCTATTTTACTCAGATCCTTTAATGTCGTCGCGAACTGGCAAGAGACCAAGATCAACATTAATTTTTGAATATCAATTTTAATTCTAAAATAAAATACGCACTTGCATACAAATATAGGTTAGTGTATAATATCTTCGACGAAACAACAGAGTAGATAACGAAGGTAGAAAAACCAGTAGGTATTTAGCGCAAGAAAAATGGAGCCAACATTTTTTCTGTTTGAAAAATAAACCTCGTTTGTTCTCGGCTGTACGGATAGTTACTATATTTCGATGGTTTGCAGCTTTAAATAAAAATTATTTCGTTAAATTTATTAGGTTGGTATACCTTACTACTGAAAATACATTTTGAAATATTCTTTAAGAAAAAAATGTTGCCTAAATTTTTAAAATGATGTCTAAATGTTACCACCATTTTTTTACCATTTTCAATTTCATTTTTTGTTTTTTTGTATCTATTGAATGCTAATACAGCAATAAATTGTTAAGTCAGTTTTTTTAAACAGACTTTAACTAGCCCCAAACTAAGCATAGCTTGCATTGTGGACTGATAGAATACTTATATATTTTTAAATATATACATAAGATACTTTATAATACCCAGACATGGAACAAACACCTGTGTTCATCACACAAATGTTTTTGCCCTGGGAGGTAATCTAACCCCCATCCTACAGCGCAGAAAACAGAGCTACAACCAACTCAACTGACAAGCTAGTCAGCTATTTTCTTTTAATAAAATATATTATCTGGACGAGAGCACTATTTTATAGAGCTTATATTTAAATGACATATAAGATTTATTTTGAATTTAACTCTTCTAAAGTAAATGTGTGTACCTACAATAAAACAAAAAGCTTTGTAAAGCAAGATGAATTAGAAAAACAAATATCTAAAAGCAAACACTTTAATAAATCTTTCAAAAGTGTTCCATAATAATAATGTTTTATTTTATACATCAATAGACAGCTTAGATCAAATAAATATAAAATCGTTTGTGAACGGTTGAAGTGAACGTTTCGCGATAAAATTGGTGCTGAATATTTTCAAAGGCAATAAACTTGAATAAATACAGATAGAATCGTCTGGATACAGGTTCATTTCCAATATAAATACGCCTTAGCTTTATGAAGTTGTGGAAAATACTCGTAATGAAAATCTTAGACAGCCTCTGGGTTAACTGTACACTGAAATCTCTCAATGCATCCAGTAAAATAATGGCTTGAAATGTTTTTGATGCCTCCTTTTTGTGAATTATTTTTGTGAAGAATGTATTCAGTAGCACTTTTCTTGCTGTTTATTAGTTAAGAGGACACTTTGTTAATGTGTTCTTTATCTACACTAATATTATAAAGAGTAAAGATTTGTATATTTGTATTTTTGTATGTAACGAATTAACTTAAAAACTACTGGACCGATTTGAAAAAATCTTTTACCGTTGGAAAGCTACACTATCCCCGAGTCACATAGGCTACTTTTTATCCCCGAAAAAAATCTTCAACGCGGGCGAAGCTAAAAATGAACAACAAACAATGCTCAGGTGTATGTGACAGCAGCAAATCGGCCTCGACTCAGGATAATGCCTGTTTTCGTAGTAGACGATGTTATTCTTCCGAGACCATAATTGTCACAAAGCCCTTAGCCCCCTGAAGATTCCTTTTTAAGTAAATACTCAATCTGATTGTGTGTGTATAGATTTAAAAAAAGCACCGAAGTGGCCATGGGCGAGACATGAAATATTGTATCAGTCTTGCATGTTTATATCTTTCACCGCTGTTATTAATCGATCACTCATCATCAACACATCCAAATAAAACTACTTTCCTCTTTGGTATTTCACTTAGATACCAGTCAAATATTTTAATAATGTAAATACACTATTTTGAGCAATAAACAGTTATATTTTCGACTCTAAAAAAAGATTTTGTGTAATATTTTCTTTATAATAAATAAATGATACGTACACCCCGACATACTCGTACAAGAAACATCTATCTTAAAAATAATATGTGAAATGTGAAACATAAAATGTTGGGGTTGGGATCGAACTCACAAACTGTAAATACAGAAAGTAGAGCCACTACCAACCTGCTGAGCTGTGAAACCAATGACTGGCACTGGTGATAATGTTTGGCCAGGTTAGATAAATAATTGCGGAATAAACTATTAATCGTGACTTTGCGGAAGTCCATATTGCAACATATTGAATAAATAGACAAATATTTAGTACTATTCCGCTAACCTATAACAAATAAGTTGAGAGACACAATGCAAACGCTTGCACCTCCTCCCGCCCGCAATTGGCAAGAGAAGCTAGAATTTCTTAAAATAAAAGAGATTTTATTTTGTTTACTCCAAAGTCTAAAATAGAGTAATATTGCAAATGGTAGTTACTTGGTCTTTTATATAACTGCGGATTGCGAAACTAAAAATTTTAGCAAAATTAACTCAATAATAGAACAAAATTTCAATTTTTGCTCGGTTTAAAATTTTACCTCAAGCAGTCTATACGCCAAAGCCGTCGAGCGTGACAGATAATATCTAATTCCGTTCAAACTGATGGTTTGTTTGAAGAAACTTCATATTATTGTAAATGTCAATGTCAACTTAAACGTCCTAGTAAATTTTTGAAGGAAAATATCAATAAACTGTTATTTATTATGTGATATTATTTATTTAGAATGTAACAGTTCCATGTATTATCTAAGATAAAACTGTATTGTTAAAACTAATATTGATTTGTCAAATGGTTATTACTATTAAATATTGTTACTTTTTAAGTTTAAGATATTAAGTCTACAAATGAATAGACTTCTGCTTGTATTTACAAATTGTTGATGTATTGTTATGATTTAGTTATGATTAATTGATAATGAAAATTGTAAAATTATTCTTGTAAGTTTTAAAAGAGATCTGTTATATAAGGTTTTGTTATAATTTCCTAGGATATTTCACTAAATCTCTGCGATTGGTCGATCCAATTTTAGTTAAATATGTGCGAATAGGTTAATAGATACTAATAATAAATATTTAAATGCACGTTGTTTAGGTTTTAACATAATTTTACTAAATCAAACATTTTTATTGTTACTGTTGTTAAAAGATATTCAGGCTGAAAGTTTGCTTGGCTGTGATTGGTTTAAGTTGGCGCCATGAAATTGTTATTGCAAGGGTATATATAAACAGATGTAAATGCTATTAGTAGGGGTGTCAACAAAAAACGCATTACCATTTTTTTTTACGGTGAATATTCGAAAGTATGGTTAAGCATGAGTGAACATGAGTTGACAATTTAGATCTTAACTTTTCCTCGGGACTTGTTTGGTGGCGCAGACTTCTAGTCAGCACTCTGACACTGCATTACAAAAAAACCACAATTTTGAATTATCTATTACTTCTACAACAACACTTTTTTTGTCCGCAAGCTTTTTGTGTGTTAAGGGATGTTTAAAGAAGACATGTGTATGTAACTAAGACGATATGAGAGAGAAAATGAGATAGGAAGCATTGTACAGTGTTTCTTATATTCTTATTCGTCTCATTATCTTGAAGCCAAAATTTTTGAAGGTTTCACTTCTACCACGTGTGAATTGCATTTTATTTGCAGAGTAATAAACATGTAGGTATAATAATTAGCTAGTTAGCTAGTTACTATTGATTCGATGTTTTATGAAAATACATCGATACATCGAGTAAATTAACAGTTTTTCAAAACATCGGATCGATTCGATGCATCGTACTATAAACATCGAGTGAATTCGATGCAACGATGTATATCGAATTGCCCTAGCTATTAGTGGCACTTCACGTGAGACAGCAGACCAGACTTCAAAGTTAAGTACTAATTCTGTAACTTTACGTAATATGAATCTTATTGTATGTACTATAAATTACTTATTATTTCCATGTGCATTTTGTGTACCTACCTAGGTATTCTCTCGTTGTTTCCTTATATTCCTTATGGTGTTTATTTTGTAGGAGGGTACTTGTGTTGTGTAAAATTGTAAAGGATCATACAAAAAAGTGTTAGGACCAGATAAGTTTCTTGCCGGATTCTTCTTGAACTGGGGTTAGGAGGAACCGGCACCTAGATTCACTACATTAGATTACTTTAGACTAGATTCTTACATGCATAAGACGATTCAAAGTGGTCCTTGTGATTTTATTGGATAAAGAAAACTGAATATACTATGGTACATTTGTTACTCTGTCTTCTTATTGAATTTATCCTTGCTTACATTTAGCTTCAATTCCTCGTGTGAAAAGTAGGTATTTAACTTCAGTAATATTACTAACTTTCATTATAAACTTCTAAGATTTATTTGAGACAATTTCAAAGTTCTATCTTGTCTTGATATTAGGTATAATATATTTTTGTAATAGAGCAGGTAACTATCCATTTCTGACTAGCGCAACGACACAGCCCATCGACAGCGGGTTGATGTTGGTGGTATTTTAGAGTACCTATTTCATCATTTATATCCATAATTAAGACTTCGACGTAAACAAAATTCTTACAAAAATTTCTTAATTTCGTATCCTATGTCATTTTAGTGGACAAATGAACATAATCATAATGTGTTAATACAGCGTTTGTTTAAATATGACAAGAGTGCCTAGAAAAGATACACTTTCCTTTGTTCTCGCCTACCGAAAGATATAATTGTAGGGATAAGACACTAGCTTCTCATCTCATCTTAACATGTCACTGGTTATTTTAAACATTAAAAGTGAAAAGATTAAAATGCGCATCAGAGGCTCCCTTCGTGCACTTGGCACAAGTCTTGGAACTTTTTAGGTTCTACGACATGCCTGTTTCCTCACAATGTTTTTCTATATCGTTTGAGAGTACTGGTGCAGCCCACATACATTTTTCAACTGAAAAATCCATTGCTCCATGATCTTAGTGACAAGGCTTACAATCTATGACCTTAGGATCAGAAGCGGAAAGTGGAGCCACTACCACTAAACCATCGGTACTCTCAAACACTAGCTTGTGATAAGCCTTAATTTAAAATTAAAATTTGTATTTAAATTTAATTATAAAATTTGTAATAAGACTGAAGAATTACTGCTGCTGTCATCTCCATACAATTTGATATTTTCAGAAAGGCTTAAGGAAATACTAAGCTTAAACTTGTGGTATTATAAATAGATACCTAAAATAAATGATCTTATATCTAAGTGCTATTCAACCATGTAATGTATTCTTCGAAGTGCCTATAAAACGTATCAACGCTCACAGAATCAGCGATATAATTTCTACGTGACGTTCCGTATAATGGTTTATGGGTCAATAAGTCATCGAAAACTCGTTGCTGTGAACAATATTATGCTGACATAAGCCGTTAAATGTTTACGGTCTATTAAAAAACTATATATGAACAACATATACCATTACTGCTTTCGTATTAGTGGTCAACTCTGGTTGTGTTGATAGGCCTCTGTGATGACCTAACTATAGAAAAACCGGGGTTTTTATTATTATTAGATAGTGATATGATTAGATAGTAATATAAATGACTATATTATTGATAAGAATGCATGATCTCGTGTCGCTCAGCCATCAGACAGTTAACCGACACACTTGAAATTTATACTCTCTTGTATTAGTATTTCGTAGTTAAGGTAGTTATAAGATGGATCATGTAAAAAAGCGCTAGGACCAAGACGTGTTTCTTGCCAGTTCTTCTCGGGCTTGGTTTAGGACGAATTGGCACCTAAATTCACCTAGTATGTAACACGTTTCAAAGTGATCCTTGTGATTGTATTGAATAAAGTATCTTTTGACTTTGACTTTGATGACCCTGTGACTTCCTACTTATAATTATTTTATTAACAATCTAATAATCTCTTGCAGTTATAAGTTTTTGTTTTAAGAATTTTGTGCACTCAGTGTTCGACAACTGTATTAAAAACCTCAAGATGGTGGTTTACCATCCCAGTTTTGAGGGGTATAAAACAAAAAAAACGATTAATCAAATTGGTCGTGCCATTTTTAAGTTTAGAGTTTAAGTTTAAGTTTAGATGCAAAACCAACGCACGGCATCTTGTTTTTATATTGAATGAAGATCATAGCAGGTAACTTTAATGTAATTTTACCTTCTTCATATTGTGTTTTTTCTATTCAGTGTGCTGAAAGGATTGATGTACGCTTCAGAGTTTTTTTTTGGTGCACTTTGGTATAAGTGAACGCGACACACTACTCGAGTGTTAGCCGGAAGAAACCATGTCACTTTTGACGTGTCAAAATTCATGTTGAGTTACTTGACTCGAATTTTGGAATAAAATTCGGATTTTAGGCCGTTTTGCGGAGTAAACATTGTTATCCAAAATTATTTATCCCGAGTTATTTCGGGTTTTATTTGTAATTTTACACAAATAAAGCTAGAGTTATTGACTAGGGTGAGAATAATTGGAATGAAAAATTTGTGTTTCTTTGTGATTCGAGCAAATATAATCCGTGTAATTTTAGTACCTGGATGGCCGAGCTTTGCTCTGTATAAAACACGGATAAAACGTCGTTTTCTAAAAATTAAACCTAGCTAGATCGATTTATCACCCCCGAAACCCCATGCATACTAATTTTATCAAAAATCGTTGGAGCCGTTTCCGAGATTCCGAGAGATTATATAATTCAGTAATTCAGTAGGTACGTTTATTCACATAAGACATGGTTATAATATATATTAGGTGGCATTGTCAATAGTAGAGCTGCATATCTAGCCCGAGTACAGGCACGTGAATATATTTCATTTATCATACAAATTAATTGAAATTATAACATATCATTAATCAAATACAATGTCACTATAAATACCAATTTGAAATAAGTTATAAATTAAAATTGTAAACTGATTCTGATCATTCTGATATAAAACACACAATTAATAATACTTAGGTCAAAACTTAAAATGAAGATAGATGTCAACATAATAGAAACAATGATCAATTAATATAATTATATATTTACAAGAATTGCTCGTTTAAAGGTAGTAATCCCCCACTGGTAAAATTTAGACCATAATTAATTAATAATGAATGTATTTTTTATGCATAATTAAAAAAAATATAAGCATTCTGCACACCTTCTCTATAAAAACTATAAGTGTGGGAAATTTCATACTCCTCCGTCCGCGAAATTTTCGTAAAAAGGGGTACAAAGTTTTTGCTTCACGTATTAATAATATAGATTCGATAGAAAAAGAGACACCATTTTTTATAAAATAACAAACGACGAACGACAAAACGACTTTGTGACGTTTTACTATAAACAATCTAAACACTTGACCAATGTCAATGGTAATTACCCAATGGTAAATTGTCGTCATATGACACATTAACGGCGAAGAAGAAGAATTAAAATAAAACTCATTCGAGAACGAGAACGAGAACGAGAACTATGTATGCATAGATTTTCTGACAGTTTGAAATCACACGCATTATACTTACATACCTACTGAAGTCTACAGTCTCAGTCACGACTCCAACGACTACAAAATCTTTAGTCGTTGGACTAAAAATTTTGTAGTCGTTGGAGTCGTGCCTAGATCGTAGAGCTGGTTATCTTACCCGTATCACTGTTGTGACAACGCAGAGGATTGCAACCTAGTTAGCTAATAAAGATAAAATAAAACTCTGTTTACCTTCAGTAACTGACTCCATGTTGGCAATGATAATTTATCTGAAACAAAAAATAAGAATCTATATTATTTTCGTGATAACGTCAAACGTCAAACGTCAATTTCAAACCAGTGTGGTAAAAGGTTAAGTGAGCCTTAGAGGCTCTTGTCGTGAACTGTCCTCATGTCTTCAACGGTTTAAATAAATGAATAAGTAATGGAGAACAATGTACACAACACTGTCTATTGTGTCAATTTGTTCTTATAAAAGATCGTTAAAAAAACACCTGTTAATATCTCAAAAAAAATGCAAATAGGTTGTTCTAGACTTCAGTTTGATTTAAGTGCCTAGTCGTTAGACTTTCGTAGGTTTTATAAGTATTTTCTTTTGTTATCCTTCAATATTTTTGTTTATATTTTCTGTTGTATTTCCGTTTAATTTGATATCAATATTGTATCTTAGTTAACTTAACATAATTATATATATTTTCGTTTTTACTCCACTTATTGTAAATACTCATAAATTGCAATTATGATGGTACACGACGACAGTGCGCCACCACAGTGCCGATGCGCATACTAACGCGGCGGGGCGTCACGGTTATAAGAGCGTTCTAAGCGCTATTTTTAACGCATGCTGAGTGACAACCAATTTTGCTGTCAATATAGATAGATAGATAGATAGATAAACACTTTATTGTACACAAGAGAATATACAAAAAAAATAATGATTAGCAGTACAGTTGTACAATGGGCGGCCTTATCGCTAAAAGCGATCTCTTCCAGGCAACCTTTGGATGGACAGGATAGACAAAATACCAAAAAGTCGGCGGTGTACAAAAAAAAGTTACCTATACTTAATCTAATACATAAAAATACAAAATATAACAATAACTATAAAAATGTCTATAATTCATAACTATAAAAATGACAAAAATTACACAAAGAAAGATGACATACATACCCACCATCAAACAACTTTCTATAGTGAAGTGACAGATAAAGGTTATGGACTTTGATTTTAAATATATGAATAGATTTAGATAAGCGAATAGATAAAGGTAAGGAGTTCCATAAGTGTACAGCTTGAACAGTGAAGGATTCACCATACATAGCTGAACTATGAACAGGAGTAAGGAGTTGGAGAGTGTCAGACGAACGCAGATCACGATCGTTTGACTGGTGCAGAAAAATAAAACGTTCCTTTAAATAGTGGGGAGATGAAGACAGATAAAGGATGTTGTATAACCCTTCGTGTGTGGCGGCAATTTAGCACGACGTCGCTCATCTGTGACGGCAATTTTAGGAAGTCGCGCGCGGTAACGGCGCGTTTGATTAAAATGACGATATCTCTAAAGTTTTGTATAGAGCTACTATATAATACTTATATCGTTGAAATTGTTATGAAATAACCTAATACATTTAAAATGTTTTAGTCCTGTTTTACCTTGCAATGTATTATTAATACCAACTTGAAATCAGGTTGAGCGAATTTATTCCAGTTTATTCTACAAAAGTCGTGATAATTAATTAAAAAACTAATTATTTGCATAAAAAGTATCTATTGTATTTACAATAATATATACATACACACAAAAAAATCAAAAAACACACTTTCTCCCAACTTTTTTTTTGTAAAACAAGGCTTACAAATACACGAGTCATTCCGAGCGGTCCGGGCGCCGGGCAAAAAATAGGGTCTGTTTATACTTCGATTCTGAGAATACTGTAGGTCAAGTGGCTTAGGGTATTAATTTATACCATAGTTTGGTTCATATACTTGTCACAGACGGAGTTTCAGCTGTTAAAAGTTTTTAGTTTACGAGGAATCGAACAATAAACAAAGCACTTGAAAGTAAGCGCAAAAACGATCCTCTCAAAGTTTGGATCACAAGATAAATTCTGTTGCATTTATTTTAAATACAAAGTATCATACTACAGTAAGATGATATTTAGAAATCGATAAGAATAAAAAAAAGACATGTTGCCCTAGTAAAACATTTCTAAAATCAACAACCAAAAGGAAGAATTTCACTACAAAATCGGACTTCTAAAGCGCTGATCAACAGACAAGGAAAAAGTAGCATGATACCATTAGTATGGATAAGACCGCAATAGTGTCGCATTTGAACTTGAACATAAATTGAAAATAAATTATTAAGTCTACGATTAGTTAATATTATAAATTATATAATATTAGCTAATATAAATAAATATTAGCTAATATAAATTATAATTCGAGAGGCACTCACTGGATGAAAATAAAACATTGCAGTAGACTAGATCTTTTGGCAAAAAGTTGTCTGTCTGTCTGTTTGTCTGTCTGTCTGTCTGTCTGTCTGTCTGTCTGGGATGAACAATTTCAAAACGATCAAAGGTGTGGTACAAAAAAGAGATTATAGATACAATAGAATAGATACATACATAGAATGTAGAATATAATAAAGAAATATATATTTATATATATATATATATATATATATATACTTTGTATATTAATAGTTATACAAATTATATAATATAATTAGGAATGAAGAGCTGGGAAACAGGGAAGGCATACGGTTTTTTTGCAACCGACACAAAACGTTTTAATTTTTTTCTTGCAGACCACGCACTGCCGTCGCTTGTGTTGTTTGCCTCCTGGGACAAACCCGTACTCTTCTAAGTGGTGGGTTATGTTTTGTGTCGGTGCAGGCGGGACAGAACGACAGGAGTGCTTAGCTAGAAGTGATTTAATTAGTGTCATACGGAAGTTACGATGGGTGATAGGAGAAGAGTGACGATAGATTATATAAGAGTTGAGGACGGATATGTTTAAAAGCCTCTTGAAGAGTTTTTTGTACCAGACCTTTGATCGTTTACGCTCGACGGGGTACATGGCGAGTAGTTGGTCTTTTTTATCCACTCCACCCATCATGATATTGTAGTCTAATATCAGGGTGGGTTTGGTGGATCCTCGGAGGGTCTGCCGACGGTTTCCATGGTATGTCGAGATCATTGATACCCTATTTTTATCTCGCCATACCATGACGTCGACGTCCCCCGAGGTAAGACCAGTAATCTGGCCTGGGCGCATGTTTCTCTTCGTGAGATTGTGTAGGGCCTGCGGAACGAACTTACGATCGGTCCGCAGGGTTCCTACACAGTCAAAGCCTAGACATTTCAGCCGTCGAGCGAGACACGGAGAATTATAGAAATTGTCCATCCACAATGTGTAGCCCTTATTTTCAAGTCCTTGTATTAGCCGCAACACAGTGGAAGGAGTCGACGCTGCAAGAGGGTCTTCATTGTGCTGCGGCGTAGTCTTTTTATGTGCGTGAATCTCAAACCGCCATAGATAACCTGTTTGAGATTCACAAATTTCATATGTTTTAATACCTCTTTTGGCTGCTTTATTTGGGATAAGCTGGCTCATTTCGAGCCAGCCTTTCCACATTAAAAGACTCTCGTCTAGTGCAATGTTCTGCGTGGGTGTATATAGATCCTGAAATTTTTTTTGCAAATGCGACACTATTGGTTCTATTTTATATAACTTCGCCTCGGAGGTTCCCAATTCTAGTGCACACATGTCGTCGTTATTATTAAAGTGCAAACATTTATTAATAATTAAGAACCTGTCGATGGACATGTGTGCACTAAAACCAGGAGTATAGAATATGTCAGGGGAGGAAGACCAGTATTCCTCCATTCGGGTCTTTATCACCACCCCCATCGCCAGGACTATGCTGAAATAGACGTAAAGTTCGTCGGTGGTGATGGGAGTCCACTTGGCGATGCGGCTGGTTGGATGGAGACAATTGTTCCGGAACATCTGGTCTACCAACTGCTGAGCATATCTATTTGTCTCCGAGACTATGTGCTCCATGATTTGCCGATCCCATATGTCAATGAAAATGTCATATGGGTCGTCACGTGGAGTTGTCGGACCCACATTGATTTGGGAAAACGTTTCCCGTCTCAGTTCAGCTGGAATCTGAGCATCCGGAAACTCTATCCATTCAAATTCATAACTGCAAGGCTGGTCCGTCGCCGTTGGAGGAACTTCGGCGGGTGTAAGTTCAGCGGCGGGCGCTGGGTCAGCGGCAAGCTCTGGGTCAGCGGTGGACGCCGGTTTAGCGGCGAGCTCTGGGTCAGTGGCGAGCTCTGGGTCAGCGGCGGGCGTATCTTCATCCTGGTCCAAGGGTGTCTCCAATAAACTCCGGAACACCCATGGAATGCCAGAAACCACGTTTCCCTCGTTGTCACTCTCTTCCGAGTCCTCTTCGCTTCCTGTAACAAAATGATGGATTGGTTTCAAATCTGGTAAAAACCAGAAGCCTGGCCATAGCCCTAAGCCAAGCTAAAATCAGCAAGTACTTACCATAATTGATGAGGGCAATTATGTCCTCGGTTCTTATTTGCTGAGGACGACGGCGAGGAGGCGGAGGTGGGAGATGCCGCATCGGAGAAGCGAGCGGGCTTGGAGAGGCTGGTGAAGAAGAGGTAGGTGCTGGGGTCGGAGAGGTAAGTGCTGGGCTTGAAGAGGCAGGTGTAATTGAAGCCAACTCCCACGCCTCACTATGCCACTCCTCAAACCTAGAACAAAACCAAGTGTTGTATTTCACATCATCACTCTAATATTATAAATGTGAAAGTTTAGATGTATGGGTGGATGTTTGTTACTTCTTCACGTCAAAACTACTTAACGGATTGGGCTGAATTTTACTTTTTATCCCATAAATCAGTTCCCGTGGGATAGGAATCACCTTTAAACGTTTCCATAGAAACAATGTGTGCAAAGCCGCGGGCAGAAACTAGAGTTTCATAATTTTTCTTTATATCCTTAGGTTTGCTGTAAAAAAACTCTTTTACTTACATTGCTGGTGAAGTGGCCGAATACAGTGATGGTGATAGTGAGGGTGGGGCCGACAATGCTAAAGAAGGTGCCACCGATGGTGTTGGTGGTGCCACCGACCGCGATGTTCCTGCTTCCATTGATCTATGTAGACATTAAAACAAAGGTTAAAACTTGCTAGGAGTTAGTATTATAATAAAGATACTGAAATAAAACTACTTACGGTCGCCAATTGCGCATTCTTTTTGGGTGCAAGGCTGTTTCCAGGCCCTGCCCCTCCGGCAACACATCAATGTCACACAACGTAAGCCTAAAATTTAAAACAATTTAATGTAATCTATAATAATAAATGTAAAAATCGACGAAACTAAAATAAATAGAATAGAATAGAAATAAAAAAAATAGATCCTCCACTTTTTTTCGAAGTCGGTTAAAAATAAGAGAAAGCGTTTAAAGCAAATAAACTAACTCGTCAATATTGCGAGGTCCTGGGCGCTCGTGTCGGGTGGCACGGCCTGCGTGCCCTCCACGGCGCCCGCTAGACCCACCGCGACCCAAAGCCACTCCAGCTGCCTCCACCACCTCCACCACCAGCGGTGCACTAATGATCTCTGATCTTCCTTGTCCACCTCGGACACGCACACCCCTTCCCCCTCTCGGACCTCTAGTACGAGGACCTCTAATACGAGGACGGCTAAAGCCACAAATATACAATGTAAATATAAAATAAACAAAGCAGAAAGAAATATGCAAATAAAACGCAAAAATAGAACATAAATGTTACAAAGCGCAAAAAAAAACCTACAAAAAAATACGTGACCAAAAACATTAAAATTGAATACACATAGTCTTATCCATGTTAATCTTTCATCCGACCAAAACTCACACAAAATGGCGGTTGACCGCAAATCCCCTGTATGTGGCAAGGACACCTAAAGGCTTAATTGGGTTGCGTGTTTTTTTATTTCAATTTTTCGCAAATACCCTGTGATATTTATAAAATTTTGGCTTTGTAACAATAACAAGACAAATAACAATATCCATGATGCCAACAGATAGCTATCATTTTTGTTTTTAGTATTTGTAAGAAGCGAAAATGTATTGGCTTGACGCCGACATGTCGTCGCAAAATTCCGGACGATGTTTGTTGAAATAATTATTTAGGTCTAAAATATTTATCAAATACACAATCTACGAACTAAAAACGATTAATTACTTACCCACTCATGTTTCCAGCGAAATAAAGCACAAAAACAACACAAAACAACGTAATAAAGTGGGATTTGCAATGTTGCAACGCCGGCGCGGTTTCGAGAATGAGACGCGACTATTGTAAAATCTAACAATTGTCGATGATGGTGTTTAGAGAAGTAACATGTGGCGTTTTGCCATCCTTGTTATTACCCCTACGCATTGTGCAAGTTTGAGCAGGAAAGGAATAATTTTAGCAGTCACACGGTCAATAAATACGTCGCACGTGTTCGGGGACACGCCGTGTCCGCATAACAGATGACAGAACGTGACCGAAGACACGGCGTGTCCGCGCCACAGACGAAGGGATAACAGCGTCAGGATATGAGCATTCCGGCGAAAACGAATAGGGAGCCACTTGAGCTTCATGCGAAATTCTGAAACATGGTCATATTTGCGCAAGCCAATACTTACTTGTTAGTTCATAAGTACTTATATGATATCATAAGACACGAAATAAACTTTTTTTTGTTCTTCTTTCTTTCTTTCTAGCCCAAAACTAAGCATAGCTTGTAATATGGTAACCAGATGATAAAAAACTTATATATTTTTAAATACATACGTATGATACTGAGCTAATAGGCCAGTCTATGGTCTACGAGGTTTTCCCACACGGTAATTTCAATCAACGTTTGAGAGTATGTTCTAGTATAGCTCAAGTCTAGTATACATACATTTTCGAATAGACTAATTCATTGTTGCTCCACCCGATTCGAACTCCAGTTCTTAGAACCAGGCCATCGATTCGGCAAACCGATTCTCATACTTCGTACAATAGCATGTGCGTCTACATCAGTCAAATTGAATAGACGTATAATTAATACAAAGTTGTTTCATTGTCAAACGCAAATTATAGTTTCATCTGGATTACGACAACAATAAAATTGTCAAAAGTCATTTAATAGTCCAAAACGATGTTACTTATATATTGTTTTTTGTCATTTCATGAAGTAACAAAGCTCTGCTAATTTAATATTTTCTACTCGTTTTATTGTATGTTTTATTCAGTAATCTTAGCGAAATTTTTATGTATAAATTGTGACTACAAGACGGGTATGGACAATTGAATTATATGTGTAATGTGGTGTAATGTGATTTGAACGACGAGGAATCCCAAGAAAATTCTAGCCGGCCATTCCGCGTGACGTCTGGAATTGACAATTGACCATCGACTAACAAACAAATTGACTATAAACATTTGACACTGGCAAAATTGACATATGTCACATGCCATAAACAAAGTAAAAGAAGATGTTACATAGACAAGGGTTAATCGTTTAGCCGAGTAAAATCCCAGATGGGCCGACTATTACTAGACCAGAGTACACTCTATTCTACTTCCCGATACGTCACAAGGAGTAACACCCCACTCTTAAATAAATTAACATTCTCTTATACTTCGGGGATCTTGAGGAGGAAGGTCAGTGGCAGTGGTGAACCTTTCAAGCGCTCAAAGCTAGAAGGTAATGTAATACCACAATAGGTACTTGGGAGATCTGATACTTTATCTCCAACTCCATTATCGTAAGCGCTGTCGCAGACACCTAGCTGTGGTGTGGTTGGTCCACTTCTTTAAAATGGCCGAGTGATAAACATTAGTGTAAAGAATGAACTAAACAGCGACATAGCCTATTTTTTATCAAATAATATCTGTATCAAAAATCTGTTCAAACATATCATTGAAAGAACTATCCAACAATATGTCTTAGGATTGGGTAGTAACATCGGCACATGCGATGACGCGATTACGATTTGCGTGTAGATAGATGTTTTGTTTTGTTTTTGCGTTGTTTGAGTACGTCGATAATTTGCTGGGAGTTTTACTACTGTTTTATTGTTGCCGAAGCATGTTTTAAAATTTACCTATGTTTAAATTTATTGGTCATGTAAGTGAAGTTTATAATTTCTTTTTGAGAAAATAAATATTCTATAACCGGATAAAAAGTGACCATGCTAATAGAATGTCCAAAAACCTTTTTTTTTCGTTTTTAATTTTTTACTTTTTAAGGACCACTGATACGTATTTATATATACTTTTTCATTGCGATAAGATAAATAGTATATGAGCTACAGCTCTGTTTAGGGCGGACAGATATACAGACAGACGAACATGGCGAAACTATAAAGGTTCCTTCTTGGACTACAAACCTTAAAACAATAACAAAGCATAAATTACAACTAATCTTAACGTTAAATCAGTTAAATATTTTGTCTATCTAAATCATAGTAGCGATTAAATAGCAATCAGCTTAGATTATATTGCTGCATGTTATCATTTGGGAATGCTCATATTCCAGTTGAACCAGTATTTAACTATTAGCACTGTACATTTTAGGAACGATGGGTTTTTCTCAAGTATTATTTTGTCGATGAAAGAATCTACATTATTTCAATTCATCAAGGTACTTCATCAGAATAAAAATACGTGAATAAATCCAGTGTTTCCCAAAATGTATTATATAACTCATTTATATTAATTTACAACAAATCATTTTGAAAGTGTAATTATGTGCTTAAAAATAATGCATGTGATTTATGCATTTCGTTTAGAAATGTCAAAAAATATTATAGTTATAGTTATGGTATTTATATTGCAAAATGAAATCCTGTTTGTAGTTTTTAAGTGTTTATAATTTAAGTAATGTTTTATGGATTTATATCTGAAATAAATGAATAATAATAATTATTCTAACATGACCATATTTATTTGAAATATTTTTATTATATGATGCAACTAAAAATTTACGGTTTTTGCAATTTTTCCTTTATCTGTGCTTATCTTTCCTAACTGCTTTTAGTTACTACTTATGAATTGGTATTTAAAGAATATTGATATTGATGTTGACACATACTGTCATACCAGTATGAATGGACAACTAACGTATGTAACACTCAAACTATTAATTAAAATTATGCCTGTTACCAATCGAAACTGATAGACATTGATTGTAAGAGTTTCATAATCGCCATACAGATGACTGATATAATAATTATATATTTATAAATACCTTATATTTTATAATACCCAGACTCAAAATAAACACATATGTTCATCACACAAATGTTACCCAGAAGGCAGAGCTACTATAAACTGAGCTGACAGGCAAAAGATTGATCTAGCTTTTCTATCTATGGTCTATGTTTTGTGGTGAGAGGTAAGGACCCGCATCGCAAGTTCAACCTTTGACAATAAAGAGGTCACCCTTTGAAATGAAGGGAGCAGGTAGCCGCTGGCTATGAAATTAAATGAGGGACTTTTTTGGCAAAGGGATGGCTTGTTTTGTTCCGTTGTGCAAAAAATAAGGAAGCGCTTATAAATTATGTTGGTATTTTGTTTTTAGCTTAAATTGTGTTCAATTGTTTGTCTAGGGTCTGGGTGTTGCTTATATAATACTTAAATACAATTACTTATACGAGTAGATATAAAACAGAATTCAGTTCAGGTGCGCAAAAGGCTGGCAACGTTACCTCGTTAAATAGCTATACCAATCCATATTATACATATGGGTCCATATTATACATATTATACATGTGTAATATGTTTCTATACACTTTGAGAAACACGGGCTTTTACTCAGTATTTTGACTATTATAACTGACTGGCCTGTCAGCTCAGTTGGTAGTAGCTCTGCCTTCTGCGCTGTAGGTTGAGGGTTCGATTCCCTCCCAGGATAAACATTTGTGTGAAGAACATAGGTGTTTGCCCTGTGTCTGGGTGTTATAAAGTATCATAAGTATGTTATATTTAATAAATATATTTAAAAAATATATAAGTATTTTATCAGTCATCTAGCCACCATAATACAAGCTATGCTTAGTTTGGGACTAGATGGTGTTGTGTGCATTGTCTAGCAATATTTATTATTATTTATTATTATTGTTTAAACATTTGTTTTACTCGGTGTAAAGAACACCGGGGTTACCTGGAGTGCACGGGCCTAAGCCAAGTGCGCCCCAGTGTTAGGCTGAGCTTCACCAGGAAGTTCAGTTTGTAAAAACCTTCTCACTATTCTACACGTATTTAAAATAGCTGCTTTCTGTAATAAAATATACGTGTGCTTTGGTAGGTCTAAGTACTCTAACGATTGGAAGAGTTGTTTGGGAATGACGCCGGTTGATGACAGTACTATCGGGACTATTGAGACCTTTTGCAGACGCCACATTCTTGTGATTTCGTTTTTCAAATCAACGTATTTGGACAGCTTTTCTGAAATGGTGTTCTGTAGGTTGTGTGTGTTAGGGATAGCGATATCAATTAAGAGGGCTGTGTGATTGATTTTGTCCAGGAGAGTTAAATCGGGCCTATTAAAGTGTACGGTCTTGTCAGTAAGGATCGCTCTATCAAAGTAAAGTTTATGAGTACTATTCTCTAGCACAATTTCGGGTGTGTATTTGTAGTAAGGTGTTGGTTTTTTGGATGTGTCTATAAGTTTATATTTTCCTGCAAGTCTTTGGTGGATGATGTTGGCCACTTGATCGTGTCTGTGCTTATAGTCACTTTGTGCGATCGCTTTGCAGGCCCCCGTTATGTGCTGGATTGTTTCAGAAGCGCTGTTGCATCTTCGACACATGTCCGTTGTTAAGCTACGTTGCTTCATGATATATTTCTGATAATTGCGCGTCTCTATCACTTGGTCTTGAATGGCAACCATGAACCCTTCAGTCTCTGGAAAGAGTTCACCTCGGCTGAGCCATTCGTTCGACGCCTGTATGTCGACGGTGGGTTGACTCAAGTCGTGGTGGTGCCTTCCGTGGAGAGACTTACGGGTCCATTCGTTCACTAATGTCTGTCTATCTGTCTGTTTTTCATTGTTTTGTTTATTGGAATCTATTAAATTAAGTGGTGTGAGTTTATGGTCCAATCGGACTACTGATTGGTGCAGAGATGATGTTTCAGCTTTTGTATGAAAATATGATCTTAATGTTGTTATTTGTTTGTTGTGCAGGTTCTGGATGTTAATAATACCTCTACCACCTTCAGCTCGAGGAAGAATTTGTCGTTGTATACATGCACGTGGGTGGTGCTTTCGGTGTTTCGACATAGTGACATTAATAACCCGTTGTAGATTTTTTATTTCAGTTTTGGTCCAGTTGATAATACCAAATGAGTAAGTAAGGACTGGGATAGCGTACGAGTTAATAGCTTTTGTAGTGTTTTTGGAGTACAACTGGGATTTTAGAATGGAATTTAGTCTATGTTTGAAGTTCTGAGTTAATTTATGTTTTATTTCTTTAGAGTGAATTTGTTTTGACTGATGATAACCTAAATACTTATAAGTTTCGTTTTCATATAAAGGCTCTATTATTTCGCCGCTTTGCATTTGATATGCGTGTTGATGTGTGTACCCTGCTTTGACTGAATTTATTCTACATTTATCGATTCCAAAGTTCATTGCGATATCTTTTGAAAACTGTTCCGTTATATGTATAAGGTGTTCTAAATTTTCTTGACTAGGGGCATAAATTTTGATGTCGTCCATATAAAGAAGATGGCTTAGTTTATACTCTGTGTGGTCAATCTGTCCGTCGCGTGTGCAGTCCATTGTATAGCCCATTTTAGTTGAATTTAAGATGTTGGATAGGGGGTTTAATGCAAGGCAGAACCACAAAGGACTGAGTGCATCTCCTTGGAAGATACCACGCTGTATCCGTATTGGCTCTGTTTCTATATCTGCACTGTATGTTTGTGCGTGGAGTCTGGTTGCCCACTTAGTCATGGTATGGGTTAAAAACTCTACGAGTTGTGGGTGTATTTTATATATCTGCAAGATTTTAATAAGCCACGTATGTGGGACAGAATCAAAGGCTTTTTTGTAATCTATGTAGATAGTGTGTAAGTCTTCTTTGGATTTCTGTACCTTGTTTAAGACAATTGAATCTATGGTAAGCTGTTCTTTACACCCTTGACTAAATTTTCTGCAGCCTTTTTGTTGCTCTACAAGTATTTTGTTCGTGTCTACATGGTTATATATCAAGTGAGACAAGCATGCAGTAATGATCTTGTAAATTGTCTGTAAACATGTGATGGGCCTATACTTAGCAGGGTTTGATGTGTCATTCGTGTCTTTCGGGATCATATAGGTGGTTCCTTCTGTGATGTAAGTTGGAAGTGTATCAGGGTTGGCAATGAAGTTATTGACGTGGTTATAAAGGTAAGGATGTATTGATGTTAGTTTTTTATACCAATAACTGTGAATATGGTCGGACCCTGGAGTCTTCCAATTGTGTGTTGTTTTCAGTACTTGGCGGTACACTTCTATAGGTATATTTTCAAATTTCATAGAAACTAAGTCTGAATAATGTATATGCTCTTTCTGGATCCATTCGGCTTCCTCATTTAGTTCCGCAGGGTTTTCCCATATGTTAGCCCAAAACTGGCGCAGTTTTGTAGGGTCTAATGCATTGTGCGTCTGGTTCGTAGTCATAGCAGTCGGTGTTGATTGGTTGCGAGTGTTACTCATCAGTGTTTGGTAAAATTTTCTCTCATTATTGTTAAACTGGTTGTTCTGTGTTTTACGGAAATAACATGCTTTGTAGCGTCTAAGACGACTACTTACGACTATTAGTTTTTGTTTTAAGGTGTCCAGGTAATGACTAAAGTTTGTGTTCGGGTCTTCATGGATGGTGTGTGTTTTATATTGATCTACTATTTTATTTATTTGTTTAGTGATTGTCCTACTTCTATTTCCTTGTATATATTGTGTCAATCTGCCTATCTTTTTTCTAAGATCACTTATCTTTCTTTCAAGGCGTTTCTGCCAGTTGGGTGTCTTGTCTCGTTTATTTTGATTTTGGAACTCGTCTGGTGGTATTTTGAGATGTTTCGAACCGTTGGCTTTTGCTGTGGTCCATGCCACACAATAGATGATGGTTTGGAGAGTTTCAAAATCTGTTTCGATAGTTACATTTTCGGGTAGGATCACTTTATTGAAATAACTGACAATCTTTCCAAGGTTTTTTGACGCTTTTTGTTTTGGGATAAAGGGTCTTTTTTCTGGATTGGTGTTGCTAAAGTATTGTAGAGCTTCATTGAATATATGATCTATTTCTTGGTTTCTATCTTCATCGGGTCTGATGTTTAAATTTGTTTGTGTCGGTGTCGGTTCGTGAATGTCATTTAAAATACTTGGGTCAGTGGTTTCCATTGCATCATACCAAACTGTTGTGTTAAAGTCTTCTTGTGGTGGTTCGTAATTCGTGTTTGTGTTTGTTACTAGAGTACCTAATTCGTCAGCGATCTCCTGTCGAATATGTTTGAGTCTGTCCTCATCAATGTATTGGTTTGCTATGATAACACGTCTTTGGTCGGCAACACGTTGTTCACTTACATGAGCAAGGTGAGGGAAAACACTGATAAAGTTTTGATGCAGAGGTTTCCTATATGCAGTTTTATTAGTTTCTAATCGAGTTATTCTATAATACGCTCTTAATATGAATTCATTGTGCTCTGTCGTCCAGTGCATTCGCTGTGAGAGTAGTGCTTGAGAAATGGGATGTTGTATTTGGTTCTGCTGTTCTTTAAAATAAGTATCTACTTCAGTTCGTATGTCGGCTACACAAATTGCACTCAATAAATTATTGCGAACAATTGCGCGGCGTTGGTCACCTACTCTTTGTCTGCTGACTTGCATTTCTGGGTACTTTTCAATGAATTTAGTGTGCAGTTCTGTGAGGTATGCTCTGGTTTTAGATTCTTGAATGGTGATTATGAGATAAGTGCGCAGGATAAAGATGTTCATTTCTTCAGTCCATTTTTTGCGCGCACGTTTAGCTTTGGTGGGTACAGGATTATCGACAGTAGTCGCCTGTACAACATCCTCAGCTAATGAAAACGATGATTTACGAGAAGGAGAAGAAAGCGGGGATGGTTGAGAGTTATGGTTGAAGTAAGAGGGAGATGAAGAAGGAATAGAAGAGAAAAGAGATGTAGGTGAGGAATTTGATGATTGGGCTTCATGGTCCTGTTCAGCCCTATCGATACGGCTCGGGCCCTGTTCCTCAATAGGGGCCAGCCGTGTTACTCCCACGTCAGCTGCACTCGTGGTGCTGCTACGTACTGTGCCGGCTGGAGATGTGCTCCGGCTTGATCTTCTCAGCGGTCGTAGGTTGTACCTCCTGTTGGGCTCACTTTGTTCGGGTTCCCCGGCAGAGGGCCGCCCATTACCCTCGCCACCGATGGCTTGCATGCTGTGACGTCCAGCATCGGCTCCAGACGTGCCCCGGCGATCACCCCCGGGAAGCGACCGTATACGTATATTCTGACTTTTCTCCATCATGATGGGTTTTGCCATTTCCCTTTTTTGTCACCCGCTAGGTTATTTCATTGCGAGTGTCCGCCCCTCACGTGGCTTAGATCGTCAGCACGGACGTAGGGTTGGGCTTTAAGGGGCTTATTATTATTATTATTACGAGTGTTATGCCTCCATCAACAAAATACTACGTTAGTAAAAGCCCGTGTTCTGAAAGTAAAAAAAATGTATGAAAAAAAAATATTTTTTTTATATATTATAAATGATACCCTTATCGCACATGATATATAAAATAAATGTTTTAACTATGTTATCACAGTTCTGCTTATTTAGCAAAAAATAACCTACCTATTAGGTTTAAAGTAAATTGGACATTCCGACTATTATTAAGATCCACAGTAGAAGTTATTATTAACATTTGTGTGATGAACACAGGGGTTTGTTCTGGGTGTCATATTTCTAAATATATAAGTATCACTGTCATCTGGTCACCAACCTAGTTTTGGGCTAGATGGTGTTGTGTGCATTGTCCACCAATATTTATATTTATTAAGGTAATCAAAGTCTCCTCCATAATAATAAGTTCTTTAGTTTTTTTCTTATTTTGATGCGGCTTATTAGTAGAGACACCACAAATTGATATATTTATAATTCAACAATCAAGACGAAACCACCTTACACTAGATTAAATTTAACACATATTCAGAAATTACATAAATGTACTGAATATTTATTTATTTATAAAAAGTACTTACACTATTTTTACAGGGGCCCCTAATGCAATAGTGTAAAGAAAAAAAAAGAATTAAAATCAATTAAAATAATATAAATAAACATGAACTTAAAAATTTAATGGTACACATTAACATAAAATTCTTCAATTAATAGCTTTGAATTACATAATGTCAAACCAAATGTCAAAATGTCAAAAATAAAAACGTAATGTCAAATAAAAGAAATAAAATAAAACTTTGTATATATATATATACGTTCTATAATAAACGTTCTTGGGTAACGCAATGTTTCTACCAGACGCCGTCAGGTATTTTTGAAATTAAATTAAGTTCAACACATTATTAGATATGACCTATCCTATCGGCATTTAGCGAACATTCGTGTCTGGGGCCAATTGGTTGCAATTTCGTTAGCCTGCAACCACCCACAGCCAATGTTAGTGGCCCAATGTGCTCCGACCCAAATAAACGTTGTTCCAATCGGCCTTATTTACATAGAAACCATATTTAGTTCTATTTGTTTTGATAAACACGGGCCTTATTAACGAATTATTTTATCACTGTTTCGATTCACCTAGAGAAGGTGAATCAAGTTTGATCCGCGGTTTGCTCGTTGCCGCTTGAGTTCACGGTTTGCACTCATCATTGCAAATGAATCGAAACAGTGTCGGTGTCTTCATCGACAAAATAATACGTTAGAAAAACCCGTGTTTTTCAAACTATTTTTAGTTCTGGTTATTTAAAAAATAATATCAAATCTATACTAATATTATGAATTTGAGTGTCTCTAACTGGCTAAACGGCTGAACGGATCTTAGTGATAGATAAGGATATGGATTCTATTTTGGAGACGGATATAGGCTACTTTTTATTAAGACACCACGTGAGGCCGCGTGCAGCAGGTAGTCTCCTTTTTTGTGCCAATAGTTCTTTCAAACGAGTATGGTTTAAAGATCGCCTCATAGGCTCTTTTCGTGTTCATGTGTTCATACTTTTTAGGTTCTTCGACATGCCGATTTCACACGATGTTTTCCTTCCTGCGTTTGAGAGTACTGGTGTTTGTTCTGGGTGTTATAATGTATCATAAGTATATATTTAAAAATATATAAGTATTCTATCAGTCATCTAGTCACTATAATACAAGCTATGCTTAGTTTTGGACTAGATGGTGTTGTGTGCATTGTCCAGCAATATCTTTATAACTTATTCTACCATATGGCGCTTGACATAACTGTCAGTCGTTTGACAGCTATAGATTATACCATTTTGAATTCAATATTCATAGTTAAGATAGGACAACGTCTGTCAGATCAGCTAGTTAAATTATAAAACTAACAATCACTTTAAAAAATAATCTGAAATTAACGAGCCTATTAGATAGCGGTAAGAAAGGCTATTATTTTTCATACAAAAATCCATTTTCTGAGGGCACGGTTTTAAGTAATCAGCGCTGGTAACACGTTTTCTATGTTACTGTGACAACCACGTTGTGTCATTTGAATGCAATGCCGTTTGTGGCGATTGGTCCCGTTAGTGGGCTTTGGCTTGTTTTATCGGATGAAAACGGACCCCTAAGAGGGTTATGTATTTCACGTACATTGTATTTGCCTGGTATTTGAATCACAAATATTATACATTTTTCGGAAATAATTACAGAAATTTACACATTAATATACAATAATCCTTACTAATATTATAAATTTGAAAGTAATTCTGTCTGTCACGTTTTCACGCCGGAACCGATTTTGATGAATTTTGGTATAGAGATAGATGGAACTTTGAAGAAGGACATAGGCTATTTTTTATGTAGGTACCTACTATGCGTGCGAAGCCGCGGGCAGCAACTAATATAAAATACATGTGAAACAGTTGAGCTATCTAAGGACCGTTTAAAATTATCTATAGATAGCTCAGCTGATCCAGATCACTGTCAGAGGTCAGTTTTACCATTGGCAGCATTTTGCCGTTAAATAGCAATGCTAATACGCTGAGCCAGATAGGAGCCAGCTCTTGGGTCACGCAATGTATCCACCAGACGATGGAAATATTTTTCACACATACCTACTCCTTTCTTATTTTATCACATATTCCATCCTAGTATAATTCGTTAAAAATACGCCTCAATCACTTTAATGGAACGTTCCATGTCTAATAATGATTTGTTTTCTATGTATGATATTTTAAACTCCCTTTCCAAATATGAACACGGCATCAGCGAACAACCGCGTTCTTGAAATAACTTGTATAATGTTATATGTTTTTTTTGTTTAAAAAAAGAAGAAATATATTGTTTGAATGACAACCTTATCTTGAAGGTGTAAGTTTTAAGTTTTCTTAAAAGTGGCAACACTACAGGATTGTGTTATTATTTATTTATTAATTTTATTTTATTTATTTTTTTGTTTTGATATTCATAGAACAAATAAATATTTCCGGACATTTCACACAGCGTCATCAAGCCCTAAAGTAAGCAGAGCTTGTGTTATGGGTACCACATGACTGATATTATCTACTACCTAAATACTTTTTTTTTGTAAATACATACATATTATACATAGAAACAGCCAGACCCGAGACAAATACATGCAGATCATACTAGTACAAACATTTGTCTCGCGACGGGAATCGAACCCGCAACCTTCTGCGTCTCAGCCGGACTTTAGTCCTCTAACTCTAACAAACACCTATATTCTTCGCACAAATGTTTGTCCTTAGAGAGAATCGAACCTCCAACCTTCAGCGCAGAAAGCAGTGCTACTACCAACTGAGCTAACAGAGCAGTATGTATAGGTATCTACTTCATTATATTAGGTATTGTTATTACAAACTCGTACATTCATACCTACTAAATAAATAAATAAAAAAAATAAAAATTAATGGACGTTTCATACAACAGCATCCAGCCCAAAACTAAGCAAAGCATATAATATGAGAAATATCTTTAAAATACGTTCTTATAATACTTTTTAACACCAACACACAATTAAGCTTCTCCTATCCAAAGGTCGTCTGAAAGAAATCGCTACCAATATTTTACTAATATTTTAAAATTTGCCGATAAATAACACCACACGCCATAATGCACGTTGAAATAACTAGTTATCGATTAGCTTTTATTATTAAATATTAGAAATAAAAATGTGCACTTTTTGAGGGGGGTCAAAAGTTTTGATTGTTTTTCGTGTGGAGATTTGTTTGATCACGTGCATTGTAATGTATGTTTTAACATGTTATTAATTGTTTCCATATTATTGGAATACATTTTCCAAGGATTTGATGATTAAAAAGATCTAAAATTAGTCACGTCACATTGGTGGCAATTCAGTTGGTTCATTTCTAAAATTAGAAATTGTATAAAATATATTTTAGTTAGTCATAGCATTTGTAAAACTTATTCGGTTGGTACCATCTAACTAAATAAGGAACGCTTAATTAAATTAGATAAAATAAAATTAGGATAAGTTGGTAACAGCAGAATACCAAAGTTTCATTTGACAGTCTAAACCTAATTTTAGCTAAAATTAGTTAGGTTGGTGCCAACAGAATTGAGGCCAATTAACTTAGTAAATTTCAAGTATCATTTAAAATAGTTGTTCTAATTCAGACTTTACTTCAAACTAAATAAGGTCGTTTGTACTTTAGTCCGCTGAAACTAAAGAATCGGGGGCAGTATCTCATCCAAAATGGATAGAAAATGTGTTATCGATCTGGGAACATCTTTTGTTATGTTCTGAAATACGACCTTCACTCAACAGTGAGACGACCGTGCAGTGTATAGATTTAGCTAACGCATGACAGATGAGACTAATGAGTGTCTACTTTGGTGGCGGTCTTAATTTTTCGCTGGATCAGCTAACATTTCCGATCTTATTTTGTAAACACCAAAGTTGAATATACAGTAACATCAGAATTACTACTGTTGCCTTCCCTGTAGTTTGGTATCGTTATTTTGATGCACAAATACGTAAATATAAGTTGACAAGCCGGCAAAGTTTCTGCGATAGCTTTTTCCGCGTGATACTTTTCTAAAAATAATTACGTGTTAAAAACAAAAAAGAAAACCGACTTCATTGAATATATTTTTTTGTGGGAAGTAGATGTAATTTGTGTATATATAATATGGGTAGGCCAATTAAACGCACTAATTCAACGAGACAGCGAGGTTTTAGAGTAAGGAAACGAAAATATTATCGATGTATACAATTTTGAGATTGTGGTTGATTTTTTCAAAACCGTTCGACCGATTTCGTTAAAAATTAATAAACGAGTAAAAAATAAAACAATTTTCTAAATCGGTTCAGCCGTCTTTGACATTTTTTTAAATTAATGTATGTTCAATACATAAAAAAAAAAGATTCTGACGAATTAAGAATCTTTTCCTATTTTGAAGTCAGTTAATAAGTTTTTATAATTTATTTTCAAAGGTTGCATGGAAGAGATCGCTTTTAGCGATAAGGCAGCCCATTGTACACTTTTATTTCTATTATTTCTTCTGTGTTATTTTTGTGTTCAATAAAGTGTTAATCTATCTATATATCTATCTATAATACTATTCCAGGACATTGACTATATTTTAACCTAGATTTATGCAAATCTAACGAGCGTATTTGGTGTAATTGAACCACAAGGAAACATCAAACAACCAAGAAAATCCTAAAATAAATATTATAGGAGTGCCTTGTCAATATTTAGAAGAAACCCCAAAGGATGTTTACAGAAATGTTAATTTGTTTAAAAACAATTGTGGTAATCAGTGTTAATATCATAACACTAAACATCTATACCTATAAAAGAGCTTAACCTGACTGACTGACTAATTCATCATCGCCGAGCCGAAACCGCTGAAGCTAGAAAGCTAAGCAAAACCACCAACTAAGGCGGGGAGTTTTTTTTAATTAAACCACTAAGTTGGTGAAAAGGGGTGAAAACTAATGTATGAAACTTTTTAATGCGTGGTGCGATTTGCTTGAAACTTGATTTGAATAATTAATATGCAAAATAAATGAACACGTGTTTCAAGATTTTTCACAATAACCCTTACAACCCTATAAAATGGGGTGTCAAAGTTTGTATGGGAACTTTTTAACGGGTGGTGTGATTTCATAGAAACTTGGTTTGGATACTTAAAATGCAAAATAAATGGTAACGTGTTTCAAGATTTTTCAAAATAACCTTCATAAAGAGGTTGAAAAGGGGTGAAAACGTTTTTAGCAAACACTCACACTCGATGAGTGCACTAATTATGGAGCCGGATCTTAGACTATATTTCCATTTCACGGAGAATCTGGCAAAAAACTCCTGATGATCTTTGTTGATTTTGTTACGGATACCGAGTTGGGTTGTAGCAGATTCATCCCAAGCGTTTTTGTCATCTAAATAATCTGATATTTTATAATATGCTGAGACAGGGAGCTATGTGAGACATTTTTTGCTTAATTACATTCTTAAATTTTCCTGATGACAAACCTAGCATGTTGCTTGGGTCCTTGTTATAGAAGCCTTCATAGTGCCCTATAAAACTTTACTTACTTACTTTAGTGAGCCATCTTGTTGGAACAGCGAGTTTATATTTATTTCTAGCTGGAACCTCCGCGAATTTGCCAACGCGTTTGTACGAGAAACCATCGAGTTTATATTGTGGTATTAATCATACCAAGTTTCAAGCAAATCACACCATGCGTTAAAAAGTTTCACAAATGCAAATGAGTGCACTAATTCTGCAGCCGGATCTCGTACTAATAGGAGGAACCGGCATCTAGATTTACCTAGTATACATATACATATACGTCTTTTTATAGTATTCTATAAAAAGACGAATTCTTGATAACTTATTAACGAATTGAACCAGAAAATAAAGTTCAAAGGCTTTAAGAATTCAGTAGAAGCGTTTACATGGGGATTTAGATTAGTCATCAGAATATATCAAAATATGAGTCACTTTTTGTTATCCTGTAGATATGTAAGTACATATTATTTTTATCATAAATCACTCATATTATTTTCATCACCCCATATTCAGCTATACTGATTTGTATCCATTACAAGGTTGTTTGGCAGAGATCGCTATCGACCGATAAGACCGCCCATTGTACTACCGTGCAGCTAAACATTGTTTCTTATAACAGTCCAATGTATTTGTGGTGTGCAATAAAATATTTTCTATTCTATTCTATAGCAACTTATATTTTAAATTGGTCTGAATTATACCGATTGTGATTTTGTTGAAACTGATTTGTAGAAACAACCGTGTTTCCATGTTTTACTATAGTTATGTAATTTACTATTACAACCATGCACTTTCCTAGAAATTGTGCACTCCACTAGACACGCACGTATTAATGGAAACCAGGTCGAATCCATCAGTCGACCCGTGCTTCTATTATGATTGATGATGTTCCATGACTGTGCTTTTTGGTTATGTAGCCATTTTAATGGAGTATTAATCTTTTTTTTAAGACATGCTGTTTCGTTGCTGTGGCCTTAATTGTTATAAAACACAGTCACAGGCCACAAGCCGAGGACTTTTATAAGTTCATATTTTTTTGTGGTTAAAATACTTGGTTATACAAATTTAATGTAGGACGCCACGGGTTCTTAATTAATAGTAATAAATACTTACAAATATCTCTAAAATCAAGATTTCTTAGAACAAAGTTTTTTTTTAACCATAAATATATGATTTTACTTACATAAAAGAGCAAGAGATACCTAATGAAAAAAAATGTGTAAAATGAGGCTAACTCCAGAAATACGTCTACTACTTCGACTATTTTATTAATAACTAGCTGTACCCGGCATGCGTTGCAATGCCACAAATTTTCTCACCGTTTAAACCTGCCCTGGACTACGACAAACATTTCGACACCAAAATCAGCTAAATCAGTCCAGCCGTTCTCGAGTTTTAGCGAGACTAACGAACAGCAATTGATTTTTATTATATAGATTATCTGTTTTTAATCGACATCAAAAAAGGAGGTTCTATTTTTTATTTTATAGCCTCATAAACATTGTCATTTTTTTTTCTCTGAAAGGATCTACTTCCCGACCAATGGGACCATCCCATAGAAATTTCATCAAAATCGGTTTAGTAGTATGGTTTTTAAATCAAAATAGCTGGAAAAAATATGTCATCCAAGCAAACGACATTTCGATATTTTGCATTCCTCCGACTTTCAAGTGGACACATTTCATTTAATGAAGTCGGTTTTCTTTTAAGTTTTTGAAACGTAATTATCTTTAATAGTAAATTATAATAGGTTGGGGAAAAAGTTTCTTCGCATTTTTTAAGAAAATTCAAAACATTTTTTTATATAGTTTATTTACATTTAACTAAAGTATGTAGGTACCATTTTGTTCGATAACTTTTTGCCATCTTGTAGGTAGGGACATGATCCCATTGCTATAGAAATTTTGGGTCTTCTGATCAAAATACCGCGACAAGTGGTTTTGGCAGTCCTCTCGTGATGTTAACCTGACACTGCCTAAAGAATTCTGAAGAGACCGAAACAGGTGGAAATCTGAAGGTGCAAGGTCAGGACTATACGGCGGATGCATTAACACCTCCCAGCCAAACTCTCTTAATTTTTGCTGAGTGGCTAAAGATGTGTGAGGTCTAGCGTTATCATGATAAAAAACCACACCCCTTCTGTTGATTAATTCCGGCCGCTTTCTGTCAACTTCTTGCTTTAATCTTATCAGTTGTTCGCAGTAGAGTTCAGAATCGATGGTCCTGCCTGGTGGTAACAGCTCATAATGAATAATGCCCTTCCAATCCCACCACACACACAGCATCACCTTGTTGCGAGTTAACCCGGGTTTCGCCAGTGTCTGTTAAGCCTGACAGGCCTTTGACCACGACCTTTTTCGCACGTTCTTGTCGTACGTGATCCATTTTTCATTTTCAGAGTTATCAGCTTCTTCAAAAATATTTCGGTTTCATTACGCCGTAATAAAGAATCACAAATGAGTACACGGTTCATTAGGTTTCTTTCAGTGAGCTCGTGAGGTACCCAAATATCGAGCTTTTTTGAGTACCCAGTTTTTTTCAAATGCGCTAAAACTGTTTTGTGGTCATAGGGGTGGTAATAGGGCGACCAGAGCGACGTGCATCTTTGACATCAAAATTTCCGGATTGAACACGCTTAAACCAAATTTGTGCTACTCTCACAGACACTGCACTAGGTCCATAAACATCGCAAATTTTTTTCGAGGCTTGCGTTGCATTTTTACCTTTTTTGTAGTAAAATTTTAAAATGTATCGAATTTCTTCATTAGATTCACTCATCTTAACAGTACGAAAAACAAATAAAAATCACACATTTTCCTAATTTGAATTTGGAATTATGTTCTTTAAAATTTAAACTTTTAATGATACCAAAACCAGCCAGATACAAATAGTATAGCCAAAGAGATTTTATTACAAGTTCATACATACTATAATGCGAAAAGACTTTTCCCCAACCTTATATATTCTCATTGTACTTAAAATATTTGTAGTGGATTGTTTAATGCTTTTTCTTTTTCTTTTCTATGATGGATGATGAAATAGAAAGCTGTTCCAGTCAGATAGACTTGGCTCAAGGAAATCGAACGAATGCTAGTTTCCGTTCTAGAGTTCAGTTCTAGGAAATCGAAAACTGAATCGAGACCATTCATATTTATTACGTCGTCTGTCTGATATTTTTCTCACGTTGGAGACGGTCACCAATACAAACAATAGCCTTACCGATCGTTGCATATCTTTTCGCTTGATATCATAGATTAATCTCTGTGTCGCAGTCCGCCATATTCCGACTGAGATGCAGAAGGTTGAAGGGTTCGATTCCCGCAGCGGGACAAATGTTTGTATGATCTGCAAGTATTTGTTTCTATGTATAATTTGTATGTATTTACAATAACATATAAGTAGTATATCATTCATGTGGTACTCATAACACAAGCTCTGCTTACTTTGAGGCCCGATGATGTTGTGTGAAATGTCCGGCATTATTATTATTATTATTAATAATAAGTTAGTTTTTTAAAAACGAATACTTAGTATTTTACGTAAAAAGTAGCTGAATTGTTTCTCTTCTGCGAAATTACATTGTTGATTGATTGTGGTAATGTTTTTCGATAATTTGAGGCAGTTTACAACACGATGTTTGGTTTTGACGTTTCAATTAGGTTGAATGTTATGAAACGGAATGAAATAATCACAGGGTTCGTGATTTCCCGGCTCCTGTTTTTATTTTTGGATTATTCGTTGTTATATAACTAATAACATTAATATGCGGTTTGGATATTTGATGTTTGAATTCGATGAAAATTACGTTATTTATTTGTTACAGATACCTATGTATAATTATTTAAAATACATGAGAAACATTTCAGCTATATGGGCCTTTCAAAATTTTCGTGAATTGTACTATACATTAAAAAAATATAACTTTTACTTATAATTTAATTACGACCCAAAAGCTGGCTCTTACCAGGCCCAGCGTATTAGCATTGCCATTTAACGTGGCAATTCCGCCAGTATGTCGGGGCCGCTGCCCTCTGGCAGTGACTTAGATCGGTTGAGATATCTATAGATCGTTTTACAAGATCCTTAGAGCGCTCAACTATTTCACACTACTATTTCATATTTTCGGTGTGAGTTGAACAACTTGGAGATTCAGATAAAGTGTCAGTTACTGTAAAAGTAATACATGAGTACGTCAGTGTTTTTATATATCTTAAAAATATCTAACGTCCGTTTTAAATCCTTATATTAAAAATTCGAAAGTAACTCTGTGTGTCTGTTACGTTTCACGCAATTTAGCTAAAACTGAACCGATTTAGCTAAATTTTGGTATAGACATAGATGGGACCTTGGAGAAGCACATAGGCTACTTTTTATGTGGGTACCATTCGTGCGAAGCCGCGGGCAGCAGCTAGTAATCTATATATAGCTCAACTGATCCAGGTCATTGTCAGAGAGCAGCGTCCTCAAGATACTCTGCGTATTAGTTTATGTTATGCTTACGAGCTGGGATAAGATATAGGAGAATTTTGTTCCCAAAAATAGCCCGTCAAAGTTGTTCACGAACAAAGTAATGACGCATTTCTCATTAATCCTACTTGTTTACGCGAAATATGCTGAGTCTACTCTTATTGTTAAAAGCATTCTATACTTAGGCTAATTTATTATTACGTAGATAATTTATTTTTTTACAATACACAATTTTTTGCTCAAACAAAAATTTATATTACTAACTTGTCTTTCACTGTATTGTTCTTGGGAAACCTTCCCTATCTTTTGTTGACGAGTAGATTAGGCAAATCAAACACAATGTACCTAGTTATTTAGGTATAATTTTTTTGAACCGTTTTCAGTTCTATTAGGCTAAGCATGCACTAGCGAAATTATTCATGCATTAGCTTTAACCGCGCTATACCAAAGAATATTCTGAAGTATGAAATTTATAGTGCGGCATTTTCCGCTAGCGCGTGCGTTTTTGGATCCATGTTTTACGGAATAAATAAATAAATATATTAAGAATTCCGGACATTTCACAAAGCATTACCTGGCCCCAAAGTAAGCAGAGCTTGTGTTATGCGTACCACATGACTGATATACTACTTATATATATATTTTTGTAAATAAATACATATTATACATAGAAACACCCAGACCCGAGACAATTTTATTTTGTTAAAAACAAAAAGACATTGTTTTTGAAACGGCATGAAAGCTTTGTTTTCAGTTCTAATAGACCTAGCACGCACTAAATAATAACGAAATAATACACGCAGCGGCTTTACCGCGCTATACCAAAGTCTATTCTGAAGTATGCAATTTCCAGCGTGGCATATTCCGCTAGAGTCTGGCCAACAAAAGCTGACCACGAATTATTTATTAAACTTTTTACATAGCAACATTTCAAGACTGTCAAAATTGTCACATTGACGTTTCGTTTGTTTATGTGCATCTTATTTGCATTGGTTTTGTCTAAAATAATGCCGAAAACAATTACTAGTTCGACGAGGAGGCTTCTATTTAATATGATTGACAAGTTCAAAGACATAAAAAGTGATATAAATCAGAAATCTGCAGAGAAAATACGACGACTGGATTCAATTATTACAGTTTTAGGTTAGTTTTTTGAATTTATACTAAAACAGCTTGATACTTTTCGACTATTTGTAACAAATTGCAATATTACTCTCGGTGTATTATACTTTTTAGGAGGTATCGACAATGTGCAGACGAAACTCCAAATTGCAATTGCAATAAAGGCATTGAAAACTCTAGAAGAAATAGAAATGTCAACTTCTGAAACACAATATATAGAAAAGATATCTTCAATGACAGGTATTTGTCTCAGTTCAGACATTTTAGATATAAGTAGCAGTTGTTTATAAGGATATTTAATAGAGTATATGTGTAAGGATGTCTAAATTAAATAATATGCATATTGTTGTATTATATTATTGTATTTGATTTTTTGGAGTGTTATTTTTATTGGTATTAAAAATAATTGTATTTGTTGATTTCAGATGTAAGCGTAACAACACTTAGAAGAATAAAAAAGGAAGGGTCTATAAATCAAGGACAGTGGAACACCCCGGGAAAAAAGCGTCCTCATTCTGCAACAGTTTCCAATTTGGATAATTTTGATATTTCAGCTATAAGAAATAAAATAAATGAGTTTTATGGTGTACAAAAACAAGTACCTACGCTGAGAAGCCTGCACAATGAGCTGAGGGAAGCTATTGGATTTACGGGATGCCGTGAAACTCTCAGGAAAATCTTACACAAAAATGGGTTTGAATTTCTAAACAATAAAAATGAACGAGCTTTGCTTACGGAAAAATATGATATTGCAGCTTGGAGACACAGATTCTTGATAACTATTCATGAAAAGAGACTAGAAGGTAAACAGATTATTTACCTTGATGAGACATATGATCATCAGAACTATAAAGTAAAAAAATGTTGGCAAGGACCTTCAACAAGTTGTGTCACTAGTAATATATCCTCTGGAAAAAGATATACTATTGTGCATGCAAGATCGGAGGAATTTGTACCAGGTGCTTTATTGATTTTCAGCACAAAATCTAAATCAGCTGACTACCACGATGATATGAATTCCACCAACTTCATGAAATGGCTGGTGAAAATGTTGATACCAAATTTAACTAAACCTAGTGTCCTTGTGATAGACAATGCAAGTTACCATGTGAAACAAGTGAACAAACCTAATATGTCTGATACAAAAGCTAATATCCGAATATGGCTTCAAGAAAATAATATTACTTTTGAAGAATATCATACCAAAGCAGAATTAATGTGTTTAGTAAAAAAACATAAACTTGCACCTGTTTACGAAGCAGAAGAACTTACAAAAAAACACAACCACGAAATTTTGTTGCTGCCACCCTATCATTGCGACCTCAATGCGATTGAGCTTGTATGGAGTCAGGGAAAGAGGAAAGTAGCTAGCAAAAACTTATGAATACCAGTGACTGAAATGCAACATTTAAATAAAGAATGTTTTCTATCCATAACTGCCAATGACTGGAAGAAGTACACTGATCACATCCTGAATATTGAAAATCAGTACAAATTGAGGGACCGTATTGTCGAAAATGAGCTTGAACGTTTTATAATACATGTTGGGGACAGTAGCAGCACTAGCAGTGAAGAAAGCAATGAATCAATATTATCAGGTGTAGAGTTCCTGGAATCCGATTTCGACTATGACTCTTAACTTCAATGTTTTATCTTTATTTGATTGTGTCAGCCGTCTTTTTTCTATTTTATAAATAAACAAACTACTTGTAATATTTTCTGGTTTAATTAAACCTTTTTCGTGAACTTTGATTTTCGCGTGCTCCGATTAGTTAGAGCATGCTAGTAATGAGCATGTGTGAAGGAAACCTTATAAATGTATCTGAATGTATCGCATATTTCATGAATAATCAAAAGTATCAATTCTGTTTAATCAGTGTATGTCAGCTCAGTCAGGGTGGACGGCTAACATTTTTTTAAAATTGCCGCCTTTACTTTGTGTCAGCTTTCGTTGGCCAGACTCTAGCGCGTGCTTTTTTAGTTCCATTTTTCACGGAATGTCATTAATTTGCAATACGTACTAGTAACGATTTCTCTTGTATTTTGTAGGTATGTAAAGGGCAGTCTATTAATAAGATCTAGTAAACTAGCATTACAAAATGATAAATCCATCACTTCTATTTGTGCAGGCACCTAACATAAATATTTGCTTATTTATGGTTCAATTTATTTAGTCTAATACAATCTGTCTGTAATCTAAAGCCGTACAAAGCCACTATGACTTGGCAATTCGCCCACAATGATATAACAGCTATGAAGGTACATACTAAAATCTATGGACCGTTTAAAATTATCTATAGATAGCTCAGCTGATCCAGATCACTGTCACAGGTCAGTTTTACCATTGGCAGCATTTTGCCGTTAAATAGCAATGCTAATACGCTGAGCCAGATAGGAGCCAGCTCTTGGGTCACGCAATGTATCCACCAGACGATGGAAATATTTTTCACACATACCTACTCCATTCTTATTTTATCACATATTCCATCGTAGTATAATGCGTTCAAAATACGCCTCAATCACTTTAATGGAACGTTCCATGTCTCGTAATGATTTGTTTTCTATGTATGATATTTTAAACTCCCTTTCCAAATATGAACACGGCATCAGCGAACAACCGCGTTCTTGAAATAACTTGTATAATGTTATATGTTTTTTTTGTTTAAAAAAAGAAGAAATATATTGTCAGAATGACAACCTTATCATGAAGGTGTAAGTTTTAAGTTTTCTTAAAAGTGGCAACACTACAGGATTGTGTTATTATTTATTTTATTTTATTTATTTTTTTGTTTTGATATTCATAGAATACTAGGAACAAATAAATATTTCCGGACATTTCACACAGCGTCATCAAGCCCTAAAGTAAGCAGAGCTTGTGTTATGGGTACCACATGACTGATATTATCTACTACCTAAATACTTTTTTTTTGTAAATACATACATATTATACATAGAAACAGCCAGACCCGAGACAAATACATGCAGATCATACTAGTACAAACATTTGTCTCGCGACGGGAATCGAACCCGCAACCTTCTGCGTCTCAGCCGGACTTTAGTCCTCTAACTCTAACAAACACCTATATTCTTCGCACAAATGTTTGTCCTTAGAGAGAATCGAACCTCCAACCTTCAGCGCAGAAAGCAGTGCTACTACCAACTGAGCTAACAGAGCAGTATGTATAGGTATCTACTTCATTATATTAGGTATTGTTATTACAAACTCGTACATTCATACCTACTAAATAAATAAATAAATAAAATAAAAATTAATGGACGTTTCATACAACAGCATCCAGCCCAAAACTAAGCAAAGCATATAATATGAGAAATATCTTTAAAATACGTTCTTATAATACTTTTTAACACCAACACACAATTACGCTTCTCCTATCCAAAGGTCGTCTGAAAGAAATCGCTACCAATATTTTACTAATATTTTAAAATTTGCCGATAAATAACACCACACGCCATAATGCACGTTGAAATAACTAGTTATCGATTAGCTTTTATTATTAAATATTAGAAATAAAAATGTGCACTTTTTGAGGGGGGTCAAAAGTTTTGATTGTTTTTCGTGTGGAGATTTGTTTGATCACGTGCATTGTAATGTATGTTTTAACATGTTATTAATTGTTTCCATATTATTGGAATACATTTTCCAAGGATTTGATGATTAAAAAGATCTAAAATTAGTCACGTCACATTGGTGGCAATTCAGTTGGTTCATTTCTAAAATTAGAAATTGTATAAAATATATTTTAGTTAGTCATAGCATTTGTAAAACTTATTCGGTTGGTACCATCTAACTAAATAAGGAAGGCTTAATTAAATTAGATAAAATAAAATTAGGTTAAGTTGGTAACAGCAGAATACCAAAGTTTCATTTGACAGTCTAAACCTAATTTTAGCTAAAATTACAACAGAATTGAGGCCAATTAACTTAGTAAATTTCAAAAGTATCATTTAAAATAGTTGTTCTAATTCAGACTTTACTTCAAAATAAATAAGGTCGTTTGTATTTTAGTCCGCTGAAACTAAAGAATCGGGGGCAGTATCTCCTACAAAATGGTTAGAAAATGTGTTATCGATCTGGGAACATATTTTGTTATGTTCTGAAATACGACCTTCACTCAACAGTGAGACGACCGTGCAGTGTATAGATTTAGCTAACGCATGACAGATGAGACTAATGAGTGTCTACTTTGGTGGCGGTCCTAATTTTTCGCTGGATCAGCTAACATTTCCGATCTTATTTTGTAAACACCAAAGTTGAATATACAGTAACATCAGAATTACTACTGTTGCCTTCCCTGTAGTTTGGTATCGTTATTTTGATGCACAAATACGTAAATATAAGTTGACAAGCCGGCAAAGTTTCTGCGATAGCTTTTCCCGCGTGATACTTTTCTAAAAATAATTACGTGTTAAAAACAAAAAAGAAAACCGACTTCATTGAATATTTTTTTTTGTGGGAAGTAGATGTAATTTGTTTATATATAATATCGGTAGGCCAATTAAACGCACTACTTCAACGAGACAGCGAGGTTTTGGAGTAAGGAAACGAAAATATTATCGATGTATACAATTTTGAGATTGTGGTTGATTTTTTCAAAACCGTTCTACCAATTTCGTTAAAAATTAATAAACGAGTAAAAAATAAAACAATTTTCTAAATCGGTTCAGCCGTCTTTGACATTTTTTTTAATTAATGTATGTTCAACACATAAAAAAAAAAAAAACTGACGAATTAAGAACCTTCTCCTATTTTGAAGTCAGTTATTAAGTTTTTATAATTTATTTTCAAAGGTTGCATGGAAGAGATCGCTTTTAGCGATAAGGCAGTGTATTGTACACTTTTATTTCTATTATTTCTTCTGTGTTATTTTTGTGTTGGATAAAGTGTTAATCTATCTATATATCTATCTATAATACTATTCCAGGACATTGACTATATTTTAACCTAGATTTATGCAAATCTAACGAGCGGATTTGGTGTAATTGAACCACAAGGAAACATCAAACAACCAAGAAAATCCTAAAATAAATATTATAGGAGTGCCTTGTCAATATTTAGAAGAAACCCGAAAGCATGTTTACAGAAATGTTAATTTGTTTAAAAACAATTGTGGTAATCAGTGTTAATATCATAACACTAAACATCTATACCTATAAAAGAGCTTAACCTGACTGACTGACTAATTCATCATCGCCGAGCCGAAACCGCTGAAGCTAGAAAGCTAAGCAAAACCACCAACTAAGGCGGGGAGTTTTTTTTAATTAAACCACTAAGTTGGTGAAAAGGGGTGAAAACTAATGTATGAAACTTTTTAATGCATGGTGCGATTTGCTTGAAACTTGATTTGAATAATTAATATGCAAAATAAATGAACACGTGTTTCACGATTTTTCACAATAACCCTTACAACCCTATAAAATGGGGTGTCAAAGTTTGTATGGGAACTTTTTAACGGGTGGTGTGATTTCATAGAAACTTGGTTTGGATACTTAAAATGCAAAATAAATGGTAACGTGTTTCAGGATTTTTCAAAATAACCTTCATAAAGAGGTTGAAAAGGGGTGAAAACGTTTTTAGCAAACACTCGATGAGTGCACTAATTATGGAGCCGGATCTTAGACTATATTTCCATTTCACGAAGAATCTGGCAAAAAACTCCTGATGATCTTTGTTGATTTTGTTACGGATACCGAGTTGCGTTCGAGCAAATTCATCCCAAGCGTTTTTGTCATCTAAATAACCTGATATTTTATAATATGCTGAGACAAGGAGCTATGTGAGACATTTTTTTATTAATTACATTCTTAAATTTTTCTGACGACAAACCTAGCATGTTGCTTGGGTCCTTGTTATAGAAGCCTTCATAGTGCCCTATAAAAGGTTTACTTACTTTAGTGAGCCATCCTGTTGGAACAGCGAGTTTATATTTATTACTCGCTGGAACCTCCGCGAATTTGACAACGCGTTTGTACGAGAAACCATTGAGTTTATATTGTGGTATTAATCATACCAAGTTTCAAGCAAATCACACCATGCGTTAAAAAGTTTCACAAATGCAAATGAGTGCACTAATTCTGCAGCCGGATCTCGTACTAATAGGAGGAACCGGCATCTAGATTTACCTAGTATACATATACATAAGAATTCTTGATAATTTATTAACGAATTGAACCAGAAAATAAAGTTCAAAGGCTTTAAGAATTCAGTAGAAGCGTTTACATAGGGATTTAGATTAGTCATCAGAATATATCAAAATATAAGTCACTTTTTGTTATCCTGTAGATATGTAAGTACATATTATTTTTATCATAAATCACTCATATTATTTTCATCACCCATTTTCAGCTATATGGATTTGTATCCATTACAAGGTTGTTTGGCAGAGATCGCTATCGACCGATAAGACCGCCCATTGTACTACCGTGCAGCTAAACATTGTTTCTTATAACAGTCCAATGTATTTGTGGTGTGCAATAAAATATTTTCTTATCTATTGTATATCAACTTATATATTAAATTGGTCTGAATTATACCGATCGTGATTTTGTAGAAACTGATTTGTAGAAACAACCGAGTTTCCATGTTTTACTATAGTTATGTAATTTACTATTACAACCATGCACTTTCCTAGAAATTGTGCACTCCACTAGACACGCACGTATTAATGGAAACCAGGTCGAATCCATCAGTCGACCCGTGCTTCTATTATGATTGATGATGTTCCATGACTGTGCTTTTTGGTTATGTAGCCATTTTAATGGAGTATTAATCTTTTTTCTAAGACATGGTGTTTCGTTGCTGTGGCCTTAATTGTTATAAAACACAGTCACAGGCCACAAGCCGAGGACTTTTATAAGTTCATATTTTTTTTGTGGTTAAAATACTTGGTTATACAAATTTAATGTAGGACGCCACGGGTTCTTAATTAATAGTAATAAATACTTACAAATAACTCTAAAACCAAGATTTCTTAAAACAAAGTTTTTTTTTAACCAAATTAATGATTTTACTTACTTAAAAGAGCAAGAGATACCTTAAAAATGTGTAAAATGCTAACTCCAGAAAGACGTCTACTACTTCGACTATTTTATTAATAACTACCTGTACCCGGCATGCGTTGCAATGCCACAAATTTTCTCACCGTTTAAACCTGCCCTGGACTACGACAAACATTTCGACACCAAAATCAGCTAAATCAGTCCAGCCGTTCTCGAGTTTTAGCGAGACTAACGAACAGCAATTGATTTTTATTATATAGATTATCTGTTTTTAATCGACATCAAAAAAGGAGGTTCTATTTTTTATTTTATAGCCTCATAAACATTGTCATTTTTTTTCTCTGAAAGGATCTACTTCCCGACCAATGGGACCATCCCATAGAAATTTCATCAAAATCGGTTTAGTAGTATGGTTTTTAAATCAAAGTAGCTGGAAAAAATATGTCATCCTAGCAAACGACATTTCGATATTTTGCATTCCTCCGACTTTCAAGTGGACACATTTCATTTAATGAAGTCGGTTTTCTTTTAAGTTTTTGAAACGTAATTATCTTTAATAGTAAATTATAATAGGTTGGGGAAAAAGTTTCTTCGCATTTTTTAAGAAAATTCAAAACATTTTTTATATAGTTTATTTACATTTAACTAAAGTATGTCGGTACCATTTTGTTCGATAACTTTTTGCTATCTTGTAGGTAGGGACATGATCCCATTGCTATAGAAATTTTGGGTCTTCTGATCAAAATACCGCGACAAGTGGTTTTGGCAGTCCTCTTGTGATGTTAACCTGACACTGCCTAAAGAATTCTGAAGAGACCGAAACAGGTGAAAATCTGAAGGTGCAAGGTCAGGGCTATACGGCGGATGCATTAACACCTCCCAGCCAAACTCTCTTAATTTTTGCTGAGTGGCTAAAGATGTGTGAGGTCTAGCGTTATCATGATGAAAAACCACACCCCTTCTGTTGATTAATTCCGGCCGCTTTCTGTCAACTTCTTGCTTTAATCTTATCAGTTGTTCGCAGTAGAGTTCAGAATCGATGGTCCTGCCTGGTGGTAACAGCTCATAATGAATAATACCCTTCCAATCCCACCACACACACAGCATCACCTTGTTGCGAGTTAACCCGGGTTTCGCCAGTGTCTGTTAAGCCTGACAGGCCCTTGACCACGACCTTTTTCGCACGTTCTTGTCGTACGTGATCCATTTTTCATTTTCAGAGTTATCAGCTTCTTCAAAAATGGTTCGGTTTCATTACGTCGTAATAAAGAATCACAAATGAGTACACGGTTCATTAGGTTTCTTTCAGTGAGCTCGTGAGGTACCCAAATATCGAGCTTTTTTGAGTACCCAGTTTTTTTCAAATGCGCTAAAACTGTTTTGTGGTCATAGGGGTGGTAATAGGGCGACCAGAGCGACGTGCATCTTTGACATCAAAATTTCCGGTTTGAACAAGCTTAAACCAAATTTGTGCTACTCTCACAGACACTGCACTAGGTCCATAAACATCGCAAATTTTTTTCGAGGCTTGCGTTGCATTTTTACCTTTTTTGTAGTAAAATTTTAAAATTAATCGAATTTCTTCATTAGATTCACTCATCTTAACAGTACGAAAAACAAATAAAAATCACACATTTTCCTAATTTGAATTTGGAATTATGTTCTTTAAAATTTAAACTTTTAATGATACCAAAACCAGCCAGATACAAATAGTATAGCCAAAGAGATTTTATTACAAGTTCATACATACTATAATGCGAAAAGACTTTTCCAACCTAATATATTCTCATTGTACTTATAATATTTGTAATGGATTGTTTAATGCGTTTTCTTCTTCTTTTCTATGATGGATGATGAAATAGAAAGCTGTTCCAGTCAGATAGACTTGGCTCAAGGAAATCGAACGAATGCTAGTTTCCGTTCTAGAGTTCAGTTCTAGGAAATCGAAAACTGAATCGAGACCATTCATATTTATTACGTCGTCTGTCTGATATTTTTCTCACGTTGGAGACGGTCACCAATACAAACAATAGCCTTACCGATCGTTGCATATCTTTTCGCTTGATATCATAGATTAATCTCTGTGTCGCAGTCCGCCATATTCCGACTGAGATGCAGAAGGTTGAAGGGTTCGATTCCCGCAGCGGGACAAATGTTTGTATGATCTGCAAGTATTTGTTTCTATGTATAATATGTATGTATTTACAATAACATATAAGTAGTATATCAGTCATGTGGTACTCATAACATAAGCTCTGCTTACTTTGAGGCCCGATGATGTTGTGTGAAATGTCCGGCATTATTATTATTATTATTAATACCAAGTTAGTTTTTTAAAAACGAATACTTAGTATTTTACGTAAAAACGGTAGCTGAATTGTTTCTCTTCTGCGATATTACATTGTTGATTGATTGTGGTAATGTTTTTCGATAATTTGAGGCAGTTTACAACACGATGTTTGGATTTGACGTTTCAATTAGGTTGAATGTTATGAAACGGAATGAAATAATCACAGGGTTCGTGATTTCCCGGCTCCTGTTTTTATTTTTGGATTATTCGTTGTTATATTCACTAATAACATTATTATGCGGTTTGGATGTTTGATGTTTGAATTCGATGAAAATTACGTTATTTATTTGTTACAGATACCTATGTATAATTATTTAAAATACATGAGAAACATTTCAGCTATATGGGCCTTTCAAAATTTTCGTGAATTTTACTATACATTTTGAAAAATACATCTTTTACTTATAATATAATTACGACCCAAGAGCTGGCTCTTATCAGGCCCAGCGTATTAGCATTGCCATTTAACGTGGCAATTCCGCCAGTATGTTGGGGCCACTGCCCTCTGGCAGTGACTTGGATCGGTTGAGCTATCTATAGATCGTTTTAAAAGATCCTTAGAGCGCTCAACTATTTCACACTACTATTTCATATTTTCGGTGTGAGTTGAACAACTTGGAGATTCAGATAAAGTGTCAGTTACTGTAAAAGTAATACATGAGTACGTCAGTGTTTTTATATATCTTAAAAATATCTAACGTCCGTTTTAAATCCTTATAATATTAAAAATTCGAAAGTAACTCTGTGTGTCTGTTACGTTTCACGCAATTTAGCTAAATCGGTTCAGTGGTTTACCACTAAACCGATTTAGCTAAATTTTAGTATAGACATAGATGGGACCTTGGAGAAGCACATAGGCTACTTTTTATGTGGGTACCATTCGTGCGAAGCCGCGGGAAGCAGCTAGTAATCTATATATAGCTCAACTGATCCGGGTCATTGTCAGAGAGCAGCGTCCTCAAGACACTGGCAGCGTATTAGTTTATGTTATGCTTACGAGCTGGGATAAGATATAGGAGAATTTTGGTCCCAAAAATAGCCCGTCAAAGTTGTTCACGAACAAAGTAATGACGCATTTCTCATTAATCCTACTTGTTTACGCGAAATATGCTGAGTCTACTCTTATTGTTAAAAGCATTCTATACTTAGGCTAATTTATTATTACGTAGATAATTTATTTTTTAACAATACACAATTTTTTGCTCAAACAAAAATTTATATTACTAACTTGTCTTTCACTGTATTGTTCTTGGGAAACCTTCCCTATCTTTTGTTGACGAGTTGATTAGGCAAATCAAAAACAATGTACCTAGTTATTTAGGTATCATTTTTTTTGAACCGTTTTCAGTTCTATTAGGCTAAGCATGCACTAGCGAAATTATTCATGCAGTAGCTTTAACCGCGCTATACCAAAGAATATTCTGAAGTATGAAATTTATAGTGCGGCATTTTCCGCTAGCGCGTGCGTTTTTGGCTCCATGTTTCACGGAATAAATAAATAAATAAATTAAGAATCCCGGACATTTCACAAAGCATTACCTGGCCCCAAAGTAAGCAGAGCTTGTGTTATGCGTACCACATGACTGATATACTACTTATATATTTTTTTTTGTAAATAAATACATATTATACATAGAAACACCCAGACCCGAGACAATTTTATTTTGTCAAAAACAAAAAGACATTGTTTTTGAAACGGCATGAAAGCTTTGTTTTCAGTTCTATTAGACCTAGCACGCACTAAATAATAACGAACCGGCTTTACCGCGCTATACCAAAGTCTATTCTGAAGTATGCAATTTCCAGCGCGGCATATTCCGCTAGAGTCTGGCCAACGAAAGCTGACCACGAATTATTTATTAAACTTTTTACATAGCAACATTTCAAGACTGTCAAAGTTGTCACATTGACGTTTCGTTTGTTTATGTGCATCTTATTTTCATTGGTTTTGTCTAAAATAATGCCGAAAACAATTACTAGTTCGACGAGGAGGCTTCTATTTAATATGATTGACAAGTTCAATGACATAAAAAGTTATATAAATCAGAAATCTGCAGAGAAATTACGACGACTGGATTCAATTATTACAATTTTAGGCTAGTTTTTTGAATTTCTATTAAAACAGCTTGATACTTTTCGACTATTTGTAACAAATTGCAATATTACTCTCGGTGTATTATACTTTTTAGGAGGTATCGACAATGAGCAGACGAAACTCCAATTTGCAAATGCAATAAAGGCATTGAAAACTCTAGAAGAAATAGAAATGTCAACTTCTGAAACACAATATATAGAAAAGATATCTTCAATGACAGGTATTTGTCTCAGTTCAGACATTTTAGATATAAGTACCAGTTTTTTATAAGGATATTTAATAAAGTATATGTGTAAGGATGTCTAAATTAAATAATATGCATATTGTTGTATTATATTATTGTATTTGATTTTTTGGAGTGTTATTTTTATTGGTATTAAAAATAATTGTATTTGTTGATTTCAGATGTAAGCGTAACAACACTTAGAAGAATAAAAAGGAAGGGTCTATAAATCAAGGACAGTGGAACACCCCGGGAAAAAAGCGTCCTCATTCTGCAACAGTTTCCAATTTGGATAATTTTGATATTTCAGCTATAAGAAATAAAATAAATGAGTTTTATGGTGTACAAAAACAAGTACCTACGCTGAGAAGCCTGCACAATGAGCTGAGGGAAGCTATTGGATTTACGGGATGCCGTGAAACTCTCAGGAAAATCTTACACAAAAATGGGTTTGAATTTCTAAACAATAAAAATGAACGAGCTTTGCTTACGGAAAAATATGATATTGCAGCTTGGAGACACAGATTCTTGAGAACTATTCATGAAAAGAGACTAGAAGGTAAACAGATTATTTACCTTGATGAGACATATGATCATCAGAACTATAAAGTAAAAAAAATGTTGGCAAGGACCTTCAACAAGTGGTGTCACTAGTAATATATCCTCTGGAAAAAGATATATTATTGTGCATGCAAGATCGGAGGAATTTATACCAGGTGCTTTATTGATTTTCAGCACAAAATCTAAATCAGCTGACTACCACCATGATATGAATTCCACCAACTTCATGAAATGGCTGATGGAAATGTTGATACCAAATTTAACTAAACCTAGTGTACTTATGATAGACAATGCAAGTTACCATGTGAAACAAGTGAACAAACCTAATATATCTGACACAAAAGCTAATATCCGAATATGGCTTCAAGAAAATAATATTACTTTTGAAGAATATCATACCAAAGCAGAATTAATGTGTTTAGTAAAAAAACATAAACTTGCACCTGTTTACGAAGCAGAAGAACTTACAAAAAAACACAACCACGAAATTTTGTTGCTGCCACCCTATCATTGCGACCTCAATGCGATTGAGCTTGTATGGAGTCAGGGAAAGAGGAAAGTAGCTAGCAAAAACTTATGAATACCAGTGACTGAAATGCAACATTTAAATAAAGAATGTTTTCTATCCATAACTGCCAATGACTGGAAGAAGTACACTGATCACATCCTGAATATTGAAAATCAGTACAAATTGAGGGACCGTATTGTCGAAAATGAGCTTGAACGTTTTATAATACATGTTGGGGACAGTAGCAGCACTAGCAGTGAAGAAAGCAATGAATCAATATTATCAGGTGTAGAGTTCCTGGAATCCGATTTCGACTATGACTCTTAACTTCAATGTTTTATCTTTATTTGATTGTGTCAGCCGTCTTTTTTCTATTTTATAAATAAACAAACTACTTGTAATATTTTCTGGTTTAATTAAACCTTTTTCGTGACTTTGATTTTCGCGTGCTCCGATTAGTTAGAGCATGCTAGTAATGAGCATGTGTGAAGGAAACCTTATAAATGTATCTGAATGTATCGCATATTTCATGAATAATCAAAAGTATCAATTCCGTTTAATCAGTGTATGTCAGCTCAGTCAGGGTGGACAGCTAACATTTTTTTTAAATTGCCGCCTTTACTTTGTGTCAGCTTTCGTTGGCCAGACTCTAGCACGTGCTTTTTTAGTTCCATTTTTCACGGAATGTCATTAATTTGCAATACGTACTAGTAACGATTTCTCTTGTATTTTGTAGGTATGTAAAGGGCAGTCTATTAATAAGATCTAGTAAACTAGCATTACAAAATGATAAATCCATCACTTCTATTTGTGCAGGCACCTAACATAAATATTTGCTTATTTATGGTTCAATTTATTTAGTCTAATACAATCTGTCTGTAATCTAAAGCCGCACAAAGCCACTATGACTTGGCAATTCGCCCACAATGATATAACAGCTATGAAGGTACATACTAAAAGTATAAATAGGTACTTTTCTAGTATTGAACTTGAACTTGAAGTATTAGCATGCTTAGAAACAAAAAAAAAAAATTTGTCTCTAAAGTCGGTTTACGAACGATAATTTTACGTGATAACTTCATAAGAAAATATTGATGAACCGATCGTGCCTCTCTATAGCTTGTTCCGCGCACTCGCTCGGCTCAGGCGGAACGTGTGACACTGAGTAATTTCGTGCGTGCAGCTGGCGTTCATCGATTTATAAGACGTTATCACGTCAAAAACCATACATGGTCACGAGAATAATCCTCAAGATTTGTGAAGATCTATTTAGGTCTAGCGCGAACTGCGGATTATCCCACGTGAATATTCTCGCGAAATATTTCGTAGCTGGTGAATTCTTTGTAGCACGCACTAGTTTTTTTTAGCCAGCTGCGGTTATATCATTTTTTTTTAGTTTAATTAACAACATCAACTAGCCCTAAAGTAAGCAGAACTTCTGTTATGGGAACCAGATGACTCTAAACTACTTATTTTATCTGTAAATGCATACATTTTATACATAAAAAATACACCCAGACCCGAGACAAATATTTGCAGATCGTACAAACATCAGTTCCAAAATTTCTGCGTCTCAGGCGGGCCTTCGCCTACTGCACCACAGTCGTCGTCAATTGGTTCTCATATTTAGTTTAGATAGTGTGGTGTGAATTGTTTGCCAGTAATTCGCAGACACAAACCGTCTATAAGTAAAAATAGCTCTAAAATAATATACCTGATAGGTACCTGTTTATTTAGTGTTACTAGGGTGATATCGACAATTAATTAACCTAAGGTCACGGTCGAAACGTATCAAATTGTGATAAGGCCAATTTTGTAATTTAAATCTATAAATACTTTTGTATTCACTATAAGTAGATATTATATAAGCAATATTATTCGCGCGATTCAAACCGCGTGGAATTATTTGCTAGTGCGTGCTTGTAAAGCTACTCTTAAACGTATGCTACGCCCTCGCTTCCGTTGGTCGAATCGCATTGAATTTTGGGAAACGAATGTAAGTTAACGCTTTGTTTTACTTGGATGAAGTTTGTATTTTTCTTCTTCTTCTTAGTTAATGGCATGTGACATAATAATGTAAATTTTGCCAGTGTCAAGTGTTTCGTTTATATTCAATTTGTATTTTGTTTATAATCAATTTATTAGTTAATAAAGTCTTAGTCGTTCAATTGTCAATTCTAAACTTCATCGCGGAATGGCCGTCTAGAATTTTCTTGGGATTCCTTGTCGTTCAAATCACATTGCACCATAATACTCATATAATTCAATGGTCCGTACTTGTCTTATGTAGTCACCATTTATTCAATAAAATTCCGCTAAGATTACTGATTAAAACATGAAATAAAACGAGTAAAAAATATTAAATAAGCAGAGCTATGTTACTTCATGAAATGACAAACAAAGAATCTACGAAGTTTGTGTTGCTCTCAAGCGTTTGTGTATATATTGTGCCAGTAGTCTCACTCCAGTGTCTCTGTTCGTCATTAGATGCGTCAAACAAGCTGAATTTAAAGTTGAATTTTGAATTTTTTTAATCTTGTAATGAACTAATAAGTTTCAAGTGTCCATATTTTATTATATACAGATTTATATAAAACACATGTGAAACAGGTAAGCTATCTAAGGACTGTTGAAATAGATCTATAGATAACTCAACTGATCCAGATCAAATTGATTGAATGAACGTTGCAAATGAACGTTGAATGGCAATATTAATAACAAATAAGGATTTCGAATTAGATTAGATATTAGATACTAGATTAGATTCGAAAACAAAATATGAAAGTTAGGCGTCTGAAAATAATAGAAATATTTTGCTACTCCATTATAGGGTATCAAGTATAGCTGTCTAATTAAAAGAGTCTTAACTAGTATATTTATTTTGAAAACGTTACATATATTATATGTAACGTTTTATATTCTCGTACCTATTCAGACCGGAAACAGAGGCAGTAGGTATGAAGTAGAAATTATTCCAGCTGTGTTTGATCCCCATTTTAGATTCAATAACCACTCAACTGTTTACTAGGGCAGGCCAACCATCGAGCTTAGGTCAGCAGTAGAACGATTTTTAGTATGTTTTTATTGCTTGTATTTATTGATGCTGGCAACATCTCAATTTTATACGTACCAATATAAAACAGTACAGTATGTATGTCCGTTAAAACTCTCTTAGTGACCGTTTTCACGATTTTTAAAGCTCAAGAGATTTGTTTGACCAGGTGTATCAATAATAAATTAGCGAAGTGTATGTCACCACGCATACTGAATGGTTTTAAGGTCAGTAGGGGTGAGAATTACTTGTAGTCATATTGGGGTTTCTCGGTAAGTTAAAAGAAGTGGACTTTAGAACTGTTGTATATTGGACGGCTAAAGAACACGCGCCTAGTAAGGTTGTGCGTCTCGACAGAAGTGATAACTTAAACTAATCTAACTAGCGCTGGGAGTCAGCGTGAAAGAGGAGGAGCCTGCTTACCGCTTCCGTATGCTTGAGAGAAAGGGAAGCCAGAAAGACAGGTGCCGTAACGCGTTACGTAACGAAGCTGTTTACCCTCCCATAAGAAGTTATCACTTAAAAATTCGACGTTTGTCGGAGCCGGTCGGTCCCCCGCTGCTGCATCTTCACATTGTCGGCGGGGCGCAATGATGCTTTGTCTCCGACATCCCAATGTCGGAGACAAAGCGAAAGCGACATTACACTATATCGAAACTTGCGAATTCAAAGGTTAATGTTTATCAAACGAATATGTCGAAAAACTGTTAAAGAAACCGCTTGGTATCTTTAAAAGACTTATCCAAATGTATGCTACATTAAGGGATACTAATGTATAAAATCAACCTCATTTTTCATATAGGGCAGGTTACGATAATTTAATATTTTTAAAGCTTTCATTTCACAATAAAACAAATCGTCTGCGAACTAGAGCGCTCACTAGGGGTGAACAGACAGACAGTCAGACAGATAGCCTAACGGACATAGCAAAACTAAAATATTAAAATAATGCCGGACATTTCAAACAGCATAATTTTGCCACAAAGTAAGCAGAGCTTGTGTTATGACAATGACCACAATGACTGATATACTACTTATATAGGTACGTTTTTGTTTTTTTTGTAAATAAATAAATATAATACATATACACCCAAACTCGAGAAAAATACTTGCATATCATACAAACATTTGTCCCGCATGGAATTGGAATCGAACTGAATATAAAAGTTCCTTATGGACTTCGACTTACGATAAATGAATCGTACAGAATGAAATATTTTTTATATGAAAGGAATACATAGAAAAACGAGTATATGGTCAATTTGATCTCATGTAGTTTGTACCACATGGTGTGAGTTTACGAAACACAACATTAATATAATGTCCGGAATTATTTAGTTATACATTAAAAAAAATTGCATGTTTCAACTTGTATCATTTTTATTTAGTACAGTCAAACACAAATTGGGATACTGTGTCCTAATAAATTGTGTCCGAATTGTCAGCAACCCACACAAATACGTTAGTAAAATAGATTGGACACCGCCACCGTAAGCACTAACACCAGTATGGGGATTATGGAACTTTTGATACAATTAATGTCTATCAGTTTCGATTAGCAATATGCATTATTCAATGGATTAGTATTACCTACGTTCGGTTTCCACCTCAATTTCTATTCATATGACAGCATGTGTTACAATCAACATCAAACTTCTGTAATACCAATTCATAAATAAGCACTGAAAGCTTTAAGTATCAATGTTTTGATAGTATCAAGAGTTATATAATCGCCCGGCAGGTATATAGAATAAATTATTGTAATTGTAGTAGACTTCATGGTGCTGTCAAGTCTACGGTCACATAATGACATTAATAATGATGACATCCTAGTGTCTATAAACATCAAATTTCGTACACACAAGCCGGTGGCGTCAGTATTTGTACAAGCATTACGTAAATAGTTTACATGTGATGTCACGTGTTGGTTCAATGGATTGAAATGTTTGTTTAGCAGTCAGAGGAAAATACTAGACGATTCATCAGTTTCGTCGTTGTTTTACTGGTTTACTTATATAGTACTTATATAATATTTTTAACAACCAACCAACGTGTCTTGTTTTGTGTGACTATAATAATCAAAATGATGTTAAAAAGTTTTTGGAATGAAGTTCCATATCGCACGGTACGGACTTTGCGAAAAAAAAGTGTAAGTAAGATTTTTCCGTCACGAATTTCCGTCACGACCCCTTCTTTAGGTAGACAGTTATTCATAGGGTGACACGCATGAATGTTAGATGAACGAATTAATTCGATGAATTGAATGATTTAAAATGATTATTTTCACAACTCGAAAATATATTATTAATTACGAAATTTTCCTACAATTAATTAGTTTTTTTCTTTCATTTGTATTTGTTAATTAATAATATAATACTTTTATCAATAATTAAGGAAAACGAAGCGTAAGACAACCCTCCATCCGATGGACTGATGACATTGTAAAGATCGCGGTAAATCGGTGGATGGAGACTGCTCAAAAACGTTCTTCCTGGAAATCTATTGGGGAGGCCTATGTTCAGCAGTGGACTTCTAGGGGCTGATATGATGATGATGATAAATAATTATAATACTACGATACAAATACGAATTGAAACTTGTGTTTAATGCAGGTAGTATTTACATTATATGTACAAAATAATATGATAAAACTTACGGGAGTTTTATACGAGAGTTACGGGAGTCACGGGAGATTACCGAGTTCAAGGGTAATTATTATGTTTTTTTGTCTGGTTCCCATAGTAAAAGCTATGTTTAATTTAGGACTAGACGGTGTGGCGCGCATTGTCCACCAATATTTATTTATTTACATATGAACTGAAGCAGCTATTGAGAATGGTTAGTGCGTGGCACTAACCATTCTCAACGTTTGAGAGAGAACGTTTTCCTATAGCACTAGTAGTATAGGAACCTAATAGATCGACCACCGGGTAAGATAAACAATTTCAAGTGACATTTTTTATCTTCTTTTAATCACGCGAGTCGCATGTGTTCAGACAGATCAGCCAACATACATCGTAACAACCTGGCAGCCTGACAGACAGCGGGGTCGCTGTCGCCCGTAAAAGCGTTAGAGGGATGATCTTGACAACTTTGAGAGAGGATGGTGGGCGATCTCGAAGGATAAAGCTAGTTGGAAGGATTTGGGGAAAATCTTTGCCCAGTAGTGGGACGAAATAGGTAAAATAAAACAAATCATAATCACTTACAACGATAATTAAATGGGAACAGATTTATAAGCATTCGATTATTAAGCTTACGTACCATTGCTAACATGCACCAGTGAATAATTACGCGCGGTTTTGACCGCGTTAATTTGAAGACTGTTTTGTAGTATGTAATTTTCAACGCGTTTTTTTACCGCTAGTGTGTCTACGTTTGATTCAATGTTCAATCAAATAGCGGGAGAAAATGCCGCGGATTACTCCCTAAAAATAAGGTATGAGAGATCCGAGTATGTGTCAATCAAGTCTGAGCATTACAGTCTAAAGCATGTTTTTTTGGGCTTGAGAATTGCTTTACATAATTATAGTTATTATAAATACATATCTAACCTATGTTCACAATTTTAATTATTAACAACACAGAAACCAGTTTTTTGCTTATAACTAACTAACAACTAAGTACTTACATACCTGATTGACATAAGTACCCAGTGGCATAACATTTTGCTACCTACTTGTCATGTTTTTGTGCACACAACATGTCTGTACAAAAATATTTGACAACTATTTGTACTTAAGTATCACATCGATTTGTAACTACTAGACAGCGTGCAAAAAATTTCAACGTGTGTAGGTAACATTTAATTTATGCTGCAGATTAGAAGGTAGTAAAAAAATTTAATATTTAAAAAAAAAAATGGCTGGTACTTAGATAGATCAACTTTTCCATGTATTTTATATTATTGTTTATTATTCTGTACATTTCTGTAATTATTTCTGTAAATAAATGTCAGCGCATTAATTACACACAAAATATATATATGTATATACTAAATAATGAGTAAATAGATCCAATGTAGGTAAAGCCCATCTAACCAGAACTGAAGATTGTACGCTCCTCCCAAATTTGATTTAAAAAATATAGATTTACTTTTACAAAAAATTTATATATTATTTATGTTTTAGCTCAAAAGAAAAATCCTTGCTAAGACTGATATTATTTAACTTCTCAATGTGAATAATAAATTAAGCCGCGTCTGAGGGCCCCTTTACATAACCGTGACTTTGACCTCCGTGATTCGGTCGAACCAATAGTAATTTCAATGTCAGACAGGTGATTTCATAATAACTGTACTTCCGGCGATTCAGATGTACGCTAGTTCCTCTTCAACGATGGTCTATTTATGGCCATGAAATAGACAATAAACTATGTTATACCATGACGATATAGTAACTTGACCACTATTAACACATGGGAAGACTGGTGCGTGTTGTAACGATAGAAATGCTAATGGTAGAGACTAAAATATTCTACAAATAATTAAAGATCTTTTGCGTTTTAGGAATTAGGTCTATTTTTCTATCTATTTTTGGATTTTAACGTCTAGTGAATTAATAGGCTTTGCGAATTCATTAGCATTTCAAAAGAAACTGGATTTATTTTTGAATTCTTAACATTTTATTTTTTTGTTAGCTGCTGCCTGCGGTTTGGCACGCTTGGTATCTACTGACATTTCTCCTATGTACAATCTATCTCACTTTCAAAACATTTCTAAGTTGAACTATACATTTTCATAAACATGGGTTTTCCAACATTGATCTAGAGAATCTTCATTAGGGTGAGTTTGATCGGCGATCCGCTCGTTGCCGCTCGCGTTCACGATTCGCATTGAGAACGTGCAGATTACTAGGTAAAAAAAATTAACCCCACCCCTTTCTAACCCTTCCATTCCGCGAACTTTTTTTCCTCCCCTCGCAGTAGTATATATGATCAACCACTCCGTTGTTGAGTATAAATATAAAAACTTAACAAATTCATCCGCAGGTGTATCCTTGAGAAGATAAAAGTGGTTATAAAATATTCATAAAGGTGTTAGTAGAGTACAAGCAGAAATGCCCAATTGCTGAATAAAATAGTAAGCTCGGCAGATGAAAAAGGATTGCTCGCAGACAGGTAGCTTTACAGTAGTCGCATATGATGTGTAACATCTGACATCTCACCTTTGTAATAAGCAACATTCCTGATTAAGTTTATATAACAGCACATTTTATACACAACACTGTTAAATGCACAGCTAATACGTTCTCCTTCTATATTTTTTCTCTTTTTCGTCACACATATGCACACATTGTTGGCTGACAGTATCAACCTCTCGGAAAAACAGTTATCCCCCATTTTGTTAAAAATTCAACCACCGCGCGCGTTCATTGTCAAATCAAATAGCATGTGGCTTTATGTTACACACTTCCGTCCCTTTACATGATATAACTCCTACACATTGCAGGAAAGCGAGAGAAAAGTTTATTTTTTATTTTTTTATTGTTTAAATCTTTCATTTTTCAAAGGACTTGGAGTCGCGTAGCGACTATGTCAGCTCTGTTACAGATTGCATTTTACTAACTACGACTTAATTAACTTAAACACCATTGTAAAAAGTGTCTTAGCCGCCTCGGATAAGGGGGAAGATAAAACACTTTGAAATGCGCCTACAACAAACAACAAATTCAGATCATACTGACTACTCATCAGCGATCTCAGACTGGCTCCGGCCACATTCCACTAGCAGATGATGAACATCTTCTATAACTCCACAAGTAGAACATTTGGGAGAGTCTGAAATTTTGTATTTATATATATATAATCAACACTTCTGTATATTCAGAGACAATGTACGTTTCTGCTCCTACTGATATTGCTTGCTTAGCGAACTTGTGATGGGAGAGAAAAGATGTTACACACCAAAAATATGTTGTTTGAATCATACAATTGAGGTCTTTTGAACCTAAAACAATTGTGCCTAGTAGGAGCATCTGATGCGTTGGTAATTTAATCCTTTCATCTGATTCGAAATAACTAGTTAAGAAGAAGGTGTTTGAACATACTTTGTATGTAAGTATCAGTTTGTCGGTATAAGGTTAGAGAAATTTTATTGACTCATATTGATAAAATAACAGGGTTCACTTATAATGAGCTTAAAAACTAGTTTTATAACGAACAGTTAATTAAGTAGGTTTATTCTTGAGATCAAGGTACTATAAGTGTGATTTCACCAGAGAATTATAAATGCTATAAAAGCTTACAAACTTTGTTAGGTATGCATCCTACAGATTTTCGTAGTGCTCCTGTGAAAGATAGTACTATACTATACTATACTATAGATGGTATAGTCATTAATAGTCCAAAATTTTAAAATGGGTTTTGTAAGTGCAGCTCTTTGAGCCATTATAGCAGATTATCTTCATAATCTTAGTGACTTTATTAACGACCAAAAGACAGGACCATTTAATATGGACCATTTCCTATTATGAACCCCTAAGCTACGTAACGGCCGAGGCTTTGGAAGGGCTCTGGAACCCAGAATTATAAATTATAAATTTGGCTACATAATTTTAGTAGTTTTTAATCTTAACTGCCGTATACATGACCTCATCTTGTGAACCTACCTTTAAAAGATCAACGGTAGGAACTCTGGTAAGTGATAATAATATCTAAGTGCCGATTTTGAGAGTTCCGAAGTCCACAAGGATCCCTTATAGATTCACTATGTCCGCCCGTAGATGCTCTTGCTCGCAGACTAATTAGTTTTATCGTGATGACATTTTGAACGGTAACACGTATTACTAACTCTTATAGATATAATACAAAAACAAAGAAAATGGGTTTAAGGGTTTCCCAAACATGTTAAGTGAGGTTATTTCTTGCAGTGATAACTTCTAATGGGAGGGTAAGCCTCTTCGTTACCGTAACGCGTTACGGCGCCAGTCTGTCTGGTTTATCTTTTTCTCACGCATACGGCAGCGGTAGGCAGGCTCCTCCTCTCTCACTCTAACCCACAGCGCTAGTTAGATTAGTTTAAGTTATCACTTCTGTCGGGCGTACCGAGACGCACACGTTTTTCTTTTATATTTTACTACTCTATCGTGTATCATATTGTTCAATAGGTCTTTTAAAGATTCTACGAGTATTATTAAATAGTTTTTCGATAAAGATATTCGTTTGAAAATTATTAAGCTCTTTGATAGAGGTCAGTGTCCCCCCTACCGCCTAAACTACTTTTAGGAAAAACCCAAAATGTTTAACTAATTAGTTGAATATATAATAAAATTACATGGATAAGTATCACGGAGAGATTTGCAGTAACAGCCTAATTTGTAAACCTTCAAAAAAATTATAGGCCTTTTTTTTATTGCTATACTTTTTAAGTGGGTTTGTATAGGTTTGGAAACTAATTATTATAATATAAATAATATCGACGACGCGGTTTCGGTTTGCGGATTGAATGAATGAATGTTGAATGTTGAATGAATGTTTGGTTGTGTTGTTTTGAATGTTTTGTTTTATTTGTGCATTTCGATACGTCGATTATTTTCTGGGATAGCGTTACTACTGTTTTATTGTTGCAGAAGCATGTTTTCAAATTTATGTTCAATATTATTTCTCATGTAATTGAATTATTATAATTTATTTTTTGAGAAAATAATTTCTGAAATGACAAAACAAAAAAACTATATTTGCTCTTACTGTTTTGTTTTCCTTAGAATATAATCACATAATTAGCTAACGCGACGTTAAAGTATGGTCTGTTCTTATAATTCTATTGTCAATGAACAAAGATGGCAAATATAGATAATGGATTCAGGCGTCACTTTGCGGAAATCCATTACTAAACATGGAACAGATGGACAAATATTTAGTACTATTCCGACAACCTATTTCTATTGAGTTAGACAGGATACCGACGCATGCACCTCTCCCGCCCGCAATTGAAAAGTCATGCAAAGCGTTAGAAAAAGTTAGCGCAGACCATCCACACATGCAACCTCAAAAATTAATTTGACACGCGTTTCGTTTCTCCACGAGGCATCATATTTTATTATGCGATAGACCGTTTGGCTATTAGGCCACAGAAGACATTCCTCATCATGCTAGAAGTATAAAGTGCTGTGTCAGAAAATATCCTTAAAGTCTTCTCGAGAATGTACCAAGATTCAAAAGATTGTTTCTGGTTTTTCTGACTTTTAAACAAGTTCGAGTCACAAAACAATATCTTAAATGGCCACATTGATAACAACTCGTTATCATCAATATCTTAAGGTTATTATCTTACACCAGTGGAACTCATAGTGACTCAGGTAATATTATTTTCTTGTAAATAACTCTTCCTTGCTATTAAGTATTAAGTATAATAATAATAGTCTTTGCAAGGGAGATAACACCAGAATTTTGTGTTGAAGTAAAAGTCTAGTCTAGAAATAAATAAATAAAAATAATTTATTTACAGAAATAATTACAGAAATGTACAAAATAATATACAATAATATAAAATACACGTGAAACAGTTGGCTATCTAAGGACCGTTTAAAACCATCTATAGATAACTCAACTGATCCATATCGCTGCCAGAGGGCAGTTTTCCCAAGATACTGGCGGCATTACCACGTTGAATGGCAATGCTAATACGCTGGGCCAGGTAGGAGCCAGCTCTTGGGTCACGCAACGTATCTACCAGACGCCGTAAAATAATTTTGAAAACGCGGTGGGCTCCTGTTGTCCACGGGCCCAAGGGTAAATAAATAATAAATAAATAAATATTGGTAGACAATGCACACAATACTAGCTCCAAACTGACCGACTGAATCATATGACTGATAAAATACTTTTTTTTAAATACATACTTATGATACACCAACAAACCAAATCCATAATTGACATGAAATCGCTCTCTCTCTCTATAAAGCAAAACCTGTTATTAGGGATTGGCTTATGACACTAAGATACAGTGACACGGAACGCTTACTAGAAATAACACAGTAGGATCTTTTGTTTGTATGAACTTTTCTTTTTACACTTTTTTTCATATTTTGTTCTTTTATTTTTTAATTATATTGTTTTTAAGGATAATTACTTCAATATACTGTCGTCTGAGGTGATAAAAATATCATTTGTCAAACATACCTTTGTCCCCACAATACAGGCTCTGCCTAGTGTAGGGATCGTCAGATATTCAAATTCATTGAAACCTTATGTGTATATATATATAAACCATGTATATTGTATTTTTTTTTGTTTAACTATTAGTTTTAAGTTTATACAACAAATAAATATTTTTTCATTTTTCATTTTCATAAGACACCCAGACACAGAACAAACATATACGAGTATGTTATTTTATATGGGTTTAATATATTTAGGTAGGTATATATAATAATAATATTCACATATAATAATATATAATAATAATATTCACATATATAATTATATATAATATAATATATTTAGCAATAATGTTTAGGTTATATACGTTGCGTGACCCAAGAGCTGGCTCCTATCTGGCCCAGCGTATAAGCATTGCCATTCAACGTGGTAATGCCGCCAGTATCTTGGAAACGCAGCCTTTTGGCAGTGATATGGATCAGTTGAGCTATCTATAGATCGTTTTAAACGGTCCTCAGATAGCTCAACTGTTTCACGTGTATTTTATATTATTGTATTTTATCATGCACATATCCGTTATTATTTCTGTAAATAAGTTTATATATTATTTATCTGTATTTCTCTATTAGTTAGTTCATATTTGTTTTAGTTTTATGAATATAATCTTTCTCTTTTCCTCATTTTATACACTTCATTCACCCATTCGTTTTTAATATTTCCAATTCCCAAGATTGGCTGGAAGAGAACTCATTTTAGGGTTAAGCTCGCCTGTGTACATGCCATTATTGATTATGTTTAGATTATGTATTTTTTTGTGTACAATAAAGAATAAAGAATGTCAAATCAAATCTCAATCTACAGCGGAAAAGGTAGAGGTGAACTAACCAACAAAACTTACAGGCCAGGCAGTAAAGAAGTATTCATATTGGTAAGCTTAATTACTCTCTCATTTTAGTTATTATATTTAATGATACAAGAATAGCGATTAGCTATTCGGTTTAAAATATTGGTATAATCATATATGCTAAGCTATTTTGGCAACCATGGATCAATGAAAATGTTTGAATCATTTACGTATTTATTTATGAAGATTTCGTAATTTCCTGCCGCTCTCAACGTTATGCTTGCGCAATCCCTGCTCCATCCGATATTAGATTAAGCGGACGCCAGCTATCTTGATCTTTCCGAAGTCCTACATAATGAACTTGAGTACCTTTAAAGCCTCTGTATTCGGTTCATATTTGGCTTGCGCAAATACGAGACTCACTAATTGTTTTCGCCACAATGCTCATATCCTGTTCCTGCTATACTGCTATATCCTTTGTCTACCCCTCCTTTGACGGAACGTTTTAATTTCTTGCATCAGGGATACTATCGTAATCTGCGCTCTTCTGGCACTCTGCTGCCCATATCTCCTGTCCATAGTTCTGTTATGCATGGTGAATCCAAGCTTTACTTCACTGTTCAAGTTGTACGCTTATGTAACTCCTTACTTGCTCATATTTACTCATATCTTTAAAGTCAAAGTCTATGAATATTATCCGTCCTAATCTGGAAACTAGAATATTGAAAATAATTTATCTCATTTTTTTATCAAAAGTTGATTGCTAGTAGTGTCTAAGTTTATAATATAATTAGTGTAGGTAAGTATATTATGTAGGTAGGTATTATTAACATAATATTTTGTATATCTATGAATGTGTTAGTAGTTATGATACTTTTTGTACACCGCCTTTGTTCTGTTATTGTTTATCCTGTCCATTCAAAGGTTGTCTTAGAAGATATAATTTTAGCGATACGGTCGTCCATTGTAAAATTGTTTTTTTTTTTTTTTTTGACTCGTGTACAATATAGGTGGTAATCTATATATATATCTATAGTCAGTATAGTCGGAAGGTCGATAGTTGAAGGTGTAGTGCAGTTGTGCAGTTGTGCCTAAGATTCAGAGACAAACTATTCGCAGATTCACGTGAAGACAAACAGCGCTATATAAATCGGCATATTTACATACTAATGTCTATTCTGTGGCGAGACAGCCGCACAACGACCACACGCAGATCCACCAAACCGTGCGGTTAGACGTTTATTGTGTGTAGAACTACACGTTTTGGTACTTACAATATTACCCAACCACCGCGTGCTACACGGTTTGATGTGTTTAGGAGCTTTTAGGGCAAACGCACACTTTTCAGTTCGTGCTGTTTTGTAGGGAATCATACTTACGCAATAGCGAAAAATTAGGTTGAAAATTACATGCTTCAGAATAGACTTGATTAATTTGCAAGTGCGTGCTGGGCCCTAGATTGAAGTGTACATCCATAATCCCCAAGCTGTTTATCCACGCGTTAACATTACCAAAAATATTACACGCCGTAATGTCCCGTATCTTTCTAATGAATGAGTTTGGTAGCTGATTATGTATGACAGATAAACACAAAGGATTCGTGTAGGTAGCAGATAAGACCCACCAAAAGATAAGTTAATCTGTTAATCCCATAAGTTGGGGTATTGGTGTGTGAACGTTACCGAATCATAACATTGACGGAACGTGAAATGATAGTCGATGTGCGTAGAATTAGTAGAGCCCACGGTTTCGCTCGCTTATAGCACCTACGTAAATCTACATAAATAATTGTGTATTTATGCAAATCATTTATCTGTTGAATATTCATGCACTTTAGTTAGAACATAGAGCCGAATCGTAGTGCACCAAAAAAGTAAGAAGATACAAACTAGATGACAAGAGAAGAGGGAATAATAATTCAATCTCTGCTTATGGTGATATTAGTTATATCGAACCAGTATGGTAAAAGAATTAAGTGCGCCTCAGAAGCTTCATTCGTTAACAATGATAAATTATTTAATACCGAGGCACACCACTTCATTTTGCTGTGATGCAATAGCGGTACAGACGCGATGCAATGCTTATTAAACATGAGTAGGTACCTGATATGTGTTGGCATTGGATTGCCTCAAAGACATCATTTAATCAAATCAACATAATCAGAAAATAAAATTGTTTCGTTGAAGAGTCTTATAAATAGAAAAAAATACATTAAAAGCTTAATTTTTTAAACTGGCAAAGTTAGAAACACTCTTTAACAAGACAGTAAACATAATGACTTCAAGAAACAGTAGATACACTTCTGTTTCGTACCTAAGTGCTTTCGGTTAGTTGTGCTTTTGTGCTTGTTGCCAATAACAATCTGGGTCTCTTCAAATCAAGAGTGAATAGGTATTCTTCTAGACCTTCGTGCCCCATAGTCGCTGCATCGTCGCTTACCAACAGGCAAGATTGTTGTTGTCAAACGTAGGTCTATCTATGATTTAAAAAAGCATTGATCTCAGCTTTGATCGTGGATTCTTCAAATAACACGTGGAGCAAAGTAGTATATTTTTTAGGAATAAAACATGTAGCTAAAACTATTTTAACTGAAGACTTATTTTGAGTTAGCCGTCGAGTAAACTTTTTTAAAAAGCATTTTGGTAATAAAAAACAATATTATTTATCTCTTTCTCATGATCCATGTCGCGTTGCGTTGCGAGGTTTAATGTGTGGTACGTGTTAAAAGTTTGTAAAATGTAAAGTTAAATGCTTGCTTGTACTTTTTGTAAGTAGTGCATTTACTGATTGTAGACTCTACCCTGTGGTTACCCCAACTTTTAATAGCTGACATTCAATTTATTCGACAGCGCCAGCGGTGTTTATCGATAGCGTCCCATCGAGTTGTAGTGGTTTGAACGAAATAATCGAGTTATCGATGTGCCTAGTTTATGGGGCAAATTGTTACATAAACAGATTATTACGAACCATGTTTATCACTCGCTCGCATTAACTGGTGCTATGAATATAGTAACGACCTCGGCTTGCGGTATGTAGTGCTAGGCGAGATATTTCTAGTTCTATCTACACTAATATTATAAAAAGGAAAGATTAGACTTATTGTATCTTTCTTTGTAATGGATACACTAAAAAATACGCAACCGATTTTCAATATGATTTCATCTTTAGAAAGCCAAATTATCACATTTTCATGTGAGATGTGATTTACATGTGAATTTTATCACAAATTATCAAATAACATTTAAAAACTAAAAGATCTTTATGAAAAATCTTCTTCTTATCGTAACATTAGTTATTTCGAACTAAGGTAGTGAAATAATTAAAGTGCGCCTCAGAGGCTCCTTTCGTGCACTTGATGAAATGAAATTACATTATTTCAATATATTCAATTCCATTCAATTCAATTTCATTTATTTCAGCCTTCATAAGTATATGTACAAATTAGAGCCATATTTGTCATAATAATAATAACTAAAAAAATACAGAAAATAAATAAATAAAGTAATTAAAATATATACTGCATGGACCACATCATTACATCACCGCCGGTACGAATGGTGCACCTCTGTGCAGTGCTTCATGAAGATGCAGTCAGTGTCCAGCCTTCTTGCTATAAGTTGCAGGTATCTGTTAGTACTGTCCCTTACGTGACGCATCAGGGACGACGTTCTCTTGGGGATGATCGCATAAAAGTCATCGACGCGTACGTTCGCGAACATCCCCGATGCGCTACAGAAGTATGGCAGCCTCAACAGCACCCTGAAGCTATTATTGAACTAGACTCGATATGAAATCTGCAATACATTAACCCAAGGTATTAAAAAAATAATTCAATATTTGGCGAGCGTTGCGAAAACTATTCATGGTAAAGGCTACATATCTAACTACTATAGTTAAGTCACAGTAACTGCTTTTTGTTTAAATAAGTCAAGATATATCACGATATTATCCAACTAAATTTTTTCAAAATCAAGGTTGATTACCTAATGTATATTACAATACTAATTGCTACCCGTGCGAAGCCGGGGCGGGTCGCTTTTTATCAATAACAGCATTATTGGTAAAAAGCAATCCGCAAAATTAAAGCAAAATTCTATGACCTGCGAGCATTTTTATCCTAGCCTGGATGGTATCAACGCTGTTAATATATTATAAGGTGTATGAGGCGAGTGTGAAGGAGAAAGCTGAAAGGGGATTTCCTCGGTGTACTTACTACCAAATTGGGAATGTCTTAGAGAAAGGTCAGGTCAAGAGTGCCCTAAACCGACGCATGTATAAGGAATGTAATAAGAGTGAATGAATTTGTGATAAACAAGGGCTTTACTCACGTATTATTTTGTCGATGGAAGCACCGACACTGTTTCGATTCATCTAGAGAATCATCATCAGGGTGAGTTTGATCCGCGGTCCCCTAGTGCAGCGGAGTGTCAGTGCTTCCATCGACAAAATAATACTTGAGTAAAGCCTGTGTTTATCAAAATTTATAGTACAACTCACGAAAGTTTTAAAAGTGAAAGAGTGAATGAAGCAAGAGAAGTAAGTATATCAGGATATACTTACTTCTCTTCTGTACTCACTTCTCTGGCAAGTGTAAATCCGTAGCCTCTGCCTACACAGTCGGGAAACACGCGAGATTTTATGTACACATGTATGTCAGTTGGCAGTAGCTCTGCCTTCTGCGCTGTAGGTTGAGGGTTCGATTCCCTCCCAGGATAAACATTTGTGTGAAGAACATAGGTGTTTGTTCTGGGTCTGGGTGTTATAAAGTATCATAAGTATGTATTTAAAAATATATAAGTATTCTATCAGTCATCTAGTCACCATAATACAAGATATGCTTAGTTTGGGACTAGATGGTGTTGTGTGTATTGTCCAGCACTATTTATTTATTTATTTGATGTTAAAGTAAGTTATAGAGTGGACAAGAACTTGTTAGTTGGTATTCTGTTACGGAAATCTCCGATAATCCGCTTTTATTTTATTACTAATTTTCCATGGAATTTTAGACAATGTTGTAGAAAAAAATAAGCATTTGCAAATTGTTTTTAAGATAATTTACATATATCATAGGACTCTATATAGGGCACAGGTTTTCGTAAAAGCCTAAACTCAATTAAGCAGGCACTAGCGAATTAATCCACGCGGTTCAAAATGCTCCATCCTGAAGTGTATTGTTGATGTATGTCATTTTGACGGTTAACAGTTTTTCCGACGGTTAATGGTGGACCCGACTAATCCATATACTACAGAATAGCGCATAATTACGGCGCAGTAATAATAACACCAAAATAATAATAATAATCCGCGCTAGGCCTTAAATTAATATGAAACAACCTCGTTTAATTTTTTTAAAGAGTTCGTTCGTTAAGTTTAAGGAAACTATTTTTTTTTATTTATCTTAGGCACCTACCTAACTGCGGTTCTACAAAAGTGTTATTTTGAATTACGATTTCATTTACTATAGTTTTTTGAGTCATAATGAAACTACTATTTTCTCTACTAACTACTACTTTTATCCATTTATCCATACTTTTTTACATTTAATGGACATTGACACTTTACACAATATTTTTAAATAAAAAACAAAAATGGATACAAGATAAATGGTTTCCACGTGGAATAAATATAGCTTAAAATTGATAGCTTTGGCATTATTTCTGTCGGATATTTGAAACGAAATAATAGCATTTGGTTCACAGATTCTAAACACTAGCTAGTTCACTCTGCTCTTTATAAATAGAAAGATATTGAAAACGAAGACTAACTAAACAAACATACTCACGGCTGATCTACACAGAAAATATTCTTCATAAGTCTGAGATTTGCGTAAAAACCTGTTACTTTTCACGAACATGATTTGGATTTTCTCGAGTGGCAAAAGATATCGCTTTGTACATGCGAATTTGAACGCAATACTAAAATCAGTAGCGCCACGCACTAGCGATTTGATTCGTGCGGTGTGAAACCACGCAATTCTCAAAGCTGTTTTTCTGACAGTACGTACACATACGTCTGATTTTGTATATTATTAATACCCGAAGTAAACAAATTAAATATGTTATAATGGTTTAATAAGGTATTATATCATTTATAACAGTGTTATAATTTTTATGTTTTATCTACTAAAATGTGAACCAAGCGAATGAACAAATGTTGATATAGTTTTTTTTGTTTGAAAAGTCGAGGTCGAGATTAGATCGAGCGTGTTTTTGTTCTGATTCAATTTCTGATTGAACTTAGTCAAGTCAAAAAAAATGTTATTCAATACAATCTCAAGGATCACTTTAAAACGTCTTACATACTAGGTGAATGTAAGTGCCAATTCCTCCTAACCCAAGCCCGAGAAGGACTGGCAAGAAACTCGTCCTGGTCTTAGCGCTTTTTTGCATGATCCATCTTATACTATCCATCCATACATCCATCTTATACATCTATACTAGCTTAACTACGAAAAATTTATACAAAAGAGTTTATACATTTCAAATCTGTCAGTTAGCTGTCTGAGGGCAGAGCGACATGAAGCCATGCAATCTTATCAATAATAATAAATAGTAATTTATATTATAATATGCTTTCGTCAAAAGACTACCCTTTATGTAAGCTTTACATATCTTAATAGGTAGTTTAGTTGCAAATTTAGCAAGCAAAGGTATCGTGTTATAGGTTATAATAATATTAATATATTATAATGATATTGCCGGACATTTCACACAACATCATCTGGCCCCAAAGTAAGCAGAGCCTGTGTTATGGGTACCACATGACTGATATACTACTTATAAATAGATATTTTTTTTTGAGCCGGCAGGTTTCTAGCGCAGTTTGAATTCGCGCGAAATAAATCGTTGTGCGTGCTAGGCCTCATCAATGGTTTCACTTCGCTTCAGTGGATACGTACCCTAAAGACGTATTAGTGACCTAGCTGGTCCAACCTGTGATCTGGGTCAACGCCTATCCACTTTTCAGAAAGGGCCACGGCAGGTCAACGTTTGTAACATTTCATACAGCCTTACTTTTGATTTATTTGATACATTTCCTTTGATGGCGGTCTTTGCTTTTGCTTTCAAAGGAGCGGTCTCCAGTTACTTCTGATAAGAGTTTAAGCGATTTTTCCTTCGATAAGTGGTAAGCTTATTTAAATGAAACGGCCCAGTATTTTTTTCCTTTATTCTTCTTCTGTCATGTCATTAATTATTTCGAACCAATGTTATGGAAGGATTAAAGTGGATGGATCTCAGATGATCCTTTCATGCACTTGACACAATCATGTCTTCATTGTTGTATTTTTTTCATTGTGTCATCAGATAATGTATTCGTTCTATTAGGTTTAATACATTGTAAATTAGACCTTAATGATAAAGGCTTAGTGTCGAAATCAGTTGATATAAATTTATGGACAACCAAAGCCTACTTGGCAAATCATTCTCTGTAACTTTCTCAGTAAGCCATGGTTGGTTTTTTTCTTTTCCTAACCTATAGTGTCCTACTGCTGGGCAAAGATCTCCCCTTTTATCTTCCACTCTTTGCGCTCCAAGGCCACAGTTTTCCAGTTTGGCAAACTGTGCATCTAGGTCGTCTCGCCATCTTTTCCTGGGTCTGCCGCCTCGTCTTCGACTATCGGGCACCCACTGAGTGAAGAGCTTCGCCCAACGTTCTGAACGCATTCGAGTCACATGATCTGCTCAGTCCCATTTCAAACATCCAACATTTACATCCGCTATGCCCGTTTTCGATCGGATTTCAGTATTTCGGATCCTATCGGTTCTTTTAATCCCTAAAATGGTTTGTTTGTAAATTTTATTTTGAGCAGTAATCATTTTCAATATCTGAAACAGTTTCTGAAACACTAAACAGATAGATAAATATTTAGTACTATTTTTTCGTCAAAGCGCGGAGCGTGTCACTTGTTCCTGAAGATGTTTCGTAGAGAGGCGAAACACGTGTCGTATTACTTTATTTCTTTTTGAAAAAGGAGTAGATTGGCGGAATAGTACGAAATATTTGTCCATCTGTTTAGTGTTTTGTAATAAATTTCCGCAAGGTCACACCTGAATATTATTATTTTATTAATACAACTTCTGATTTACCTGATAAAACTTGATCGAAAAAGTGGATATTAATTGTATCAGCCTTAAAGAAACCAGGCGTTCATTTTATGTATGCCACTATTTACCAATAACATGAATAACCCAACGGTTATCGATATTGGATATTACCGGCATATTAGCCGACCCACTGCTACTTCAGACTGCTTGTCCCTAACTAGTGTTTTAAAGTAAAGACCGCTTCAATGCAAGCGTAGGATGTAGGATGTTCTCCGAATAGATGAAGCGACTGTGCGCAATGTTGATAATATTTATTGGCAAGATTATTAATAATTACGTTTTAAAAACTTAAAAGACAACCGAATACATGTACGAGTATGTAAAAAATATCATATCATATCATACAATTTTTAGATTTTTATAGATTTTTTAAAAAGTACTTAACCGATTTCGATAAAATGTATATGAAATCTGGGAAGAAAACCCCTTTGAAACAAAAAAACAATTTTCAAATCGGTTCAGTCGTCTTTGAGTAATCAGTGAACATAAAAAAAAGATTCTGACGATTTGAGAATCTCCTCCTTTTTTTGGAGTCGGTTAAAAATAGTCGAAGATTGGACTCATTGTCGTACCTCAAGCAAGACTTACGTCCAATTACGTAAACTCCAATTTATCGATGATAATGATTTGCCTACACTATGATTAAAATCGTGACGAGTGCTAATGTGTGAAGTTTGTCATAATGTCGAACCTAATAGTTTTTGCATCAAGTCAAACTTCAAACATTTTGTCCTATAGTTGATGATGTCATGAGCGATATATATGATAATAGATATAATCTTTGCATAATCAACTCACCTTGACAACAACAGAAAGGATATACCTACCCATCCTTATATTATATACCGCTGGTATATTTGCTAATGCGTTTTATCGTGAAGAATTGGGCTTGATTCTAATAATAGATAAAGATAAAAATGCATTAAATTCACTAACTTAGCCAATAGTAAATTGGAGTCGATACCCTGAGCTCGTGAAAAACATAACCTATCGCGTTTTTTTAATTATTATACGGTGTCTGGTAGAAACATGTTGGGTCACGCGTTGTTTCTACGAGACACCGTGAAATAATTATGACTCCTATCTGGCCCAGCGTTTTATATTAATAAAAATATCCATAACTCATCTGTTTTACAAGTCTATATATATTAAAATGTTATGTTGGTTTTTGTACGCTTCAAAAACTCAAAAAGTTCAGCACCGATCGAGCTGAAATTTTAGTATGATATATAATCCGCATCAAGGATTGTTTTTATTTATTTTTTTACCTCAGCGAAGCGTGGCGGGGTACAGCTAGTATTTTATATTTTTTTGTACATTTCTGTATCGATTATATAATAATATTATAAATAAATAAATAAATATTGAGGATTACTAATCCTTCTTGGCCCTACCCAGTCAACATTGACATTTCAGTAGAAGTATTCTAAGTTCGTAGGGCAATTAAGTAGAAACAAGAGCAAGCTACGATCTTTTGAAATTTATATATATGATTTATATATAACTGTCTGTGAGCCGTATGGATAACTGTCGTGAGCCTACGGCTCTCACACATAACTGCAAATTCGCATCGCATCGCAAATATCCGCGAGCTCACACGAACAAGTTCGTGCAATGCGGCGTCGCGATTTTGTGTGGGAGCCCTAAAATAAGATAAGTATATTTTTATTTTATTTAACACTATGTAAAATATTCACTGCCAAAACCAATATCAACTCTAACAGACGGTTTTAAAAGCAAACGCGTTTTTGATTTAAATAATATTATAGCCTCTTTACGTAAATTTATTTAAAGTTCGGCAAACAGATGGTAATTTCCAGAGGTTCGAGGTCGCATTAATGATGCATCGTCTTCGATTTAAGAAACTGTGCCATCGCTGTGACCTACGTTAACTACACTAAAGGCAAGATACCAATAAAGCGGAAAGCAGATCCTACATAATCCTACTTCCTATTAATATAATAAATCTTTAAATTAGCTAAGGAATCGCAAAATATTTATAGCAAATTCCAAAACGCGGGTAAAATTTTTTCTTGTGGCGCCATCTAGTTTGGGTACAGGATATAGGTTACTTTTTATGTATCACTTATGTACAGGTTTTATGTTTAGGTGACTTTCGGTATCACGGTTGCAAAGCCGCGGGCGGACACTAGTTATGTGTGACTATTTGGAACCACTTTTCGCTCTCTCAATAAATTGATCAATATACGGAGGATAATTTCTTAGGACGGCTCGAAGACATAATTGTATGTCGTATACAACACAAAGTAATAAACTTGTGCGCCCACGCGGGCCTCACAGTGTTTGTCAGTATGTGGCTAAAACACACCAAAACGGCTAAACGAATGTTGAAGAAACTTGGTAAAGATGTAGTCTTGAAATAGCATATAGATATATATTTTAAGGAAGCTAGTATTTTGTTTTATTTTATTTTGAATTTTTTGGTAAACTTACAGCTAGGTTAATACAAAATAAATAGCAAAACTATAAAACATGCACCTTTTAAGTGGTACGTGCATGCTGAAGGCCAATTACAAGTTTCCACTTATAGAATTTAAACGAATATAGAAGTAATAATAAAAATCTAAACAGTAAAGTAGACGACTGTTGTTAAAATGTTTAAGTACAAAAGATATAACAATTAAATTAAAAATAGTAATAAATTAACTAGCAAAAATGGCTATATAAAAATTTCCCTATTACCTTCACCAAGATCGGAAATAATCTTTATCTTTTGAAATCCCATCAAAATCCTTTCAGCCGTTTAGCCGCGAAAACGTTACAAATAAGTGATATAAATAAATAAAAGAAATATTTGTAGATAATGCACATAACACCATCTAGCCCCAAACTAAGCATAGCTTGTAATATGATGACCAGATGACTGATACATATTTATATATTTTTAAATAAAAACTTAAGATACTTTGAAACACCTATGTTCATCTCACAAATGTTTGTCCTTGGAGGAGTTCGAACCGTTAACCCACAGCGCAGGAGACAGATCTACTATACCGACTGAGCTGAGGCCAGTCATATATACAGAAAGACAGACAGATAGGTACTTTTTAATCGATAATTTTAGAATGGATATTAACGAGTTGCTGGGTATTCCAATTTACATACTTGTCAGTTCTCTATTTAGTCAAGTGTTTTTTCTTTTGCACCTTTACATTATTCTACTATAGACAAATACCACCGAATTGTAGTAGGTACTTAACGAATACGATATTGTAGGTATTTCGTTATAAATAACAAACTTTCTAAATATATATTAATAGTAATGTTTCTTGAATTTATATTGAATTATTGACCATTATGCTTTGGAACCATTATGCAATTTCAACGTTCGGTGTTCCAAGCATTATACTTTACGAGTTTAGACTTTATAACGTACTAGCTGTTGCCCGCGGCTCCGCATGCATGGTACCTACATAAAGAGTAGCCTATGTCCTTCTCCAAGGTCCCATCTATCTATATACCAAAATTCATCAAAATCGGTTTAGCGGTTTAGACGTGAAAACGTAACAGGCAGGTAGACAGACAGAGAGTTAATTTCACATTTATAATATTAGTAGGGATCAACAGCCTAAAATGACAATACTTTAATAGAACCATTCATCCCCCTTTTAAACCCTTTACAACACTTTTTTCCAATTATAAAATAGCCTAGGTCCTTTCTCACGTTTTCTACTATCTGTGTAGCAAATTTCATTTAAGTCGGTTCAGGAGTTTTGGCGTGAATGCGAGACAGACAGACAGAGTTAATTTCGCATTTATGATATTAGTAAGGATTGACTGGCCTGTCAGCGCAGTTGGTAGTAGCTATGCTTAGTTGGGGCCAGATGGTATTGTGTTCATTGTCCAGCAATATTTATTTATTTACAATATCCATCGAACTTTTTAAATCTTAACCATTATATACATATTTTTAAATATCTATTTTATACTTCGGTATTTCAAGTTTGCAGTCTGTGGTAGTGATTTCGTGAAAAGGGACGGAAGTATGTAACAGGAAGCCGGGGAAGCACATGCTATTTGATTTGCCCTGATTTGATGCGAGCGCGGTGTTAGAGCTGGCCGTCAGATGGTACCAACCCGTTTTCCGAGAGGTTGATATTTTCAGGAAATAATGGTAATGCGCATTACCAAGGTGAGATGTCAGTTGTTACACATTATATGCGACTACTGTTATGCTCCCTATTTTTGTTGTTCGAAGACATTATGCAATTACTGCTTATTAACGACTTTCATGGTTAATTTGAATCAAAATAATGATTAAAAAAAAACGCACTTGGATTCAAAATATTCATAAATGTGTACCCAAGGTCTCGTCTCTTCGCTTTGCTTAGATGGAATCAACCTTATCTAGGATGTAGTAAGGGGGAGAATTCCACGTCATCCATAAACATGAATAATGTTAGTAAAGAAAAAGGTTGTATCTTATGGAAGGACGTTTTATTTTGTTTATCAAAATAGCAGAACTCACGAAAGTTTTAAATGTCAAATGAAGGATGTTACTTTTTCCTAATCTTTGTTCTACTACTAGACAAAGTTCTTTGTCAGAGTTTAAAGGCTTTGAAAAGTTTAAAAGGCGGTTTAAGTATCGATCGATATAAGGTATCAACTTTAAAAAAAAACGGTTTATGGACGATGATTTTACGTGATAACGTCATAAGAAAACAAAACAGTTCACGTGTAGGTTGCGTGCTGCCACTGTCTCTCTTCTACTGGGACGCATCGTCTGATGGATTGGAAGAGAGATGGATCACAAGCCGAACACTTAAGCCGATCAAGCCTCTTTATCGCTTGTTCTGCGCTCTCGCTTGCACGCTAGGCTCAGGTGGAACGTGACAATGAGTCATGCTTTTTCGTGCGTGCAGCCGGCGTTCATCGATGTATAAGACGTTATCACGTCCAAATATATATAACAAGATGAATACCCTCCAAATTTCAAGTTTCTACGACAAGCGGTTTGTCTATAAATCAGTGAGTCAGTGAAGACTTTGATTTCTACTCGTATTAGTCAGTGAGGACTTTGATTTTATATTGTTTGTAAATGATGATCTAACGCCACGTGTGAATGATCTTTTTTTTCAATAATAACCACTATTGAAAAAAAATATTATTACGGTACCTAATAGTTTCATTTTGTTGTGAGTAATATCAACAAAAACGTATCCGGGGTCAATAAATTTGCCAAACATATATATCCATATTATTGAAAGTGTCTCTGTCGGTCTGTCTGTCTATTTATTACCTTTTATGACATTTGCTCTCACAGCTCATTTGGTAGTAACTATAATCTTCATCTCTCTTCTGCGCAAAAATCTGTCGTCATGATTTTACTCGGTCGTTTTATGGCAAAATCAGTCTAATCTAATTATTAAATTTTATTCAAAGTTAACTGTCTGAGGGCAGAACATGAGACCATGCATTCTTATTAAATGGTCATTTATATTAAAACGCTTATATAATTATATTATGTTACAAAAAAATATTCGATCTTTTGTATATTAGTATGTTTGTATGAAATAACATAAATATTGATCATTGATATATAAAATATTATTAATTATTATTATTATTAATTTAAAATATTGAAATATTGTCACACAAAATTATTCTAGCCCCAAATTAAGCATAGCTTGTATTATGGCGACCAAATGACTGATAAAATACTTACATATTTTGAAATACATGCTAATGATACTTTTTAACATTCAGTAACCGAACAAACACAGATTCATTCATCACACAAAATAAATGTTTGTTCTGGGAGAGAATCGAACCCCCAACCAAAAGCGCAGGAGGCAGAATTAACTTACTAAACTGACAGGACAGAATATGTGTGTTATTTATGTATATTATAAGTTGCTGCTAATGATATATGGCTTCCGTAAGTCTTCCGTTTCCGTTCCGTAAGTATATTCCGTCTGAGACACATTGAGTCACATTGAGTTTTCAACATACATAATATTTTCTTGTTATTGTTTTCTGTTGTTGTCAAACAAACTTATTCTATCAAAGTCAAAGTCAAAAAATACTTTAATAAATAAAAGGATCACTTTGAAACGTCTTACATACTAGGTGCATTTAGGTGCTAACTCATCCTAACCCAAGCCCGAGAAGATCTGGCAAGAAACTTGTCTTGGTCCTAGCGCTTATTTACATGATCCATCTTATAACTACCTTAACTACGAAATACTAATACAAGAGAGTTTATAAATTTTAAGTGTGTCGGTTAACTGTCTGACGGCAGAGCGACATGAGGCCATGCATTCATATCAATAATATAGTCATTCACATTATAATAAGCTTTCTTCAAAAGACTACCTTTCATGTCTGCTATCATTTTCTATTTCATTTTTACTGATTATAAATTGATTGATGTATCACGGTTTTTGATTTTTAGCTAAATATTTTGACTACTATTTTGAGAACAAAGCAACAAATAAATAAATTTAAAACTAATTTTTAAATTATTCCACGCCTTTATTATTGTAAAAGTAAACCTTAATAGTTCCTTATTGCCAAACAAGTAGAACATCCATCACTTCGCCCGCGTACTTTGATATCCCATTTAAATCCCAAAATTATATCTAAATTTTATGCGATTAAGTGTCTACTAAATTTCATAATAATTAAGTTTTAAAAACTAAAAAGTAAAGACTTAATATATAACAATTTTTGTTTCATCCAAGTCGATTACATATTTTTTCAGTTTTTTTGATTTTAAAACCTAACTACTGAACTGATTTTAATAAAATTTATAATTTATATGGGACCAATCGGGACGTTTACTTTCTTTCTTAATATCTTTTCACATGTTTTTTTTTTAAATCAATTCATAAATGACGGAGGTAACAAACATTTTATGAGGTAACAATAATAAAAAAAATACAGTCGAATGTCGAAGTCGAAGTCGTACACCTCCTCCTTTTTTGAAGTCCGTTGAAAATTAGTCCAACTGTAACGATGTGATTGATACTTCCTTTTGTGTAATTGTCACCAAATGCTCATTGAGCGGAATAGAATATGAATGAATTCACCAATAGATCATATTGGTGAATTCATTCATATTCTATTATCGCGGCACACAGCATCACGTCATCTACGTGTCTTTTTATTGCGTGAACGCGAAACGCGACGCGCATCTCGCCGCGTTTTCGTAAACAAGCTTTAATTGTTTTATAAGGGTCTTATAGTTTTATGCAAAATATATTGTCTTCAGGGCTTTCAGCCTGATTTGATAGTTGTGTCCATTCCTATATTAACTAACTGATAATTAAATAAACATCAAAGGGTAGTTTCGTACAAAGTGCCCCTTTGCGGCGGCTTGTGTAACACGTAGAAACTTTTCTTGTTTGATCTCAAGTCACAGAGTAAATAATACTCGCTCAAGCTACTCCATTTTGTTATTGGACTGTTCGGCTGTGCCTATCTTTCCGCATCGGTTTCGGTAGGTACATATTTTCGTAAAGTTTTGGCTTTCAAAAATGGTTAGAAGTTATTAAATAACATGCTAATAACATCTTTTTATTAATCACTACTCTATGTTTCATTATAATTAAATTCCAATGAAATTATAATTAAATTAATATTAATATTATAATATTATAAATTATTAATATTATAATTAAATTCATAATATTTATTTATTGAATTTTATAGAATATGAAAGATCTTATTTTGTTTAATCCAAAGTACAAATTAGAGTAACAGTTTTAAATAAGATCACTACATAGTATAAAACAAAGTCGCTTCCCGCTGTCTGTCTGTCCCTATGTATGCTTAGATCTTTAAAACTACGCAACGGATTATGATGCGGTTTTTTTAAATAGATAGAGTGATTCAAGAGGAACGTTTATATGTACATACATCATATAGTAGAGAAACACTGATAATTTAAGAGGTTATATTGGTTCAACGTATTAGAACTACTGAGCTACAACAACGCATGGTTGGGTCAGCTAGTAAAATATATATTTTGTTGCATTATTAAAAAATTTCCGCAATCAACATCAAATGACATGGCGTCTAAAATAACCTAAAACACATCAATCACTTAATTACCTAATAGTGATTGGCCCATGTTTCAGACTAAAACTTAAACTCTCATCCCGAATCAAGCATAGATTTTACGACATTTCTGTATGAAATACTACGGACTGGGCTATGTGCTTTTAATTGGAACTAATAAGAATTTATTGGGCTATGAAATAAAGTCGCTTTTACAACACCGAGAAGCAGAATGCCATAAATGTATATCTTTTGTGGTGGCAATTGGATTACACAATTTGATAAACGAAATTTACCCTTCTAAAGTTCTATGTTGGCTAGGAATATAATTAAACTTGAGCTAATAATAAAGTTGAGGTCTACCCATATTATGGACATTGAAGTTGTTAAACTATACAAACAAATTGAAACCTTATTTAAACCAACATAAAAAACTATCTACTGTAAATGCTTCTTACCTGTGCCCTCAGCAAATTAGCTTTTGTAATAAAAAAATGTTTTACCACTTTTTAGTGTCTATTTCGTTTTTGCACGTTAATTGACCAAAAAAAAGGTATAAAAGATATATGATATGTATTTTCAATATTGTACCTACTACTTTCTCGTTTTAAATTGTTTTTAATGTAAGTAATTGTTATTTTTATAATTTAATTATAAAATAATATACTAGTAGCTCTGTGAGCTGTAGACCTCGCGAACATTTTCTAAATGACTAGGTATATATATATAAAGGTAAATAACGTTCCTTACTATAATAGCGATAAAAGTTTATGCGACAATTTCTCTAGTTCTAGCTGTAATTTCAGATATTCTCGAAAACCACTCTGTGGAAGAACACAATGGAACTCATTTCGAGTATTTACCTGCGGATCCTACGGTACTTACAGGTCCTTACAATATTATATGAATGAGGCGATTTAGTAAAATGACGAACACTTTGTAACGGGGACAGAGTTTTAAATTAATGTAAAAAAATTGACATAAATACGAATATATAAGCAGGTAACATAAAAGATGAAAAATTGTATGTCCGCTATACAAGTACATTGAAACATCGTGAGGAAATCGGCATGCCGTAGAACCTAAAACGTTCGAAGACATGCGACAAGGTGTACGAAAGAAGCTTTTGCGGAAAAAAGTGTTGGATTATTGACGACCTCTGTGGCGCAGTGGGCTAAGGTCTGGCTGAGACGCAGAAGGTTGCGGGTTCGATTCCCGCCACGGGACAAATGTTTGTATGATCTGCAAGTATTTGTCTCGGGTCTGGGTGTTTCTATGTATAATATGTATGTATTTACAAAAAAAAGTATTTAAGTAGTATATCAGTCATGTGGTACCCATAACACAAGCTCTGCTTACTTTGGGGCCAGATGATGCTGTGTGAAATGTCCGGCATTATTATTATTATTATTATATTATTATTATTTTCAAGGAGTAAAGTAATCTTGGATTGATGGAAAATTACATGTGTACAAATGCATCTCTACCCATCTTGATCATCTAGTATCCTTGTAATACGAATCTCTCTGCGTTTCATTGGACGGGCCAGGGTTGTTTGACCCAGACGAAACTATCCTAAAGGTGATGTCCTTGAACCCAAGACGTTTCCCAATTTCCTACCTTTACTCACTCTGTGACGTGCTCACAGTACGACAGTTGTTTATTCAGACCACAATTTTATAAAAACACGCACAACTGTCTTACGACTCTTACATTACAAGTGTAAAACGACGGATTTAGTCTGTAAAGCCACGCAGAACTACTGCTGCTGGTAGACATTTCTTCTACCTAAATTGTTCCTTGTACAACAAAGTCAATAAAGCTATAAATATTTACCCCTTACCGCCCCACAAATGTAAACTTGCATGCATATCTAGGCTACGATCCCTATCTTACGATGACACTGAGAACCTCTTGATTACTATAACATAATAATTTTGATATTTATTGTACAATTTACTTCAACTCATAGCCTATACACAAACACACACACATATACAAACGCACACACAAATTCAAACACACTCGTAAACACAGATCTTCACTATTTAGCTCAGACGGTATTATTTTAATATATAATTCTGTTATTGATTAGACTTCTGTTTTGCACGCTTTACATGGCTTTTCAAATGCGTGTGGGAGGAACGGGGATGCGTCTGCATCGTGGGAATAGATTGGTGGAATAGCACTAAATATGTGTCCATCAATTTTATGTATTGCATGATTTAGTTAATAGGTAGTTACCCACTTATGGTCTTCATTGTCTGTAGACCCAACTAGCGTTAGACAGACTAATAAAAAACCTCATTTACGAGTTATTTGTACAGTATATTGTAGCCCATAATATTAATATTAAGTGACACGCGGTGCGCGCAAAAAATATATTTATAGCCTATCGATCATAATACTGATGTAAGTATATTTTTTAATTCCTTACGCAGATAGACTTAGGTATTTTAAGCCAAAAATTATTTTGTTTTTAGAGCTATCCGTATAACGTTTTATATAGTCCTTAGATAACTCACTGTTTTAATGTATTTAATAGTATTGTGTAATATTTAGTACATTTCTGTAATTATTGTTTTATATTGAATATTTTTAGTTTTTATTTGATAACTAGCTGTTGCACGCGACTTCGTCCGCATTTTTTTTTTTAAGGATTAGAGCTTAAATCTTTCCCCAGGATGTCATTTATCTCCTTGCCAAATTTTATTGATATCAGTTCATTAAACATTAAACAAATGGACAAATATTTAGTACAATTCCGCTAATCTATTCCTAAAGAGTTACCTCCAAAAGAAATTCGATTGAAAAAGAAATTGGGTCTCATTCTGACGTTGGTTGAAGCAACAAGTCTGCAGAGCAGAGTGTTTTTTCGTCGGGGTGCAGAGTGAGTCAAGTGTTCCTGAGGATGCCTCGTGGAGAGGCGAAATACGTGTCGAATTTCTTTTGGAGGTAACTCTTTAGGAATAGATTAGCGGAATTGTACTAAATATTTGTCCATCTGTTTAAAATGTTTTGTAATGGATTTCCGCAATGTCACGCCTGAATCAATTATCTATGATATCAGTTCAGCAGCTCAGACGTGAAAATATACCAGCAGACAGTTTACTTTAGCATTTGTAATAATAATAATTATTATTATTTAATAATATAACTTTTAGAAAACATACAGCTATGATACCTACATTAAAAACAGATTTAGACCGAAACTTAGTCCTTCATTTAATTTCTTAAATGTTCAAACTAAGCATCCAATTACGCATCCATTGGTCGAATTTCAATGTATTTTGGTATACGGAAGCAAAAACCAATGCTTAATGTTCATCAATGAATCATAGCCTCAATGGTTCATTACCATAATAACGAAATCAGCTGTCTATTCGGAAACAAATAGGTACATGATATATCGGCGTTAGCGGTGCGATTTTTACAGCAATAGCATCGCATCGCGTCGTGTGTATCTCTAACCTTTACTATTTGAGTCACGTCTGATATAACGACCGATACAATATTGTTTACGAGGACATTGTTATGTGCGTCAAACAGTTTAACAGCTAATCTTTAATCGTTGTCTGTCTAGGCTTATAGCCACCTAGGTCTTGTTATGGTAACTTAGGTAATAACTATTTCATTTCACAAAGACGCGTCAGGATTTTGTATCTAAAGGTATTCTTTTAGTATTAATGCCACTGGACGAGTATCACATCACACTAATATTATAAAGGTGAAAGTTTGTGAGTGTGTGAGTGTGTATGTTTGTTACTTCTTCACGTCTAAACGGCTGGAGCGATTTTAATAAAATTTGGTATGGAGTTAGCTGACACTCTGGATTAACACATAGGCTACGTTTTACTTCGGGAAAATGTCTTTTTTTTTGTTTGTTACCGCGGGTAACACCGAGGGGCACAGCTAGTTTGATATATATGTATTTAGTCTCCCAACAAGTGGGTCTTAAAATAAATAAATACAATAATAAATAATGAACAAGACAAAATCATGTCTAATGTTCATGTTGCATAATAGGTTCATGGTCTAATCCTTTCAAATAGTAAAAAATATTTGAACTAGAAACTTAAAGTTTCAGCGTGCTTCATCTTTAACCAGATTTTCATTAACACAGTGTCGATACTGCTTACAATAGCTTATAAAAATTCACTGACTGATTCACTCAACTGATCCAGATCACTGCCACAAATTTTTGATGGGGAAATGCTTATTATAACATTTATATGTCTTTTTTAAAACGGACTCTGATGTTGGGTTACCAAAGATGTTAGTAGATATGAGGTTATAAATAATTGCTATAAGCTGAGCCTAATTTTGGTTTTACAGTTTTTCAAGTTGTTGCCTCAACTGTTGACTGAAGTCATCTTGCATGATGTCGTCCAACTAGTTATCTTAACACACAGACACAACCTTATATACACAACCGCGTCTGGTAGATACATTGCGTGACCCAAGAGTTTGCTCCTATCTGGCTCTGCGTATTAGCATTGCCATTCTTTCATTCATTCATTCTGAATATAGAGCATGCTGTACAGTAAAAACATGCAAAGCAAAAAATTGTGCTAGATTTGCCGACTGGGCTACGCCGGGTATCTATAGAAGTAGGAATACATTGTACGAATTATATGCTTCCAGGGAGACAATGTTAGATGATCCAGTTTTTATCTTACATGTTAAGAATTACTCCAAAGTCTTCAAAAAGTTCAGTGATCTGGATCAGTTCAGCTATCTATAGATCCTTTTAAACGGTCCTTAGATAGCTCAACTGTTTCACGTGTATTTTATATTATTGTATATTATTCTGTACATTTCTGTAATTATTTCTGTAAATAAATGTATTTATCTCATATTATTATACCTTTAGTATTAATCATGGTCATATATTGGTACTAAAGAGCTTAGGTTAACTCAAATTCAACGGTCCCTTTTAACTTCTAAAAGGTACAATTATATTTAATAAAGGTACTTCAAAAAGTACCATTTTGAGTTTTACCTTTTTGAGTTCTGATTGACTGAAAGGCTCCTTTATTATGTAAGAACCGTCGGTAACCCTAAACTTATCATTGTGTAAACTTTTGGTGGAAAAGGATTTCAGTTTGCCGTAGGTTAGCACCAGTTAGAATACATTTTGATGAACACGCGATTTACTCACGTATTATTTTGTCGAACACAGTACGAACCCTGATGAATATTCTCTTGAGGAAAGGTCTAATAAATATAAATCTGGGGAGATGTTTGCTGAGCCTACGGATAACGGCCGGGAGCATTTCATTACAACCGGCATTTATAACTTACTAGCTTCTGCCCATACATACATAAAAAGTAGCCTATGTCCGTTCCTAGGATAAAATCTATATCCATACCAAATTTATTTGATTTCAAAAAAACTGTTGATCTGATCGCTACCAAACATCACAGGATCACCCGCTAGGCAAATTTGTAGATTTTCTGAAAATCTAATTATAATCGGTCCAGCCGTTTCGGAGTCTGTAGGGAACATACATACATACACAGATCGCCTATCGATCGTTATCAAGGATAACCCAGCTATCCTTGAGAAAGTATAAGATATTTTAGAATTGGTTACAAAAACTACAAACTTAATTATAGATGTCTGATAGGTTTTAAGGTGATTATGAGGTTATTCAATTCATCTTATAAATATATTACTCGTAACGAAGGTCAAGCGACAAAATGTAAAGATTATAATGGCTTGTCAGCTCCATCTTCTGCGATAGGTTGAGGGTTTGATTCCCTCCCAGTATTAACATTTATAATAAAAATACACACGAGAAGATGTTTATTGTATCTAAGTGATTTAGAGTATTATACGTATATATTTAAAATTATAGCTATATATATATTCTTTCAGTCGTCTGGTCACCGTAACACAAGCGATTCTTACTTTTGGTGTTGTGTACATTGTCCACCAATATTAATCAATTTTTTTTATATAATACTAGCTGCTGCCGGCAGCTTCGCACGCGTGGTACCTACCTAAAAAGTAGCCTATGTCCTTTTTCAAAGTACCATGTATTTCTATAGGAAAATTCATCAAAATCGGCTCAGTTATTTAGGCGTGAAAACGTGACAGACAGAGCTACTTTGGCATTTATAATATTAGTAGGGATTAAAACGTGCTCGAGAAATAAGTAAGTCGTAACTTGTGCTAACGCCTCTGGGAAATTGATCGGAAACTTTCCCGTCAACATTTCTCTTTTGTGAAAATAATTTTAGGACTTTTCATAGAAAACAATTTTAGCTCGCGAAACTTTTCGAGTTTCTTTACAGTAGTCTCGTTAGATTTAAAATAATTTGTGTCAAATAATACTCGAAGTAACTAAATCGTATTTTATCTATTACCAATACTAATATGTTATTATGAAGCTGAAAAGTTTTTTTTGTTTGTTTGGTTGAACGCGTTAATCTCGTGAACAACTGGTTTGAATTGAAAAAATATTTTTGTGTTGATAGTTCATTTATCCAAGTAGGCTTTATAACATCATGTTCCAACCAATAGGAGCGAAGCATGAATGGAAAATGTTGCAAAAACGGGAAAAAATATTCCTTTTGAGAGCTTCCGTTGCGTGTGGTGCGTAAACGGTTTACGCAAAAATTATGTATGATGGAATTGTTCCTCTTTAAAAGTTCTAAATTAAATTGTTAATTAAATTAATTGTTCAAAATTAAAGCATTATTTGCGAAGGAGTTTTATCAACATAATTATTAATCCTTATCCAAATAAATATGTCTAATTTAATCATAATATTCAAAGTTGCCAGTCTTTTGGGTACTCTACCTGCGGTAGGTGAATGGAATTGTGTTTTTATCTATAAGGAATTGTATATTTATTATATATGTTTTTTAAGCTAATAAGATATCAGTTTTTTTTTTTCAATATAAAAATATCCTTGACATAATTTAAATTTAATCAATATCTTGGGAGATATCATAATTTTTAATTTTTTGTTCGGGTTCACGCGCGCAGAAGTACCTAAGCCTGTCTATATATTTGTAACGACTTCACGGCTAAACTACTGAATTTACTTTGACGAAATATAGGAAGAGTAAGCTTAAATCCCAAGGAAAACAATAATATTTATCCAACCGCGATAACTGATATTCACGCGGACAAAGTTGAGAGCAACAACTAGTTATGTTATAAAACCATGAACATTGATATATGAGTATAAATAATATAATAATTGCAAAAGGCAAGAATTTGAGTATATTTTTTTTATGTTTCTTACTTATTTTCTAGTGCCTTGACTTCATTTTGTATTTTGTACTTTGTTTTTTTTTTTCTATAACTTTATTTATTTGTCGCATTTTTAAAAACACTCGAATTAAGACATAATCTGCAATTTTATTTTACGCATTGGTCTCAAAAGACCAGAAGACCAGATGTCTTTATTAGTTTATTATTTATTAGTCTCGGAAGAGCGCAGGTTGTGAACAACTTGCATTGCTGAGCCAGCAACTTTTTTGTTACAATAGGTAATTACATGTTTTATCTTAGACGATTTTTTTTTTTTTATATACTAGCTTGTTACCCGCGAATTCTAACGGTTTTTACAGCGCAGATTTAAGAATTGCTTTTACCTTTGTGTCATGCTGTTTCAAATAAATATTATTATTTTATATTCTAAAACTTATTAGATTAGATTATCTTATGTATTTTGGATAATGTTGCTCTCCTTTATTTTTTAAAACGAAGTCATTCATTCATTCACACCTTACACGTATTTGTCGAATATTGTAAGTGTTATGTTATAAGATGGATTTTAATGTAGAAATTTTTACGAGTAGACAGGCCTAAGAAAATATGGATGGCCTGTGGTGAAAGAGGATGTATTTATTTATTATACATTAATTAATACTGATAAACCTATTGCATAAAATCAATCTAAACAATTATTTTAAATATAAATTTGCAGTGATCTGGATCAGTTGAGCTATCTATTGATCGTTTTAAACGGTCCTTAGATAGCTCAACTGTTTCACGTGTATTTTATATCATTGTATATTAATGTACAATCTGTACATTTCTATAATTATTTCTGTAAATATATATATATACATTATAAATACTTATTCACAATGTCAAAGAACTCGTCAAAATAATTCGGTCAATAATAATATTTAGCAATCAATATCGAGCTAAAACATAAATAAAAATTAAAAATAGTTAAAAAAACCAAAAAAACACGCTTTATATAGAAAACCAAACTAAAAAATGGAAAATAAATTTTAATAAATGTAAGTACCTAAGAAATATATATTTTTAATAGCGTGGGTTGCATGGTATCAATAGTTATAAATATTTCATTGACAGATATGAGAAGAAGGATTATCATTTCGATAATATCTTAAAAAGCACCCCCACGCTTTTTTAAAAAACAAAACAGTTTTTTCTTAGTTACATTTATTAAAATTTATTATCCATTTTTTAGTTTGGTTTTCTATGTAAAGCGTGTTTTTTAGTTTTTTTAACTATTATTTATGTTCTAATTTTTAGTTTTAGGATAATCGGATAATTTTTTTTTTTTCGAATTTTTGCATTGTCATCGGTCTTTGACACGTGTACAAAATTTGAATGAAATATGGCCGTTTAATGTGGGTCAAAATCGCGTCCTAAGGAGTCGGTTACAAACATACAAACATACAACCATACATACAAGTGAAGCTAATATAAAGCGTATAATAAAAATAGTATGAAACACGCAATCATACATCACACTCACAGAAACTCCAATAATGCGATACAATTTTCACCAATCAATAAAAAAAAATGCAATGATGGTTAAGAAAAGAGTAGAGTCTATTGAAATGACGAATGATAGGAGAGAGTGAAAAAACCAGTCGTGCCAACCCTTATTAGTGGGTTGAGAGCAGGAAGGTAATGAAATATATTTGGCGAATGAAAAGCTATACTACGTGTAAGATTTTGATCGACACCAAATTTAAAAACGAAACTATGTCGACGACTAAAAACTGTTGACTGATTTCACTTGCTAATGATCACTGTAGCTGAGCAGTTGACAACCGAACTGTCGTTACTGAGCCTTGAGTTCAGATCTACGTCTTTTTGTGCTAAATTTTATTTTACATTCAATATAACCCGAGTTAACGTTTACTATTTTTATGGTTTTTAACTTTGTTTCTACTGAGGTCCCACGAGACTTCATTTGTTTTTAATAAGCTTGTTTGAGTGGATAAGGACTAAATTGCTTTAACGTCAAAAGCAAATTTTGCATACATATTTCATGCAATTATTCATATAATTCGGATAGCATGCATACGAATTTACACCTCTAAACTCCATGTAAACTAGTTATTATTAGCTTTATATTTGAATAGGCTGTCATATGTTTACTAATGTTTAAATTTAGTTATTTATAGCTAGATAATTGATTCAGATGTGACCTTGCGGCAATCCATTAGAAACCATTAAATAAATGGACAAATATTTAGTACTATTCCGCCAATCTATTCCCAATGACTTGGACACGATGCAGACGCATGTAACTCCCTCCCACCCGCAATGCATGGCTTTTCAATATATAAATAACTAGCGATCCGCCACGGCTTCGCACGGGTGCAATACTGACACTAAATATACCACCGAATGTGTTTATATACAATTTACATACATTCAATTCAACTTTATTCAATTTACTTTATATACTGAGATAGACATTATACCATCGCGGACTCTTTTGTAGACCTTTTTAAGGTGTACAATACTGTAGTACATTATTTTGATCTATCTCGTAGGGTTCAGCTAGCGTTTGCAATGTAAGCGCAAAAAAATGTGTTAATTTACATCACATTAGAACCTTATAAATGTTTCTCTTATATATTATGCATCTATTATACATATACACCTTTTTCTTAAGTCACTTTATCTATTAAAAAAACCGCATCAAAATCCGTTGCGTAGTTTTAAAGATTTAAGCATACATAAAGACAGACAGACAGCGGGAAGCGACTTTGTTTTATACTATGAAGTGAAGAATGTCGGACATTTCACACAGCATCATCTGGCCCTAAAGTAAGCAAGGATTGTGTTATGGGTACCACATGACTGATATACTACTTACATACTTTTTTATATTGGTGGAATCCACACACCATAATAGCTCTGTGGATAACTTATACTATAGTATAGTTAGTACTTATACTAATTTTGAATATATTCAAAATTAGGATTAAATAATTATTTCACGCTGAAACATCATGACTCATTCGTAGATCTGTTTGTATGTATAATATTCATGAATATTAATAATTAGTAATACCTGTATTTGTGTATATTGTCTATGTAATTATATAAATATCAATAATTTTGTGTAAGTTTATTGCGTTTATTGAATACAAAATTTTATATCATAGCTCATAATTTAGTGCATCCCGACTAATCTTCCGTTCAAGTTAGGCTCCTCTCCATCCAAAGGTTGTCTGGAAGAAATTGCTCACTTAGCGAAAAGACCGTCCATTGTACATATTATATTTTTAGGTATTCTTAGTTGTCAAATTGTTTAAGTGCTAGTTTTAAGGTGTACAATATAGTGTTTTCATTATCCAAATGACCAAAATACGATAGAATACTTTTATTTATTCAAGTCCACTCGATATCTTATAACATCCAGACTCAGAACAAACCTCTACGACTATGATAATGACACAAATGTAGAGAAGGTAGAGATAATACCAACTGAGCTGACAGACCAGTTATGAAATAAATATAATATCATAAATATGTTTTATTTACAGATATAATAACAGTTTACGGACCGTTTAAAACGATCTATAGATAGCTCAACTGATCTAGATAACTGCTAGAAGACATCGTTCTCAAGACACTCGCGGCATTGCCACGTTGAATGGCGAACTAATACGCTGGACCAGATAGGAGCCAGCTCTTGGGTCACGCTATGTATCTACCAGACCCTGTGAAATATATTTGAAAACGCAGACGGCTCCTGTTCCCTTCAGGCACAGGGTCTGGACTCTAAAAGGCTCAAATATGTAGGCCTATTTGCGTCTTTTGAGGTCTTCGGCCTTCAGCCGCCGCACCAGCTCTAACGGAAGTCCCCGACAGATGGGATGCGGCCAGGGTGTCTATATATTAGTATATATTAGTGGAATAGTGTATATTATTAGTATATTATTTCGCTCAACATTATATTATATATATGTACGAGTATGCTTGCCTTGTCATTCTTATGTCAATGACGACCTCAGTGACGCAGTGGACTAAGGTTCGGCTGAGACGCAGAAGGTTACGGATTTGATTCCCGCCGCGGGATATACATGTATTTATATGATCTGCAAGTATTTGTCTCGGTTCTGGGTGTTTCTAAGCATACTTTTATAGTTATCTGTTGCGTATACCACAGATATTAAAATATGCACGAAATAAGGTTAGTGGAGCATAAGCAAGTCAAAGTCATAAAAATGAGGTCAAGCGATAAAAATAGTTTTTAGATTAATCCATAGTTTACGACAATAAGTAGGATGGAATTATGGAACCTACTTACTATAAGTGTATGAAACATAAATAAATAAAATAACAATACTCAAGGTGTACAATGGGCGTTGGCTTAAATCTTGTGGACAATGCACCCAACACCATCTAGCCCCAAACAAAGCATAGCTTGTATTGTGACCAGATAACTGATAGAATACTTATATGTTTTTAAGTACATATTTATGATACTTTACACCCAGACACAGATCAAACACCTATGTTCATCACACAATTTTTTGTGCAAGGAGGGAATCGAACCTCAATCTACAGCGCAGAAGGTACAAGACGGCAATCCTTTAAAGCTGTTTTATTATAATGTAAAAATAATTTACCTGCTTTCCGTTTTTGAGGCTTTGGATTATCCCTGAGTGCTTAAAAAACAATATTTAAGGTGTACAGTGGGCGTTGGCTCTAATTTTGTTAGTATTTTGATGGTGAACCAGCCTTAAGGAGGTTACCAATGAAAAGATCCACAATAGAAGAGTCAGACCTAACCTAAACACGTCGACTTTTATGGACCATAAAACAAACCAACTATCCTACTTTTCAAATTTAAATTCTACTCCATCGTAATAAAGGTGGTAGTAATTTAATAGTAGGAAGCACGCGTCAGCTCATAGCATCGTAAAACTGAAGTCTCATTATAATAGAGTAGGTTGGTGTGTAAACATAGTTCACTCCATTGATTGGATAAGTAGATATGAAGTCGTCAAAAAATACATTGTTTAATAACATTAGGTATGTGGTATGTGTCTTCTGGCCATTGCCAGAAGACACATACCACATACCTAATATCACACATACCACATAACATACCTAACAGAACCATTGTTCTGTTGGAATTTGTTGGTTTAACATTCAATATAAATCATACCAGACTTTTACCCAGCATCAACTGGCCTCAAAGTAAACAGAGCTTGTGTTATGGGTACCACTGATGACTGATGTACTACTTAAAATTATAATTTTTTTTAATACATTCAAATTACACACATATCTGGGATCATACAAACATTTGTCCCGCGGCGTGAATCGAAATGGCAACCTTTGCGTCTCGGCCGGGTCTTGTCCAACAGAGGTCGTTTGGAACTTTTTTTTAATTTTAATATTTTTTTTCCATTGAATAAGTATATTGGCAGACAACAATGGTCCATATAAACGTAAGACCCAGCGCATACTAGATAGTTAACCTACAAGGTTCCACAACTACAGAAATGTACAGAATAATATAAAATATATGTAAGCTATCTATGGACCGTTCAAAACAATCTATAGATAGCTCAACTGATCCAGATTGCCAATCTGGATCAGTAGGAAATTTCGTAATTAATATATTTTTTCGAGTTGTGAAAACAAACATTATACTGTACATCATTCAATTAATCTAATTCATTCGTTCATCTAATTTTCTCATTCGTGTCCCCGTATGGATAACCGTCTACACTAAAGACGGAAAAATCTTACACCTTTTTTCGCCTCCATCCACCAAAACCGTACCGTGCGATAAGGAACTTCATTCTAAAATATAGTTTATTGTCTTAGTAGAAAGGTATAAAATTGGTAAATCTCTTGAATTGCTAGCCATACTAAGGTCAATGTTTGTAAAACCAGCAGTAATTAAATTTAGAAGTGATTCTCCTGTCATCCTACAAGCAGTCCAAACTATGTTAGATCCGTGGAGTAAGAGCACGGGTGACCTGTCATACAGTCGAATCTTACACAGGCGCCAGACTCTCACAAAACAGGCTTTATAACCACTGCTAATATGATAATGTATTGCATAGGTGGGAGAGAACATAAATCTACTTTGAATAGGTATGTACTAGATAGGTATACCTACCTACAAAGCGATATGTTTTAATTTTAAACAATTTTTTTTAAATCTACCTTATTTAGGTATATTCACTAATTTAAATCTCTCTTAAATATTCACAAAGGGTTACGCAAACTGATTTGAGCGTCTACTCGGAATAACGAGTTAGGTAAAGTTAAAAATACTTTCATTTTAATAATCAATGTCTTTTTAAGCGCTTAAAACCAAAGAGGAAATTACATTCTACCCGCACCTCAAAGTTATTTTAACACCCTATTAAAACCACCCCTAAATTTAATTTAATTTTAGCTACACTTCTATTGTTTTGAGTTATCTAATTTGTTCAGGGGTTTTATTTTATCAGGAGTTTTATCTACTTATTATACGAATCACTAGTGGCATTATAAAAAGTTAAGGCTACCCAAAAAGTTCGAAGACCAGGTGCATAAAAGCTTCTGAGGCGCACTTAAAGCCTTTCACCACACTGGTTCTAAATAACAAATGACACAATAAGAAGTAAAAGTGGCTTTATAGATAACTTAGTCGTTCCTGAAAGGTCATCGAAGGAAAGCAACCTACTGCGAGGTCAGTCTTAGGATGACAGCAATAGCGTTAGAAACACACTGGTTAGAAATAACTAGTGACACGATAAGAAGAAGAAGAAGAAAAGCAATAGCGTTTTCATCTCAGTGCTAGGCCGTGACGGGAGCCATAGGCCTGGCGTGCATTGCAGATTATTCCCTGGCGATTTTTTACGCATGATTTTTTTTCTGTGGAATGAAATCTGACGGTAGGAGCACACACTATCAGAAAATGATATACTACAGAATAATAATAAATTAATTAATATTAGAAAGCAAGAAAGAAATACATTTATTTAGCACACACACAATACAAAAGATAACAGGGGAAAAAGGACTAAAAAGGACCACACAGCCCTTTTTAGTCCTGACAAGAAAACAGAGAAGTACCCACAACTAGGCCCAAGATTAGCCTTTCCCGCGAACGAATCAACTTGTGGTGTGGCCAAAAAGGTTCAATCCCAGGATATACTTACAAACATGGAGTAGCGCTGGTTTTCGGATTGAACCATTTAACATGGTGACCTCACGTACTGAAAACAATACGCAAACAACTAAATATATGTGTAGTTTTACAAAATTATTTGCAGCTAATAAAAATGTTATAATAAACCATACATACACAAGGAGAAGAGGAAAGCGTCGGTCATGTCTAGAGTTGACGCGTGTGTCAATAATCCCACCTAACATAATTATGTACTTTTATTATTAATAGAAATATTACACAGTGAAAACATTAATACTATTTATAAATAAATAAATTTATATTATTATTATACTTTCAGTGCGTATTTATTTAAGTATATGGAACATGTTCCTGGAATAAAGATTATTATATAATTTAATATAAATATTAATGTGAAATGTAATGAAAGCATAAAAAAATGGTGGACTGTCTGGTATTACACACAACACCGTTCAGTCTTAAACTAAGCATAGGTTGTATTATGGTGACCAGATGACTGATAGAATACTTACATATTTTTAAATACATACGGTACTTTATGACACCCAGACACATAACAAACACTTATGTTTATCACGCAAATGTTTGTTTCGGGAAGGAATTGAACCCTCAACCTACAGAACAGAAGGTAGAGCTACTACTAACAGAGCTGACAGATCAGTCGAGAATAAACTGCAGAATAGCGCGGTTTAAATCGCACGGATTAATTCGTTAGTGCATGCTTCTCCAGGTTTTAGGGTTAGCCACTCATACAAAGTTATTCTAGTTTTATTATTGACCTATCTAGATATAGAAGCAAAAAAATCATATAAATATAACTATTTGAACTAGGAGTACTCTACAAGCATTTAGACAAAGCATTTCTCGCAGAAGATTGTTGATGTATGTTTAACATACCTACCTATTAGGTCATGCGACATCGTGAAATGAAAATAACAGTATAGCGTAGAACTAAATTAACTATTCAATATTGAATAATCACTTGACATTGGTTTCAGATGCTCTGCAAGGAAACTATTTTAAATGCTAAGCTGTTCGTGATGCATTCATAATGAAACTGTAGGTGACTGAATATTTAATATTGTCAGGTAAGAAGCGCAATAATAATCAGTTTACATTTGAAACGTGGGGCTATTCTCGGAAAAGTGAGATTCATATCAGGTCTCTTTTAATGTGCTTTACTTATTGACCGAGCGAGCGCGAAGCGCGAACGAGTATTTTAGTTTCAGCTTAGGCAAAAATGCCTTTGTTTGTCTGTCCGAAAGGCGTCCGAACAGCTTTCGAACGGCGTCTGTCCGGATGTTCTCCTCTACAGGTCGCTTCTCAACGGATTCTCGTGAAATATTGTGAGCAGGTTCTATAACTAAATTTTTTTTTGTCGATTCTGTTTTTGAAAAGTATTTAAAATGGCGGAGATATGAGGGTATATGGGGGGGGGGGGTGGGGAACGTAAAAAAAGTTATAGAAATATTACACACTGAAAACATTTGGTTTTATCTTTGTTTGTAGGTAATGGATAAACTCGAACACTTAAAAACCAATTTAAAAAAATATTTCATCTGTGTGAAAACACTTTATCAGCGAGGGTATTTTATTTTTAACGACATTAGAGTACTCTACAAAATATCACAATAATGTAGCCCAAGGTATCCAAATTTGCCTATAAAAGACATTATTGGGTGTATGCTGAAAAATCTGTTGATGATTCATAAAATATGTTCATGTTTATATTACTCAATATTACATACAAAAAAATCTAATATAGTTAAATCACAATAACAGCATTTTCTTCAATAACTTTATCGAAAGTTATTGAAGAAAATAGAATCGGTTAGAATTGAAAGATGACATTCGTATCATAACTTATCCAACTAAATAATCAAATTTCATGATCAAAGTTAATTATGTACAGTTAAATCCTTTTTTAAGTTATTTGAATCGATCATTTGTTTATTGTTTTATTTGACGTCGGATTGTTCGTTAAGTCTGACTTTAAATCCAAAGTCTTCACATTAGACTTCTTTAAACTTTTATGGAATCAAGGGATTAGGTTCACGGTAGTATCACCCCTTATGGGATGGATCGTGTTCTACGTCTTGTATAGGCAATCAGAAATGAAGTTAGTGCCCAAGTCACGTAAAACAAGCGAACCTATTGAAGGGATTAGGTCGGTATAACTTACGGTCTGGTATAACTCACCGTCAGGTGGGCCGGCCCAATTTAATGGCACAGTATAAAAATACCATAAATTTTGTGAGATTTGCCCTCTTTGTAATGAAAAATAAACGGACGGGACTGAAACCGAAATGATGTATGATTCTATTTCTGGTAGCGAAAAATGTTTTATGTCAAAATTCGGGTTTGATGTGAAATCAAACAATCTACGCTTCAGCCTAGAGACTAACTAAAGTATCATATAATACGAACGATCTTATTTTGTTCTAACCAAAGTTCAAATTAGAGTAACAGTTTTAAATACGAGTTTTAAAATAAGACAAAATTTACGTTTTGTTCGTTTTTTGAATTATTTTTTCCGTAGTTTTAATCAACATCTCATTATAGGATGACTAAAATGAGCTAAATCACGTCAATCGCACGTCAATCAAATATTTACCTTTAAAAAAAATCTACTTAATTTATATTAAAATAAAGTTATATTATTAAATTGTGCTCAAATACATATTATTATACAAGTACGATTTTTTTTTAATATAGTTTTAATAATACAATAAATATTGAGTAGAAAAGTCGTTGGTAGAAAGGGCAGTTTGATATCAACAATAATTGGATAAAATGTCTATAAGATAATGTCATTTTATTTATAATCTTACTAAAATGATAAACGCGATAGTTTGTATGTATCTATGTTTGTTACTCTTTCATGCAAAAACTACTGAATGGATTTTTATGAAACCTTACAATAATATAACTTATACATCAGAATCCAAAATATATCGATAAGTGTCAAGTAAGTAGAAAAAAAATCTGCCATCTGCGAGCTATTCTGCCAAAATTACAATTTAGTTAGAATAACACGAAGCACTAATTCTGCGCAGACGAATTCGCGGGCACCAGCTAGTGAAAAATAAAAAAAACACCTAAATCTACAGCGAGAGTTACCGACTTGATAATGTAGAACGATCATACTAACCTCTTTTAATTTGAATATGGAATATCTAAGATAACGCTACCACAGAATAAACACATTCATCTGAGGCTACCAATAAACAGTTTTTATGCCATGTGGGAGACCTTTGCATGACGAACTTCGTAATCAGGGCATCCACTCTGCGATCCAATTTAGATATATCGTAACGATGAAGTCGTTGAAATGTTCGCCGAATTCAGTCGAATTGACTGTTGTCAAAAGTAATGTCGGTCATTTTATCGTTTAAAACGAGTAACTGTAGTGGGGGTTTTTTATGTTTCTAAAACGTCAATTTATTGATCAAGAAATCAGTCCTCGGTTTGTGGATACTTAGGAATGATCAATCTTACGTCGATACGGTGCAAATAATTCACATACTAGTCAGTTTATTTACTTAATAATTACAGAAATATACAGAATAATTACAATAACATAAAATACATGTGAAACAGTTGAGCCATATAAAGACCGTTTAAAACGATCTATAGATAGCTCAACTGATCCAGATCACTGCTAGAGGGCAGCGTTTCCAAGACACTGGCGCTATTGGCACGTTGAATGGCAATGCTAATACGCTGAGCCAGAAAGGAGCCACCTCTTGGGTCATGTATCTACCAGACGTCGTGAAATAATTTTGAAAACTCGGTGAGCAAAGGGTCTCAACTCGAAAAGGTTCAAATATGTAGGCTTTATCAAGACCAATTACAGAATAATTAATAATGTAGAATACAGAAATGATGGTTTTTCACGATTATTGACCCGATATATCGATTATTAATTTTAAGAGTTAGGCACTATGGTAACTTTTTATCTAAATCATCGTAGACATTTAAAAAACACATTTGCATGTTATGGATAATCCTTCAAATCGCAAAATACCAAAGGCTATCAGCCGCTGAAATCTTAACAATAGAATAACGATCAAAGTTATCCGCCTGTCAGTTTTGACAATGATAGCTTGTATAATTCTTTGACGACATGAATCTAGAAGTTGAACAAAAGCACCGCGGTAATTGACGAAATGTGATTATTTTGATAACAAACTACACCAGGCCCTCAATTCTGGTTAACCGACGCATTCAAATCGAAAATTTTGCTAGAGCAAGAATAGAAAAAATTGGAATAGTAAATACTTTATTGCACACCACAAATACATTAGATTGTTATAAGAAACAATGTTTAGCTACACGGTAGTACAATGGGCGGTCTTATCGCTAGATAGCGATCTCTACCAGACAACCTTGGGGTGGATAGAAATCAACATAGCTGAACATGGGGTGATAAAAATAATATGAGTGATTTATGATAAATATAATATGTACATACATAATATATACAGGTTAACAAAAAGTGTAATACATCAAAACCTAATATAACAAAAAAGCAAAGTTGGTTATGTATGAGCATAGAGAAGTCAGCCACGCTTGTGATCTTTAAGTGCTTAAAAGTAGCATGGCTTCCAAACGAGCTCAGCATCATGCGCCGGTGCGGAGTAAGCAAGCTGCTGGTTACCTGGGCCACATCAGCAGGGCTATTACGTAAAATTAGCAGCAAAAGCAATCCAACCAGTAATCAGTCGCGAGTCATATAAAAAACTCTTTTGTCAGTAAACCTCTGCTTAATAAAAGTGTTATAAAAATAGAATTATTATGTTTTTAAAAATTGTATTCTATCAGTCAGTAGTATTCTATAAGACATGGAGTATAAGAGCTAGAGACAGGGAAAAATGGAAGCAACTGGAGGAGACTTTTACCACTGAACGGTTTTACATCGTTAATTAAATAAAATGTAATTTTATTCATCAAAAAGTAGTACATAGTTTCAAGAAGATTTTCGTTTTTAGTATATGTAAATGTAATAGTGTAAGTTAGAAAAAAAAGCATTATTATTCTTGCAGTCATCTGGCTCCCATAGTACCAGCTATGCTTAGTTTGAGGCCGGGTGTTGTGGTGATTGTCCAAAAATATCATAATCATTGGCCTTAGTTTATCTGTTGAAGATGATTTGGCATCAGTCAAGATACAGAGCAGTTATTTGTAATTGAAAACATTCGTTCATGGATCCACTCCAGCAAGCCGAGGTGGGTGAAGTTTCCACAAGGTTTCCAGGTACCCACAATAACTGCTGGCACCGAGTCGGGTTTGTTTTAAATTTTATTTCTCTGTTGCTAGTTCTTCTGTTAGTCAGAAGGGGGATTAACCCCCTATATTTGAAGACTATTGCAGTCGTCTCCATCATCAGTCTCCAAGCAGCAATCATTTGGGATCAGTTACACACATACACACACACACACACACACACACACACACACACACACACACTCACTCACACACACACACATACTCACACAAACTTCGAAAACTTACAGCTTACAGCTGGTCGTGTTCTTTATTTATTGTTTTATTTTCGTTTTTTGATTTCTTCTTTTAGATTTTAGATATTTATTTTATTTCTCCTATATTGTCCTTCTTGTGTCTTGCCTTGTTTAAGTGTTATCTGTTTTGTTTTATCTTTATGTAGTTTGTGGAAATCACTCATCTTATGCCTCTGGTCTCCCGCAATACAGGCTTGCCCTAGAGCGGGGACCATCAGTAAGTTTGTTAACACTGTATTTTTATTTTCTTGGTAAAAAAAATGAATTTGTATTTGTATTTGTAGTTCCAGATGAGCCGAAACTTCGAAAATAATTGAAAGGTATTATGCAATAAATACCAGATAACTACTTATATAATATATACCATTCCGCAACATTAAGTGCGCGTCTGAGGCTCCTTTCGTGCACTTAGGTAAGCCTTAATGTGAGCTCTCGACAACTGCTGATATGCAGCTATAAGATGAAAATAAAAGCCTGTGTAACATAAAAAGTACTAAAAGTAGGTACGAAAATATTAATAAGGTATAATAAAATTCAAAGCTGCATAGCATGAGCTTTAAAAATGATTATGTGGACATTCCAGCCACGCGGGACCAGCAAATTGACCGTACTTATTAGCTTTTTGGTTACCCGTCTACGAAGTTTTTAAATTAGAACCTGAACGAGCATGTTGGCTCAGTGTTCTCACAGTTTACGCTCGCAAAATTACCTTTCTCACAGAAAGAACAAAAATAACAAAAGAGAACAATATCAAAACGATTACAGAACCAACTCCAAAGAGATTACAAAAGTTATTATTATTCTTGCGAGATGCAATAGAGCTTATCTCTGTCCGATTTTGGTTTATCTACTTAATCTCAGTAGATTACAGTTGCTTATAGTACTTATAAACTATAAACGATATAAGTAATTCAATCTTTTATCATTCCCTACCGTATTGATTTGAAAGAAATAAATAATGCCAGACATTTCACACGACATCATCTAGCCCGAATGTAAGCAGAGCTTGTGTTATGGGTACCACATGACTGATACCACTTATATACATTTTTGTAAATACATACATATTATAAATATAAACACCCAGACCAGAGACAAAAACTTGCAGATCATACAAACATTCGTCCCGCGGCGGGAATTGTACTCGCATTCTTCAAAGTCAAAGTCAAAAGATACTTTATTCAATACAATCACAAGGATCACTTTGAAACGTCTTACGTACTAGGTGAATTTAGGTGCCAATTCATCCTAACCCAAGCCCGAGAAGAATTGGCAAGAAACTCGTCTTGGTCCTAGCGCTTTTTTATATGATCCATCTTATAACTACCTTAACTACGAAATCCTAATACAAGAGAGTTTATACATTTCAAGTGTGTCGGTTAACTGTCTGACGGCAGAGCGACATGAGGCCATGCATTCTTATCAATAATATAGTTATTTATATTATAATAAGCTTTCTTCAAAAGACTACCTTTTATGTATGCTTTAAATTTCTTAATAGTTAGCTTAGTAGCATTTTCAGGAAGCTTATTATAGAAACGCACCATGTTCCCCATAAAGGACTTATTTACTTTTTCTAGTCGAAACCTAGGGATGTATAATTTATGTCTATTCCTAGTGTTGATTCTATGAAGGTCACTATTTTGCTGAATTCCATCTCTATTTTTATGTGTGTGTAACAAATTTTCTTCTGCGTCTCATGCAGGCCTTGATATACAAGCTTTGAATACTGGCCTTGAAAAAAATGTATTTCGATGAATATACAAATTTATTGATTAGCAAACAAGAAAAGTAAAAAGAAATACACCATCATATATTTTTGTACTCGAAAAAAGAATTCCGATTTTCACATAGAAACAGAAAGAAAAACCATTTATTAAAATAATGTAGATGCAAGCATATATCAGTAAGTAAACTGCTTTTTCCATGATACTATATTTACCTAAATCCTCGCAATCATATCTCTTTATTATGACTCATAATTTACTAAGATTGATTATGCGTGAAGAGTTCAAAAATCAACAATGGAGTAGGCGTGACCTAGAGTTCAAATTAGTAGTTGACGAATATGGCACGTAGGTATTCGCTTACCCACAGCAACAAGTTTTTTTGACGTGATAACGCCTTCAAAATCAATGAATGTCGGCTGCACGCACGAAAAATTGTCACTATCCGCCTGAGCCGAACGTGCAACCGAGAGCGTGCAAAAAGCAATAAAAAGACACGATCGGCCTAAGCGTTCGGCTTGTGACACATCTTAATAGGTTAAGAGTATGCAATTTTTCATCAATGGTTTCTTATGACGTTATCACATAAAATTATCGTCCGTAAACCAACTTTACAGAAAACCTTTTTTTTTTTAAGTAAAAGATATATATCTTTTAAAACTATAATAGTTATTCAAAAGTTTTCCCTTTAAACGGAGATCTTCAAAGTCAAAGTCTAATATATTTTTATTGAATACAATCACAAGGGTCTCTATGTAACGTCTTACATGCTAGATGAATTTAGGTGCCAATGCCTCCTACCCAAGCCTAGAAGAACTGGCAAGATACTGGTCCTAGCGCTTGTTTTTATTTCGCTTTTTTGCCATGTTATATCTAACTTAACTACAAATAACTACTACAAGATTACAGTAAATTATACTTTGCAAATCTGTCAGTTAACTCTCTGATGGCAGAGCAACATCAGGCCATGCATTCGTATCAATAATATAGTCTTTTATATTATAATACGCATTCTTCAAAAAACTACCCTTTATGTAAGCTTTATATTTCTCATAGGTAGTTTAGTTGCATTTTCAGGATGCTTATTATAGAAGTGCACCGTGTTCCCCATAAATAACTTATTTACTTGTTCTAGTCGAAACCGTACGTACGTAGGGTATGTAGGGACGTATAATTTATTTCCTTTTCTAGTGTTGATTCTATGAAGATCACTATTTTCTTGAAGCCCATCAATATTTTGATGAGTGTATATTAAAAATCATATATACGAGTATATCATATATATTATTGTGAAGCTATTGTGAGAATATTTATCTCAAAGACTCTCGCGGTTTCACTCCATAAATACTCATTTTTCAAAATGTATATATGTATATATATATACCCTAAATATCTATATATATATTATGATATGAAATAACTAATACAATACCTACTCTAAATGTAACATCGATGCTTTCCATCAAGCACATGGTCTGATCAACAGTTCCCAAAAGCTATTGCCTGTGATCACCAATGCAAAAATATGATTATAATTTTAATATAAAGACAAAACAAGAACAAAAATGATACATTATATAAAAATACACGAATTGATAACCTATCAAGTTTATTACCATCATGAAAGAGATACGCTTATCAACGTCGGTAATCGTTATATATGTAAAACTTCAATTCAGCATTTGTTTTAAAGAAATTATGTTGCTTTCACACTATCAGTTTTATTTAATTTTAATTATTAATTTATATTTATTTAGAATTTTTTATGTGTTCTAACAGTCATTGGTCCCATAATACAAGCTGTGCTTAGTTTAGGGCTAGATGATGTTGTGTGCATTCAACCAATTTTTACTTATTTATATACATTACGATAATTCAAGACAAAATAGGCCCAAATTGGTATACCCTTACAATATTTTTCAAAATAATTACTAATTTACGATGTTCTTATGTGTTTTGGATTTTAATCATATTTTTAATCATCAGATCTGCACCAAAATTATAGGGACTACCTCAGAGGTAGGTACATACATCCAATAGGATGTATGTACCTACCTCTGAGGTAGTCCTGAGGTAGAACTAATCATGAAGTCGGCTAATAATTGGCGGAGATATCAATACATAACATACATATAAAAAATACATTAAAACAAATACAGCCGAATTGATAACCTCCTTTATTTAAGTCGTTTATGAATTAATTTGACAAATTTCATGTTTAATAAGGTGTTACATAACTGCCCAAAAACATGTAACATAATAATGAATTCGTCTTATATAATTCCTTCAACCACTTGACTAACTGTCAAACTGAAGATATTCCCTCCATCTATATCTCTAAATATGATCTGCCCTTGTCATTCTAATGTCAAAGAAATGAGATGGCAATATATTTAAACAACACATTAGATATTTGTGTGTTTATAAGATAGACCCATTAGCTTTCACCATAAGTGAATATGTAATATATTACTATGACTATGTGTCAAAACCCCAGCCTTGGAACCAGACTAGATTTTTTTTAATAACGGCACGTACACGATACAAATATTAAAAGGTACACAAACTATAATGTACATACCACGTACAGCGCTAAATTGACATAAGTAATGACGCAATTTCAGTTATCATTATGAAATCATTCTATGGTTAGATTTTTTTCTTCTGTTTAAATATGTTCTAAAGACATTTAAGCTTAATTAAATATTAATTAATACCTTGCGTATAAAGAACTGTTAAATAGAAAACAAAATAAATAAATAATGCCGGAAAATTCACACAGAATAGAATAGAATAATGGTTTATTTGACACACAACACGAAAAAGGTTACAGACATAGAGAAACAAACAGGTAAATGATCAGAGTAGGTAGGCCAAATTACACAGCATCATCTGGCCCGAAAGTAAGTGTTATGGATACCACATGACTGATACTTATTATAAACATAGAAACACCCAGACCCGAGCAGATCACAAATACTTGCAGATCATACAATCATTTATAAAAATGCGTACGTGATCAATTGTCGCGTCTTACCTAACAGATCAATTGAGTCTTCCGCTATTTAGACATTAGCCGACCGTGTTCCAGCAGCATGTGATCTTGGATTATTACAGTACTAGTCACTGCCTGCTGCTTCTCTAGAAAAAATAATTCAAAACAATATGCAAATTTAATTTGTATTTAGTATTTGTATTAGTATATATCTCGGGTCTGGGTGAGGTGTATGTATATGTATAACTAGCTGTTCACGCGCAGCATCGCCCGCGTTGAAGATTTTTCCCGGGACAAACCAATTTTCCCGCGATAAAAAGTAGCCCATGTCACCCGGGGATAGTGTAGCTTTCCAACGGTAAAATAATTTTTCAAATCGGTCCAATAGTTTTAAGTTTATTCGTTACATACAAAAATACAAATATTTCCTCTTTATAATATTATTATTAGTGTAGATGTGTATATTTTAACAAAAAGGTTTATAGGTAGTATATCAGTCATGTGGTACCCATAACACAAGCTCTGCTTACTCTGGGTTCAGAAGATGCTGTATGAAATGCCCAGCAAAAAAATGTATAGAAGTTTTTTATTTGATATTTTATTTCATTGAAAACTGGAAATCATATCGTAGAACCAAAAAATTTCGAAGACTTGTGCCAAGCGCATGAAAGGAGCCTCTAAGGCGCACTTTAATCCTTTCACCACACTGGTTTGAAATAACTAGTGACACGATAAAAAAAGTATTGACAATAAAAATCTCGATCTCTCTTTGAGTATGTTTTGTTTTGGAATACAAAGTTAATATTATAATAGCACATAATGTAACTATGTAATTAGTCGTAGATAATTAACAACCTATGTGATAATTATATGCTCGTACTTAATACATATAATATTTTTTGCCGGATTAAAAAAAACAAGCCAGTTTTGGATTCACGGAATCAAAGAAAATTTAATTATGAAGAATAACGATTCATCGAGTAAAATAATCATCCAATGAATCTTAGATTAATTTCTAATTGAAAGTATATTTTTTGTATCCGTATTTCGCGTTTCTGTTATTCAGGTCGATTCAATCGACTCTTCAATTGCTACAAGGTTTCCGCATCAACCAATGTACCAAAATGTATTATGCACGTGGTTTTCATCTATGCATCGAGCTAGTAACTGCTTTCAGATCCCAGCACATTATAAGTGCCTTACTTTAATTCTTTGATTGTGGACATCTAAACACACTGCAGTGTCTCAGTCAAGTTCGGAAAAGAAACTTGGGACGCACTGGCAGTGTGTATATTTACACGAACAATGGTTCGTGTAAATATACACTCCATTCCAATCCATTTCGAGCTTTAATTAACAATTAACATTGAGTTAGTTTATACAACATAACGTTGTACGTGCCTATACATATGATTTAAAGCACTGCTATGGAACATGCCTACCGTTCAGATCTCAACTCTTTTATCGACATCACCGCCCCGAACCCGAACATGGTTCATGGTTGGGATTTTGATTACAGAGGCACTTACAATATCACAACATATAGACGCAAATGTAGTTCTTAAAAATGTACAACCCATTTTTGCGTAGCAGTGTTGTGAGATATTATCTTCTCCCTGCTCTTATTGAACGATAGCGACTCAGAGTTGTACTGACAACAGGTTATTTTCTTCCACTCTACCTTATTATTCGTCATCTCCTTTCTCGCTCATCTCATCTTTAACACAGTCCATCCATCTTTTATTAGACATACCTACTCCTACATCCATTCACATTGAAATCCATCACTCTTCGCTATAATTACCAAAATACACTCATGGACGCTTCCTCAATCGAAAAAAAAGGTTGAAAGTGTATAAAAAGTTTTTATTACACACTGACCACATATACCTGTATGTTTAATTTGAAAAAAGAATTACTTCAATCGTCATCTGTTTCAGAGCTTCATTTGTTTTTTTCGTTTATTTGTCATTTTCTTTAATTCCAAAGACGTGACAGACATGCCTATCGTCGGTACTAATAAGAAAGTTTTCAAGTTTGTGATTCTAGGGCTAAGTTGTTAAGTCATGTAGGTCTTCGTGTGGCGAATTAACTCACCAGAGTTGGTCACTGACTCATAAATACAAAGTATTCGGGCTTACTAAGTATTCTTACAGTTATTAAACTTTACTGAGTGTAATCAATTTTATATTAAATTTATGTTTTTATCCGATACCTACGGCATGCGGCATAGATAAGGGATTTTCATAAAATATAACACCAAATGCCCTATCATAAAATGACAAAGAGAAAGTTAAATAAAGCCTGCGCTATATGAATCCCTTGTTAGCATAGAGACGAGTTACGTCAAGGTATGGATTTACTTAATTTCTTAGCAAATATATGCAAAACAATTTTTGAGATAATTACGACATTATGCTCGGAAAAGTGTGAAAATATCGTTGTAAATTTGCGTCAAATCACGCCGAAATATGGTGTCAACTATTGTAAGTGTCATATTGGACGTCATGTCTCTCAAAGACTTGTATCTAACACTATATCGTGATGATTTCGTGCTTTAGGCACTGCGCATAGGTAGACATTTTGTGTTGCCGACACGGCACACCATCACATGGAACCGTAGTTGCTGTGTCTTTTGGCGGTGATCGGACACAGTCGCCCGTTGCTACTACTGGCCTCTGGTACAATTTGTTGCTTGTTTTCCGTCAGTCTCACTATGGACGCCGATGAAGAAACTCAGTACAATTGTATGGAAATTTGTTAATGTTGCTTGTGTCTTTAACTGACGACTTTTAGTTTCCAGTTACCGACATCGAACACTTTCCGATCGTCAATGAGTAAGTGTTAGGGGGAGCAACTGGACAAAATTAATGTTTACGTATGCGCAGGGAGTGGATGGTTTCATACCGGTTCTATATCGGTTCTATATCCGAAATATTCATCGGTAGCTTGTATCTGACACAAGACACAAAAGTGTCCACGTTTGCGCCCTGCCTGAGGTGTAAGTACGTAGAAGTGTCGTAAAAAGCGTCATACACTTCCTTACGAAACCTTCATTCGGGCGTTTGAAGTTCATAAAATGTTGTGACAAATAATGTTCTATTGTGTAATCATCATCAGAAGTACTTAATACTTACTGGATACTGGGATGTTAATGAATACAATGACGGCAAAAAAGTGCTAAGTGCCTGATTTGCCAGTCTTGGTGCTTTTAATGTGCTCTATGTACTATCTTTGGTTTTATCCACGTCACAAGCTCTTAAAAGACGTGGGTAAGTGACCTTGGAGGCAATTCTACAGTGGTAATGGTTTGAAGTATATTACTTGATACTTGAAGCCCATTTTTTTTATAATCGCAAAAAGAGAGTTGAATGTTTTATACAAAATATTTATTATATGTAATAAGTACCAACCTAAATACTTTTTTAAACATTAATGTCTTATTTTACTATATGGTATATAGTAGGTATAAAAATCTCAGCGTGTTTAACGTAAACATCAGAAAATCACAAGATCTAAAGATGTTAGTTATAATTTTATTAAAATTTACCATAATTAATTATAATAATAACTTTGGACTTAGTTATTTATTATACTTTAAGCCTGTTATTATTACATAATCAAACTGTATTTTAGTAGCGAATACTAATACATTAATAAACTACATAAAAAAGTAAGGACGCCACTTGAGCGATTAAAAAGAAATATATATGTTAGTATTAGTATTATAAGTACACACCGTTTGAAGGCTAGATGTTGAATTAAAAAATAATCCCTTAAATGTTGATAAAACTGAAAACCTGAATTCATTGCTGAATAAATGACATAACTTTTGTTCGCCCCAAAGTCCTAATTCAAACGAAGTAACTACTTCAATTCCTTTCACCACACTGGTGAAAGTGACATGATCAGAAGAATTAAAACCTATACCTAAACACCAAAAAATAATTTATACGACTAAGGGTTAATTTTTCAAACTGATTAAGAACCTTTATTTTAATTTAGATAGGATTCCATTTGAAATTAGATAATTGAGGAACGTTTCCCATTTTTTTAGTTTTACTTGACAGATCACTGAGTTATTTGACCATTTGTCATAATTATTATCTGTCTTAGGGCCATAAATCGGCCCTAAGACAGATAATAATTATGATATACAATGATACAATGATATACAAAATTAGTAATTACTACCTAAAACAAAATTAATTTCGAAGAACTTCATTAATTTCCATCATATATATAAAAATGATAAAAAAGTCCATTAACATTTATTATCCCTTCAGTTTTTGTTATCAAAAAAAAAACTCTAAACATCGAGTTATCAGACTATTGATAAATCGTCCCTAAAGCAGATAACAATTATGACAAAATTTGTAATTACAACCAAGAGATAAAACTATCATCTATACACAAAACTAATTTTAAAAACAGTTTTCATAGAATCTTCGTCCATATCCTTCAGATGAAAATATAATAAAAAGTCCACTTACATATTTATATCCCTTCGATTATTTGAATCCAAAAAAAAAACACTAAACATCCAAAGCACAATATCTAAATCACGAATCCGTTCGCAAAACTGTTTTCACTTCACTGTGAGTTTCCACTGAGCTGCCGTTACGCGACGTCCATGCCGCGGCGAGGGCGAGTGTCGACTACCGCGTTAGCAACTGCGCACCTGTAGCTTGGCTATCTGATCAGAACTGTTTAAAAAAAAATCTGATAAAATTCTTATTGATAAAATTATGACATACAGTATATACCGAAATTACAGGACTTACAAAGACTTCTCTAAACTTGGAAGGAACATGATATCCTCCAAATTCTTGAATTTCTTGTTTCTACGACCGGTGGCTTTGGCAGTGAGATGTCTCTATTTTTCACTTTCAAAACTTTCGTGAGTTGAACTATACATTTTGATAAACAAGGGCTTTACTCACGTATTATTTTGTCGATGGAGGCACCGACACTGTTTCGATTCATCTAGAGAATCTTCATCACGGTGAGTTTGATCCGCGGTCCGCTCGTTGCCGCTCGAGTCCACGGTTCGCACTCAGTGCGAAGTGCGTGTTCATCAAAATGTCTCTATGTTAGTCAGAACATTGATTTTTATTTTCTTATGTTATTATTGTGTCACTAGTTCTTTTAAACCAATACTTTGAAATGATTAAATATGATATCCGAGGCTCTATTCGTGCACTTTCATTTGGGACATGTCTTAGAACTTTTTAGGTTCCACGACATGCCGGTTTTCTCATAATGTTTCCTTCACCATTTGAGAGTAAGCGCACATACATTTTTAACCGACTTCTAAAAAGGAGAAAATTCTCAATTCGTCTGAATCTTAATTTTATGTAAGTTCACCGATTACCCGAAGACGCCAGAACCTATTTAGAAAAATATTTTTTGTTTGAAAGGGTCACTTCCTAGATGTTCCCATATAAATTGTATTGCAATCGGTCGAGCGGATTTTAATAAAAATTTTCATAAATCAAAAAATTGTATACTTTACGTCGATGATATTTTTTATATTCAATGAAGTCGGTTTTCTGTTTAGTTTTTAAAACGTAATTATAAACTGAATTCTACCAGTGTTCTACTGCTATCACCAGGGCTCTCATATTAAGTAATAATATTGAATTTAATAATATCTACTCATTATCATGTACAATAAGTTTATCTTCCCTGTATTATTTACTAGCTGGTGCCTTCGACTTCGTCTGCCGAGGATTAGTACTTCGAGTAGCTTATTTTCTTTTCCAAGGTCCTATCAATCTTTATACCAAAATTCATCAAAATTGGTTCATGGCAGATTTTTATCCTACTTGACACTTATCGTTATATTTTGGACAATTCTTACAATATCTTTATAAATATAGCCTATAGCCAATATGTTATTTGTTATGTTAAAGCCCCTTGTGTTATTCTGATGTATAAGATATATTATTGTAAAGTTTCATTAAAATTCATTCAGTACTTTTGGTGCGAAAGAGTAACAAACATACATGTATGTATGCCATACATACAAACTTTAGCGTTTATAATATTAGTAAGGACAAGTATATTCAATTCAAAGACCACAGAATAGAGCGGATTCTTCACAAACTTAAAAGAAGAGATCCCATATCTGAGAAAATATATCTGATTTAATATTTTTGATAATATATATTTCACCATATTTTGTAATAGACGAGCTAGTTGAATTTTGCGATTACAAGCATATATCTGGTATGTAAATACTTTTATATATTTTTTTGTTCCGGCTGAAATTATTAACCTGTCTATGACGTACTTACCTACTTATCTAGTAATAATATATTCCAAAATATACAAAGGTTAACTAGAAGCAGTGAGTATTTTCTATTCACACAGGCATGTTTGAATAAAAATGCATGGCCTCAGGTTGCTCTGCCCTTTGAAATGTATAAACTCTCTTGTATTAGTTTTAAGTAGTTAAGGTATTTATAAGATGAATGATGCAAAAAAACGCTAGGACCAGGACGAGTTTCTTGCCAGTTCTTCTCGGGCTTGGGTTAGGAGGAATTGGCACCTAAATTCACCTAGTATGTAAAACGTTTCAAAGTGTTCCTTGTGATTGTATTGAATAAAATATCTTTTGACTTTTACTTTAAAGTCGTTTTTTTTACGCTTGATACTTTGTAGACAATGTGTAGATCTAAGGCTTAGCACGCAATAACGAATTAATCCACGTGGTTTGAATCGCGCTTTCTGTATGTAGTATTTTTTATTTTTAACGTTCTGAAGTACATATATGTAGTTTTTTTCGCTAGTGCGAGTGCCTACGTCTGATTCCATGTAACACAGAATAGCATGATAAAATTTGCCGTGGTTTATTATAGAAACAAATAGACCGGTTTAATCCGTAATGCGCATAAGCCAATGCTTTTTATCATGTTGCTGTTGTAAGTAAAACTTTATTAAACCTATTACCTACCGCAAATGATTTGCGAAAATGATGAAAAATCAGTCTATATCATTTTCGTAATTTGTACAATTTGTACATGATCTGAACATGTAAAGACAATCTGTTAAACAAACAAAATTAACCTTATGATGGACCCTGATCAAATCGTAACAAATATAAGTTTAAACGTTTTTTTTTTCAACACTGGCACGAATCTCATCCGATTCATCATTGGATTGGATTGGATTTCAATAAGTCTTAACAAGATACCTCTTCTGTTAGTTGGTGAGGCGTTGGCTAAAATTATCGCAGCTGGCGAATTTTTTGTAACACATACCTACTTGCGGTTATTTCCGTTGCCTGCGGTTTTATACGCCACACGCGGTGGTTTCTGCCAGGCGCCGTTTTTTCGGCCACACCCCACTGTTTCTTCACTACATCACGGCTTAAACCGCAATAAATTTGCATACGTGTCAGCGGGGAAACGCGGAGATTTCCGCTAGTGCATGTGCCTACTTCTGGTGCTTACTGGTTACTGTTGTTACACCAAGTATTATGGGTGCTTGTAACACCAGAGATATCACTTTATGATCCCTGGACTATGTAGTTATTTTTTACTTGCTCCAGTGCCTTTCATACACAGTAATGCTTGCAGAATATCACGCGTCAAAATCATCAATATAAAAATAAGTGAAGCAAAAAGGGTAAGCAAAATTAGGGACCCATTCATGCCCATTTCCCAAAACGGAAACCACTACACGGCAACTTAACAAAAGATTTCGTACCTCAACATGCAATGTATGTATTAGTCATAGCGTTAAATTATCACAATGAAATCAAACTATGATTACAAGGTACATAAAATTACAAATAAAATTAAGCCTAAAAACATGAAAAATTACGATTCGACGGTTTTATGAACACGCGATGTTTGATTTAGACATTATTGTGTTTGTTTTGTACATTATCATGGTGTCAGTTATACATAGACTTATATAAGATTATAGAAACAAACAGACCACGCAATTGAATAGGATTTTATGATACTGAGGATAAGCAAGGTGCATTTTATGGTACATAATACAAAGCGCTTGATTATCAATACCAATATTAACATAATAAAGTGTTTGTCTGTCTGTCTATTTATTAAGAAAGAAATAAAAAAATGCGTGAGCGTCGTGGAACACTAGGTTGGAATGAAGATCCTATCGTAGTATTATATTATTGATATCCAAATGCAAATGAAAGCGTTTGGGAGTGGAAATAATTTATTTATTTAATCGTATGACTGTACATAAGCGTTTCTTACGATAACAAACAAACATCGAATAAACTTAATAGTAGATTGTTGCGCCGTGCGCAAAGTGAGTTAATAATGCACGAGTGTTATGTTGGTGCCCGAGCGCAAGCGAGGGCACTGAATTAACACGAGTGCATTAATTACTCTCTTTAGCAAGGTACGTAATTTTACTTTTCTTTCAACTACCAATCTACCTACTGTGATAAAATATACCTACTCAAACTAAAAATATGAAGAATCAAAGTTTTACAATGATACAAGATGCGCGTCATTTGTTATTTTTTTCACCAAGTCTGTTTTATTCAGCCGATTTTTATTATCAGCCAGTATCTTTTTGATCGAATGCAAACCTTTTTTTATTAAACTTAATGGGAGATATTACACCTTTTTGGTAAATTTATATCTAAATAAAAAGCAAAAAACAGTGCAATAATGAGATTTCATATAACATTACTGCACTGTTTTGGTTCTAAGCAAAAAAGACGTCCTTTGTGATCGGTTTTGTAGTGATTAATGATAACATTACTACGTAGTTGAAAGATAAAATAAGTATCTACTTACTTAGGTAATTATTAAAATCTAAATAAAACGAATTACTAAATCTAAATAATTAATGTATTGAAATTTCGTAATTAATATATTTTTTCGAGTTGTGATAATAACTATTTTATTGTACATTATTAAATTCATCTAACTCATTTTTTTATTCGTTCATCTAATTATTCATATTATTATTCATTCGTCTCACCCTATGGATAACCGTCTACACTAAAGAAAGGATCGTGATGGAAATTCGTGACGGAATAATCTTACACATTTTTTCGTCTAGCCTCCATCCGCCAAGTCCGTACCGTGCGATAAGGAATTTCGTTCTAAAAGTTTATTTCGTGTCACATTCGGATATCATATTAGTACATATGAACTAACATGTAAGTAAATTGACAGTAAAATCGGTCATCACTCAGTGTTATAGGTCATGAGTTATAGTAGCGTTTAGAACGCTCTTATAACGCTGGTCTTTCGTTACGCCGCCGCATTAGAAGCGCAGTATTAGTATTAACTATCGCGACTAAACAGCTGAACGCTGAAATTTGCTAAAGATTTGCGTCCTTGTCAATGTCAATGGATAAAGATGGCAATACATTTAAACAACACATTAACTAGGGTGTGATTATATGATTGTATTATTTTATTGCAATGGACACAGGTGTTTGTTCTACGGTATTATAGGCGCTATAGGTATTATATCATAAGATATGCTTAGTTTGAGGCTAGATGTTGCGTACATTGCCCACAAAAAATATTTATTTATTTTGGCGAACGACACAGGCTTCTTTTTAAATAGGTTACTGACTTCATAAAGACAAAATAAACTCATATAATTATAGATAAATTGATATGATATTAAAATTATGTCCATACGTAGACTCAGTAGACAATTCCTTACGTAGAATTGGTAGACAATTCTTAAGATCTCTAGTTACTGAGATCTTTAAAGATGTTCAAACGATTGAAGCGGCATGATCAAACATTTTTATATATAGCACTGTTAATAAATTAATAATAATGGACTTTACACACATCATCTAGCCCCAAAGTAAGCAGAGTGTGTGTTATGGAAACCATAGTAGATCTAGTAATAATCTTTTTTGTAAATATGTATAAATATACTTTGGAACGAAGTTATCGCACGGTACGGACTTGGCGGAGGGGGTTTGCTAGGCGAAAAAAAGTGTAACATTTTTCAGTCACAAATTTTCGTCTCGACCCTTTCTTTAGTTGTAAACGGTTATCCATAGGGTGACACGATTCTTCATCCCGGACAAAATATCTCCGATAAATATAAAAGAATAGTTTTGATGATTAGACCATTGAAAATAATATTGTTTTTAGCTATTCATTAGTAATTTCTGCCATTAGTGTCATTTAATTGCTCTCAAAAAAAAATATACGTTTATCAATAATAATATACTATGACAGGAACTTCGTTCTAACCGAGTGTTTCACGATAATCACGCATTATTTTTGTTGACCTGTGTGGCGCAGTGGGCCCGGCTGAGACGCAGAATGTTGTAGATTCGATTACCGCCGCGGGACTAATATTTTTATGAACTGCAAGTATTTATAATAACATATAATATATGGTATTTAAGTAGTATATCAGTCATGTGGTACCCATATCACAAGGTCTGCTTACTCTCGGGCCAGATGCTGTGTGAAATGTCCGAAATTATTTATTAATATATTATTATGTATAGTATTCCGTAAATGACAGCCTGCAAGCCCATCGCCGATTTTAGGAATATTACCAAAGCGTCTACTGTAATACCATGTGTCATCCAATGACTTTTTAACACACAAGAACCATTACATAGACCAGATAGGTACGTCAAAATGCGGCGCATTTAAAAATAAACCACTTTATGCAGTTTCAACAGCTAGTCCGCTGTGACTTTCGTGTATTACTGTTTTAAACTCTAGCCCTTCATTAATGTTTGATGACCAACGCGCAATGTATAATAAACAAAACATTGACATCCTTGCGACTTAGCGGGCAAAAAGCAACTGAAAGAATAGTTTGCTGTTAGAACAATTTAACAGTTAATTTTAATTGGTGTTGTTGGCCAGTATTTTAACGGCGATAGGCTTGCAACCTGCCACGTACTGAATACTAACTACTCTGTATAAAATGTGTCAAATATAATGTATGGACGTGCCTCTAACCCTTAGACAACAAAGTTTTAGTTAAATAGAGATCTGGGTAGATGTCTACAAAGTCTGGGAAGTTGCTTTGAGCTTGTTTTTTTTAATATAATGATCGAAGTCTCGGGTAGTTTCACTATTTCTACAATAATACGAATACAATATTATCATCTATATGCAAATCTTGTAAAAGTTATATATTCTATTACATAAGAATAGAGCTGTATAATTGTCTGTATGTCTATATAAACATTATAGAACCTGTCATAGCACGAAATTATAAAGGCACGAGTATTATACTGGCATCTGGAGGTGTTAATAATACATCCATGGTAATATAATACTATCTTAAGAGCCAATTCGTTCCTCAAAGAGTCCTGTCACCCACTTACTATTACAGGCAATTTCAATTAACGGTTTAGGGTCAAACTACAAAAGCGCGCACGCTTCAGCATAGAAAACAAAATCATGTTTCTAAGCTGTTATGTTAGTAGCTGTAGCTGTTATTCTAGCTGTTGTTCCCACTGTTAGGCTCGCTAAAGTTAATAAGTCTTTTATAGGGCAATGTGTACGCTTTTATAACAAGGTCCCAAGCGACGTGTTAAATTTGTAGATTAGCAAATTTAAAAACGTAATTAAACAGAAACTGTCTATTAAAGCATATTTTAAAATATCTGATTATTTAGATGACAAAAAAGCTTGGGATGAATCTGCTCCAACTCGACTCGGCATCCGTGACAAAATTGTCAAGGGCCATGCAAAAAAGTGTTAAGACCAAACAAGTTTCTTGCCGGATTCTTCTTGAACTGGGGTTAGGAGGAACCGGCACCTAGATTCACTAGCATGTAAGAAGACGATTCAAAGTGGTCCTTGTGATTGTATTGAGTAAAGTGATATTGAATTTTGAATTTTGAATTTTGCTGCTAGACAGTTATCGTGCGATTTGAATAAATTGTGAATTGGAATTTTGTAAATCTACTGAGCCAATGCACTGGATAAAATAAATATATCAATATTACCAGTATTTTGTATACAATATATATAATACACATAATAATCATAATAATGATAATGGCAACCTCTGTGGCGCAGTCGTCTGAGGTCCGGCTGGGACGCAGAAGGTTGCGGGTTCGATTCCTGCCGCGGGACAAATGTTTGTACGATCTGCAAGTATATGTTTCGGGTCTGGGTGTTTCTATGTATAATAAGTATGTATTTACTAAAAAAAAAGTATATAAATAGTATATCAATCATGTGATACCCATGGCACAAACTCTGCTTACTTTGGGGCCAGATGATGCTGTGTGAAATGTCCGAGATTATTATTAATAATAATAATGATAATAATCTAACTAATAGTAACTCTGTCTGGCTGTCTGTTTGTTAAGTTTTCACACCTAAACCGTTAAACCGATTTTGATGAATTTTTGTATAGAGATACTCGTATATGGGACTTTGGAGAAGGACATAAGCTACTTTTTGTGTAGGTATAGGTATAGGTATAGGTACTTTTTGTGTACGCGAAGCCGCAGGCAGCAGCTTGTAAGTATATAAATTCGAAAGTATATAATAAATAATTAAACACTTATTGATACTTTAAAAACACCCAGACACAGAAAAAACACCTATGTTCATCACACAAATGTTTATCCTGGGAAGAAATCGATCCTTCGACCTACAGCGCAGAAGTCAGAGCTACTACCAACTTTACTATGTTATCTATATATTAATGATTTAGTTTATAAGTTTCATTGTTCTGTTTTTTTTTTCTAAATAAATAATACAACCATGTCATCATAGTTCGGTTTTTTTAAAGGCTTGTGAGTTTAGCCCCAGTGAGAAGGCGTGGGATTGGGCAGTAAGTAAAACATTATTCTAAATATTTCTTAGATATGTAAAATAATCCATTGTTATATTATGGGGTCCAATGATGCGCAGCTGAAGCTTGCGATGATATATAATTTCACCAAAGATTCCTTTGATCTTGTAAATTTCTTGCATTAAATTAGGCAGGTACTTTAAATCATTTTTAAACTAGCGCATAAAATTGGAGTTTATTGTATTTAACAATTTAGTAGCATACCTAGGTTAGTTTATAAACTTTTATTTATTTACTATCAGAAATGTACTGAAAAATATTATGCAATAAAATAAAATACATGTTAAATAGTTCAGCTATCTAAGGACCGCGTATAACAATATTATTGTTAATAATTATGCTGGACATTTCACATTCATACAGCATCTTCTGGCTCCAAAGTAAGCAGAGCTTGTTTTATGGGTAGCACGTGACTGATACTTTTTTTGCAAATAAATACATACATTTAATACTTAGAATAACACCCGGACCCGAGACAAATACTTGCAGACCATACAAACATTTGGCGTCCTACGGCGGGAATCGAACACGTAAACTTCTGTGTCTCAGGCAGGCCTTCGCCCACTTCGCCACATAGGTCTTCTCACTGCGTACGTTTTTGTAAATTGTTTGGATAACATTTTATTCTGGTTTTTTTTATAAAATTGTAGATTACAGTATGTTTGTTTTTTAAGGTTCCTTACCTCAAAAATAAAGTATCCCGCGGTCATTACTTGGTCAGTCTGTCTGTCTGTATGTCAAGACTATTTTTCTCAGGAACGCAAGTAGTATCGAATTGAAGTAAATTTCAAATACTTAAGTCAACAGTTTCTGTATAATACTCTAGCTTCAAAAACTACAGCTTAAATACGAAAATGTTTGTCTAATTTCAACACTCGCCAGTAAATCAAAACCTATGAGGTAGGTACATACCCTTGACCTTGAATCATACAATTTAGCAAGAAGTGAAGTCTCACAGGACAATAAAAAAATACTTAATCAATTTGTTCAATACTTATATTTTCGATTGCTGAAGCGGGTTACAAAACGGAAAGGTTTACACGGGACTAGGCAGGTCACGTAAGCCATGCATTCAGACAAATGTGCCTACATGGTAACACCCTGGCTGCCTGATGGACAGCGGCGTCTTATAGAGAGAATGGTGGGCGATCTCGAAAGATAGAACTAGTTGAAAGGATTTGGGGGAGACCTTTGCCCAGCAGTGGGACGATGTAGGTGTTCCGTGTTTACCACACGGTGCGCTTCTACAATAAGCTTCCTGAAAATGCAACTAAACTATCTATTAGGATTTTAAAGCTTACATAAAGGGTAGTCTTTTGAAGAAAGCGTATGATAATATAAATGACTATATTGTATACAAAAATTACAGAAATGTACAAAATAATATAAAATACATGTGAAACAGTTGAGCTATCTAAGGACCGTTTAAAACGATCTGTATATAACTCAACTGATCCAGATCACTGGCAGAGGGCAGCGTTCCCAAGACACTGGCATTATTACCATGTTAAATGGCAATGCTAATATGCTGAGCCAGATAGGAGCCAGCTCTTGGGTCACGCAATGTATACACCAGACGCCGTGCGCCTTTTGAGATCCTCGGCACATTCCTCCCAAAGGACATGAGTCATACAACGTGATACGTGATGATGGTAAGAGGCCCGAGCCTCTTACCATCATCACGTATCAGACCGTTTGGTTCGAGAACAGCTGGGGGGGAGCGCAATTAGGGTTAGCTCTGTTCCAAGCTGTTCCAAGCGTTTCTAGCTTCGTCTAGATATTAAATTTTATGGGTGATGCCAGAACTAGCCGGAAAAGACGGAATTCCATTTTTATCAACCTAATTACTAGTGGTGTAGTAATTTGCTGTTCAATATTATTAATAAGAATGCATGACCTCATGTTGCTCTGCTCTCAGACAGTTATCCGACACATATGAAATGTATAAACTCTTTTGTATTCGTTTTTCGTAGTTAAGGTAGATTTATGATGGACCATACAAAAAAGCGCTAGGATCAGGACAAGTTTCTTGCCAGTTCTTCTCGGGCTTAGGCTAGGAGGAATTGGCACCTAAATTTACCTTGTATGTAAGACGTTTTAAAGTGATCCTTGTGATTGTATTGAATAAAATATCTTTTAACTTTGGCTTGGAAATAAAAAAAATATTCTGTACATTTTCGTAGGTGAAACTGTAAACTATTTATTTTGTTAGTTCTGTTAAAAAATTGCTTATACAAGTTATACAAGTATGCAAGGTCTTTATTGGCCCGATGTAGTATCGCAGGATTTATTAAAACATCGTAAAATACGATCTTATTTTATTTGCACAAGTAATTAATCAAAGAGCAATATTATATTATGACAATTTTTAAATTTGCTAATTTTACATGTGATTGACGTTTAACCTCCTTTTAGTCATCATGGAAAAAGAGGTGTTGATTAAAAATAATTATCCTTCAATTTCTAGAATCTGCTAACTGGTTGGTGTCATTTATCACTACTAATTTTAGACGACCTCTGTGGCGCATTGGCTCAAAGCCCGACTGAGGTACAGAAGGTTGCAGGTTCGATTCCTGCCGTGGGACAAATGTTTGTATGACCTGCAAGTATTTGTCTCGGGCTGGATGTTTCTATTTATAATATTTTAAAGATTTTTTTTTTTTTTTAAATAATTAATATATTAGCAATGTGGTACCCATAACACAAGCTCTGCTTACCAGAGCAGCCAGATGGAGCCAGATGATGTTGTGCGAAATATGATGCATAATATTTTTTATTTCAATAAAATAGTGTATTTCTTGTAGCCATGAGTTTTGCTGGAAATAAGTGAAATTTATTCATTTTTATTGTTTTGATAATGTATGTGTCTATGTTTATGGTGCTTATAAAACAACCAACAACGAAATATTACTGTAAAAATAATTCAAATCATTTATATTGTTAAATAAACTTCAATAAATCCTTAATGCTAATATATAATCTATGTAGTTTATTTAAAATAAAACCTTTATATAAAAAATATAGTTATATAATTATAATTATTATAATTATCCTTAAAATTTCTTTTATAGAAATAATTAAGTGTTCTGTAGGAATCCAGATAAATAATAAATCGATGTGTATAGGTATGTAGATACACATAATTATCCAAATATACCTATTATATATTTTTTGTATAAGTATATTATGTATTTTTTTGTACACAGCCGTCGTACTGTTCTAGTTTATCCTGTCCATTCAAAAGTTTTCTGTAAGAGATCGCTTTTAACGATAAGGCCGCATATTGTACAATTGTATCTGTATTATTTCTTCTGTGTTCTCTTTGTGTAATATAATTATGTCAATCTTTCTATCTTCTAAATCCTATAACTTCCTTAAAGAAATAAAATTAAAATTCAATATTATTTTGAAATTGGCATTTAAAAATGTTACTCTAATATTAAGGTCATTCCTATTATAGGATATTGTAGCTAGTCTGGCGAAAATCACCGCTAATGTCAGTGACTCAGGCAGTCAGAACTTTGAATGTTAACGATTTTTCAGATAATTTTATTATAAAAACGTATTTGGAGGTCACGGCCTGTTATTATAGTAATACAAGTTTTTATTATTGTAAGAAGTACTTCAAAAAGCCGTGTTCAATTACGAGCAAAGTATTCATTATAATTAATATGCTACAAAAAATTAGGTTAGCCGAGGTTAATACTAGACTATTAGTCGATCGTGTTCGACCTGAATGATATTTAGAAGCATACAGACATATATATTATATATATGTATTTTTTTTTCTTTAATCTATAGTGTTCCACTGCTGGGCAAAGATCTCCCCCTTTACCTTCCACTCTTTGCGCTCCAAGGCCACAGTTTGCCAATTTGGCTCGAATGCATCTAGATCGTCTCGCCATCTTTTCCTGGGTCTGCCGCGTCGTCTTCGACTACCTCTAAAATAATCAGTGTTTCTCTACTATATTATGCATATAAACCTTCCTCTTGAATCACTCTATCTATAAAAATGCCGCATCAAAATCCGTTGCGTAGTTTTAGAGATCTAAGCATATCTACATAGAGACAGACTTTGTTTTATACTATGTAGCGATCTGAATCTCGGAATCGGCTCCAACGATTTACATGAAATTTAGTATGCAGGGGGTTTCGGGGGCGATAAATCGATCTAGCTACGTTTCATTTTTAGAAAACGTCATTTTATAGGTGTTTTTTACCGAGCAAAGTTCGGTCGTCCAGGTACTGATATATTGACGTCCTCTGTGGCGCAGTGGGTGAAGACCCAGCTGAGACGCAGAAGGTTGCGGGTTCGATTCCCGCTGCAAGCATTTGTCTCGGTTCTTGGTTTTTCTGTCTAATATTTGTATTTATGCCCTCTGGCAGTGATCTGGATCAGTTGAGCTATCTATAGATAGTTTTAAATGTTCCTTAGATAGCTCAACCGTTTCACATGAACTTTATATTATTGTATTATATTCTGTACATTTCTGTAATTATTTTTGTAAATAAATCCCCCAGTAGTTAACTTACAAGATATAAAAGTAGTATATCAATCATGCGGTACCCATAACACAAGCTCCGCTTTCTTAGGGGCCCGATGATGCTGTGTGAAATGTCCGGCATTATTCATTTATTTATTTATTTCTCCCAGATTCAGCCATCTACACAAACATTGGCATTTATAACATTAGTAGCATCCTTTTCTATTGATAAAGTGTTATTTCTTCCGACTTAGCCTTTTACTAACCCACGTCCGTTTAAATTTATATAGGTTAAAGTACATAAATAGTTGGCTACTAGTGCTATTCAAAAGATTTATTTGAGGTTAAGTTAAGACGATTCCCTCAGCAAATTACCTTTTGTACAGAAAAACATGTCTTTTATTAACGTAAAAACGTCTTATAAATCGATGAACGGCTGCACGCAAGAAAAATTGTCACGTTTCGCCTGAGCCGAGCGTGCAAGCGAGAGCGCGGAACAAGCGATAGAGAGGCACGATCAGCCTAAGCGTTCGGCTTGTGACGCATCTTTATAGGTTAAAGGTATGCAATTTTTCATCAATGTTCTCTTATGACGGAAATTATCGTCCGTAAACCGACTTTACAGACAACCATTTCTTTTATTTATTTTAATATTATTACAGATATGTACAAAATATTATACAATAATATAAAACATTTGTGAATCATTTAAGCTATCTAAGGACCGTTTAAAATGACCTATAAATAGCTCAACTGATCCAGATCAGGCGGCAGCGGCCCCAAGACGCTGCCAGATATGAGCCAGCTTTTGGTCGAATAATAATAAAAAATATTGATTTATTTGGAAAAACAAACAGAACAATGAAACTTATAAAAAAAATACAAATATATTACATAATCCAGTTATGTTTTCACTAATAAGTAAAATTTAAAACTTACAACGTGAAGATAAAGTCGAAGTACATTTATTGATAATGTAAGTTAGTTTTTAACAAAAAACTAACAGATTGAATAATAAGATAAATAATTAAAAGATCGCAGTTGTTCGCAGATGGTGTGTTTAAATGTGGAAAAGGAGAGGTAAAAAATATCAAACATAAATAGATAGATAGATAATACCTTTATTTGATAGTAGCTGTCCGCGCGCTGCTTTGCCCGCATTGAAGATATTTCCAGGAACAAACCAATTTTCGCGGGATAAAAAGTAGCATATGTCACCCGGGGATAGTGTAGCTTTCCAACGGTAAAATGTTTTTTTAAATCGATCCAGTAGTTTCAGAGCTACTGAAATTACTGGACCCATAACTTATTATATTCAAACAAACAAATAATGAAATCGTTCCTCCTTATAATATTAGTATAGGCAACATTACACAGACACACAAAAAGATACAAAAATAAAACAAAAAACTTAATTAAAACCAAATATATATATTTTTTCAATAAAAATTAATAAGGACGCTATTTACAACAAACACACAAAGTAGCTAAGAAACAAAGAAGGTGCAAGGAGGTCTATGCTTTGGCGTGTCAAAATGGACCAGTCTCATTTTATTGTTACTTACCGCCATGAAAAGTACAGCAAAGCTAGTTTTCATACTTGAGCAGACAGACAAACAGAAAACAAATAACAAGATATGAAAAATAAATAAATAAAAAAATAATGACGAACATTTCACACAGCATCATCTGGCCCCAAAGTAAGCAGAGCTTGTGTTATGGGTACCACATGACTAATATACTACTTACATACTTTTTTTTAAATACATACATATTATACATAGAATATAATATGATGAATGATGAAATTATTTTAAATATTATATCTCCAACATCCTAGTTTCAAATTGCTTTTAAAGTAATTGTTGGTTATGTAATTGTATGATGAAATAAGGTCTAAAATATTCAATAAGCATCAGCTTCATCTTCGCCTCAACTTGACGTCGTTATAACTCGCAGCTTAAACGGATAATAAGATAGTAAGATAATAAGATAGACGAACAAAAACATTGTCGGTTTAAGATTTTTAAAATTCCTTATCTGATTTAGTTTCTGATATAAAGATAAAAAGTCTTGATGAGTGCCTTCAAAACGCGCCAAGGGTATTTGGTATTTGCTAGAGTATCGCCTTAAATCGAGCACTGGGAGATTATGTCTTGAAATTTAACTGCATATTAAGCAGAATGCCTACTTGTTTTTATATTTTTACATAATATTAGCATATTTATTGATCTAAATTTGAGTTTTTTAAAATTCAGCCCATAGTAACATAGAGTTCAGGAAGGATACAAAACACACGATAATTCCATCAACGTCTGATAAATATGACACAGACAATAGATATGGTATTAAGATTATCATCGATATTGGCCGAAACATTACTCAAAACAAAGAATCAATGCCAGATCTCTACTGATTAGTTTAGATAAAGCACTTGAAAAACATGAGAAAACTTTATAGATTACCTTTATGAAGCCGTTTATGTTTTATTAGAATTGAATGAACTAACGTACTCGTTAGTAAAATACCTACCAACGACGCATGAAAAAGTTGGTAATTCAAATAAACCACCGGAGTTCGGCAAGCCATAGTTGAGCCGACCGCGATGAAAGAATTCCTTCACACAAATTCTACCAACTGAATTAGGCAAGCCATAGTAGAGCTGACCGAGCTAAAATAATTCAGTGTAACAAATTATACCACCGGAATTTGACGCGTCATAGCAGAGTCAATCGTGCTGAAAGAATTCCTTCACACAAATTCTACCAACTGAATTAGGCAAGCCATAGTAGAGCTGACCGAGCTAAAATAATTCAGTGTAACAAATTATACCACCGGAATTTGACGCGTCATAGCAGAGTCAATCGTGCTGAAAGAATTCCTTCACACAAATTTTACCACCGGAATTTGACAAGCCATAGTAGAGCCAACCGCCCTGAAATAATTTTGTGTAACCAAATTCTACCACCGGAATTCGATGCGTTTTTTGCAAAGCCAATCATGCTGTAAGAATTCCTTCGCATAAATTCTACTACCGGAATTTGGCATGCCATATTAGAGGAAACCGCGCGGAATGAATTCCTTCGCACAAATTCTACCACCGGAATTCAGCAAGCCATATTAGAGCCAATAGTGCTGAAAGAATTCCTTCTCTCAAATTCTGCCACAGGAACTCGGTGTCTGCATTCCGGCCGTAAAACAATTACAAGGTAACTCTTTCGGCGCGTTCAGCTCCATCATTTGGGTTTTAAGCCTTGTAATGCATACAAAAGACATAACACACAAACATTATTAGAAAACGACTTTTCATACGTTTCCTAAACATATTTTAATATTGTACGGTTGTTAGCAATACTTCAGTAGCATATTGTAGCCGTATTTTAAAGAATATTAAAGATTGGCATAAATTATGTTAAACTAACTGAAAACAAGCGACTTCGCTATGATTTATAGCTCTCTCTTTAACAGCTTAATTTTGAATTTTTTTATTACACATCACTGTCAGGGCATTATTTATGAACAACATTGAAACTCAGATCACGAGCTAAGCAGAGATTGAACACTTAATTCAGATCTGTTAGAGAATGTTATGAGTTCTCGATCTGAGTTTTATTCTGAAATACAATCTCATTACTTAGTCGTTAGTCGTACAGTTAAAGATAATTTGACATATTGTAATTGTAACTGACGACCTCTGTGTCGCAGTGGGCTTAGGTCCGACTGAGACGCAAAAGATTGCGGGTTCGATCCCCGCCGCGGGACAAATGTTTGTATGATCTGCAAGTATTTGACTCTGGTCTAGGTGTTTCTACATATAAGATGCATATATATATATATAAAAAGTATGTAAGTAGTTTATCAGTAATGTGGTACCCATAATACAAGCTCTGCTTACTTTGGGGCCAGATGATGTTGTGTGAAATGTCCGGTATTATTTTTATAATTACAAGCAGCCAGTATTATTATAATTGGGGTTACCTAGATTCTGTAGTGCTTCGGGCATGTTTGCCGATCCTCATGTGCAGGACTTTCATGCAATCATGAGAAAAAAAATGGTTTTATTAAAAACAGAAAACTAGGTAGTCCCAATAGGATTCTTGGGGCTCTTGCAGGCAGGTGGGGCAGTGTCCTGCAAAGTTTTTGGGTGTCAGCCCTGATTAACCCTTATGTTCGGCAAATATATTATAATATAATAATAATGCCGGACATTTCACTCAGCAATTATCTGGCCCCAAAGTAAGCAGAGCTTGTGTTATGGGTACCACATGACTGATAAACGACTTAAATAGGTATATTAATTAAGGTGATATTTAGGTTAGGAATCGTTTGTAACATTTAATTTAATTCATAATTAATTTATTGTGGAACATAGGTATAATACAGGTTTTATTATTTGGTAAGTTCGCTATGCTACCATTTGATAAATGGTGTACAATATTTTCTAACAATGTGAGACATTTATAAAAAAATAACTAGGTAACATAATAATAATTCAATATAAACGTCACTTAGGAATATTACATAATTAAATTTATGTCATTTTATTAATTCAGATACGTTATAAAAACATTTAGCTTGTAACCAGGTCTTGAGTTCCTTAATAAATTTATTTAATGGTAATTTTTTTATATAGTCAGGTATGGAATTATATACATTTCCGCATATTGCATAGCTACTATTTATATACATACTCGTCTTTGGAACTTTAGGCAATACAATTCTGCCCTGGTTTCTTGTGCTTCTATGATATACCTCACTAGCTTTAACAAACAGTTGATTGTGCTTTCTAACAAACAAAGCAGACTCCAGGATATACATACAAGGTAGTGTGAGAATATTTAATTGTTTAAAGAGTGGTTTGCATGATTCCCAGGGCGGTTAATTTATATTACTGTGTTATTGATTAATGATTTTATTTTATTTTTACGTTTATTTTGATTTTATGTGCAATGGATCTCAGTTATCTGAATAAATAAATATTATTATTATTATTATATTGACACACTTACACTGACAATCTTAAAATTTAAAACTCTATTTAATCGGGGTCAGAAATAGTTAGATTAATGAATGCAATTAGCATCTCAAATCTAATTAATGTTTTCGAGCAAAACTCAAATTCAGATCAAAATCAGTCTTAAAATCATAACTAAGAATCCCAAGTTTATGTATATATCTGGAATAACTAAGGTTCTTACTAAAAAAAGAAAGCAAAAAGTTATTTCAAGAAAAACATACGGGCATCTAAAAATCCTACAAGTTTGAAACTCAGGAACCTTGATAATGAAAATAAGGTTTTAATTTATAAGACTATGACTAATGGAACTAAATAAATTAAGGGTTATTTGAGTGGAATATTTAAAGTTTAAAACCGACTTGCCAACAACAAGATGACGTAAGAAACGGGTGGTAAAGCGTACTACAGCTGCATATAATCTAGTTTCGTCTGTCATCCAATCATTCCATCGTTCAGCGTTCGCATTCCGGAATAGCGTAAACGGTATCCATCAGCTATCAATCAGTATTCGTAGACTGGGTGCAATATATGTACGTACTATTCGACCGTCGATTGAACCCGTCAATTAGGAGTAGCAAACGTAGGCTTACGGCAAGGCTTACAGGATTCTAATGGCGTAACTATACTAAGTGATCAACGTAGAACCGGCTACGGCTGGTCCGGTCGGAAAATGCTTTATTTATTAGGAAATGGTGTGTAAAAGAAGGATTCATAAAATATGGAATAGGTAGATATATATTTGGGTACTGGGTACTGGTAACGGTATTGGTATATTGGGTATAGCCTATTGATATATCCTCCTGCCCGCAATTAAAAAGCCATGCAAAAAATCAATATAAAGGTATCACACACCATCCAAAAATGCAACCTCAAAAATAAAATTGGAACATGTTTCGCCTCCACAAGGCATCCTCAATCGAAGAAACACCAACATCGAAAACAGCATTAATACTCGTAATGAGCAAAAGATCGTCTTTGCAGACTAAACTTGTTGCTTCGCCGAGCGCTGGATTAAAATAGATACAAAATAAATAATTATTGGTGAATAATGCACACAACACCACCTAGCCCCAAACTAAGCATAGCTTGTAATATGGTGACCAGATGACTGATAGAATACTTATATATTTTTAAATAAATACCTACTTATCATATTATATAACACAAAACACCTGTGTTTATCACAAATATTTGCTTTGGGAGGGAATTGAACTCTCATTCAATCTACAGCGTAGAAGGCAGAGCTACTACCAACTGTGCAGATTTCAGATAATTGATTCAGGCGTAACTTTGCGGAAATCCATTACAAAACATTAAACAGATGGACAAAATTAAATATTAAGTACAATTCCGCCAATCTATTCTTAATGAGTTAGACACGATGCAGACGCATGCACCTCCCTCCCGCCCGCAATTTAAAAGCTATGCAAAGCGTTAGTAAAAGGTTTGCGCACACAACCCACACACATGCAGCTTCAAAAATAAATTTGACACGTGTTTCACCTCTTCTTGCGACATCCTCAGGAACACTTGACTTGTTCCGCACCTTGAAGAAAAAATACTCTACTCTGCAGGCTTGTTGTTCGCCGCTCTTTGGACTTACTAATGATATGACAAATTTAACTCATTAGATAAATTGATGGTACTTAATATTTGTCTATCTATTCAATATGGTTTAAAAAACCAGGCAGTGATGTTTCGACAACAATACAATATTAGGCTCATTTTCTCGTGATTCTAGGAGACAAAAACGTTTAAAAAACCGTAAAAGTCAAGTTTTCGTAGAACGTGACACCCAAAAATAAAATGGATGGTGCGTAATGCCAGTCAACTCTAAACCGACAGATATGACAAATAGTAAATACGTGATACTTAGCAAGCATCAGGTAATTGAAAACAGGGGTAACACTCATATCCTTTTGATGTAAGATTGTTGTGACCGGTTCAAGCCGTTTCCGCCTCGAATACTATAGTTTCACCTTTAGTAATCCTTGCAAGGATGGCCTAAGTTACTAATTGACGGGTTCAATTGACGAGGGATTAGCACTGAAGTCTATCCGCAAAATGCTTCTTTCTGTTCTTTTAAATCTTTAGTTTCTTTTATCACATACCATTACTCATTCCATTGAATTTCCTACCTTAAAGATACTTTTACATGGGTAATTGAAAATACTCAATTCGCCAAGCCTTGCCAAAACACAAATGTTCATCACACGAACCGTCAACCTACAGCGCAAAAGTAAGTAAGTAAGTAAGTAAGTAAAAAATTTATTTCGACAAACTATACACAGATTAAAATATGACAATAAGCAAGGTTTGCATACATAAATAGCACTGACTGTGTACAGCAAGTCAAAAAGGGTTCTGTGTTCAGCTTAATTCTGCAGTAAACTGCAACGCTGGTTTTCAACACAGACCGTGTTTGACGCACGGACCTGATACACAAGTAAAAACAAATTAGGTGAAATAATATAAAACATTAAAGAAATTTATGATCCTGCCCAAGTCAACACATGAACTGATTTTATATAAATAAAATATGTACATGATTAAGGTGATAGAAGTAATTTATAAGTTTGGTAAGTAAATAGTTACCTACATAAAAAGTACACTGTAAGCATTGTCATCCCAATATTAAAGATAATTGGTAAATGCATTTCATGCAAAAAAATAGAACACAGAATAGAAGGTGAGTTAAACAGCAGTTATTTATAAACAGCAGTTAGTTATAACCTAAGATATATGAAAAGTTAAAATATTCCTATAATACTACACATACCCGAGCAAAGATATTGGTAATGTATAAATATTAACCGAAACTAGCACACAATTAAAATCGATTTGTTGATACATTTTGTAATATTACCAATTTTAACTACTATTTCTACGAATCACTTAATCAACATATTTATTAATTATTTGACTTACAATACACTCAATATAACTACCAAGCTATTTATATTAATTTATAAACAACAACTAAACAAAACTTGGCAACAAAATATGAACGATTTAAACATACTCTTATATATGTAGTAGGGAGTAGGTATTATTATAAATAATCGCGCCCATAGTTAAATAGTAGAAAACCATTGATGGTAGGTATAGGTATAACGACATTTTTGGTAAGTACCTACACACGAACACCCTAAGGAAATCAAAGCAGTAAATGTACCTATATAATGGAGTGTCTAGTGTCTACATTCATAAAAAAACCTGTAATAGGTCTTCTTCTACGCGAATACGAACAGCCGCCGACCCGTCTTCTTTTCGTAAGTAAATACGTCCACCTCTGGTCCAGCAGTATCTCCAGTGATAGAGGCGACATTGTTCCCTGGACTTTGCGAGCAGCTGCCGGTTATATCTGGTTAGCCGCTCGTTGAAAAACAATCGTGCGGGTGGCCCCTCCAGTCCCAGCTCAGTGCTCGTGAGACCACGGCGCTCGCGTGCTCTCTGTAGGCAGATGTCTCGAGTCAAGCGACGAGAGAACCGAATTACTAATCTTCTGGGTTTGACAGGCAGTGCAGTGTTATTATGCTCCAGCTGTGATGATCCCAATCGTTCGATTGAAATCACCTCACGATCTTCTATTGTAATACCAATTTTATCGGCCAAAAGTGGAACTAGATCCGACAGTTTTTCTTCGGTTTGCTCTGGAAGACCTGCTATCTACAAGTCATATAATAAGGACTCTTGTTCACTATCGTTAAGTGTCATCTTAAGGCCAACAACAGTTTTCTCAAGCTCACTAGCACTTACTGTATTCCTTGAGTTACCTAAATAGTTTTCTAAATCGAATACATTATTTTCTAAGACGCTGATTCGACTCATGCTAACAGTAATATCTCTAGTTATTGCAGTTATGTCTGATTTAAGTTCACTCACGACAGAACGTACCTCCCGTAATTCTTCTTTAAAAGACTGAAACTCCAACAGTAATTCAGACTTCATGTTTTCAAATTGAGCGCGCATCTCAACGACAAACCCAGTAAATGCATCACGAGAAAAGAGCTCGCACTCAGGGCTCCGTTGCGCACTAGCAGTAGGGTATATATGCTATGTATAAATATATGCGTGGTATCCTGCATACCACGGACTGGAGTAGTTGGGTCTCGTCCCTTGGGCTGTTTGGTCTGGCAGACACCGCAGCGCCATTTGTCGTTAACGGCTGCTCCGACTGGTATGCCAACGCATTCGCGATGGGTGCTTGAGGAACAATTCGGGCATGTTAGTCCATCTTTTACTGACATGAATTTTGCACATGCAACGCACTTTGCCATCTTAGTGTGTTATATTAATTAATCACCACTTTTTTTATTTGAGGGTACTCAGAGAATCAATCTTCGTCTGTTGATTATATTATTGATAAATGCGTAATAACTACTTGATATTAATGTGAGATAATATTCACTACGGCTTTGTTGTATCACTATTAATATTATTTAGAACTTTTTGAGCAAGCAAAATCACTTAAACTGTATTTTAACACATAAGTAAACAGAGCAGTTTCGTAGCGTACCAAGTCCGTGAGTCAACTCCCAGGCAGGTGAGTCAAAAGGCAGACTTACTACCAACTGAGCTGACATGCCCGTCAATGCGAAATTTAATGTGAATGATAATATTTTGTTTGTTTGATATTCAACCACGCCTTAGATGAAACTTGGAAAAGATGTAGTCTAGAACAGCATAAGCTTATGTTCATGTAGGAAATACGCAAGCGAAGCCGCGGGAAGAAGTGAAGTATAGTTATTACGCGATCGAAGCCGCGGAAAGAAGTGAACTAAATGTGAGTCAGTGTTCCTGTTTTGATTATTTGTTTCTCAGTTACGCGATAATTAACTATTTTGTTATTAATTGGTTTCTCGATGTAGATTTGAGCCTGGAATAATATTACAGGCATTTTTTTTAACCGACTTTGAAGTGAAAGACGCTAAAAACAGTTTTTATTTAAAAAATATTTTATTTTAATGAAAAAAGTATTTCAAAATATGTTTTTTAAGTACGTCATCTATGTATACAAAGTGTTAGATTGTTTTATTTATACAAGTGGTTTGTCACTGGTCGAAATTCGACCATAATTAATTAATAATTAATGTATTTTTTTATGCATACTTAAAAAAAATATTAGCTGCCTTCACTCTTTCTCTACGTAAACTATAAGTGTGTATAATTTCGTACTCCTCCGTCCGCGCTATTTTCATAAAAAAGGTACAAAGTTTTTGCTTTACGTATTAATATACACGTACGGTCACCAATCCGTCGGCCAAGCGTGGTGACTATGGCAAAACCCCCATATGATGAACACAACTAGAAATCTATTGGGGAGGCCTATGTACAGCAGTGGACTTTATAAAGGCTGTAATGATGATGATGATGATTATTAATATATAAATATAGATTTTATGTCATATCGTGAGGCATATTGTTGGAAAGCTTCTTCAATAATTACGTTTTAAAAACTAAAAAGAACCGAAAAACCGACTTCATTGGATACAATTTGAGAGTCATAAAATTATTTTATTAAAAATAGTGGAAAGTAGATGTATTTTGTTTATATATGATATGGGTAGGCCTTTACGTGCGTGCGTTGTATCGAAGTGCACAATTTTTTGAATTTTGTTGATTTTTTTAAAACCGGTCACCGATTTTGGTAAAATTTAAATGAGACCTGTGAAGACCGTTTCAAACAAAATAATGTTCAGAATGTAGATTATATATCAAAGAACCTAACTCAGTAAACTTCTTCATACAAAGTAGACTGTAAACATGTGAATTAAGGTCTATAATCAAATGGGGCGAGCGCGGCAGCCGGCTGCGTCTCCCCCCAGACGGTAACGGTGTCGCGGAAATTCAGAGGTTTTACCTCATCTAAAAATATGCGTACCACGCTAAAAGAAGTTTTCACTTCAAAAAAAAAGATTCCGATGAATTGAGAACCTCCTCCTTTTGCTGAAGTCGGTTAAAAATAGTTATAGTATAGGATAGAAAGAACGACTTACCTTTGAATCGGACGATGTAAAGAAACCCAATATTTGACTTCTCCGTTGTTTCGCCCGGGGGTTGCAACCGCGTATTGTTAAGGAAAAACAAGGATTTAAAAATTAGCTTTGAGAAAACTTCCTTTTATGTTTTGCTTTGAAAATACATACTGTTGTATTCAGACCGTGTACCGGAGGATAAATTTAATAAACTTTTTAATAAACATGGATAATAATGCAAAATATTTCAAAAATATGAATGAACAGATCTAAGCTGTTATGGTGTTGACTGGCCTGTCAGCTCAGCTGGTAGTTGCTCTGCCTTCTGCACTGTAGGTTGAGGGTTCGATTCCCTCCTAGGATAAACATTTGTGTGAAGAACATAGGTGTTTGTTCTGTGTTTGGGTGTTATAAAATATCATAAGAATGTATTTAAACATATATAAGTATTCTATCAGTCATCTAGTCACCATAATAAAAGCTATGCTTAGTTTGGGACTAGATGGTGTTGTGTGCATTGTCCATCAATATTTATTTATTACAGATAGATAGATTTACACTTTACTGTACACAGAAATAACACAAAAATAACACAAAATAACAACCGCCCATTGTTCAATTATATTAGAAATATAATTGAACAATGGGCGGCCTTATCACTAAAAGCGATCTCTTCCACGCAACCTTTGTATGGAAATTTTGTATGGTTTTTTGATTGTCACATTTTTAATATCATAGCAGGCATTTTACAGTTAAAATGTATCTATAATTATACATTTGCTAATGTATTGCTTAAATCAGTAGCCATCTTTATTCATAAGACGGAGAAGGTTGCGGGTTCGATTCCCGTAGCGGGACACATTTTTGTGATCTGCAACTATTTGCTTCGGGTCTGTTTATATGTATAATATGTATGTATCTATAATAAAACGTAGGTATATAAGTTGTATATCAGTCATGTGGTACCCATATCACAAGGTCTGCTTACTTTGGGGCCAGATGATGCTGTGTAAGATTTCCGACTTTATTATTATTATAAGTATTGTTTAAACATTTGTTTTACTCGGTGTAATGAAAACCGGGGTTACCTGGAGTGCACGGGCCTAGGCCAAGTGCGATTCATTAGAATCTAATGAATAATAATAATGCCGGACATTGTAGTCAGTCCTTATCATGTAATGATTAGATGATAAGGACTGACTACAGTTTAGCGACACACTAACAAACTATATAATTATAGGATGCAGAGAATTATAAATGCTGGCTTTACTTAGATAAATTTGAGTCTAAATAATTCCAGGTCTAATTAATAAAAATAATGCATATATAAGGCAGGTTGCAGGCACAACACGGAGTAGAGTAGCCAGAGAGAGAGATCAGAATAGAGTAGGTTGGAGGAGGCCTTTGCCAACTGGCAAACGGACTTACAGAAAGTAAAGAAGCACCAAAAACACGAATAACTTCAATTGAGTAATATACAACAACAATTTTTTTTTTATCTTCGATATACCTACCTTTGACCACGATCTCGCCTGATGTTAAGCGACGATGTGGCCGACGATGGGGCACGCAGGTCTAGAAGACACATATTTACTCGGGAATTGAAGATACCTAGATTGTAGTGTTCAGGAAAGACAGACGACGGCAAAGCATTCCAATCCTTGGCTGTACGTAATTATGTAATAAGAAACATAATTGTATTATGTTGGGGTTGCTCAGTAGTAAAAGAAGTGGACTGTATGACTAGTGTATATTTGACGGTTAAGGAACGCGCGCCTATATAGATTGTTTCCGTGTATTGTATGCGTCGGTGCCTTTCGAAACTGGTCGGTCCCCCATAGCTCCCCACTATCCCCACTATGGTCGTAGCAGTAGCGGCGGGGCGCAGTGATGCTTTGTCTCTGATAGTATATTTGTTGTCCGAATATTTGATGACAGTATATTTGATGGCTTTATTATTGTTAACATTAATTAAAAAAGATAAATATTGGTTTAAATAAATATTCGTGTACAATGCACACAACACCATCTAGCACCAAACTAAGCATATCTTGTATTATGGTGACCAGATAACTGATAGGATTCTTACATATTCTTAAATACATACTATACATACTTGATAACACCCAGACACAAAACAAACACATGTGTTCATCGAACGAATGATTATCCTGGAAGGGAATTGAACCCTCAACCTACAGCGAAGAAGACTTATTATAAAATATCAGATTATTAAAATGACAAAAAAGCTTGGGATGAATCCGTAACAAAATTGGCAAGGATTATACAAAAAGTTGTTAGACTAGACAAGTTTCTTGCCAGATTCTTATTGAACTGGGGTTAGGAGGAACCGGCACCAAGATTCACTAGCATGTCAGAATACGATTCAAAGTCGTCCTTGTGATTTTATTGAATAAAGAATGTTTTGATGTAATTTGATTCGATTTGATTTTGTAGGTACGTATATACACCTAATGTTGTTTGAATGATGATGATATTACAAATGAGCGCAATGGCAGCAAATTTTTGTTTCACACAGAACAAATCTATAATGAGACGCAGAAGGTTGTGGGTTCGATTCCCGCTCCGAGACAAATATTTGTGTGATCTCTAGATAATTGTATCGGGTCTGAGTGTTTTTGTACGTTTTATTATGTATATACATAAATATATATATATCAGATAATGATGTGTGAAATGTCCAGAATTATTTATTTGTAAATGGATTCGATTCCACTTTTTGTTCCATTGTAACTAAACTACGACCCAATATGATCTTATGCACTACTTCATTAATGTAAGTGACTTTCTCAGAATGCCTGCCTTAAGGCCGTATCCGGACCAAATTACCTTGTCACGTTTTGAATAGGTAATAAAAAAAGTTGAATGAACAATATTTTCATTAGTTTATATTCTCTTACTATATAGCTGTCCCGCTCGCAACTTCGTGCGTTTTAAAAAGAAAAATATACCAAAATAAAACTCAACTAAATTTACTCGGGATAATCTAGCTACCAACTTTATATTTTTTTAGAATCGGTTTATTAATTCAAAAGATAATCCTCTACATCGATACTTCAAAATCAGAAACAAGACTAAAATCTTTACTTTTTTATAATTTAGTATATACCAAGCACTTTACCACCACTCCTAAGTATAAAGCTAAAACCGTGTCAGAAAAGTAAGATGTCTACAGGTTTATATTGTTTAAAATATACTCGTAGATAATTGATTTAGGCGTGACCTTGCAGAAATCCATTACAAAACATTAGACGGATGGACAAATATTTAGTACTATTCCGCCAATCTATTCCCAATCTGTTAGACACAATGCAGATGCGGACGGGAGAGAGGTGCATGCGTTTGCATCGTGTCTAACTCATTGGAAATAGATTGGCGGAATACTAAATATTTGTCCATCCGTTTTATGTTTAAAGTATACTCTAAAATATAATGATCCTGAAAAAACAGACGCCAGTAATCAGTTCAACTTTTTAGTAGAGTGCTTGCTTATATCAAGTCGAGATATATAGTGTTTGGTACCCCATTTTCCCGTTGCTTATTTTGTGTAATTTATAATGACTTGGACTCCAAGATTATAATGACCCGTAAATCAGACGCCAACCAAGTTCGTAAAAAAAACGGGCGACCACAAGTTAGTAAGTTACTGAGTACACTTCTTCTTTTCTCTTTTTAACCGACTTCAAAAAAAGAGGAGGTCCTTAATTCGTCAGAATCTTTTTTTTTTGTCTATGTTAACCATGAAACCGTGAAATCTATTTATATTTTATTTTATTTGTTTAGGGATAAGCAAATAAACAGCTACATTATACAACATTTTAGATTAAAGGTAACTTTAATATAGTGACAATATCATAGCCCACTGCATTATCAACATATTCGGTATAACAACATTGAATTTTTGTGGTAGTACGCCGATAGAGGCTATTATAAAAATAGTAGGTCTCAAACTAATTTCAAGCAATTAGGTATCGTGAATCGTTGTACAATAATAAAACTAGGTAAGTAAACATAATAAGAAAAAGATATATAAAATATTTAAGAAAGAAACATTAGAGATTATTAGATTATTAGATTTATTAAACGTTAGAGTTGGTAGTAAGAATAAAGGGAATATGCTTTTAAAACATCCATTTAGAGCATGCAAAAATATCGATGTCTGTGAAAGTAGAATTATAAGAATCAACCATTCGACGCATGGGACTCCGAAGCCCAGAGTTCATGCGACAGGTGTTTGAAGCAAACAAAGTACTCGCGCGAACCTGCCGCCTATGGAAGGTCCGGAGCACTGCATAGCAAAGTTTGATAGTGAGGTCATTAACGTCAAAACTACTATTAACAATACCGTATAGTAAGTTGGATTCTATGTAAGTGCATCTAGATTCAAGGGGTAGGAGATTGTACTTGTCCAACTGTTGTGAGTACGATATACGCGATCAAAGATGAAAGCATCTATGAAATCGGTCCAGCGGATTTGTTTTTAAAACATAAGCATAATTATAATAATAATGTAAGCTGCATGTCAAAATGACGTAAACTTTAGGAGAAAATGATGATTTTTGGGTAATAGAGATATACCTAGACCTTATACAATAATTAAAATAAAGAATTTGAGAATTTACGCAAAAAAAAATTCAACGAGGAAGTGAGAGGCAAAATATATAAAATACATATCATAGTTTTATTATAATTATTAAGATAGCCACTAAATAACTGTAATAAGCTATTTTTTTGTCATATAAAAGGACATTTTGCTAAGGGAGCATCTTAATAAACCCTTCGTGTGATAAGTCATTGTACTTATATTTTAGGACGACCTAAAGCTCACTTTCAAAGTTAATTTGATACAGACAAGTAGATTATTAAAATTAAAATACTCATTTGCTAAGTAATTATTAATTAGTGTGCGTGATAGACATTAAGATGGTTCGTGATGGTTTAGCGTGAGATAAAAAAAACAAGAATAGGCCTTGCGCGCACTGCAGATTAATCCGCGGGGATTTTTTTCGCGCTTTTCTATGGAACATGGATTCAAAAGGCGCACCCATTAGCGGAAACATTGACGGCTCCTTACTTTTAGGTTTGTAAATTTGTTGAAATCGAAATTAATTGGAACTGGCTGAAATAAGCGCCGTTCATGAAAATAAATAAAATTAATTAAATTAAATATATAAACAAGAACACACTATTAAGAATTCGCCAGCTGTGAAAATGCCACGGAGTAACCTGCAGTGTATATGACTATCCATCACAAAATAATTTTCAAAAAAAAAAAAATACAGAAATATAGAGAATATTACAAAATAAATTGTAATCAGTTGAGTTATCTAAGGACCGTTTCAATCGATTTATACATAGCTCAATTGATCTAGATCACTGTCAGAGGGCAACGTTCTAAAGATACTAATGGCATTGCCACATTGAATAGGTATAATTAAAAAAAGCAAGCGGCGTAAAAAAACGTGTTTGTATTTCCACCAACGGGGTGGAAATATAAACACAGATGGCGGAAAAAATAGCAGAGCGGGGCAGAATAAACCAAGTGAGCGCGACTAAGAATTCGCCAGCCGTAAAAACGCCTGGAATAACCTGCAGTGTGTGCCAGGTTTTAAGAATAATAACGCTGCCATTGTATTGCCTCTAATTGTACAATTTTAGTTAATTAATTTTCATTAAAGTCAATAATGGTTATCAATCACTCAACAAGCTATGCTTAGTTTGGGGCTTAGTTGGTGCTAAGTGAACTTGTCCAATACCTATTGATTATAACCAATATTTATTAATTTAATTATTTATATCTGATAGGTACAACGACTTCGCGGTAGACAGCGAACCAGGTGAAGGGATGAGCTCACCAATTTCCGTGCCGGCTGGACCATCTAAGCGCGGGAGAGGGATAAATGGAGAGAATGGGGGGGAGGCCTTTGCCCAGCAGTGGGACAGTACTGGCTGATAATAATAATAATAATATATATCGATCTACTTTTCCCATCTATCATCATCAGAAACTGGATCGCAATCACAAACACTTCAATTGAAAGCATAACCAAACTTTGCCATATAAATTCTCGTTAATCTAATTCTCCTGATTCGTGACACTTCGATTCGGCTCGACACAAGATTATTAGCATTAGTATATCTGTCTGTCTGTCTTTTCGCTCCTAATCAGAGCTCTTGTTTGCAGACTATACATTTAATCGTTATGATAGATAGATAGATAAAGTATTTATTTGTAATAGCTACAAACACACACAAACAAAAATAATACAAGAAAATTTAAGAAATAAAAACTTAAAACAAAACATTTACATAGAGGTCCCATTAATCCATGTGTGTGTTGCAGCCAGACAATAAGGTCATAGCTCAGCGCATAATTTTGCTCAAGGAGCAAACACTGATTTTCAGCTAGAACCCTTCGAGATGACAAGTTGAACGGGATGAAATACCTGCAGCATAACAAGTAACATTATTTTGTTAACGGTAATAGGAATTGGTTACAAGTAACATACAAAGTTATGAAATATAAGTTTGAAAAGAAATGTTTTAAGGGATGTAAGTGGTGGTTATTCGTATACTAAGTGGGGTTATTTTTTTTTTCTTCCTCCTCGTGTGTATGTTGTAAGATAGGTCTATTAAAGATACTTAAGGGTTTCTTGAACAGTTTTTCAGCAGAACCGCTGTTTGGAGAAACCTTAAAGATTTTTAAAATAGTTTAGATATATAATACAATTACGAGGATATTTCTCACGGCTAGAAGGCTTTACAAGAATTTGAGTAAAAGCCCGATTTGTAAACTTAAAAAAATGGTTGTCTGTAAAGTCGGTTTACGGTGGATAATTTTACGTGATAACGTCATAAGAAAACATTGATGAACCGATCGTGCCTCTCTATCGCTTGTTCCACGCTCTCTTTTGCACGCTCGGCTCAGGGGGAACGTGACCATAAGTCATGCTTTTTAGTGCGTGCAGCCGTCGTTCTTCGATTTATAAGTCGTTACCACGTCAAAAAAAAATAACCCCATATATTTTTTTTATGTTCCATACCTGGAAAGGAAAAAACGGAACCCTTATAGGATCACTTTGTTGTCCGACGGTCCGTCCGTCCATCCGTCTGCCTGTCTGTCAAGACCTTTTTTCTCAGGAACACGTGAAGGTATCAAGCTGAAATTTATATCAATTACTCAAATCTACCGTCCCTTAAAGCTGTGAAAAAGTCAAACTTCTAAGCCAACGCAATCAAAAGATACAGCCGTTTATGCCGCTAATTTCCGCAAATTTTCGACACTCGCAAGGGAATCAAAACCTACAGGTTACTTCCCGTGAATTCAGAATCTTGAAATTTGGAACGAAGCAACGTCTTACAGCACAGATAGAGGTAAAATTACGAAAACCGTAAATTTTTAGTTACATCATCCAACTATGGCTCGATTGTCGTGATGGGCGAACTTTTACTTATATACCTACAGGTTTGTACGGAACCCTCGGTGCGTGAGTCCGACTCGCACTTGGCCGGTTTTTTTTAAATAGATTATCCTTTTAGTTTTAGTGATTATACTTATAGCTTGGGACCTGACTAATAAATATTGATGGACAATGTATACAACTTCATCTAGCTCCAATCTAAACATTTCTTGTACTATGGTGACCAGATGACTGATATAATACTTGATTTAGTTTTAAATACATATATATGATTATTTATACCACCCAGACACAGAACACACACCTATGTTTATCACACAAATGTTTATCCTAGGAGGGAATCGAACCCCCAACGTACAGCATAGTTATTACCAACTAAGCTGACAGATTAGTCTTATAGTTATGCTACGAAGTAGGTAAGTACGTTCTTTGTGCTAGATGGAGCTAGAATTGTCCGTTAGATCCGGGCTGCCGTTAGCTCTAGATAGCCTGTTGTGACGACCTCTGTGGCGCAGTGGGTGAAGGAGGTTGCAGGTTTGATTCCCGCCGCGGGACAAATATTTGTATGATCTTCAAGTATTTGTCTCGGATCAGAGTGTTAATATTTAATATTCTATATTTAATAGAATACAAAAATTATATAAGTATATTCTACTTATATACAAAAAGTATATAAGTAGTATATCAGTTATGTGGTAGCCTATAACACAAGATCTGCTTACATTGGGGCCAGATGATGCTGTGAGAAATGTTCCGCATTTTATTAATAATTAGTGTAGTAAATCAATACTAATGTTGTAAATTCGAAAACGTCTCTCTTGTTTGTGTTTCTGTTTGTTTTTTTAATTTTTACAGCTAAATAAATCTTAATAAAATTCGGCAAGAAGATTGATTGTCTCTTTAGGCTACCCTTAATGTAAGTAATACCACGCATGTAAAACCACGGGCAGAAGCTAGTTCGAATGAAATACCTAACTATCCTATTTCGCTTTAAATAATCAACTGATCTTGAATCGGAGATATGTTGAGCGGGGGATAGGCACACAAAAGTTTAGTTATAAATTAGTGACACTCGCCGAGTTGGAGTGTTGGTGTTGCCAACAGATAGTCAATTACTTGCGTTTTAGAGGATATTAAGGTCAATGTTCACCAGCACAGAGCAGTTTATATCATCGGATATTGATAGTATCACCATTTTAATATTCGGGACTATAGGTATGAAGTTACAAATGCATTGGCGCATCCAACCTGTAGTCAAATTTGAATATAAGTGCCGCGTCACACGAGATCGAGTTACTAAGTTAAATTAAATAAATAAATAATACCGGACATTTCACAAAACATCATCTGGCCCCAAAGTAAGCAGAGCTTGTATTATGGGTACCCCATGACTGATATACTACTTATATTTATATATTTTTTTAAATACATACATATTATACATAGAAACACCCAGACCCGAGACAAAAACTTGCAGATCGTACAAACATTTGTCCCACGGCGGGAATCGAACCCGCAACCTTCTGCATCTCAGCCGGGTCTTAGCCCACTGCGCCACAGAGGTCGTCATTAATGTATATGTTATTGATGAATTAAAGTAAGAGATGTAGAAACACATTTACATTGTTTGTGTGTGCCTACATATATAAGTGTAATGTGTAGGTCTTCTGATCACCGGTCTGCCACAAGCATGGGTAATTCAGAAGAGCCCAGGTGAGCAGTATGTGTGTGATACAATCAATGACTACAAGTTTCGATTAGCAAAAGGCATTATTTTATCGATTGTTATTACGTAAGTTTCATTCATATGCCAGCATGTCCTGCAATCAACATCAACCTTCCGTAATACCAATACATCAATAGTAACTGAAAGCTGTTAATATTTGATAGTTTCATAATCATTTTGACAAACACGGGCTTTACTCACGTATTATTTTGTCGATGAATGCACCGAAAATGTTTCGATTCATCTCGAGAATTAATCAGGGTGAATTGAGTGCGAACCGTGAACTCGAGCGGCAACGAGCGGACCGCGGATCAAACTCACCCTGATGAAGATTCTCTAGATGAATCGAAACATTTTCGGTGCCTCCATCGACAAAATAATACGTGAGTAAAGCCCGTATTTGTCAAAATGTATAGTACAACTCACGAAAGTTTTGAAGGTTTCATAATCGTCTGGCTGGTCGTGTACCAATGTTTTTTCCTTTTGAAAAAGGTATGTGCGCAATGTCAATGCTCTCAAACGGTGACGGAATATATCTGAGAACCAGCACATCCTCGAACCTAAAAAATGTTTGACGTGTCATTGGTAATATATTTTAAACCGACTTCAAAAAAGAAGATTCTCAATTTTAACCGATTTGAAAAATTATTTGGTTTTAATTTTTTGTTTAGAATGGTATACTTTCTAGGTGGTCCCATTAATCGAAATTAGTCGAGCGCTTTTTAAAATATCAACAAAAATATAAAAATTGTATACATCGATGATAGTTACGTTGCGTGCAGTGCTTTTAGTTGCCCTACCCAAATTCAAGTTTATTTATTTAAATAAGAGTAACATTACAAAAAAAATCCAAAGCGTTACATCTACCTATGTTTAATTAAACAATATAAAAGATGAAGAAATAGAAAAAGAAAAGACCTTAATACCTACTAGTTAGGAACAATCTCTATCTTAAACTAGGTAACTGTTATTATGACTAGTCAACTTACAAAAACATATATTATTATCTATCTTAAGACCTACGTAGGTACCTACCCTAAAATGATTTACCAATTTATTTGGCTACACAATAAAATAAAATATATAATATTAATATTATATAAGTATAAACAAAATACATCTACATTCCACAAAAAAATTCAAAATTAAATCATTTTATGGTCTCAAATTGTATCCAATGAAGTCGGTTTTATTTTTAGTTTTTAAAACTTTATTATTAATTATTAGTACTCCGTAGCGATGGGCATGCAACCTGTACCGAATACGAACTACTGTCCAAAAAGTAGATAAATACGAAAATTTCTTTATGTATCCATTATACTAGAACAATAAGCCTTTATTACTTTGCTAAGTAGCACATTCCAACGCCCTCATAAGTTTATTCAAGGCGGGGTATAGAGCGCTTTTGGTCTGAAAATGTATTTGATGATCCATCATCTTTCTACTTAATAATTTATATTAAAATTATAACAGAAATGTACAGAATCTAACTAATATTATAAATGCGAAAGTAACTCTGTTTCTCGGTCTGTCTGTCTGTTTGTTACGTTTTCTAAACCGTTGAACCGATTTTGATTAATTTTGGTATAAAGACATATGGGGCTTTGAGTAAGGACATAGGCTACTATTTATGTAAGTACCACGCGTGCAAAGCCGCGGGCAGCAGCTAGTATAAAATAAATGTGAAACAGTTTAGTTCCTAAAGACCGTTTGAAACGATCTATAGATAGCAGCTCAACTGATCCAGATCACTGACCGATGGCAGCGTCCCTAAGATACTAGCGGCATTGCCGTGTTGAATGGCAATGTTAATAATTCCTACTGTGTGTGATATTTACCAAAAAAAAACGTGGTTACATCTGTAATCCCTTCTGTAGACATTTGAGATTTTCAGATCTCTAGTCACTTAGTTATTAGAGGATGTCTAAGAAGGGTAGTCAAAAGCACGGCCAAATATTATATTTTGTACGATTCCACCCTTTGCACAGTAGTTATCTCGTACATAACAAGTGCCAAGTCTATCGCTTATAGGAATACTTATCAATAACACACCGATTTTTTCAGGTTCGAGGATGTCCCGGTTTACTCACGATGTCCCCTTTTACCGTTTGAGACCACATGCATTGTGCAGATAAATTTTTAATTAATGAATGACTGAGAATAAGAGAACTGTGTAGTGTGTGTGAGTGTGTGTGTTTGTATGTACGTGTGTGTGTGAAATGAGCCTATAGATGTGTGGCTTATGTAAATTGACTTAAGGAGGAGATTTTCTGTTTGTTCATTTATGAGAAATTTCAACATTTTACATTTGTGTTAAGGGAGAGGGTAAAAACTTACAACACCAGTACTTATGCGAGTTATAAAGTCTGTCTGTATGATATACTTGCAAGTAAATACCCATCTGATCAATTTAGACAACTCTCTGCAAATTTGCAGAAGCGCGGACGTAATTTGCGTGGAGTAGCGTTTTTGGTCAAGTATTCACATAGATTATTCATTAAGGCGTGACTTTGCGAAAATCCATTATAAAACATTAAACAGATGGACAAATATTTAGTACTATTCCGCTAATCTATTCGTAATGAGTTAGAAACTATGCAGACGCATGCACCTCCGCAATTGAAAAGCCATGCAAAGCGTTAGTCAAAAGTTAGCGCCCCATCCACACATGCAACCTTAAAAATAAAATCGACACGTGTTTCGCCTCCACGAGGCATCTTCAAGAACACTTGACTCGCTTCGCACTTTGACTTTGAATTATTCAGATTACGGCCAGAATCTGTTATCAGATACTTACATTGTATGAGGCTTCGTGATTTGCGAGTAGTAGTCGCATTTTTGGTCAAATATTCAGTTGCTGGCCAGAATCTGACTTCAGATATTTACATTGTATGTTGCTTATCATATGCTATACTTGTTACCTTATGTTATTATAATCTCGAAATGAGTCTGACCTAGAACAGTACCAACACCAAACGACCTTTTTTTTATTTATTTAATAAACTCATAAAATAGATCACAGATAAAATTTTTTATTGAAAAAAGTTTTTTTGCCGTTGTTTATGGTTATCTGCTTGTATTAACAAGGAATGAATTTTCTTTGTTTTGATCTGATCAAAATCACGATTAGAGCGTCATCAAAACGCGTCGAAATTCATTTACTCAGGAAGGCACCTTAAGAAGTGGTGTTTATTCTCATTAAATCTTTATTCTAATGACGACTTCTGTGGCACAGTGGACCAAGGCCCGGCTGAGACGCAAAAGGTTGCGGGTTCGATTCCCGCCGTGGGACAAATGTTTGTATTATCTTCAAATATTTGACTTGGGTCTGGGTGGTTCTATGTATAATAATGTAAGTATTTACAAAAACAAAGTATTTAAGTAGTATATATGTCATGTGGTACCCATAACACACGCTCTGCTTACTTTGGGTCCTGTTGGTGCTGTGTAAAATGTCTGGCATATTTTAAATAATCAATCGCCGAAAAGTAAACTAAACAATTAGACAATAACAATGTTTCTTATGAGGAACAGACTGCTTTGGCAATAAAGGTTAATGTTCTGTAACATAACAGAATGTCAGTTCTTCCCACAATGTACTAACAGTTTCTCAAAGGGATACAGTCCTTATGATGTAGAAAATAGAGGTGACGTGAAGCAGGTGTAGTGTAGATACTTGTGATTTATGGCGGAACGCCAAATGAAGGTAGGCCGATGATAAACTGCGAGTTCCTAAAACTTTGAATGTGTCACAACTCATCAGGCTTAGTAAAAGTAACAAAATATCGATATAACTATAAAATATAAATACTCCAACAATCATGTTGTAAATAGGACTGTTTAGAATGTTCATTTGTGTCTCAATTACATTGTAACGGCTCAACCAATTTGGATAAAAATTGGTATTAAAGATTTCACTCAAAAAGTAATGATGCATTAAATGTACACCTCTATTAACTTATAATTTTAGATAGAATTGATTATATTATTTTGTATATTATGTTTTTTTATATATATTACAAAAAGGTAATATAACCTAACCCATTTCTATTAATTTTAAGTTCATAAAAATGTAATATTGTATTGTATCTGTAACAAAAAAAGTTAAAAAAAAGTACTCCAAATAGGAGCAAAAGACTTTAATTAACTCTAAGCAAAACACATCAACCAAACCTAAAACTCTTTTTAGGTTTGGTTACGCGTTTGGTTGGACGCATAAGTCCGTAGAAAACTAAAAAAAAAAAAAAACACCTACATATTTCTTCATCATTCTTCTTCTATTAATAAGTGAAATACTCGTAAAACAGCCGTGCAAGTGTTTGTTGGTAGATCATTTATTTACAGAAATGTACAGAAATACAATAATTTAAAATACATGTAAAACAGTTAGTTGAACTATTGTTAAGCGGTTTTACGTTTTAGCTCCCTGGATCAACTAATCCAAATCACTGCCAGAGGGCAGCGTTCCCAAGACACTGGCGGATTGCCATGTTGAATGGTAATGCTAAAACGCTGAGCCAGGTTGGAGCTAGCTCCTGGGTCACGCGATGTGTCTTTGAGATGCCGTAAAATTTTAAAACACGGTGGGTCCCAGTTCCCCAAGACCCTAGGTCTTGACTCCAAAGACTCAAATATGTATGCCTTCAAAACCGGAATATTTGCGCCTTTTGATGTCTTCAGCACATTTAACCGCCGCACCAGCTCTAACGGAAGTCCCCGACAGATGGAATGCGGCAGAGATAAGTGAAAATCTCATAAAAAAGTGTATGAGATTAGATAAGTAGATAGGAACCAAATCTACTAGTTTCATATTAGTTGGAATAACATAGATAATTGATTCAGGCGAGACTTTGCGGAAATCCATTACAAAACATTAAACAGATGGACAAATATTTAGTACAATTCTAAATTGCGGAGTGAGTCAAGTGTTTCTGAGGATGCCTCGTGGAGAGGCGAAACACGTGTCGAATTTCTTTTGGAGGTAACTCTTTAGGAATAGATTAGCGGAATTGTACTAAATATTTGTCCATCTGTTTAATGTTTTTTAGTTGGAATAACCTTTAAACAAACAATTCATATATATTTGTATGTATATAATCTGAATCTCGGAAACGGCTTTAACGATGTTCATGAAATTTAGTATGAAAGGGGTTTCGGGGGTGATATCTAGATTTCATTTTAAAAAAACTTCGTTCAAAGCTTGGTCATCCAGGTACTAGATTATTAAACAAGGAATGTTAATACCTTTTGAGAATCATACACGAGCTTGCGAAAAAGTCGTCATATGACCAAATTAAGAACATTATACCTACGGTGTATAAAATTAAGATTCTCCTTTAACAGTCGGTTATACATAACTATTTTTCAGGTCAAAGAACTCGCATTTACATTTTTAGAAGGGTGGAATACTCAAAGCGAATACCCAGCTGCGAACATGAAATTGGCTTTAAAACTCCCATAACGTATGTAATGGCGTTGAATTTGAATTCACGCCTTCAATCTGATATCGGCCTTATCACCGTTGCATCTATGGAGCACATTCATGGAAATAGGCATGCAATTTTAGGATAAAGAAGCCTGTAAGCTGGTTGTTTCTTTTTGAAGTGTAAACTTCTTATGGGAGGGTAAACCGCTTCGTTACGTAACGCGTTACATATTTCATATTGCAATCTGTGATGGTGATTTTCCGAAAAGGGATGGAAGTATGGCAAACTCCTTAAAGGCATTTTGTACTAATCTCGAGTATTGATTATTTTTCTTGCCAAAAAGTTGTTAAAATTTTTGGTTAAGTACCCTACTACCTACTATCTACTACTACTATCTGGGTGCAAGATCTGGTCAGTAAAAAAATCATAAATTACAAACTTTCGTTTTTAATTTATGATTTCGTTTGAAATCGTTTCGTTTTCGATCTCATTTCAAATAAGAATTGTTAGCCAACCATTGAAATTGTGGTGTATTTATAAATACAAATACAGATTTATGTGTCTGGGTGTTATAAAGTATTACCAATTGGGAATTAAACCCACAACCTACACCACAGAATGCCGAGTTACTACCAACAGAACTGTGAGGCCAGTTTTGAACGATGCTTTAGATGCTTGATAAGTAAGAGGTTACAGTAACCTATGGGCGCGAGCAACACCAGTGATATTAAACGCACTTTGCCAACCCTAACCCTAGACATATTCGTAGTTATTATGTCTATTCGCCCAGTAATTTCACTTGCTACAACCCTTTAAACCTGAACTCAGTAATAATAATATAATAATAATAATAAATAAAATCGGACATTTCACACAGCATCATCTGGCCCTAAAGTAAGCAGAGCTTGTGTTATGGGTACCACATGACTGAATAGATGTTATACATAGAAATACACGAGACAAATTTTTGCAGATCATACAAACATTTGTCCCGCTGTGGGAATCGAAACCGCAACTTTTTGCGTCTCAGCCGGACCTTAGCCCACTGTGCCACAGAAGTTGTCATCCTTGCACACTACTGTTTAAAGGTACAATATTTATCGCGGTACTCATCAAGACAAATTATTGCTGAAGATTTTCTATCATCGGAAAAAATTTACAGCAAAATGCAACCATTCGATATTTTTTATAAAAAGTTTTATTTTGTTATAGTTAGTTGCGTGAAATCTTATAGGATTCGTCTAGACTTTACAGTTTTATTAGAACGCATATACGTTTATAATGTTTTCATATGAAAGTGTGAAGACGCCCTACGTCCTATATTTCAAAACCCTTAGCACCATATCCTCACGTCGACAAATCGCCAGCGCGTCCGTCGAAAGTGTAAATCATTTTCTCACAAATTCACAAAATTATTTTTTCAAAATATTACAAAATAACCTCAAGATTATACAGTTCTAGATCGATGTTGTGGCCTTTTTAAAACTATTCTTATAAATCAGATAGATAGATTTTTAAGATAACACTTTATTGTACACAAAAAGAACAAAGAAGAAATAATACATATAAAAATGTGCAATGGACGCCCTTATCGCTAAAAGAAATCCCATCTCTTCCAGGCAACCTTTGCATGGACAGGATAAAACAAAAACAGAACGACAGCGGTGTACAAATTTACATAATATACTCCTCCTTGTGTCGTGTTTCTCATTGCTGAGGGTCGTGACCTCTGCAATCCATTCTTTGGACGATTGCTTTCTACTTGCTTTGTTTATGTTAAGCCTACAGGCTTACTTGGACGTTCTTGTTGGTGGTGTCCCGGGTCTGATCTGTCACCGCATCGGACTCTTTCCGCTTGGTCGACTTTCATGTATCTTTACTGTCATCAGGAGCTTTTCTAGGCTGCAAAATATACTAAAACAAACAAAAAAATGCAAAATATTATGGTAATGATGCCTATCGCCACACACGATAAACATAGACACATACAACATACAAACAACTTTCAACAAAATAATAATAATAAGTACCTAATGATAATTGATACCAACCAGTTAGCAGATTCCAGAAATGTACAGATAATGTCCATGGACTTTGACTTTAAAGATATCGAAAGAGTTATATGCGCGGATAGATATATCAGCTTGTCGAGCCATGTATATATAATTTATTGTTATTATTATTATCAGCCCACACTGGCCCACTGCTGGGCAAAGGCCTCCTCCCCATTTTCTCCATTCATCCCTCTCCCGCACTAAGATTGTTCAGCGCGGAATTTGGAGAGCTCTTCCCTCCACCTGGTTCGCGGTCTGCCGCGACGTCGTCGTACTATCAGGGCACCACTCCGTGGTCAGTTTGGCCCATATCCTTTAAATTTAAAAAAAAAATATTTGAGGGCGCATGGTGAACAGGAGTCTATCGCGTTGTCAAAATTATTTCTCGGTGTTAGGTAGAAGCATCACGTGACGCAAGGGCTGGGTCCTATCTGGCCCAGCGTATTAGCATTGCCATTCAAAGTGGCGTTCAATGTGTCTTGTCTCTGCTGTCGTCTGTCATAATCTGGCATATTATCTATGTATATTATCTGAATTGTTGAACTATCTATAGATATTTATTAGATAGTTTCACATAATAGTGTATAATATCATTTTGTTAATTTCTGTAATTAACTTCGGTAAAGATAAATAAATAAAGAAATATAAATAATGCCGAACATTTCAAACAGCATAATCTTTCCCCAAAGTAAACAAAGCTTGGGTTACGAGTGCCACATGACTGACATACTTTTCTTTTTTAAATACATACATATTATACAAAGATCTAGACCTGAGACAAATACTTGCACATCATATAAACATTTGTCCCGTGGCGGGAATACAACCTTCTACATCTCAGCTGGGCCTGGGCGCACTGCGCCACAGAGGTCGTCAAAAAAATTAACGTGTCGCGCGGCACGCGTTTGGAACGAAGTCCCTTTCGTATGCAGGGTTGGCATAATTAATCACTAACGTGCCAGGCTCTCATTAGCTCTACCCACCCCTCTCTTTAATTTTGATTATTGATGCAATAATTACATAACTAAAGGGTCTTCCAATAGGCACGTCCGAACTTTGACAGTTGGTAGCGGCCATCTTGTTGAAGCTACATCTATCAAATTGGTTGTAATTTATTCATTCTGTTTTGCCAAATCATCATGGATAGCTATAGCATTCAACAACACGTGCAAATGATAAAATTGTTTTATCAAAATGAGTGTTCTGTTCGGGCAACGCACCGCGCGCTTCGCCCATTTTACGGTCGCCATAATCGTCCTACCGAGAGAACGGTGGTGGATAAATTTGAGTCCACTGGTTCGGTAAATGATCGACCAACACCCGTACGTCAACGAAACACAAGGTCTGCCGAAAACATCGCCACTATCCGTGAGAGTGTGCAGGAGAATCCGAGGCAGTCGATTTCGCGTCGCTCACAAGAACTCGGCCTTTCACAGACCACAACTTGGCGAATTTTGCGTCGTGACTTGGGCCTGCACCCGTATAAAATTCAACTCACCCAGGAATTGAAGGTAAACGACCATAGACAATGACGTGTGTTCGCTGAATGGGCACTGGAGCTGATTTATGCGCAAAAGTCATGGAAAATTGGATATCTCGCATGCGCTCCGCCCAGAGAAGCCGTGGCGGACATTTTAATGATGTCATATTCCACACATAATGGCATCACTACATCTTTCAAATAAATAAATAATTTCGATAATATATCACACACACTTTGTTTTATTTAAATTTAAAGATGGGACACGCTTAATGAAAGACCCTATATATTCTAAAATTTATTTTCAATATATATATTTATTTATTTGTTTTTAAATGAAATTTTGTATTATATATTTAAATTTCGTACAATATTACTCATAGTTACTTTGATAAAAAAAAACGTGTGCGTTTCGGAACGCGCGACAGAAGTGATAACTTAAACTAATCTAACTAGCGCTGTGGGTTAGAGTTAGAGAGGAGGAGCCTGCCTGCCGCTGCCGTATGCGTGAGAGAAAGGGAAGCCAGACAGACTGGCGCAGTAACGCGTTACGTAACGAAGCGGTTTACCCTCCCTATTACTTCAAAAATGTAACGCGCATTTTTTCTTTGCGCGTTACATTTTGGGCAGGGCAGGTGCCCTCGCCAACATGCGATAAGCTACTTCGTTCTAATAAATATAATTATGTGAAAGTTTGTGTAGACGTGTGAATAGATAGGTGGTTTTCACTATCGTTAACGAATCGATAGCTTTAGAAGCAAGTGCTAAGGGCTCAGTTCGTTTTAACGTGGGAGTTGGAAGCCATTCTCGTATTCACACACTACGTACCATGCAGCTTTGAATGACCTTAGTAATACCATCTTTGAAACGTTGCCGTGTTATTGCTCTACATCTGCATAGCTGCATCATACTCGGGTTGTGCTCGGGTGCTTTTCTAAGTTCTTGTAGGTCTAATTTTAAATTTGAGTGATTTTAAACTGAAATAAACAAGTAGCTCTGTGAACTGGAGACCTCGCGAACATTTTTCAAAATGACTGATATATAACTTTTTTTACTTTTTCAACCCCCATATCTCTGCCACATTGAAAAACTTCCAAAAACTGAATCGACAAAAAAATTAGAAAAAAAAATCATGAGAATTGGTTGAGAAATGCGACCTGTAAAGGAGAACATCCAAACAGGCACCGGCCGGACAGACGCCGGCTGGACAGACGCCGGCTGGACAGACGCCGGTTGGACAGACATACGAAAGCTTTTCCGCCTAAGCTAAAACGAAGACACTCGTTCGCACTTCGCGCTCTCTCGGTCAATTATGTACCTTACATTTTTGAATTTGTAACGTATTAAATAAAGTCAAAATATTACATAAGATAGAATCATTTTATATCAGATTTACATGCGATTACCTTTGTAAGTTTGTTTATAACGATATAACAGGTTAACAGATTTGATCGAAACTTGGCATATTGGAAATCAGTGATCAAAATACAAAAAAAAAATATTTTACAGATTTTAAATATTTCATAAGTGTTGAGACCATCTTTTAAGAAGAAGTATACTCTTACTAACTACTCTTAATACTCTTGTGTTAGATGGTCTCGCCCTTCCATATCTTACGTTAGGTACATTTACAGTTTAGGTACGTAGGCATTTACAAATTACAAACAGCAAACAGTATGTCCTACTTTTTATGGAGGTACGTCGTGCGATGCCGCGGACAGAAGCTACTTTTATAAACGCCGATAATTGGATATGGATAGGTTATGTATGGATTATGTCTGGAATACTTTTTATAGCAAAAAACTAAATAATGTCTAAATTTGTAGACGAATCGCGAGCTATCTCTCAAGTTATCATAGAACCATCTGCAATCTCCAACCTCATTTTATGTTAATACTCTGGAGTTGGAGCCAAGTGAAATGACATTTAGAAATGGCAATAAAGTTCATTGCAACGAAAGCACGAAATTGAAAATTTGCTTTAACGAGTCATCTTGGTGAGAAAGTGCAACAGAATATTTAAAACAGCTAACACATTTCATACGCACGCTTCAACATCACGCGTGAATTGACACGACTTATTTTTCGAAGTGAAACGTGATATGTTGCGTGGCGCTAGTGATCGTTGACCTTAGCTTTTATGTTCAACGCTAAGAACGATACTAAAGTTTATTTGAAACTAGCTGCTGCCCGTGGCTTTGGTCGCGTGATATTTATTTATAAAATAGCTTATAGGAAATGCGGACCAGAAAGTGTTTAAAACAACGTTGCGGGAAAAGTGACATAACTCATCAGCGAATGGCATAAGAGTCTAGATTACCAAAGCAAGGTTCACGTGTGAAAATGCTGCAAAACTTGATTTATTCAATAAAATCACAAGGACTACTTTGAATCGTCTTCTTACATGCTAATGAGTCTAGGTGCCCATTCCTCCTAACTCAAGTTCAAGAAGAATCCGGCAAGAAACTCGTCAAGTCTTAAGACTTTTATTAACCGACTTCAAAAATAGGATGAGATGCTTTATTCAGTTGTTTTCTTTGTATAAAAATGAAGTCTGTTTTATTTTATGTTTTTAAAACGTATTTATGTATCTACCTTGCTATTTTGTTACAGATGCCGAGTCAAGTTGAAGCAGATTCATCCTATGCTTTTTTGATATCTAAATAACCTGTATTTTGATTATAAATAAATATTAGGGGACAATTCACACAACACCACTTAACCCCAAACTATGCATAGCTTGTTTACGGTGACCAGATGACTGATAGAATAGTTGTATAGTTTTAAATACATACTTATGATAGCTTAAAACAACTAGACACAGAACAAACAACTACGTTCGTCACACAGATGTTTGTCTTGAGGGCGAATTGAACCCCTAATTTACAGCACAGAAGGCTAATCTGACTGGCTGAGCTGATAGGCCAGTCTTATATCTAGGTATGCCAAGTTTTATTCAAATCAGTTCAGTTATTATTATAAATTGAGTAATAAAGAAACATCCCATCATCAACACAAGCTTTAACATTACAATATTAGTAAAGTAAGATGTGAAGCTATCATTTAATATTTTTTAAATTACTTTAAGGTCTAGGTCCTAGAGTCTGTTTATTTGAACATTCAAAAACACTTGGCATACCTAGATATAAGATTGGCCTGTCAGCTCTGTTGGTAGTAACTTTGTCTTCTGCGCTGTAGGTTATGGGTTCGATTCCCTCGCAAGAGGAACTGGCACCTAGATTCACTAGTATATAAGAAGACCATTCAAAGTGGTCCTTGTGATTTTATTGAATAAACAATGTTTTGCTGCATTTTCACACATGCACCTTGACGTTTAAAACTAAAAAGATAACCGACTTCATTGAATACATACAACCAAATTGAGAACTTCCTCCTATTTTGAAGTCGGTTAAAATGTTTGTATTTTATCGATTTAAATGTTAGTGTCAGTATGTTAGCACTTTATCACTTTTCTAAATTCGTAAACACCACTAGAAAGTCACAGAAAAGCAAAATAAGAAATTTTGTTTACTTGGATGATATATTGTTTGAACCAATTTTGATGAAATTTCTTCGGAAAGGATACTTTCCGATTGGTCCCATAGAAAAATTCAGTGAAAGTATCATTTTACAGAGTTTTCAAATCGGTTCATAAATGACAGAGATATGAGGTAACAAACATAAAAAAAATTACAACAGATTTGAGAATCTCCTTCTCAAATCTGGAAAGTTGGTTGATAATGGAATGATTCACTCTACTCTTAATACACAGACTCAACAGCTAATGTCTATTAAGTATTAAAAGTGTGTGTCGTTGAAAGTAAGATAACATCAGTAGTGGTGTAACTGTTTGTGAGGTACTGTGGTAATACCTAGACTTTATCTGAATCTTGAGGAAATAGCTTAATTTCCTGAAAATATCACGAGTTATGTTTTATTCAATATCCTTCCCATTTTATCTTAAATGGTTAAAAAATCTCTTAAAACATAAAATATCAGTCTCGTTAGACCTAAAAAAATTAAGATGACCTCGGCTCGGCATCCGTAACATAGATCCTATGATCTATATCAGCAAGGATCATACAAAAAAGCGTTAGAACACGTTAGACAGTTTCTAGTCGAATTTATCTTCGACTATTTATATTTACATAATAATCGTAGTATTATTTTATCTAGATCTGAAAATATATATCATGTTTTTTTAACAGTGTTTATTGAAACGGTTCTTAGACAGCTTAACTATTTTAATTATTCCTAGCAGTTTCATTTTCAGTACAGTTAATACTGAGGCAAATATTAGTCAGTAGCCCCGTTGACGGCCTTTACTTGATCAACCGGGGCAAACAACATCTCAGTATCCCATTATCAAATTTAGTGATAATATTTGCATAGGAACATGTTATATTAAACAATTTAGTGATAATATTTGCAGAACATGTTATATTTTATACATACTAGTAGTCTGTGCATAGAGTAATACTAGGTATTTCTTATATATAGAAGTACCTTTACAACATATATCAGTACCTTCTATAGTAGTAAATGTATTCGATTGGTAAAATCAACGATTTAATCATTCAGGAAGAATACACGGTATTTTGACATTCAAATTTTCCATATTCAAACCTTCAAAGCGAAACCAATCCATTCAATGGTAATTACGCTTAAGGCGCTCCCTCACTGAGAGCATTCGCGTGCAATGTAACATATAGATTCGACTTTGAGCATTACATTACAATACTACCTCCCTGACCGACGAGCGTTCGCGTGTAATGTAGCATTATAGATTCGACTTTGAGCATTACATTACAATACTACCTCCCTGACTGACGAGCATTCGCGTATAATGTTGTAAAACACATTGCATCATTACAAGGTGCGCATTGTAATGCTCGGTTCTCCTCCTTCACTGATGTAAACTCGTTTTGTATCATAACAGTTTGTGCACTGTAATGCTCAGTTCTCCTCCCTCACTGATGTAATGCTCGACTCTTATTGTTACATTACACGCGAATGCTCCCGGTGAGGGAGCACCTTTACAATTACAAATAGCGCGATCGCCCTATTGGATCAGTTGGGCTTTAAAGATCGTTTTAAACAGTCTTTTGATAGCTCAACTGTTACACATGTATTTTTAATTATTGTAGGTACATTGCTGTGATAAAATTGTTTATTTGTTTTATTAATTATTCTGTTTTATTACAGTCAATGTCAATTCAATTTGATACGACAGACATTATATTGTGATTTTTGTGATATTTATGATTAATATTCTTTTATTATTGTATACTCATACACGGTGAATTTCGTACCACCTACAATTGATTTGAGTGTAAATGCGGACCTATCTACCACGAGCGCCATCTATTGAAGTAATTCGAAGTGGCAACTCCCATACAAATGAATTCAACTTTGATTCCTTCGGTTGCTCCCTTGGATTTATTCTATTTTCTTTAAACCCCAGTATAAAGCAAACGAAATAAAAAAAATAATATCCAAATCGTTTGAGCCATGTTCGAGTTTATGCGTGTCTTTTTTTTTTTTTTTTGATAATACATTATGATATATATTGTATTCTCTAGATTCATTTAGATCTCTATTGATCTGTAAATACATATCTGTTAATAAAGTTTACATTGTAATATTACTGTACAAGTAATATATATTTAATGCTCAATTTAGCTTGCAAAAACTCCGTTTCATATCGACCCTATTCCAAATTGATTTCACATTGAAATATAAGAGCATTCAGTGATATTGGGATTCCGTTCTACCGTCGCGACGGAAGTATTTGAATATTTGATACTGAGCTCATATTTGTGCTTTAGGGTAGTCGTCCTCGATATAAATAGAATTGTTTTGTTTTATTCATTCATTTATTATTATCCTCGTGTGTTGTGAGTTGCGAATCAGTGTGTTATAAATGCTTTGAGTTGTTAGGTACGTATAATAAAATCCCATCAGTCGGGGGCTTCCTTTAGAGCTGGTGCGGCGGCTGCATGTGGACCTCAAAAGCCGCAAATATGCTGATTTGGAAAAAGCCTACATATTTGAGCCTTTTAAAGTCGAGACCCTGGGACGGTGGGGAACAGGAGCCCACCGTGTTTTCAAAATTATTTCACGGCGTCTGGTAGATACATTGCGTGACTCAAGATCTGGTTCCTATCTGGCTCAGTGTCTTAGCATTGCCATTCAACGTGGCAATGCTGCCAGTGTCTTAGGAACGCTGCCCTCTGCCAGTGATGTGGATCAGTTGAGCTATTTATTGATCGTTTTAAACGGTCCTTAGATAGCTCAACTGTTTCACGTGTATATTATATTATTGTATATTATTCTGTACAATTCTGTAATTATTTATGTAAATAAATGTAATGCAGAATTTAAAAAACATTAAACAGATGGACAAATATTTAGTACAATTCCGCCAATCTATTCCTAAAGAGTTACCTCCAAAAGAAATTCGACACGTGTTTCGCCCCTCCACGAGGCATCCTCCTTGTGTCGTGTTCCTCTTTGCTGAAGGTCGTGACCTCCGCGAATCATTCTTTGGACGATCGCTTTCCACTTGCTTCGGTCTTCGGCAGTGTGTAGGCTTTCGTGGACGTTCTTGTTGGTGGTGTCCCGGATCTGGTCTGTCCACCGCATCGGACTCCTTCCCCTTGGTCGCCTACCCTGTATCTTTCTATTTATCAAATAGGTACTACCAAATACTAAATTCTACCCGCAATGTCGTCTGCGCAGGTAAGTAGAGAGCATTATTTTAACGACGTGGACCCAACCATTTAATCTAAAATCCTACTCCCATACTTCAATAATTGTTCCACCATAAATTTTTTTTAAAAAGCGAACTGATGTTCACAGTACTGTACATAGCGACCGAAGCGAGCTCTAATCATCCGCAAAGTCGTGAGGTTCCACGAGCAAATGGGCGTTTGATTTCGTTTCAGTAAATAAATCACCTTGCTAAACCTTGAGCTTACAAAAATAATTATTTTTTCGCTAATCCTTGTCTTGTATTATGTATCATAATATCTACATATTTAAAAAAACATTAATCTTGCCTAGGTCTTTATAAAAAAAGAAATAACCTCAAATTCAAAGGATCACGAAATGCCTGATCTGGTCGTCTGTCCTGTGAGTCGTGTTTACCCGTGTTCTTATATGCCTCTGGTGATTCATCTCCCAACTCTAATCACATGGGACAAGATTGATGATACACATCGCATGCGGACTTGCAGACCATTGAAGGTTTAGAGCCGATAAGTTTGTGTAACTTTTTTTGTAGAATGTTTTGTTGAATGTTTATTGATTGTATTCTGTTATTGGACTGTAGTTTGTCAGTTCTTCTGAGATCTCGTATCGCCGCTTCTCCAATATTAATTATAGAAATATTTTTTTTAATCAATAAAATCATATGGACTTTTCGATTCGTCTTATTATATTTATAGGTACTGGTGATCTAGGTGCCAGTTCCTTTTGCCCCCAGTTCTATAAGAATCTGGCAAGAAACTTGTCTAGTTTTTGTATTTTTACGCCTTTTTGTATGATCCTTCCTAACATTACCGAGCCTAACTGTGGGAACAGGGAGTATATCTTTGTTTCTCCTGTTAATGTTATGATTATCGCATTATTATTAAACAAATATCATTTTTACATTCGATATTCATATAGAATAGGATATAATAAAAAAATCATTATTGCACACCACAAATACACTAGACTGGTATATAAAACAATGTTTAGCTAAACGGTAGTACAATGGGCTGTCTTATCGCTAGATAACGATCTCTGCCAGACAACCTTGGGATGGATAGAAATCAACATAGCTGAATATGGGGTGATGTAAATAATATGAGTGATTTATGATAAAAATAATATGTACTTACATAATAACAAAAACTGAAACAGATCATACCTATTATTACAAAAATAAATTAAATAATAACAAATACAAAAAGATATGTATGTACCTACCAAAATAACGTAAAGAAACTAGCAATAGCTAACAACATGACAAAAAGTGCTCCCTGACCATACATTTAAAGATAGTATGTGATCTCTATTCTTATGATGATTTGTATAGTTTAAGCTAGGGGTCGGCAACCGGCGGCCCGCGGGCCGCATGCGGCCCGTAGACTATCTCGGTGCGGCCCGCAACCCTGAGGTCCGTAAGAAAAAAATAAAAAGGCCATATAAATTCACTAGAATTTATACGGCCATGCTGCTGGGCCATGAGAGTATTCTTGAAAGCTCGCTCCCACGCGGGGTGATAAAAATGTACCTCTATTTCATTTCTTAAGAACTGTTTATCAAGACTGTGATGTTATGATTGTTTCTACCGAAAATAAATATTTGCTGTACTTATTCAATTCTTGGCAATTTCTTTTGCGTTTATCCGCCGCACGTGCGGCGGCGGGCGGCTCCTTTGAGACAATAGGCGGGGCGGCAGTCTTTGATTAGACGCAGGTGTGCGGCGGCGAAAAAATTCAAAGCGACCGGTTTTAGTTAAAATCACAGCCGCGCGCAGCTCTCGCCACATTCGGTTGTGGAAATTCGCCGGAAACTCACGTCTCATCTGGTTGCTAGCTACGCGTTTCGTTTCACCTTTCTTCCCTTCGCTGATAGCTTCTCACGCACGACGTATGAGGTAAGTTGTATGCACTCGCGAGCATTTTGTTTTATTTTATTTACTGCTTGTTAATGTGAACCTTCAGATTCATGGGTAAATGTTATAAGGACGGGGATAGTAGTTACATGACATGAAGTTAGTTACGAGTGTGTCATGTTTTAATTATTATTTGAATGTGGAGTTGAATTTGTAGGTGCTAACTGGAACATATAATTTTACAACGAATTTAATTTTTTCATTATTGTTACAGAATAATTATATAAACATGGCTTCAAGAAAAAGGAAGATAGAAGAAGAAAAAAGAGTTTTTAACGAATTATGGACAGAATTATACTTTTTTATCGAGTTTAAAGGAAAACCGTTATGCTTGATTTGTCAAAAGAGTATTTCTGTAGTAAAGGAATATAACCTGAAGCGACATTACGACACCGAGCACAAAGCTAAATTTGACTGTCTTGAAGGAGAAATACGGAAAAGGAAAATTTCCACTTTGAAATCGTCATTACAAAATCAACAAAACATATTTAAGGTTGTGGCAGACAACAGCGAATCGAATGTTCGGGCCAGTTACAGGGTAGCAGAGATTCTTGCAAAAAGTGGACGTCCGTTTACCGATAGTGAATTAGTAAAAGAGTGTGTCTTAGCTATCGCAGAAGAAATATGCCCAGAGCAGAAAAAAATGTTTGAAAGTCTTAGTCTCTCTGCAAGAACTTGCACCCGACGTACTGAAGACTTGGGTGCTAATTTGTGTGAACAACTCAGGGATAAGGCGCAGTCTTTCGACTGCTTCTCTTTAGCGATGGATGAAAGTACGGACGTGTCGGATACAGCACAGTTACTCATATTTGTACGCGGCATTGACGAAAACTTTACTGTTTACGAAGAGCTTGTGAAAATGTGCAGTTTGAAAGGTACAACTACGGGAGAAGATTTATTTCACCATGTGGAACAAGCTCTGGATTCATTGCAATTAAGCTGGGAAAAGTTAACAAGTGTCACTACCGATGGAGGCAAGAACATGAGCGGTCAAAACAAAGGTGTTGTTGGGAGAATCATCAGCAAAGTGAAAGATTCTGGATCTACTGTGCCATTGATTTTTCACTGTATTGTCCATCAAGAGGCATTGTGCTCCAAAGTTATATCCTGGAAAGAAATAATGGATACTGTAACATCCACTGTTAATTTTATAAGAAGAAATGGGCTCACACACCGTCAGTTCCAAAAGTTTTTGGAAGATCTGGAAGCTGAACATGGTGACGTGGTTTACTACTGTGAAGTGAGGTGGCTCAGTCGAGGTGCCGTTTTGGAACGGTTTTTTGATTTGAGGAAAGAAATTGGCAACTTCATGGAGATGAAAGGAAAGCCAGTAGAAGAGCTTACTAACAAACAGTGGATTATCGATCTTGGTTTTTTGACTGATTTGACTAAGGAACTGAATCAGCTCAACAAACGCTTGCAGGGAAAAAATAAATTGATTTGCGATATGTATACAGATGTAAAGTCATTTGAAATGAAACTGAAACTGTTTATCAAGCATATTGATGAAAAAAAGCTTGACCATTTTCCTAATTGCAAGAAAGCCGTGGAAGAAGCTGGAGATAATTTTGTGTGGCAAAATATTACAATGAGAAACGTGTTAACACAACTACAAACTGAGTTTGTAAATCGATTCACCGACTTTAAAAAGAGCTCCCTTAACATGGAAATATTCCAAAACCCTTTTGCAATTGATATTAGTGAGATACCAAGCAATTTGCAAATGAACATAGTAGATTTGCAAAGTAATAGCACACTTAAAACGGCATTTAAGGAAAGCACTGACTTGATACAGTTCTACGGAGGTTTGAGTTCTGAAAACTTCAAAGAATTGAAAAAGTTTGCTCAGCAGATAATAACTATGTTTGGTAGTACATATTTGTGTGAGCAGACTTTTTCAATTCTCAACTACCGCAAAAATAAGAATTGTTCGCGGTTAACGGATGAACATTTAGACGCGATACTGCGCGTGTCTACTACTAAAATGAAATCAGACGTTAAAAAACTTGCAAGTCAAATGCAGCCTCAAAAATCTCACTAGTTCTTACTTTTATGTTAGTATAGTAGTTCAATTAAAAAAGACATAATTGTATGAATATATATGCGTTTTATTTCAAATATTAAAAATACATGCCCGAACATATAAATATAAGTGCGGCCCGCACTGATACTCTGGCAACATATGTGGCCCGGCTATAGCATAAGGTTGCCGACCCCTGAAGCTAATGCCTGCTCCAATACGGGCTTGATTTGAGAACACCTACGATACTTAGGTTCCATAATTTAGTCTACGATACCTACTTACCTGTTTCATTTTTTTAGCCCAAAATGACGGTGCACGGTGCCATTATACATAAATTATTAAAGGTTTTTGTTATTTTGTATTAAAATGTAAGTTGACAGGTTATGCCAGTATTTTAATAAAATTCTAATCCCTTTAATGATTATAAGGAAATTTATGGTATATATTGTAGTTATTTTCAATTTCTTGCCTACAAATAAAGATTCTTGTTTATTAATTTGTGTTTTATTTACAAAGAAATACCTAGGTAAAATGTTTACAATCACTGAAAGTACTTCGTCACCAAAGATACGCCGGTCTTGCCCTTAATTTAAATAATTTTATTTTTTATGAAAAGTATACCTTACAGACAAAAATTTAAAATACATATTTCAACGGCAGTTTTGTATCCTTGTTCGATACTGTTTTAATACATATTGGCTCACAAACTACAATTTTATTGCTCCGTCTAGTAGCCCTCACGTCAAACTAACACTCACCTCAAACTGGTTGGGAAGTCCGTCTACACGCCGCGTTTAAAAAAAATGCTTTAACTCTTAAGATAATAATAAATAATATTTTTTAGACCGATATAGATAGATGAATATATGACCAATATTTTCCGACTACTCAAGTTACTTTAGAAACCGTATCTCGATTCATAAAGCTAAATTGCAATTAAATTTTTGAAAACTATGCCGGACTTGCCCACACTGACATTATATTAAAAAATAAGTGATACCTATAAAGCTCTGCGCTTACTTTGGGGCCCGATGATGCTGTATGAAAATATGTGCGGCATTATTTATTTATTATACCTTTTTTTAAAGAATTGCTTATATACATTTATATATAGAAAAATACCCAGATCCGAGACAAAATGTAAGCGTTTTATACAAATATTTTTCCTGCGGCAAAAATATGTAATTATTTTTAAATAGTATTATGAATTGCCAAGTCTAGGTGTTCAAAGGTCTACTGACCGTCAAACGCTCTCTCGCGGACAACAACTCGACATTCTCATTCGTCTACCGCGCGGCATTGCGCGTCGCATCGCCGTATCACCGGCAGAAACCGCCGCATCTATCAACACGACACACTGTTATTTATGAGAGGTTTCATTAATTTAATTACGGGTTCGCTATGCTACAATACACGTTTATCATCATCATCAATTTCACCCACTGCTGGGTGTAGGCTTCCATTTGTATGTGCCATTATTTACGGTCCTGTCCTGTGCTCAGCCCACGATGCACCTTATCAGTTATGGATTTCGGAGTTATCATTATCCATATGAATGATATCACTGAGGTTATTGACCGGTAACAGTACTTAATTATGATTTCAGTATACTCAAATAGATAAAAATATGTTGGTGGACAAAGAACCGTCTAGCCCCAATCTAACCAAACCTTGTACTACTGGAACCAGATGTGTAGATATACATAAATACCTTTAAATACGAGAACATACGTAAGTTACTAATTACTGAATAATACCCAGCCATAAAAAAAATCACAAAATGAGGGGGAATCGAACCCACAATCTACAGTTTAGAAGGCAGAAAGTACCAACTGACCTGCGAAGCATACTTCAAAAGAAACGAGTACAATCTACTCCAAAAGGACACTAAGTCTCAGATAAATTAATTCTTGCAAAGAATCTCGCGTAGAAAAGGTTGTAGTACCTAAAATGATATAGAATTAGTAGGGCGATTATGGAGCTCTTGATACAATCGATGTCTATCAGTTTCGATTAGCAATCGGCATCAATGTCTATCAGTTTCGATTAGCAATAGGCATTATTTCAATCAATCATATACGATGTATTTAAATGCTTAGTACGCTAAACACGGTTCCTACCACAATCGTACTTTGTAATTGGTCGAGTTATAGTTTGACACCAACTTCACATTGTAACTAGCGATGGAAGCCGATATAAATCGCAGCGATCCGTAATACCAATTGATCAATAGTAACTGAAAGCTATAAGTATCAATGTTTTGATAGTATCAAAGTTCCATAATCGTATCCCAGAAGTTCACATACCTATTTTATTTCCGTATATCTGGACCGGAAGGTTCATAATGCCTCCGGGCACTACACACGGTCCATGTGTTGCATTTATGGCTCAAGCTACGAACCTAATGAATATTATACTTTGATAAACACGGGTTTTACTCACGTGTTATTTTGTCGATAGAGACACCGACACTGCTTCATTTCATCTACCGAATATTCATCAGGGTGAGTTTGATCCGCGGTCCTCTCGTTGCTGCTCGCGCTCTCGGTTCGGACGTCTTACTACGTGAGTAAAACTCGTGGTTATCAAAATAATAATTGTTACGGACGACTCATAAACCTTTCGATCGAATTATAAACGCGCTTGCTCAAATAGGTATGGTAGGAACAACTCGAGCATCCGTCGTACTTACCTAGCTAGATCGTACCTAAAACGCGCTTGCTCCAATAGGTGGTGGGGGCGGGCTTCATCCGTATATATAGATTAGGGAAATATTGTGAATTTTTACAGTCAGTCAGACAGTCAGTCAAGCAAGTCAGTGAAGTGAAATAAACCAAGAAAAAGTTAAAAGTCTAGAAGTGAAATATTGTACAAGAAAATTTGAAGAATTAAATAGAAATACAGTCCACTGAACCTGAGTTTTCACTGTCGAGATCCCTGACAGTGTTTGGTCGTACGAAGCCGGATCGGAACTGAAGCCTGCGGCTTGGAGTGAGACCAGCATTGGCGCTGCTACTTCAAGTGAAGCCTACCTGAAGCCTGCGGCTTGGAGTGAGACCAGCGTTGGCGCTGCTACTCCAAGTGAAGCCCACCTGCAAACCTGCTGCCTGGAGTGAGCCCAGCCGATACGTGCTGCTACTCCAGGTGAAGACCAGCGATATAGTGCACTGCTTAGCTATAACATAAGCACTGCCATTCCCTGAAAAGCCAATTGAAAAGCGAAGATCACCCAACGGTGCTACTGCCTCGAGTTGAAAAAAGAAAATCACCCAACGGTGCAACGGGTAGCAGAGCATCGGGCAGCCGAGCACCGGAGGAGATACGGCCTGCCCCCCGCCCCCCCTCCTGCGGATCAACGGTTTTAAGATAAGTACAGTAGGGAACTCGGGTAGGTAGGAGTAGGTAGGGGCGTCAAGTGCTGAAGAATGCCAACTACCAGAAGTCGAGCGGCAGCCGATGAACTACGCGTGTATGAAGACTTCCCTGCCTCGCCGTCTGCGGAAGCATCCCAACCGGAAACAGCACGCGCCGTTACCACCCGCATTGACACCGGTGTCGCCACTTGTACCATGACCGCACCACCCGGGATCACGATGACCAGCGCCGTATCACACTCGACGCATGCGCCTGCGCCAGCGCCACCCACAAATGATCCTTCCATGACTAAGGACCTAACGCCGCGACGCACGAACACAGGCGTACCTGCTCGAAGAACTCGAGCCGCGTCGATACAGTTCAAAGGATCCACCGCCAGTGCAACCGCGCGTATCAAGCAGGCAGAATTCGAAGCCGAAGAACAACTAGCGGAAATCCAACGGAAGGAATTGCAGATACAAGCCACGTTGATACAAAAACGGCAAGCAGCAGACGTCGCTGCAATTCATGAAGAAACCGACCGAGAGAGCAATGCGGCTGAAGAAGTAGAAAACAGGGTCACCGACTGGCTCACACGGGGGGAGCCTCGGCACCCTGACATAGTAGATACGGATACGAGATACCAGTCCAGGACCCGGGATAGGTCTAACGAGAGATACACGCCGAACCGTGTCAAATTTGACCAGCAGCAACAACCCAGGTCGCCGACGCCAAATCGAGCACGAGAACGAGGGATCGATCGGCTGGCTGATTCCATAGAGAGGATGGTCAGAGGAAGAGCGCCACCAAGACAAACGCAAGGCTTACCGATTTTTAACGGAGCTGTGAGCGAGTGGCTACCATTCAAAGCAGCTATGACGGAATCGACCAGTCTATACCAATTCTCACCGGCGGAAAACATTGCTAGGCTTAGATCGTGTCTTCGAGGTGAAGCGCGACAGACAGTGTCCGCGTTATTATATACTGCAACAGATCCAGCAGTTATCATGCGAACATTGGAACAGTGCTACGGGCGCCCAGAGATGATCATAGACAACGCGCTAGAAGAAATATAGAAGCTTCCACGACTAGGCGTAACTGCTAGTGATCTAAACGCTTTCGCCATCAAACTTCAAAACATAGTGACAGTGATCGGTTGTCTAGATGAACGAGGCTACATACAGAACCCTATGCTAGCCAGGCAAGTCACTGACAAGCTAGGACAGCATACGAGATCGAAATGGTGCGACTACGCGGAAGATTTTGGACATCCTCGAGAGCCAGAAATAGTTACGCTGTCCCGCTTTCTCATGCGCGAGGCCGACCGCGCTATGAGACATTCGTACGGAGCTACGACGACCAAGAGCGCAGTGGTTAACCCACGACCCACGGAACAACAGCCACGAATAAACGATCGTAACCGCAAGACTGTGTATGCTACAACAGAGGACAAGACACCAGAAGTCGCTAAAACAGAATGCCTCTGTTGCGGAGCCGGACACATAACCACAAAATGTGGTAAAATTGCGAAGATGTCTGTGGACCAGAGATGGGAATGGGCCAAGGAGATACGCGTCTGCTTCCGATGCTTCCTTCCGGAACTTCTTCAACAAACGCACTTACTTGAATTAAATCCGGAAAGCGTATGTTATACAAACGCAAGACCGCAAGTTCTTATTGGAGCTGATAACTTGCACCTCATAGTGACACGGCGGTTACTAACAGGAAAAAGAAATCAGCCCGCCGCATCACTTACTAACCTAGGATGGATCATTCATGGTTGCACACCTAGATACACCATAGCACAGGGAAACAATATTTTGCACGTGAACAAGTGCCAAGAAGCCCAGAACGATAGTCAAGCGAGCGGCCGAGACAACGAACTGAACGAGCTAGTCAAGGCGCACTTCGACATAGACGCACTGGGCGTATCGATCAAACGAAAACCGATAGCGGAACATGAACGCGCTAAGGAAGTTTTCAACGCCACAGTGAAGCGAATAAACGGGCATTTCGAGGTGGGACTACCGTGGATCAAAGATAAAGTAGAACTACCACCGAGCTACGACATGGCCGTGCGTCGACTGCGAGGAATAGAACGTAAAATGGACAAGTCACCTGAATTCGAAAGTAGTTACACGGCTCAAGTGCAGTGACTGCTGGAAAATGGATATGCTGCTCTATGCGAAATGGATCACGACCAGAACGATCTTCTGTGGTACCTACCTCATTTTGCGGTCATGAATCCAAATAAACCGAACAAGGTACGGTTGGTGTTCACAGCCGCAAGCACGAATGGAACTTGTTTGAACGACGTGCTTCTGGACGGACCGGATCTTCTACAGGCATTACATGGGATTTTGTTCCGCTTCAGAAAGAAGCCGATAGCAGTCACGGCTGACATTAGAGACATGTTTCTTCGAGTGAAAATAAGGCCAAAAGATAGAGTAGCTCAACATTTTCTATGGCGCGGCAAAGAACGTTCCGGACGACCGCAGAAATATGTAATGTCGTCAATGATCTTTGGTGCCAGGAGCTAGCCGTTTTTAGCTCACAGCGTGAGGGATCGAAACGCAGCGGACCATAAAGACTCGCACCCACTAGCCTTTGACGCCATAACCCAGAATCATTACATGGATGATTGGGTAGATAGTTTCGACACTGAAAAAATAGCTGCGCAAACAATAGCGGAAGTACGAGAGGTACATAGTGAAGCAGATTTTGAGCTAGCAGGTTGGAGTTCGAACCGTAATGCTTTGTTGGAAGGCATCGCTGATGGGAACCGAACGCACGCACCTAAAGAACTCGCAGCTAACGCTCATCTGTATGGAAAGACGTTAGGGATTCTATGGCTACCTCGGACAGGTCTAGATTGTTGCGGCCCAATGTGGGTGGTAATCGGAAGACGAAGAGAGAAGCGGTGGGGAATGATCTTTACCTGCCTATCGATCCGAGCCATTCATATAGAAATAATAGCAAGTCTAAGCACTGACTCTGCTATCATGGCCTCAAGATGTCCGACAACGGCACCAACTTTCGGGGCTCAGACGAAGAACTAAAGAAAGCATTCCAGGAGTGGCTTCCAGCACTAAAAGATTTTGCTTTAACAAAAAGGATCGAGTGGCGTTTCATCGATCCTGGTGCACCGAACCAAGGAGGAGCCTGGAAACGAATGATAAGAACGGTAAAAGGGGCTCTAGCAGTAACTCTCTCTGAGCCCGCACCTAAAGAAGAGGTATTAAATACTCTGATGACAGAAATAGAGCATACGGTGAACTCTCGACCTTTGACTCATGTACCAGTCGACCCTGAGGATATGGAAGCTTTAACCCCAAACCATTTCCTGCTAGGAAATGCGATCGGTCTTCCCTACGTTGGAGAGTGTGATACGGCCGACAAACGATCCTGGCGTGTTGCTCAAGCCTTACCCAATTCGTTTTGGGCAAGATGGATAGAGGAATACTTACCTACACTGGCACCTCGAAACGATATAAGAAAGACTGTAAATAACGTCAAACCAGGTGATTTAGTGGTGATAGCCGACGGATTGCTACCTAGAAACGTGTGGCCCCGTGGTCTAGTCGAGCGTGTATACGAGGGACCCGACAAGGTGGTGCGGAGCGCAGACGTAAAGTCGCGAGGGGGTATCTTCCGAAGACCAGTGAGAAGGCTCATCGTCCTACCAGTAGAAGAGGGCTGCGAAGATCTACGCCGAGGGGAGAATGTTACGGACGACTCATAAACCTTTCGTACGAATTATAAACGCGCTTGCTCAAATAGGTATGGTAGGAACAACTCGAGCATCCATCGTACCTACCTAGCTAGATCGTACCTAAAACGCGCTTGCACCAATAGGTGGTGGGGGCGGGCTTCATCCGTATATATAGATTAGGGAAATATTGTGAATTTTTACAGTCAGTCAGACAGTCAGTCAGACAGTCAGTCAAGCAAGTCAGTGAAGTGAAATAAACCAAGAAAAAGTTAAAAGTCTAGAAGTGAAATATTGTACAAGAAAGTTTGGAAGAATTAAATAGAAATACAGTCCACTGAACCTGAGTTTTCACTGTCGAGATCCCTGACAATAATAATAATAATAGTACAACTCACGAATATTTTAAAAATTAAAAAATATAAATAGATCTCTATATTAATATTTAACCTGCTGCTTACAGGTCTTCACGATACAAGCTTGCCTAGAGTGAAGATCGCTGGATAGTTTAGCAATAGGGTCTTTCATTAAGCGTGTCCTATCTTTAAATTTAAATAAAACAAAGTGTGTGTGATATATTATCGAAATTATTTATTTATTTGAAAGATGTAGTGATGCCATTATGTGTGGAATATGACATCATTCAAACGTCCGCCACGGCTTCTCTGGGTGGAGCGCATGCGAGATATCCAATTTTCCATGACTTTTGCGCATAAATCAGGCTGAATTTGACTTATGGCATAGGTTATGTTGGCTTTGAGGGCCGCTGTGATTTGTGGTTTATTCACATAGACCTGCGACTTAAGAAAACCCCACAAGAAAAAGTCTAGCGGGGTTAAGTCACAAGATCTCGGTGGCCAGTTCACATCAGCTCCACGTGAGATGACCATGCCCTCAAATCTCTCATGCAGAATATTCAATGTGGCATGAGCTGTGTGGCACGTAGCGCCGTCTTGTTGAAACCACATGTTGTTGGTGTTCAGATGATCCAGTTCATGCCAAAAAAAGTTGGTAATCATCGACCTATAGCACTCGCCGTTGACAGTGATGGCCTGGCCAATGTTGTTCTCAAATAAATATGGCCCGATGACGCCGCCAGCCCAAAACCCACACCAAACTGTAACTTTTTCGGGATGCATTGGACGCTCTTGGATCTCATGTGGATTGGTATCGTCCCAAATTCGTCAATTTTGTATGTTTACGTACCCATTCATCCAGAAATGGGGATGAAATTGAATTTTCTGTGTCCGAGTCGCTTGATATGCCGGTTTTTGGCATAGCTATTGATGTTCGTCTTAGGGGTCACCAGTTATAGGTAGTTGGGGCGTGGTATCCTATCCTAATATATAGGTAGTTAGGTATGTTTAACACAAAAGTTCACGTGGTTTGATAGTTAACGTTCAAGGTTTATTACGCCACAACACCATACAATTAAAACAGAAGGAAATAACACAGACGCAATAGATACAAAGAATAGAAGTAAACGAGCATTAACAATACAAAAGTCTTTTTGGGAATCACACCGTTTTAGCGCAAGCTCGCATCGCGTCGCGTCATACATATCGACTAGTGGCGGTAGGTTCGATTTGTTGCCACCGGCCGAGCGGCCGGCGCTAGCGCATCGCTCGGCTCGGATACAATGAGCTGGCTTAACAACGCGCATAGCGTGGGTTTGCTTGTGAATATAATATTAATTATTTTGTGTGGTGAATTTGTGAATGATGATGTATGTGAGTAATGGATGTAGTATTGTAAATATATATGAAATATAATATGAATAAATGTTTTGTAAAGTGTACCTACATAAATATATAAATAAACTACATGATAAATATAAAGATATAATAAGTCACCTACATCACTCCCTCCAAAGACCGGCTAAGGGCGATAAAAATCAGGGAAGCGTACTCGCCGACCTGATCGAGTTGTCTTAACAGGGGCGTCCTGTGGCAGTGTTGATGGAGGGTCTGGGTCTGTTGGTAAGGCGACATCTTGTGGTAAGGATGTGTTGGCGTCCAATATATAAGCCAGCTTTAGGCGGTCTATAGATACATTGACGTCCTTGTTCCCTACGCGTATTTTGAAGGTTTTACCACTTCTTTTAAGCACCTCGTATGGACCAGTGTAAGCGGGCTGGAATGAGCCATGTAGCACTTCTTCCCTAAGGAATAATTCCATCAATACTTATTATTCTGCTCATATAACGGTATTGTCTTCTTGTGATGTAAATCTTGCCAATGTCAATTGATTGTTTTGTTACAATATCGTCACGAAGTCGTTGTAGATCGTCATTTGTGTATTCTAAACGTTATTGAGGACTGTCGTTAGAAATTTTAGATTACTGGTTGTACAAATCACAAAGAAATTATTTATAATTTTTTTTTTATTGTTAAGAATGCACGGTCTTATGTCGCTCTGCCCTGAGAAAGTTAACCGACACACTTGAACTGTATAAACTCTCTTGTATTAGTTTTTTCGTAGTTAAGGTAATATTATAAGATGGATCATGCAAAAAAGCGCTAGGATCAGGACGAGTTTCTTGCGAGTTCTTCTTCTTGGGATTGGGTTAGGAGGAATTGGCACCTAAATTCACCTAGTATGTGAAACACCATTTCAAAGTGATTCTTGTGATTGTATTAAATAAAGTATCCTTTGACTTTGACTTTGATTTTTCAATTGACTTCACTTGTGCTAAGATGTTATTAGTTTAAATTCCTGTTAAATTACTTTACACAAGAGTTTAAATTTAATAAAATTTAAAAGTTATGTGACTCATGAAATTTTATAATTTCGTTTTAAAAACAAACTTCATTTAATGAAATTTGAGCCCATAAAAATACTGCTAATTTAGAACCATTTACTAATTTTGTACTAATTTGAAGTTGGTTAAAAAAGTTTTTATTATATGCTTTTTAGAACTTTCACTATCACTTTTCGAAATTCGTAAACACAACTGAAAAGTCACAGGAAAGCAAAATATCAAAATTGTGTTTCCTTGTCTGACATATTTTTTTAGCTATTTTCATTTAAAACTCAAACTACTGACTAACCAATTTTGATGAAATTTCTATGGGACCAATCGGGTACCAATCCTTTCCTGAAAATATTTTTTCAAATCCATTCATAAATTAGTAACAAATATAAAAGAGTTATGAAGTAACATATATAAAAAAAAAAATACAACCTCCCTCTTTGAGAATTGAGAAGAATTGAGAACCTTTTCCTTTTTTGAAGTCGGTTACTAAAAAATACATTTTATTTTGACTATTGATAATTCAGCAGACAGCGACAGAGTGTGTCATATCGCAGCATTGGGCGCTGCCTTACGCTGTCATTATTAACACGTTCCTAAATCAGTTACAGTCATAACTACGCTAATGCGATTACCTCGGGACCAGCTGCAAACTAGAATCCAATGTTTGAACTTAATTACTCAATTGCCAGTCAGTCCGCTCTATGTATGTGCTCAGTTTAGTTCCAATTTGCCGATAGAGGGCGTTGCAATTGACTAAGTGCTTTATCGGAAAATTTTAAAAGATACTTTTCAATAGTTCAACTACATTAGTTCAACTACATTACTTGTAACTAGCTTGATTGAGTTACGTTCATCGGGAAAATTTACAAGATACTTTTCAATACTTAGTTAGATCAACCTTACTTGACTAGATACATTTTAGGAATGATTTTTCAATAAATATAATATACTTAATAAAATTTTAAAATGGTAAAAAAATTTTAAAGAAATTTTATGAGAAAATTTTCAATTCTACAAACTTTTTTTTCTTTATTTAATTGAATTTACTGGCTTCTGCTCGGAGCTTGGCAAGCGTTGTTTATATAACGTTGCAGGTGCAATATTTAAATAGCATCCTTTATACTACGAATATTTCAGATCACCGACTACACCATTCATTGAAATTCGTTTCGTTCACCCGTTGCAACGTGATTGATCCATAGAATAACCAACAAATAAAACCGTCTAACAATTTTTGCATTCACTACTTTGTAGGTAATTATATTTTGCTAATGTTTTTCTAAGATAAAATTTACGTTTAATGGCTTGTTTACTATTCGAGAATAGTATTCTTGTTCATAAGATTCCGTACCGCAAAAGGAAAAAAGGAATCATTATATGATCACTTCGGTGTCTGACTATCTGTCTGTCAGTATATCAAAACGTTTTTTTTTCAGAAACATGTTGAAGAATTGAGCTGAAATTAATGTCAAATACATTGAACCTGACCTGGTCCTTGACCTGGTCTGAACCTTAAAGCCATAAAAAAAATAAAGGTTCATGTCAACGCAATCAAAAAATATAGCCTATATACAAAAATTAAGTATAGAAGTAGTAGGTCAGTCATGTGATAACACTAGCACTGATTACTTTGGAGCTAGATGACGCTGTGTGAAATGTCCGGCATTATTAATTTATGCCGCAAATATTGCAGTCGCTAATTAATCAAAACCCGTGAAAAGAGCGAAAAGTTATTTTACGTTGACCTAGAACCATCCAAATCGGCAAGAAGCAAGGTCTCACAGCACAAGAGAAAAAATCCGAATGCATGCATTTTTACTTATGTAACATTTTTTATTTGTAATTATGAAATTACCGAATATCGTTTTTAAGTACAAACTTAAAAACGATGTTCGGTAATTTCATAATTTATGGCGGTATAATTGCACTAGTATTAACACAAATAATAATTACGTTTTAAAAACTAAAAAGATAACCCACTTAATGTATATAAAAATTATCATTGATGTATACAATTTTTTTGATTTTTGTTGATTTTAAAAAACCGCTCGACCGATTTCGATCACCTGGGAACTATACCAAATCGGTTCAGGCGTCTTTGAGTAATCGGTGAACATACATTTGTGACCTCCTTTTGTGAAGTTAGTTAAAAAAGAACCACGATGCTGAAAAACGTAAGCAGGTAGGTACCTAGTACGGTACCCTCTCAGATGCAACTTGACTGATTTTATTCAGTAATTACGTCGTTACATTATGGCCGCCATACTGGTCATAACATTTTAGGACACAAGGCTTTAGTATTTAATAGCTGTTCAGATTACGGTAGCAATAAGCTTTGACTCTGGAATATTATTCCGAGCACAAAGGGAAACGGATATGGCGCCATTGGAGATCAATAAATGCATTATCTGCGGACAATAACCTACTCATCTGATAACCCTGGAAACTACTTTATAGTGGCAATGGTGATGTTCTTCAGCGTCATTTTGAACCTTGAAGCCATCACTACATAGTATAAAACAAAGTCGCTTCCAGCTGTCTGTCTGTCCCTATGTATGCTTAGATCTTTAAAACTACGCAACGGATTTTGATGCGGTTTTTTAATAGACAGAGTGATTCAAGAGGAAGGTTTATATGTATAATACATGCATAATATAGTAGAGAAACACAGATAATTTTAGAGGTTTCTAATGTGATGTCGAAAATAAACACATTTTTTTGCGTTTTTATTGCAAACGCTGGTTGAACCATTCTGTAGTATATTTAGTATCAGCATTGAACCCGTGCGAAGCCGCGGCGGGTCACTAGTAAATAATAAAAAAGACATAAAGAAAAAATACAAATAAACTAATATTCAAATAAAAGAACTAATATGAATTAATGAAAATATAGAAGTTTTAATTGATATTGATATATTAATATATAATTTCATTATTTAAATAAATGGATTTATTATTATTATTATTTATATAGGTTTGTTGATGATAGATGCATCGTCACTGAATTCCATCGTCGTCGATTCATCTAGAGAATCTTAATCAATGTGAGTTTGATCCGCGGTTAGCTTGCTTACGATGGTTCATACCGCACGCGCAATTAATCGAAATAGTGTCGGTGCCTCCATCGACAAAATAATACGTGAGTACAAGCCAGTGTTTCCCAAAGTGTACAATAGTACTCACGAATGTTTTGAGAGTGAAACTTGGATATTTTGGTTTGGTTATTTACATTATATAGTATACAGGATTTTATATATTATTTATATACCTATATCATGTGTGTGTGCATATTTATAGGAGTATAGGTATCTGAACAACTTTTACGGCTATTGAATTATTTTGAACTAGCATCTGCTCGTGGCTTCGCCGGGTGGTAACTACATCAAAAGTAAACCTGTCTCCTTTCTCAAAATACAATCTATCTCTTTATCAAATTTTATCAAAATTCGTTTAGCCGTTTAGCGGAGATAATATAACAAAAAAAATACAATTACAATACAATACAAGAGCACTTTAGAGTTTATAATATTATATACACTTGTAGGGGTTGCTATTCAACATTATTTAAATAAATTTAATTAGTCAGCGACAGCGAGCACATTTGAACACATCCGTGACGCAGTGGGCAAAAGGCCCGCATGAGACGCAGAAGGTTGCAGGTACGATTCCCGCCGCGATAGAAATGTTTATATTATCTGCAAGTATTCGTCTCGGGTCTGGATATTTCTATATATAACTAGCTGCGCGTTAACGAAGAAAAATATATCAAAAGAAAATATAAAATATATCTAAGTGTAAATCTAAACCATTCTCGGATCCACTTGAACACACACAAAAAATTACATCAAAATCGGTCCAGCTGTGTATATAAGTAGTATATCTGTCATGTGGTACCCATAACACAAGCTAAGCTTACTTTAGGGCCAAATGATGCTGTGTGTAATGTCCGGCATTATTTTTAGGGTTCCGTACCTCGAAAGGAAAAAACTGAACCCTTATAGGATCACTTTGTTGTCCGTCCGTCCGTCCGTCTGTCTGTCAAGACACTTTTTCTCAGAAACGCGTGCAAGTATCAAGCTGAAATTTATATCAAATACTCAAGTCTACTGTCCCTTAAAGCTATGAAAAAGTCAAACTTCTAAGCCAACGCAATCAAAAGATACAGCCGTTTATGCCGCAAAATTCCGCCAATTTTCGACACTCGCAAAGGAATCAAAACCTACAGGGTACTTCCCGTGAACTCAGAATCTTGAAATTTGGTACGAAGCAATGTTTTATAGCACAGATAAAGGAAAAATTGGGAAAACTGTAAAATTTTAGGTACATCATCCAACTATGACTCGATTGTCGTGATGGGTGAAATTTTACTTATTTGAGCGCGAGTCCGACTCGCACGACTCTAGAATATATAAAAACCGTTATTGGCCGACTGGTATTTCACCAATTTATTAAAGCTGTCAAAACACAGTCGCGGCTTTTTAAAAACTTGTTACTGTCAGTACCGATTTAAAATGCTTATATTATTTCGGAAGCAATGAGACAGATGATGCGGCATTTGGCACGAAATTGAAATTACATTATCGCGGATAAAATTAACGATGATCTTCTGCAAATGCGCATTCTTTGACTGTTTATTGTAGAACTATTATACAAAGTCTCCTTTGACTCTTGTATACCCTTGTTTATTTTATAAACACACTCTAACTAATGAATTATTTAAGTATGTTGCCATCTCTATTCTTTTAGTTTAGAACAACGAGGACAGGTTATGCTTGAGCGTCACGTTAACTAATTATGTACGTGATTATAAATAAATATTGCCGGACATTTAACAGTGTCATCTGGCCCCAAGGTCAGCTAGAGCTTGTGTTCTGGGTACCACATGACTGATATACTATTAAATATATTTTTTATACATAATAAAAACACAGAAACAGTAGAAACGTATACGGTAGAAACATATTAAAAAAAACACCGACAAAGACCCGAGACTTGTTCTCGGGTCTTTGTTTTGTTAAGAGCTGGCTCCTATAGTTGTCAGTCTCATTCCTTCTACCTTTTCTTGATTAGGCTGTCTGTCATGTAGTTAATATAAAAATATATTCAAAATTAAATAAGTACAATAATAGAACAAAACAAAATCTTAATAAGACAAAGGTAAATCCGTGTCTCAGATGAGAAGAAAGTGAGTGATTATTTTAGATTATATTTTACTTCTCAAATATAATCTAAAATAATCGCTTAGTATTAATTCTTATGTAATGCCGATTATTCAATAGTTATTAGACTATTGAATAATCGACACGATACATCACATACGATCGCCACTTCTAAGCCTAATCTCATGAAATAGATCGCTACACGTTGTTGGATTAAACTGCTATGCATTGAACTGAAATTTATCTATAATGTATGACTAATCTACCTAACTCGTCTATCTAATTAATTTCTCAGTGAATATTCTAGTGTCTAGAAGACTAGCAGTGAAATTGATAGGTGTAGGACAATGTAACATCTATCTTCCACTCCGCGGGTGTTATTGCAAACGGAACGGTGAAAATATATTATTTTATGCTGCTACTAATAAATTACTCACACATTCAATTCAATTAAAATCTCTCAATTCTACCACCCACCCCTATTTTTACCGGTGTCACTTCTCAAACAGTAGCATTTTCAATTAAAAGAGAAATATATACTTAGAAATAATTTATATAGCAAAATAACGTTTGCCAGGTCAGCTAGCCTTTACATATAAAAATCTTCTGTGCGTGTGTTTGTAACTAAACTCCTCCTAAACGGCTGAACCGATTTTGATGATTTTTTTCTGTGTTCCAGTGGATTCGAGGATGGTTAAGATTTACAAATATTTTCTTTTCTTTTTAAAACACGCGGACGAAGTTGCGAACGGTACTGCTAGTTATTATCTAATAATATAAACTAAGAGTTATTGCAAACATACCTATAAAGACTTGACTGTTATAATTTTGAATTTTAAATTATCTTAATAACTTTTAAAGAGCGGACCACCACCAGGTGCTCTAAAATATCTTGTCAAATGTGGGAATTTATTTGTGAATTTAGAAGTTGCGGTATAACTGCTATGCTTGGTCAACTATATCCAGAAGAATCGTTTAACATATTAAATAAACCTATAGTTTGTCTAAACGTGCGAGGCTTGTTTCCAAATGACTTAAAATGATAAGTAGGTACTTTCGTTTAGTTTTGTTTAAGTTGTCTTTTCTGTTTTACTTTGTTTTAGAGATTAACTTTTTAAAGTGTTTTTTGTTTTTACTTTTTTGTTTTTATTTTTTCTGTTTCACTTTGTATTTATTTTGAGTTTACCATACTGTTTTTTTTTATGTGTATGTTACAAATAAATATATTTTCTTTCTTTCTTTCTTTTCTTTCTTTTCATACTAAAAACATCTTTCGTATGGAATAATTTAAAGTAGATATATGTATATATACTGTATGTTTCGGTGTAGTTGTACCAGTGGCATGTGAGGCCGGATCTTTATTTCACGGTCACTGAAATCACCTAGTTTTGTAAATCGATGTTTCTATCGGTTCGGTTTCTAGGTAGGAACGTTTTAAGTTATTAAGATAATTTAAAATTCAAAATTATAACAGTCAAGTCTTTATAGGTATGTTTGCAATAACTCTTAGTTTATATTATTAGATAATAACTAGCAGTACCGTTCGCAACTTCGTCCGCGTGTTTTAAAAAGAAAAGAAAATATTTGTAAATCTTAACCATCCTCGAATCCACTGGAACACAGAAAAAAATCATCAAAATCGGTTCAGCCGTTTAGGAGGAGTTTAGTTACAAACACACGCACAGAAGATTTTTATATGTAAAGGCTAGCTGACCTGGCAAACGTTATTTTGCTATATAAATTATTTCTAAGTATATATTTCTCTTTTACTTGAAAATGCTACTGTTTGAGAAGTGACACCGGTAAAAATAGGGGTGGGTGGTAGAATTGAGAGATTTTAATTGAATTGAATGTGTGAGTAATTTATTAGTAGCAGCATAAAATAATATATTTTCACCGTTCCGTTTGCAATAACACCCGCGGAGTGGAAGATAGATGTTACATTGTCCTACACCTATCAATTTCACTGCTAGTCTTCTAGACACTAGAATATTCACTGAGAAATTAATTAGATAGACGAGTTAGGTAGATTAGTCATACATTATAGATAAATTTCAGTTCAATGCATAGCAGTTTAATCCAACAACGTGTAGCGATCTATTTCATGAGATTAGGCTTAGAAGTGGCGATCGTATGTGATGTATCGTGTCGATTATTCAATAGTCTAATAACTATTGAATAATCGGCATTACATAAGAATTAATACTAAGCGATTATTTTAGATTATATTTGAGAAGTAAAATATAATCTAAAATAATCACTCACTTTCTTCTCATCTGAGACACGGATTTACCTTTGTCTTATTAAGATTTTGTTTTGTTCTATTATTGTACTTATTTAATTTTGAATATATTTTTATATTAACTACATGACAGACAGCCTAATCAAGAAAAGGTAGAAGGAATGAGACTGACAACTATAGGAGCCAGCTCTTAACAAAACAAAGACCCGAGAACAAGTCTCGGGTCTTTGTCGGTGTTTTTTTTAATATGTTTCTACCGTATACGTTTCTACTGTTTCTGTGTTTTTATTATGTATAAAAAATATATTTAATAGTATATCAGTCATGTGGTACCCAGAACACAAGCTCTAGCTGACCTTGGGGCCAGATGACACTGTTAAATGTCCGGAAATATTTATTTATAATCACGTACATAATTAGTTAACGTGACGCTCAAGCATAACCTGTCCTCGTTGTTCTAAACTAAAAGAATAGAGATGGCAACATACTTAAATAATTCATTAGTTAGAGTGTGTTTATAAAATAAACAAGGGTATACAAGAGTCAAAGGAGACTTTGTATAATAGTTCTACAATAAACAGTCAAAGAATGCGCATGAGTGTAACATTGTATTTTTACAAAAAAAAGGTATATATGTAGTATTTCAGTGATGTGGTACCCATAACATAAGATCTGCTTTCATTGGTGTTAGAAAAAGTTGGACCAGATAAAAACCAGCGCTTAGTTTACGCGATGTTTCAACCAGACGCTGCGATAGGCTCCTGTTTCCAGCCTCAGGGTATCCAAAAGGTTTAAACATTAGGCCCTATCTAGATATGCATATTTGCGCCTTTTGAAGTTCACGGCACAATCAGCCGCCGGACCATTTCAAACGGAAGCCCCTAACATTAAAGCATACATAAAAGGTAGTCTTTTGAAGAAAGCTTATTATAATATAAATGACTATATTATTGATAAGAATGCATGGCCTCATGTCGCTCTGCCGTCAGACAGTTAAACGACACACTTGAGATACATAAACTCTCTTGAATTAGTATTTTAAGATGGATCACGTAAAAAAGCGCTAGGACCAAGACGAGTTTCTTGCCAGTTCTTCTCGGGCTTGGGTTAGGATGAATTGGCACTTAAATTCACCCAGTATGTAAAACGTTTCAAAGTGATCCTTGTGATTTTATTGAATAAAGTATCTATTGACTTTGACTTTACTTTAACGGTATGCGACCAGGGTGTCGACGCTAGTATATTTTTTCCATGAGTCACATTGTATCACCACAATCTTGTGTCATCAATCAAACAATCTTCAATTTAATCTATAAATGTAGAGTATTTCCAAGAAACACACATTAATAATGGCAAGAATGAATTAACTATTTCATGAACATTACTTATAACGGCTGTAATTAGTGTTAAGTGCTGAAACATGTTTACAAAATGTTCAGCCTCATCTTTATTAATGAATTATAAAGTAAGTAAGAAATCTTGAATCATTGCAAATTGTACTTTATTTCACTTGACATAAAATTTACAAAACGATTCTTTTGTGGGTTCCGAAGTCCACAAGGTTTATAGTTTCACCATGTCTTTCCGCTCTTAGACAGAGCTCAGCTCTGACTATTCGTATTAGATTATCGTTATATATATTGTTATAAGAAGTTTAAATGTTATTATTTAGATATATATGTAAAATAGCTATATATGATTTATTGATTTATTATATTTCTTGTATTGTAATTTTTTTATAGTATTGTTTTTGTATGTTCTCGTATTCGTAGAGTATGTTTTTTTTCTAATATTAATAATTTTTATACAGTACTAGCTGTCCCGTTCGAGATTCGTCCGACCGTTTAAAAGAAAAACAAAAAATCTTTTTGTAAATCATTCTCAAATCCACTTGAACACACACAAAAAAAAAACATTAAAATTGGTACAGCCGTTTAGGAGGAGTTTAATTACAAACACACGCACAGAAGATAATGTCCATATCGAACTCGTTGGGTAATATATCCGTAATGTTTTATATTGGTAATAAACTGAATTTGAATTTGTAATTCAAATTTGCACGGAAATACAATGCAACATAAACACAAGGGATGCTATAAGTTTAACACGTGTTTCTGTGTCTCCGTGTCTCTGTTTTTGGCATCGTAGCTCTACAGTTGATTGAAGCATTCAGAGCAACTTTCACAGAACTGATCGATTGGAAATTCGGTATTTTGATACTTAAATAACAAGACAATTTTTTTGCAAGACATTGTAACCTGACCTGATGCTGTAGCACCACTTGGAATCTGCACGATAGCAAACTCTTCAACATAAAGAGGTATCGTGTTTGAGCTCATTTGAACAGTCTCAATAAATAGATTATAAATACATAAAAGGTTTTATTTGTATCGGTGGTCTCGTTTTTCATTGATACTTGTAGAAAATTCCTGCTTATTTGATATGGGGTTGAAGTTAGTGTATTAAGTATTGTTTTTTCTGTATAGACTTATAAAATTTATACAATACTTACTGTTTCTCGCGGCTTTGCCCACGTGGTAGATACAAAGTAGCAATATAATAATTGAACGAATGAATTTTTTGGAAAAATTACAGAGCGTAATCGCGGTTTTCACGGTTTGACTATGATCCCGAGTGATTTTTTTGAAAACCTTTCTTATTGAGCACGACCCTAGAGGATGCTGCATACCAAATTTAATTCCAATCCATTCGGTGGTTTCTGAGATTTCGTGATGAATGAGTGAGTAGATGTAGATGACTATATAAGAACTTACTTATTTAAATATATGGGATTTTATTGATAATCACCTACCATGAAAGTGAAACTAATATTGCAATGCCTAAACGGTTTTTATGTATATAAACATCCTTAGGTATACATAATGTGTTTCACCTATGAATATATAACAAAAACAATATTTAAAGCAATGAATACATATATGAAATTACTCACAATTCATCTCATCCATACCAATATTTTAAATCCGAAAGTAACTCTGTCTGTCTGTTGGTTACGTTTTCACGCCTAAACCGCTGAACCGATTTTGATAAATTTTGGTATAGAGATAGATGAGACCTTGAAGAAGGACATAGGCTACTTTTTATTTAGGTACCACGCGTGCGAAGCCGCGGGCAGCAGCTAGTAACTCATAAAGGAAATTGGGAATGCCCATTTTGTAACAATAAACATACACAAGCGATGAATCGGAAAAAAAAAATTAAACAAAATATTTTCTCACTTCCACTACCCACCTAATAAAATAACCATTAGGACCTTTTCAAATACAGTAAAACAATTTCAAGCATTTTCTCTATTTAAATAAAGTGTTGGATAAAATCCAACGATTCCGGCCATTAACGTCTTATCTCGAAAAAGTACAATCAGCAACAAACGCGAAAGAACCTTTAACAAAGTGATCCATTGTCATCCAATTACCTCCGTTTTTATAAAATAATGCTCAGTTCTTAACAGAGTCCATGCCATTCGTCTATTTCAATCTGTCCTTGTCCTTGACTGTCATTTGAGAGCGGAAAAGAGATATATTACACGTACACTAATGTCGTCACGTCGGTTTAGAACTGATGTCAGATTATTTATAAATAACTAAGCGGAAGCAATATTTTGTGCTAACAGTACCTACTTAATAAATCTATCTTTAGTCAGCACATTAATCTGAAGTTTCCAGCTTTCTAGTTTTGCTAGCGTCTTCGGAAAACCACGTGTGATATGCTAATATTCAAAGATAAATCGACGTGTGCTACGCTATAGTTCATCAAATTTAATACACAGAAACCTTAGCATACGTTTTGCTTTAAATTTTTCGTGTCAAGACCATCGCCCCTTTTCAATAATAACTTACTAAGAGTATGCTGGTTCTCTCAAAACCTTTTCATTTACCGTTTGAGGAAAGCAGGAATAGTCACTAGCTTTAAAAACTAATATTCGAAACATGGACCGAGTCTTTGAGCTTATTTACGTGACAGGTAGCAAGCCTATCCTCGTATAGAAATACTAACTGAATACGCACACCTTCAAATTTAAAATTCTAGAGTATGCCGGTTTCTTCACGATGTGTTCACTGTTTGTGAAGTCATGAGCATACCTACTTGTTAAACGAAACATGAACTCCGAGACATAGAATTGAACCGCATAGAATAAGGGAATTGAGTTATTGAATACACCACTGCTTTACAACAATCTCAACACTGTGACCTATTTCTGGAGCACAATATCGCGAATTTTCGAGGCTGTTGTTTAGGATTAGAGTGCTGAGCTGACATTTAAGTCAATTCTACAAGACACAAACTCCAATGATTCGCGACTCTACTTATTTTGAACAGACTAATACCTGCTTTTATCAAAGGAGGTTTATAATTATCGAGGCAGTCGGGAATTCTCCAAATTATGTGTGTTTTGTTAAACAAAGCGCGGGGACTCGGGAACTCTCGGGGAACTTGTCAAACGAATATTTTAATTTCAAATGCCTTCGTTCGTTGTTATTCGCTGTTGCGTAAGGAACCTCTGATTACAGCTTCAGATCACGCACTAACCTATTTTCCTTTTGAAAAGGTAAATGAGAACTATATTCACGACTTGCTTGTATAACCTTAAAAAGTTTTCAAGAATTGTAAGACGTGATTAAAGCCTCAATTAAATGAAAATATCATCCGTTAGGAGCATCCACGATTTTCCTACCTATGCTAAAATCAGAGCGGATCGTAATCGGTTCCAAAGTCCACAAAAAAACCCTTATTGTTTTGCAATGTCAGTCTGCTTGTCTGCCCGTAAATCAGAAAACTAGGTCTGGGACTATTAGTTTTATTGTGATGAATTTCAACACTGTGAAACTAATTAGTGGCCCCTATAAAGTTAAGAAATAAAAGCTATGAGAAAAAGTTTTTTAAGGATACCTCTACATGTAAAGTGGGGTTGTTCTTTTTATTTTTCTATCCCATATGTGACATATCATTGCATAGGTATTTAAAAGATATTAGGATAAAAGTTTTTGATACAGATATTCGTTTATATATGTCACATTTTTTTTTGTTTGCTCCCTAGTTGTGTCGATCACCTAGACACAGGACTGACCATGTCAAGATCTTAACAGGACTTCCTCTGTCTACCGATCTCTCTCTCTTTTGAGACAGAAGATAACGTAGTATGGAACCAGCTCATTAATATCTCCACTCAAGTGTTTCAAAATGGGCACCATCTACATTAGAAGAAGATAATCACTGTACTCTTATTATGTCCAAGCTTATTTTTAAGAAATGAATCAGCTCAGCTGATTTTCGCGCCATTTTATTATTGGTACTATATTATTCGTTTAAAAGATATGCATTATTTTGATAACCTGAATGAATAAATAATGCCAGACATTTCACACGGCATCATCTGGCCCTAAAGTAAACAGATCTTGTGTGTTATTTATTTATTATTAATAATTAGAACAGTCTCAGACCACTTACTAAAATTATTCAGATGTCAGATGTCAACTATTTTAACCTATTTTGTTCAAAGAAATTAAGAAAAGTCATTTAATTCATAATAAACCACAAATTAATGCAAAAACGCACATTACAAAATCGATATCATTGTAATGAAAAATTAATAACAATATAAAATACAGCACAAATAGAATATATATGCACATCCACAAGTAGCTTGTCACTATAATCAATAATTACGTTTTAAAAACTAAAAAGAAACCGACTTCATTGAATGAAATTTGAGCCTATAATACATTTTTAGTGGAAAGTAGATGTATTTTGTATATATATAATATGGGTAGGCTAAATAAACGCACCGCTCCAATGAGACAGCGAGGTATCGAAGTGCATGAAAACATCATCGATGTATACAATATTTAGATTTTCGTTGATTTTCAGCTCGAACGATTTTGATAAAACTTATATGGGACCACTTGTGAATGGTCCCATATGGGACCCTTTCAAACAAAAAAAGAATTTTCCAAATCGGTTCAGCCGTTTTCGAGTAATCGGTGAACATACATAAAAAAAATTTAAAAAAAAGAATCCGACGAATTGAGAACCTCCTCCTTTTTGATAAGGTCAGTTAAAAATGTATTAAACATTGATATATTTCAAAAAAAACATAATTAGGTACATTGATGTCAATATAAATTTAGTCTTAGGTCTCACAAAATTTGCGACATGTCATCATAAAAGTATCCCAACTTTCTACAAAAATTTCACAGTCTGGTGTTAAGGGTCACAGTTATGATACACTTATGTTCATCATCATCATTGGCCTTCGGTCTGTTGAAGATGATTTAGCGTTAGTAAAGTTACAAAGCTAATCGTAATTGAAAACTTTCGTTTATAGATCCACTCCAGCAAGCTGAGGTGGGTGAAGTTCACTCTCCAGTGACGTCACTCTGGATTCTGCTTGATAACGCAGGCCTTCCCAGGTACCTACACTAACCTCTCGACCTTGCCGACAGGACCCGCAGAAAGGCGAATCAGTACATGCGGTGTCGGTACGGTTGCAGGTGCATTACAGCTGGCACCGAGCCGGGCTTGTTTCAAGTTTTCCTTCTCTATTGCTAGCTCTTCTGCAGGGAGACTAACCCCCAATAATTTGAAGACTATCGTTGTCATCTCCATCATCAGTCTCCAAGCAGCACAATCATCTGGGATCAGTTCCACGTAGAAATCCTCACTCGAAGTGTTATATAGTTCAGTGAAACTTACCTACCCGATTTTACAATCAGATGCGGGTGCTGAGCCATTTTTGATGATACTCAGCTAATCATTATGGAGTACAGCGGATGTTGAAAGTAAAAAAAATATTTAAATTTATTTTTTTCATATAAATATAATATATTTTTGTGAAAAAAAACATAAGAAAAAAGTTCTTATGTTACTACATCATAATTGTCCTATAAATATAAATGTAGTACCGCTAAGTGACTCTGTTTCCTATATAAGGACTAAAAAGCCTACTAATAACTCGCAGATGGCAGATTTTTTTTCCTACTTACTTGACACTATCATTATATTTTAGACAATTCACACAATATCTTTATAAATTATAACCTATATGTTATTCTGATGTATAAGCTATATCATTGTAAAGTTTCATGAAAACCCATTCAGTAGTTTTTGCGTAAAGGGGGAAAAACATACAACGCGAAAGTTTGTAACTTTCGCGTTTATAATATTAGTACGAAGTAAAATAAGATGGTAAGAAGTAAGATAAGTTAGATTACGCAGTTAATAAAGTATGACTCATAAACACATATAATTAATTATAATGTGACGGTAATGTATAGTCCACCTTTTTTATTCAAGACTTGATGATATCAAGATGATTTTCAAGACTAGGTGACAACATACGACGAGTATATACTCGTGTAAGTTCGTCCACCATCTCCAATCTCCCATCTCGCACCTCTTAGCATCTAAAGCAACCTGAAGGTGAACTTAATTTTCTGCTCTCAATTTATTTTGATTATTACGGATGTAGGCCAATCTCTCAGATTCAATTTTCTCACATTGATCGACCAAGTATTGGTTTGTTAACATTTCATATCTCTAAGCAAAAGGTTGAAATTGTTACGTCCGTACTGTAGTACATTATTTTTATCTATCTCGGAAGGTTCAGCCAGTGTTTGCAATGTGAGCGCAAAAAATGAGTTATTTTAAAACATCACATTAGAAACCTCTAAAATTATAAGTGTTTCTCACAATAAATGAATAAGCACAAAACACGTATTTATATATAAGTATTATTTTATAAAGACATATTATATGTATTAAATGTGATTTTAAATTTATTATTATGTAAATAATAAATTTAAAATCACAGATTATTACACTACACATATCATGACACGGAAAGCATTTCATTTATCTTTTGTTAGACAAAATAACTGATGGGAGCGGCCACTGGCTCCTGAAACATAGTTATTTCTAGTTCTGGAGCTTGTGGAGTCATTATAGACCTTTAACATTGTATTATGTCAATACATTTATTTTTGATTTTGTGAATTTTTGTCTGAAAAAATAAATTATAATAATTCTATCAGTCATCAGGTCACTATACCACAAGCTATGCTTAGTTTAGGCCGAGATACTGTTGTGTTCATATATATATATTTGTGTACAAAAAGTAGGTCAACGAAGCGTTAGAAATAAAATGTTTTTATTTACATTCCAACAATGATTAAATTTTCAATGTAAACACTTCAGAGCGCAAATACGGGCTGCGAGGCGTCAGATGGAGCCGGCAAATGTTTGCCAGCAGCCGCACTATTTACTTCCCGTCTGCACTACTTATTGTAAAATTAGCGGAACACCCGTGACTACTACCGCATACGAAGGATGTCGTCCCTTTTCGGGTTGCGGGTTCGATTCCTGTCGCCGGACGAATGTTTGTATGACCTGCGATAGGAGGAGGTTCTCAACTCAATTGTATATTTTTTATGGGTGACTGCTTTATTTATAAACCTATTTGCAAAAATATGTTTTAATGTGATAGGATATACTTTCCGATTGGTCCCCTAGAAATTTCATCAAAATCGGTACCGTTTGGTTTTTAAATCAAAAAAGCTGGTAAAAATATGTCATCCATGTAAACGAAAATGAAGTTGGTTTTCTTTTTAGTTTTGTGCGAAGGATCATTTAATTTTTAAACATTTATAAAGTCGTTATTCAACAGGTCATGAAGTAACTTAATCAATTGAATACATTTAATTGTGATACACCATACACATAAAATCGTTTTTCAGGATATCCAAGTATGCTTTGTCTGAATCAAAAATCTATAATATATTTAGTTACGAACTTATTTTACCTTATTTGGGAAACAAACAGTAATATTTTACAAAAATAAAACACCATTTAAATAATATAGTAACCAATACAGTTTCCACAGTAAAATTTTACATGAATGCTAATTACTTGTTGAATTTACTACTTACTACTACTACTTACTTACTACTAGTTTGTTTAAATAAAGAAGAGTCGTGAATCTTGTGTTCAATATTTATTTATTTGATATCTCTCTCCCTCTCTCTCTCTCTCTCGAGCATTTTTATTCAGATCTCACCTTGTAAGCACATGATGAGGTCTGCTTTTCTGATGTTTTTATTCTACTTTGCTCTATCTAACCTGGGAAACGTTGCATTCAATTTTGTCTTTTTGAATCGCGTCTGTCCATTTAATTTTGAATAAATATTCGTCTTTTCCTTGCAATGTATAAATAAATAAATATCGGTGGACCATTCTCTAGCAACATCTAGCCCCAAGCTAAAAATAGCTTGCACAGAAACCCGATACAGGTAAAATACTTATATATTTATTAAATACATTCATACAATCCTATTTAACTCAGATGGGACAAACAAAAATCTATGTACATCGCACAGATGTTTTCCTGGAAGGGAATTAAACAACGGAGAGAAGGCAAAGCTATTCTATATTTAAAATACCATATTTTCATTTATTCTTTAAAATAAGCTAAGATTCCAGTGATGTCACAAAGCTACTAATATTTCAAAAACCACAGAATATTCCATATTACTACATAGCGGTCCTTAAGATACGATATTAATAAAAAATACTGTAGTTAAAGTAGGGAGAAAAGAAGCTAATTATAATATGGGGAAATGATTACTTCTGGCATGGATTTTTAGAGAATAAGGGTACTGATTAAAAGGGCCAAAGTATAAGTAAACGTGAAATGAAGCAATATTTCAAGAGGTTCTAACTAATTCGTGCTTCCAACATTTCCCCGACATTAATTACGAGTTGTAAATAATTTTCCCGTTCAACTTTGATCTCGGCTTCATAATTTAAATGTTTAATAAGGCCCACGAATAGATAATTCAACTTAGACTGTCTTCATTTAAGATTGTTGTCGGTGCGAATTTGTACTTATTGTCAGTTAGCAGTTTTAATAGTGTTTGAAATTCAAATTGTTTTTCCATGTTTTTTTTCACGTAATAAATAATGAATGTTTTAAATATTTTTTGTCTTACTACGCCCTAAAATTCTTTTACAGTGCTGCAATGGGGAAGAATTGAACTTTTTTTGAAGTCGGTTAACACCAATGGAAAGTCACAAGATAGCAAAACACGGAAATTTCGTTTATTTGGATGGCAATTTTTATTGGCTATTTTTATTTAAAAACAAAACTAGTGAACCGATTTTGATTAAAATTTATATCAAATCGGGTTTTTTTTTTTTATCATTCATATATGACGAAGGTATGAAGTAACGAACTTTAAAAAAAACGAATTGAGATCCTCCTCCTTTTTGAAGTCGGTTACAAATTGTAGTTTCATAACAACACATTAACACCGTTTTTCTGAAATGCCTGTCCAAGAAAAAAATACATCGCGATGTGGATTGAGAAATTTATTTTAAGATGGTTTAAGCATGTGATAGGATGGATGAAAGAAGACTGACGAAACAGAAGCATGAGGCGAGTGTGAATAGGGAAGCTAGGGAAGACCTTGCAGTACTCACTTAGACCGAATTGGGGATGTGTTAGAGAAAGGCCAGGTAAGGGCTAAACCAGCGCATGTATGAGCAATGCGATAAAAGTCATCATCATCATCATCATAACAGCCTTTATAAAGTCCACTGCTGAACATAGGCCTCCCCAATAGATTTCCAGGAAGAACGATTTTGAGCCCACTTTATCCACCGACTTCCTGCGATCTTCACAATGTCGTCAGTCCGTCGGGTGGGGGGTCGTCCTACGCTTCGTTTTCCTGTCCTTAGTCGCCATTCGAGAACTTTTATTCCCCAACGGTTATCAGTTCTGTGAGCTATATGGCCTACCCATTGCCACTTCAACTTGCAAATTTTGAGTGCTATGTCGGTGACTTTGGTTCTTCTACGGATTTCCTCGTTGCGGATTTTATCACGTAGTGAAACACCCAACATAGCTCTCTCCATAGCACGTTGCGCGACTCTGAGCTTGTGTATGAGGCCAATAGTTAGCGACCAAGTCTCAGTTCCATATGTCATCACTGGCAACACGCACTGATTATAGACTATAGTCTTGAGGCTCTGCGGTATCTGTGTCGAGAAGATGTGCCGTAATTTCCCGAACGCTGCCCATCCGAGTTGGATTCGTCGGCTGACCTCTTTGTCGAAGTTGGACTTGCCTAGTTGAATCGTTTGACCCAAATAGACATAATGGTCTACAACTTCGATTATATCGCTCCCAATATGTACCAGTACGGGTGCAACATGAACATTTGACATGATTTTTGTCTTGCTCATGTTCATTTTAAGACCCACCTGTTGGGACACGATATTAAGGTCGCTGAGCATTGTGCCAAGGTCTTCCAGAGATTCTGCCATGAGGACTATATCGTCGGCAAATCGAGGGTGAGTGATGTGTTCGCCATTGATATTGATACCATGTCTATGCCAGTACAAGAGCTTGAAAATATCCTCCAATTCAGAGGTGAACAGTTTTGGAGAAATAACATCTCCCTGTCTCACCCCTTTATGCAATGGGATTGGATCCGTGCTCTGGTCCTGGTGGCGAATAGACATGGTGGCGTTACTGTACAGACATTTCAACACTTCGATATACCGATAGTCGATTAGGCACCTCTGGAGTGACCTCAACACTGACCAGGTTTCGACAGAATCAAAGGCTTTTTCATAGTCCTCAAACGCTAAACAAAGTGGCCGGTTATACTCTTCGGTCTTCTGTATAACCTGCCGGAGCGTATGAATGTGGTCTATCGTGTTAAAGCCTTTTCGGAACCCAGACCGTCATTTATTTCGTCCACGGATCCGCATTCGGCGAGGCATTGGAAGCGATTTTGGAGTTCCAACTGAAAGCGGGGTTTTGGATTTGGGCAGGACTTGGGCGAAGAGTAGATATTATAAGACGGAACCTTTCTAGCATTACGTTAAGATTTAATGACATAAAAGTAAATTAAGCAAATGTATGATCGTAGCATGTGGAAATGTATGATCGTAGCATGTGGAAATGTATGATCGTAGCATGTGGAAATGTATGATCGTAGCATGTGGAAATCCGTTGTCTCTGCCTACCCCGCAGGGAAACAGGCATGATTTATACCTAGTTTGTGAAATACTATTGCGTTCATATTTTTAGTAAGGTATGGTGCTGAAAGCATATGCAATTACATTAACTTACTCGTAGTTTAAGCATAGAAAAATTTTGATCTCATTTTGCAAGGGCAATGTTGAGGTTCCAATAAATGGCGTATGTATGTAGTACAAAGTTCAAAATTATTGCTGACAAAGCTTACGTATTAATCATCAATGGCTTTACGTACAAACGTCTTTCAGCTTCTGTCAAAAATTTGATCACTTTTTAAAATAGTGCCATCCCTTTTGTCTATACTATATATATAGTATAGACAATATATATATATATATATATATATATTGATAGTGGCCCTGATATCCAATCGAAGGCAAATTCAAATCCAGACATATCTGAAAAATATGTGCGCCATACTTATTAGTACTCTTCTCAAGTGCAAGAAAAAAGCCTTGCACTTTAATTCTTACATTACACAAGTTTCACGATAAGAAGAATTACTCTTTTGCTGACGTTTATTAATCTCTCGTTTCTGATGAAATAGCATCTTAGAAACGGTATTGTTTTATGTAGTTTTACGGCCTTTTTCATAAACCTTCTCAACCTAAACACTATCTAAACACTGCTAAACATTTGCCTGTCTCACGGGGATAGTGTAGCTTTCCAACGGTAATAGTCTTTTCCTAATCGGTTCAGTAGTTTCGGAGCCTATTCAATACAAACAAACATATAATAAATGTTTTCCTATTTATAATATATATAATAATATAATATATATATATATATATATAATAATATTATAAAGAGGAAAATAGAGGAAATAGACTACCAGAAATCTCACTGTCAATAGTTATGAAATACAAATTCGTGTGGAATTCTGACTATCTTGACACTGGCAATCACTGGCAATATTGCCATCATAATAAAACATAACGCTAACATATTAAATGAGGATGAAGCCGGCCCTAGTCGGCAAAGAGGTTGTAAGGTATTGCTTGGTCCATAAATCTGGAATTTGCTACGCCTTGCTACGCTTTGCTACGCCACACGCTACGCCGCGTGCTACGTTATGTGCCTACGTTAAATTACCGTTTCTACGAATTTTAAACATTTTAAAAATGTATAGTTCAAAAGGTTCTAAGGTTCAAAAGTGATTAGTTTTCAGCTCCCAGGCACGAGGGTGTTTGAATTTAAAAAAACTGCTAATTTGGTTCAGTTATAAAGCGTGCGTCTTTGTATGTTTTTGCAAAGAAACACGTAGTTGTAGAGGAAAGATTTGTATAATATTATAAAATCTTCGGTAATTTATTACTGTCAGAATAGGTAAGTGAATAATTTTCCAGTGCTCAAAATATTTATGATTGAAACTATTTTAAACGTTATTGAAGGTTAACCTTTCAGCTGTACATAACTTACAAAACAAAAAAGTTTACAATGTGATGGACGGAATCTTGCATAGTGACTGGCTTTTCAGCTCAGTTGGTCAGTAGCTCTGCTTTTTGCACTATTCGTTGGGGGCTCGATTCCCTCCTAGGACAATAATATGGGTAATACTAATATATATAATAATAATATAATGGTATACAGGTATTTGTTTTGTGTCTGGGTATGTTAAAGTATCATAAGAATGTATTTAAAAATATGTAAGTAATATGTCAGTCATCTGGTCACCATACTACAAGCTATGCATAGTTTGATGGTAGATGGTGTTGTGTGCATTTATAGAACAAAATAACTGTTAAGTTCATTTGGTTCATTCCGTCAAAAACTACTATAATAAAAAAAACGTGTGCGTTGATGCCGGACAGAAGTGATAACTTAAACTAATCTAACTACCGCTGTGGGTTAGAGTGAGAGAGGAGAAGCCTGCCTACCGCTGCTGTATGCGTGAGAGGAAAAGAAGCCAGACAGACTGGTACCGTAACGCGTTACATAACGAAGAGGTTTACCCTCCCATAATAAGTAATCACTTCAATAAGGCTTACAAAATAATTATATTATATTGTGTGCTAATGCTGTAGAATGGATTCCATCAATTACATTATAATTTATTGCCCAAGGCATTTCACAACTCGTTAGCTAGAATATTTTTAACAACAAGAGAAATGAGACGCAATAAAATAATCACTGTGTTGAAAATGTTTATTAAAATAATTTAATTTACTTAAATGATTTTGGCTTACAGTTTTATTTATGTGTTTTTTGAAGTAAAGACACATCATTTGTTAGTAGAATTAACACATTTTTCATCGGTCTTTAGTTATTCAACTGGCACATGTATTTTATATAAAATAATATTCCATACATTTTTGTTTAAAAGATCTTTAATATATTTTCTTTTAGTAATATTACTAATTAGTTCATATAATTTTTCTAAGCTAATAGAAGCTACAGTACAGAGTTTTATACATAAATTTTTAAAATCATTTTAAGATGTCTGGTAAAAACAGCGCGTGACCCAAGAGCTGGCTCCTATCTGGCCCAGCGTATTAGCATTGCCATTCAACGTGGCAACGCCGCCTGCGACTTACCGACGCTGCCCTCTGGCAGAGATCTTGATCATATGAGGTATCAATAGATCGTTTTAAACGGTCCTATGATAGCTCGACTGTTTTACATGTATTTTATATTATTGTATAATTATTATATACATTTGTGTACTAGTGTTAGAAGAATCTTAAGTGAAGTATAGACAAAATAAATCGATTGTTTTGCTCTTCAAAACAACAAAAACCAATTCTTCCAATGTTTGCGGTCATAAGCTTTTTACTTTTCAATAGTGCACTAATGTTTTATTTATTTATTTATTTAAGTACCCAACGTCGCATCCACTAATTCACTAATTTAAACAGTTCATAACACTAAATAAAACAAGTCAAGTATTACAATAATTACAGGATCTTATTATTCTAGAGCGAGGCCGGAAGCAAGTTTCTTTAATACTCTAATACTCTGAGCCAGATAGGGTCACGCAATGTATCTACTAGACGCCGTGAAATAATTTTGAAAACTATTGAAATTTAAATTGAATATAATCAACTAAGTACATCAAATATCAGAAATGCAAATGTCAAAAAACGTCTATCACGCCAGGGGATAAAGCTGGTTTTATAAAAATATATAATAAAATCTGGCAATTGTCTAAGAGGATACCGTACTTAAGAACTAACTTTTTTTGGCATCGTGATTATTAAACCATCGATCGGTTGCTATGTCTTATTATACCTTTACAAATTATAAAACCACCAAACATTGTTAGTGAGTTTGTGATTTGTGTGATTTGATATAAATTTCAGCTTGATACCTTTACGCGTTCTTGAGAACAAGTGTCTTGACAGACAGACGGACGGACGGACAACAAAGTGATCCTATAAGGGTTCCGTTTTTTCCTTTCGAGGTACGGAACCCTAAAAATAGATATAGTTATTGGATATAATAATTATATTATTAGTTTAAACTTGCGTTTTTCAGATTGTTTCGTTCAAATGTTCTGTAAGACCTTGTTTTTGACAAATTGTATGATTTAGGTCAATGGAAAGTACCCAATAACTTTCAATTTACTGACGACTATCAAAATATGCGGTATAGATTACAGTATATTTTGAAACTTGATATTTTTACATATTCTCGGAACCGCTGAGTTTTTGGTATTAATATCAGTGGACTTAAAGTCTGTTGCTCTATATTTAATTTAATTTAATCTATTGAACTAAAACGGCACAAAAACCATTGACCTTAATTAAAAATTAAAAAAGAAACACGGTCAAACATTACATTAATAATTTAAATACGATAATAACTGATTATCTATTTAATTTATTAAATGTTAAACTTAGAATTCAAGACATTATTATATTTATAATAATGTGAAATGAGTCAGAAATTTCATTCTTACTCATTTCGCTGAAGGACAGACAGGTTCTAAGGACCTTTATCCATCCATCCACGAACAAATCTCAAGTCAGGGTTGGTTGTCAAAAGATCGTTAATCGCTGAGAGAGTACGTGGCATGGGCGAATCAGCGCACGTGATGGATAGACAAGAAGTTACCGCAAATAATTTGTGTCTTCGAACCCGGTAATAGTTGTCTGGAGTATAAAATCGAGCCAGCTCGTTATTAATTCATGCCTCGCAAAATCTTACAAACCACAACAATTTTGTAAAGTCTAGTCTAGTCTCCCTGGGGAGTTTATACCAAGACAGCCTTGAAGAATCTTCGTAGGTACAAAACTGACGAGGATTAGGTTTAATATTGCACTCAGTGCTTACACCAGCTACCCCACATTTTGAAGAGCTCCAACAATCTCTTGAAATATTCTTTGTTATCAAAATATCATAGACGATATCGTAAAAAGACTTTATGGCTTAATATCTTACAGTCGCATGATGCACGTATGTGCATCATGCGTCATGCATCATCCTATGAAGTGCTTCAATAGAAGAGAAAATTATACAACTGTTCGTAGTTACAATTGTTAAAGTTCCAGTTATTTACAGAATTAATGTTACTTCGCTAATGAATGATTTCAGAGGTCTTTTGAGCTGATTCCATTCTAAAATCAACATCTAATGCCTTTTGATAGAGCTTATTAGAGGGTACAATACCTTCAGGTGCTGTTCCTACAGCTTCTCGGAAGATATCGATTGTCTCATTAGTGAGAGAGCTGGACTGAATGTGCGGAGTTGTCCGAAAGCGTACGACGGAGTCTCTCCTAGAACACACCAGTTTTGATTCTTATGTCTTAAGTTGGTTCTCCAGTGCAGCAACTCAACCCGTGAGTTTATAAACTATCTTGTAAATCAGTAAAGTAACCTATTCAGCGAACAATTTTGTAAGTAGGATAAAACACGCTCCTCCATAACCCGTTCCAGCTCATTGCGGATGACAGTTCGCATGCTATCCAGATGTATATTTTATATTTCAAGCATCATGAATAAGATCGCAAATTCAGCACATTACATTATAACCAAGGTCTTGATCAACAGCATTTGCAGTTATTTTCAGATCTGACATTGATAAATTGTTGCAACTTGTAAACACAGTTGATTTACTGGCCGTCCATTATTACTATGTTGTGATGATAGATTTTAATGAAGCCCATTATTTATTGCTATGAAATAAGATTAATAAAAAACACTTACAGATTATTAATGTTCAGATAACAGATAGTCAACTCATAAACTGGACTTTGATTTTTTAGATTACCGTCGATTTAACTGTATATAATAAAAATCAAATTCCGTTAGTCTGGGAAAAACTTAACAATGGCACTGCCAATTAGAGTTTTGTAGTTATTTTGCTTATTCATTTTTTTTTAACAATAATTACAGAAATAATTATAGAAATGTACAAAATAATATACAATGATATAAAATACACGTGGAACAGTTGAGCTATCTAAGGACCGTTTAAAACGATCTATAGATAGCTCAACTGATCCAGATCACTGCCAGAGGGCAGCGTTCCCAAGATACTGGCGGCATTATCACGTTGAATGGCAATTCTAATACTCTGGGCCAGATAAGAGCCAGCTCTTGGGTCACGCAATGTATCTACCAGACAACGTGAAATAATTTTGACAATGATAATTTAGTTAAATCGTGTCTTGTTAATAATATATATCATGCTTTAGTATCAATTGAATTATATTTCTGTAATCTAGAGTAGGCCTCCCCAAAATTTATCATGTCTATCTATCTCTCACTTGTCTCAATCAGTCACAAAAAAGTGGACAAGACTAAAACATATTCTTACTGTATCCTTACTAATATTATAAACGCGAATGTTTGTCAAAGTCAAAGTCAAAGTCAAAAGATGATTTATTCAATACAATCACAAGGATCACTTTGAAATTGTATGTATGTTTGTTACTCTTTCACGCAAAAACTTCTGAATGGATTAATGAAACTTTACAATAATATATCTTATACATCAGAATAACACATATGCTATAATTTATAAAGATATTGTGTGAATTGACCAAAATATAACGATATGTGTCAAGTAGGTAGGAGAAAAATCTGCCATCTGCGTGTTATTCTGACTTCGTGTTTCAATTACACGAAGTACTCTTCCTGCACAAACAAAGTCGCGGGCACCAGCTAGTAACTTAATAAAAATACTTTTAATAGATGGCGTTCGTGGCGGACTTATCGTTGGACAATCAATTAAACATTGAGTGGTATAAAGTACACCGGATAATCTAGTTTAGAATTAGTACTATATTCAGTTCTGTTGGCACCAACCTTACTAATATTAGCTAAAATTAGGTTTTGAAGTGTTATATTAACCTTTGGTATTCTGCTGCTACCAACTTATCCTAATTTAGTTTTATCTAACTTAATTAAGCGTTCCTAATTTAGTTAGATGGTACCAACCGAATGGGTTTTACAAATGCTATGACTAACTAAATATATTTTAGACAATTCCTAATTTTAGAAATGAATTATTTATTCTTTATTCTTTATTGTACAAACATTGAACACATTTAGAAACATACTTATTATATGGCATGTACACAGGCGAGCTTAACCCTAAGAAGAGTTCTCTTACAGCAAACCTTGGGAAATAAAAATATTACAAACTAGTGGTGGGTATGATGCGTACAAAGGGGAGAAAGAGAAACAGAAATGAATAAATATTAAAACATACTAACAAGTAGAAAAGTACACTATAAAACTGACTTAAAATTTAAATGAACCAAGCGAATAGCCACCATTAAGAACTATATTAGTACATTTATATTGTAACTTTGTTTATTTACCTACCTTTAAGTTAAGTTATAAGTTAAGTTAGGAGAACCTGTGTCTCAGGCTGAAAAGGACTAGCGAACCTTTTCAGCCTGAGACACAGGTTTTCCTAGTTCAGGCATATTGTAAGCAGTTACCTAAGTATAGTTACATAATAACTATTATAGTATAATAATAAATATTATTTTCCGTATTACACTCAGCTCTAAGATAATGAATAGAAATTATTATTATTATTATATTATTATCATAGTACTTAAGCATGAAAAGTTTTTGTTTAAAATTATAAGAAACTGTAAAACATTTGTACTGTCATATGATTAAATAATAAATAAATATATATAAAAAAGAATGTCATCACAGCGTTATCTAGCCCCAAAGTAAGCAGAGCTTGTGTTATGGTACCACATGACAGATATACTACTTATATAAATATTTTTTGTAAATACATAAATAATATACATAGAAAAATACACAGAACAGAAAAAAGTGTATGGAAATCCATTTCTAATTTTAATGTAATTTTTTTTAATTTCTTCATAGATCACCCGGTAGCTATGGTTATTTTCATTATAGGTTAAACGACAAAAAGTTTTTACTCCAAGTCCGCCAAATGATTTATTCCTCTTTCAGAACAATATTTTGAAAAAAGAACCCAAGTAAGAAAGGCATGTGCGGGAATTTCTTCGAAATATGAATTTGTGTATGGTAATTTTATTAATTCTCCTTTTTATTTTCCTCGTAGGTGTTGTATAAAGCACTATGTATCACTCGGGAGAAAGTGCAATTCCTACCTCGTGTGTAATAAACACACTCGATAGGAATTGGGCACTTTCTCGCCTAGGTACTATTTCTAGTTATATTCAGCAATTGAGTTATATGTGTATTATGGTGCGTCGTGATTTGAACGACGAGGAATCCCAAGAAAGTTCTAGACGGCCATTCCGCGATGTCGTTTAGAATTGTTTAATGACCATTTACTAAGATTATTTATTCCCAAACAATCACTTGACACTGTAAATTGTAGACATGACAGATGCCATTATCCACTTGAGCGTCCGGGTAATAAAATCGACCTAAAACTTTGTGGCGTAGAACGTCCGGGTGACTTTTTCTACCCATCGGACCTCCATGACTTTTGTGTGAAGTTCTATTGGCTCGCGTCTGAAAGTTGCTATTATAACGTCACTTATCTAGATGACTCTTTAATAAAATTGGCATATGATAGAATCCAAGAAAACCATACCTGGCAACAAAAGTATTAAAAATAAAATTTAAAAACAAAAAACTCTTAAGAATCAAAAGTTTATTGAAATTTAACCTACATTGTCAAGTTTAAATTGATATTTTCAGTATTTAGATTCATAGTTAAAATTATTTTTTCACGTAGTTTTAATCTGTATAGTTTTACCTATTCATATGTATTTTTTATTTAAGTCTATTTTTAGTAGTTATTTAGTTATCACGCTCGAAGTTGAAAATGAACCAAGCGCTAAGCGCCACATAATTCCGATCGCGCGGGTGGATGTCCTAGCCCTCTATGCGAGACGGCTGCCGCGCTCGGACGTTCAAGTGGATAGAGGTAGAAAAGTAGAACCTTCAGATTTTTCAGATTCAATTCATTAGTTGTGTTATGGTCATTATAGTTCTGCGATTGTCCCGTAAAAGTAGAAATACAAGTCAAGGTTTCAGAAGGCTATTAGAGACACTAGAAAGCCGTATTAGCCGACAAAAAATTAATGAAAGAAATCCTTTTCATAAATAAAAACAGTACAAGTTATTCACACTCGGTAAACTTTGATATTATAATTATTTTAGACCATTAAGTACCCAAAGGCTTTCGTAGGCAGAACCCTGTTGCCTGGTTTCCCCCGAGGGCGCTACAAGATTCAAGGGTTTTTACCTTTACCAGAGGGATATTTAACTAACCAGAGCAAAAGAATGTTAAACTTTAAAATTAAATAAAATTATATTCAAAATGTATACCTAAAGCCTAAAAAAGAGACAAAAAATATATAATGGTGGAATACCAAAAGATTAACTAATATGAAATGGAATAACAAAAGATATTTAACTAACCCGAGCAAGAGAAAGTTAAACTTAAAAAAGTTAATTAACTTTTAATATTCAAATTAACCTTTGATATTAAATTATATTAATAATGTATACCTAAAACTTAAAGAGACAAAGAATGTGTAATGATGGAAAAATATGAGATTAATCCTTAATACTATGATTACATAATTACCTATTGTGGTTTTTAGGTATTCTCTCTCCTTTTTATTCTAATGGCACTAAATAGAGATAGCAACAGATTTAAATTAATGGTTCTGTCAACTGTAGACCTCGCGAACATTTTTCGAAATGACTGATATATAAACACACCCACACTCCCCCACACTCACTCACACACATATACACACACACACACACAAATTCACATTCACATTCACATAATTACATACAAGCATCACACCCTGATTACTGTCGGTTTTTATGTTAGTTATAATATAAATCCGTTATTGGCTGTCGGTTGTAAACTTAAGTTTTGTGTATATTATATTAAGAGTTGTGGATTTTGTACAACGAATAAATAGATAACTTTTTAACATTTTGAAAAAATTCCAAAAACTGAATCGACAAAAAATGCTATAATTCACGTTCATTCTTATTAGAATGAACGTGAATTATAGCATTTTTTGCAAATATAGATTTTTTTACGCATTACTTCTTCCGATGCTCGTGATTTCATGAGCATCGGTTGCGTCCTGTAGAGGAAAACATTCGGACAGACGCCGGCCGGACATACAGACATACGAGAGCATTTTTGCCTAAGCTTAAACGGAGACACTCGCTTCGCTCGGTCTTTAACTAATTAGCTAATATGTAATTATAAGATAGAACCTATATCTTATAAATAAATAAATATTGCGAGACAATGCACAAAACACCATCTAGCCTCAAACTTAGCATAACTTGTATTATAGTAACGAGATAATTGATAGAATATTTATGTATTTTAAATACATAAGATATCTTATTACACCCAGTTAACATCAATGTTCGGCACACAAATGTGTCCTAAAGGGAATCCAACCCTCAACCTACAGCGCAGAAGGCTGTGTGTGGGCCAAGGCCCGGCTGAGACGCAGATAGTTGCGAGTAAATTCGATTCGCTCCGTGGGACAAATGTTTGTATGATCTGCAAGTGTTTGTCTCGGGTCTGAGTGTTTCTATGTATAATATGAATATATCTAAAAAATATATATAAGTAGTATATCAGTCATGTGGTACCCATAACACCATTTATTTATTTATTTTTTCAAACATTACATCTGTCATTACAGGTTAGACCTAATACAATAGAGTAGTCACACACTATATAATTAAAACATGTCATAACTAGGGCAAAAATAAAAATAAAAATTCACACACAATAATAACAAGTAAAAATAAAAACATAAAATCACACAATAACTAAATAAATTCAAATCTTAATAATGTCATAATCATAAATAATTAAAATACTAAATAAATTAATATTAATTACCTATATACAATAACTCACATTAAATAATGTCGCTTCTACGAACTCGCTCTTAGGACAGTGAAATATGTACAAGTTCTGCTTACATTGGGGCCAGGTGATGTTGTGTGAAATTTCCGGCATTATTTATTTATTAACAACCACCAACTGAGCTGATAGGCTAGTCTCGTATTACCATCACAATTAATAAATTTATAAGTATTTATTGTTATCTTGGATGATCCTAGACTACAACTTACAACCACTTTAAAACAAAAAAACTATAATTAAAACTTCTAGTATTTAAAAACTGGGACGAGTTTTTTTTTACAACTGAGCCATCAAACTATCTTACGGTGAAGCTCATTGTCAGTGGAAGGAAAACCTCGTGAGGAAACTGACATGTCGTAGAATCTAAAAAGTTTAAAAACTTGTGCTAAGTGCACGAAAGGCACACTCTGCGTACCATTAAAAATAAAATATTGAGCTACATTGGCTTAACCCCAATTCCCACACTATGATTAAGTATGTATTTTGGATTGTATTTTGATTTGAAATCATTAAGTTTAGATTATATAACTGTTGGGGAGTAAAAGTTCTCGAATGGCAATTGATGGATGGACGGTGGATGGAGAGAGCTGTAAATCGTTCTTCCTGGAAATCTATTGGAGAGGCCTATGTCCAGCGGTGGACTTCATAAAGGCTGATATGATGATGATGCTGATGAAGTTTAGTATCTGTTTATCATTGAGTCCATTATGGTGAATGGTGGCACAGCGTAGTGTCATGCATATCAGAACTGTATCATTATGGTGAATGGTGGCACAGCGTAGTGTCATGCATATCAGAACTGTATCATTTTGTCACTAATAATCTTGAATCATGTTATTTGTATGATGTGTGTGTGCATAAATTTATTTATTTATTTAAAACATTACATCTACCATTACTGGTTAGGACTAATACATTAGTCACATTAGAATTAACCCATGTCATAGGGCAAAATATAAAATAAAATAATTCAATCACATAATAATAAGAAAACTCAATCAAATAATAACAAAATAGATAACATTCAAATCTTCATAATGTTTGCAGCAAAATAATAATAATTAGCTATAAAAAATAACTTAAATTAAATAGAAATGTAATAAATGTAGACCTACGAACTCGCTCTTTGGACAGTGGAATATGTCAATGGTCACCGCTACCAGATTTATCACTTGTATGGTCCGCATCTGTGGCACCTCCCCTACCAGGTTAGTCCTTCCACGAGGCACTACGAACAGTGGAAGCCGTCTGCGACGCCCAACATACTCGTCCGGTTCGCACAGTGTCATCATCCCCAAAACGGTCGGATTGGATATAATCCGTCGGAACACACAAACCACAAAGTGCTGGTGCCATATCCTTCCTAATAAATAAAACGAGCCTCTGAGGCGCACTTTAATCCTTACACCAGACTAATTCCAAATAACTAGTGATACGATAAGAAGAAAAAGAAGTAATTAACATGATCTATGACGCTTGCAATACCAGGAGGTATCACACGCACGTTGCCAGCCCAAGACATACCGTTGTTTTGTTAGTTTACCTCGATGCCTTTTTAACCTAAAAAAAATAAAGCTTACATACTACTGCTTGAAAACAGTATATCTAGCATTATTATGGTACCCATCAAGACGTACTTTTAATGTAGAGTCCTACCACCAGGTAAGATGCTGCTAGGCCCTAAAAATCAGTCAAGTGCTGAGTTCGCGCGTAGCTAACTAACTACATTTCACTAACATATTTCTTTTACCATCAGTTACTATTACTACTCCAATCAAGGCCACTTTATCGTTTATTTAGACGACCTCTGTGACGCAGTGGGCCAAGGTCCAGCTGTGACGCAGAAGGCTGCGGTTTCGATTCCCGCCGCGGGCCAAATGTTTGTATGATTTGCAAGTATTTATATCGGGTTTCGGTGTTTCTATGTATAATATGTATGTTTTTACAAAAAAAAAATAGTAGTATATAAATAGTATATCAGTCATAACACAAGCTCTGCTTACTTTGGGGCTAGATGATATTGTGTGAAATGTCCGGCATTATTAATATTTATTTATTTATTGTATAAAAACCACAGGTCCTAAAATAGTATACACAAAACTTAAATTTATAACCTACAGCCAATAACTGATTTACATTATAATAATGTGTGTGTGTATGTGTTGGTGTATGTGTGTGTGTGTTGTTTATTTGTGTATTAAAAGTTTGTATATAGAATAGTTTGTATATAAAAGAAAGCAAATTATACACTGTAGGACAGATTATTATTTTATATTAAAAGCTCCAAGGGACCGCAGATCATACTAATTTCAACTAGATATCTTAACGCGTTCCTGAGAATAAGGGTCCAGACATACAGACATACATCGAAATAATATAGGGTTTTTTTTTCATTTTGAGGTACGGAACCCAAAAAACAAGGGTTTCAGTTCTTACCAGTACATTTTTGTCAATACGCCTCATAGCTTGCTCTAGTACCTCCCAATTTGAAGGGTGCTTGTCTGACCTGCGTCACGGAACCTCACCGACACAGTCAACAGTCTTATAATGAGACTGTTTCAAAGACCAAAATTTATATTTATGTAAGGAGGAACTAGGGCAGTTCACGATGTAATTATTTACTTGCTTATTCGAGGTAGTTCGAGGTAACAGTAGTTACACGTTATAATTACCGAATTTATAAAAAGGGCCTTATTGACTATGCGTACTACTAATTATAGTACCTAGCGTGAGCTACGATTTAAAAAAATGCGGGGTAGTCTTTGGGGACTGCCGATAGAAGTGAAAACGAAGTAACTTGTGAATTGTATCTAGCTCGTAGATTATTATTTTTGAATTATTATTGGTTTGCATAAAAGTTTTAATGACCAATGACCAATTCTTGATCATAAACAATTCTTTATAAACAAAAAATAATTCATAAATAATAATCTAATAGCTCGACGATACAATTCACAATTTACTTGATTACAAGTTGTCTTAATCATAATTATGTCTTTATAATGTTAATCCTACATCAATATGAAGCTCAATTTTGTTATATTATAGTATATGGTGTATAGTATATATATATATATATATAGTATTTATGTACGTTATATTGCTATTATTTATTTTATTATTTAGATTACATATTTTTAACAAAACACACTTACCTATTACATATATATACATATACATATATATGTAGTTAAATAATTTGTTGACCGTGCATCGAAGCTATTTTATTATAATTATGTTGATTCGCATCAGATACCTGCGATACAGATTATATCTAGTGTGGGTATCAAAGGTAATTCATAATTGATTTTATCAGCAAAACAGACAATTGTATGTATTTATTTATAATATAGTATTATAGAAGTACCCATTGAGTTTTTCTTTTATATATAAATTCCATAATTTGTATTCTTCTAGTCATAGTTTTAATAGTTTTAAGCTGTTTTACTTTACTTTGTTTTATGTTAAGTTTTTGCTGTCAATAAACAAATTTTTTTTTTTTACTTAGTTTTCTCTTCTATCGACTGTCTCCAAAGAATGTTCAGGGAATAATTTCGCATGAATTGTTTTATTATTCAGTAGAAAGTATTATTATGTATATGTATGGTGATATACAATTTTAATTTATAGCGCTATCTTACAATTAGACTTTAGAATAATTACAATTATTTTACATATAAAAGTTTACACTTGAAAAATCAACTTCACCCAAAAAGTGCTCAACGCGCCTAAAGAAGTTTTCACTTCAAAAATGAGGAAGCCTTACAATAGTCGCATATGATATATAACATCTGCCATCTCAGCAAAATGGGTTTGTACCATCAGACGGCCAACTCTACCACCGCGCTCATTGGCCAAATCAAATGCAGGAAAGCACGATGAAAGATGTTACACATCAAAAACATAACTAAACAAATTATACATAAAACAAAACTAAAATTAGGATAAAGAAGTGGTGGGTACATTGAAAATTAAACAACAGAGTGAACTATTATAAACATTGTGAGGAAACTAACAGAATCAGCTCTGCAGTCGCACGTATTGACCATGGGTTTATCTCAATATTACTTAGTACCTGGATGACCGAGCTTTGCTCCGTATAAAACGACGTTTTCTAAAAATGAAACCTAACTAGATCGATTTATCGCCCCCGCAAATCCCCTGCATACTAAATTTCATCAAAATCTTTGGAGCTGTTTCCGAGATTCAGATTATATATATACATACATATATACAAGAATTGCTCGTTTAAAGGTGTTATACTCGTAGATGAGGTTCTTCTTAGTTAATGGCATGTGTCATAAAAAAAAAACCAGTGTAAAGTGTTTATCATTTGTCATTTTATATAAAAAGTTGCCCATCATATAAAATAACTACGAATTCTTTTTGCTCGAATCACAAAGAGACAAAACTTTTATCCCATTTATTCACACCCGAGTCAATAACTCTAGCTCTTTTTAAATAAAAACACCAAAATTGCTAATAAAACCAGAAAAAACTCATGAAAAATAAGTAATATAAGAGCGTTTGCTTCGCATGACGACCAAAAGAAAAATCTACTCATTAGGTAATGTGGTGATAAAATATGCTCCGTCTTTGTCATTCTAATGTCAGTAAATAAAGATGGCAAAATCTATATCAAAGCAACATTTACTAAAAAAAAATATACATAATATTTAATTAGGCCGTCTTGCGAAGCAAACGATTGCGCTCTTATATTTTTATTTTTCCCAAGATATTTCCAGTTTTATTAATAATTTTTGTGTTTTTTTTAAATAGCAGGAGCAAGCGAACGCCGTCCCTTTAAATGTTAAAAAAGCCTGTTTACTAGCACTTGCTCGCGGGTTTGAACGGTATGTTTCAAACTCAAGATTGAAAATTGCCGTTTCGAGAGTTTTTTTTGTCCTTCTGCTGAGAAAGGTTTCCTCTTTCTTCTTATTAATTATGTTATTAGTACAAGCTATGCTTAGTTTGGGCCAGATGGTGTTGTGTGCACTGCCCTCAGATATATATTTATTTACTACTACAACTATTTTTGAATAAGTCAGTGGCCACTTCAGCTTTAGTAGCAATAGTGATGAACTTCAGCGTTATTTATTTATTTAATATATTTTTTTATTTTCAATTTATAATACAAAAGTTAATATTAAAATAATTACAGAAATGTACAGAATAATATAAAATAATATTAAACACATGTGTCAAGTCAAGTCAAGTCGAGTCAAAAGATACTTTATTCTAAACAATCACAAGGATCACTTTGAAACGTCTTACATACTAGGTGAATTTAGGTGCCAATTCCTACTAACCAAAGCCAGAGAACTGGCAAAAAACTCACCCTAGTCCTAGCGCTTTTTTTCATGATCCATCTTATAACTACCGTTACTACGGAAAACGAATATAAGAGAGTTTATACATTTTAAATGTGTCGGCTAACTGTCTGAGGGCCGAGCGACACGAGGCCATGCATTCTCATAATATTGTAATTTATATTATAATACGCTTTCTTGAAAAGACTACCCTGTATGTATGCTTTAAATTTTCTAATAGGTAGTTTAGATGCATTTTCAGGAAGCTTATTATAGAAGCGCACCGTGTTCCCTATAAAGCACTTATTTACTTTTTTTAGTCGCAACCTAGGGATGTATAATTTTTTTCTACTCCTATTATTAATTATATGAAGGTCATTGTGAAAAAGTTGAGCTATCTACGGACAGTTTAAAACAATCTATAGATAGTTCAAGCGATCCAGATGTCCAGAGGACAGCTTCTCCCAGACACTGGCAGCATATCCACGTTGAAAGACAATGCCAATTTGATAGGTAGAGAGGAGAGGCCTGCAATTCCGTACCATCAGCGGAATCGAAGGCTTTTGATTTTGAAGATTTTGTAGACGGATTCCACGTTATCATGCGGAAACGAGTTGCCTCCTTGATGTGCCGCGTGCCAGGTAGCACCATTAGCCTCCTCGTTACCATACTGGACAAGGTTGACTGTCCCGTCGTACGCAATTGCCTTACATATGGCTTCCAGAACCGCTATGTTTAATTTACGATAGGGTTAAGAAGTAGTTTTTAGGTTCTTTTTAAAATTGCATTCTTGTATGGACTTTTCTGAAATAAACAAATTCATATTAATATTATTATTATTAATTGTATATCTGTTTTCGAATGTTTTTTGTATCATCATTGCAGTAACTAAAATGGTTTTGTATTTTATATAACTTGCCTAGTATGACAACCAATGTTATAATAAGGTGTAATAAACAAATCTAAAATCTAAAAATCCGAAGTCAAGAAAAAATCAAAGCAAGACTAGAGGTCAGGTCCCAAACCAATTCAACATCATCAAAAGCTTGCTCTGATTAGACGAGCATTGTAAAACTATAAGAGTTTCTTGTTGGACTACGAAACCCTAAATATATGATTTACATCTAGACGTATTGGAAAAAACATTAAAAGAATGCGTAGCAAAGATTTATGATCTCATAAATAATAAATACGAACAACAAAACTCTCCTATCCCGGATGTAAGCGATAAGGCCTCCGTCAGTGGAACATACAAAAAAACACATTTATATAACAGTCAGTAATGGATGTAATGGATGTGAGAACACTTGTGGTCTAGTGATTGTCGCCTTCCGATCCTATGGTCGTGGTTTCGAATCCGATAATGCACCAATTTATTTATTTTTACTATTTCTCTCAAACGGTAAAGAAAAACATCATAAGGAAACCGGCATGTCCTAGAATCTGTTAAGTTCTAAGCTTGTGCGAAATGAAAAACAAGAGTCTTTCACAATAATAATGAAATAAATACATCTTTAAATATTAGTACCTACCTGGATGATCGAGCTTAGCTCGGTATAAAACACGGATAAAACGACGTTCAGAAGTTCCAAGATTCAGATTATATATATATTGACTGGCCTGTCCGCTCAGTTGGTAGTAGCTCTACCTTCTTCGCTATAGGTTGATAAACATTAGTGTGATAAAGGTATATAATGGTAGATAAAGGTTCTTAGTATAAAGTACAAGGCTAAGTATTTGGTACGTGTTACAAATTGTAGACCTGTTTTGTGAGAAACTGGTGGTACCTGAGATAGGTAAGCGAGACACTTATCACAGGTCACCAGGCACTCCCACTCCGTTGACGAGATTACCATATATACCTTATAATAAGTACTTAACAGAAAAAAAACTTGTAAACTAAATAGAGAAACAGTATTTTTCTATACAGGGTTATCCTGAAACTATGTCAATATCCCGTGGGGGCGGATTCGTGACAGTGAGGTGAACAACAAATGTTCTACTACTTGTGAGTTTGATGATTATTTGCTATACAATTTCAGCCTGCTATTAAAACATCCGCCATACCCGAAACCTATTAAATAAGCAACGATCGAGATATGCCACTTAAGTAGCACCTTCAGTTTATGATGGGTACGCAATAAAGACCTCTGCCATTAGTTACCGGAGGTTTCGCACTCGTAAATTATATAGGTTATCTCTCATTTTACGACGCCTTTTTCTGTAACTAGCTCTTGGGCACATAGATTAGATTTTTATTGAAATTTATGTTTTGTTGCTTTAAGTTTAAGTTGAATTTAGATAAATGATGCTAACAATTCGCATATTAAACTGAATCGATTATTATATAATTACGTTTTAAAAACTAAAAAGACAACCGACTTCATGTATATAAATATATTATTGATGTACAATTTTTAGATTTTTGTTGATTTTTTAAAAACTGCTCGACTGATTTCCATAAAATTTAACAGGGACCACCTGGGAAGTATTCCCTTTAAATCAAAAAAATAATTTTCCAAATCACAAGTCTAGGTACGTCTATTGCTCAAAGAAATCATTTTAAATATACTTAGTCGTTTGTAAGGGTTGCAATGAGAAAAACCTAGAGAAGATATCAAGATGTCTTGTCAGGGCTCGTTGTATGCTCTCAATGTGTTGCGAATGGGTGCTGTAAATGTGACTCCAAACAATGGAAGCATATTCAATTTATATAGAATACTTACTTGTTCTGTACTTACTGTTTACTAATACAATACTTATATACTTAAAAATATATACTTTATGATAATGTATAAGAACCTGACACAGGGTAAAAATCTATGTTTTATTTATTTTATTTTATTTTTGAATTTTCAAGGAGATCAGCTGGGTACATTAAAAAAATTACAAATAAGTAATACATGTTTATAGTACATATGCAAAAGGCCAATAACAAGTTCATAGTGATATATGTAAATGTATATAATATTAAAAGTACAGTCCGAAATCTAAACAATACAAATTATAAAAAGAGAAAAAAATTAGAAATACCTAGTTAAAAATAGAATAAACAAGAAGAGAAAAAAAATGAGTACCTCTATAAAAAGTATTTGTAACAGAGCAAGCTTGCTTGTTTATGTATATATCAATATCTGCGTTTGCCAAGGTGTTAAATAAGGCGCTTGCTCGAATAAAAAAAACATTTTGCCTATAATTTGCTTAAGCTGATGGAAAATATAAGATGTTGGGTCTTCTAAAACAAGCAGTGTTAGTACTGGCAACCCTGGCATCTCCAGCAACTCACAGGAGTCCACTGTGCCATTTGCGATGTTCATCAAATATGCCATATTGGGATATTCCTTCGTTCATAAAGTTCGTCACACAAATGAGTGGGGATCGAACCCACAATCGAGCGAAGAGTGAGATCATTCGACACACAAAGTCTACAGTAATATAATATAATAACCATAATAAAATAAATATAATAACCATAAAAACTAAAGTACAAACGCTAGAAAAACCCTACTGAAAGTACCCTATTAAATTTCCATTGCAGCACGATTCTCTGTAATTAATGAATAATTCAAACTTGGCACGCTGCGCCGAGGAAAGCAAAGAAAGCGAGGAAGCGGAGCTATTTATTTGAGAAATATCCGCGCAGGTGAGAGCCATGTATCTCCGCGTTGAACGTACAGCCAGGTCGAAAACTTTTGCAATTTAAGACGAACTTTGTCTTGCAAGAGCTGAACTCAGTTCCACTTTACTTACAATGCATTCCGTTCCATCGTTATAAAACGGCGATGACTACTAGATTCTATTAATAATAAATTAATAAATAATATAACTGGACCTTTCACACATCATCATATAGATAGCCCAAAAGTAAGCTACGCTTGTGTTACGGAAATCAAATGACTGATATACTACTTATATATATTTATTTATTATTGTGATAACCTTCTATAGGTATATGTATATAAAATGCGATGTTTGTATGTATGTATAATCCCTATAGACTCCGAAACAGCTGGACCGATTTCAATGAAATGTTTAGAAAATCTCCAGATTAGCCTAGCGTGTAATCTTGTTAAATTTGGTAGCGATCGGATCAACAGATTTTTTTTTAATGGAATGGACATAGGATACTTTGTATGTATGTACTATGCATGCGAAGCCGCGGGCAGAAGCTGGTTATATATATATATATAACTTCTAAATGTACATGACTTTTATAACATATAAAACTCATATATTCTGGTATACATCCCGTTTTGAGTGAAAATTCATCATCATCATTGGCCTTTGTTCATCTGTTGAAGATGATTTAGGTAGCGTCAGTAGAGTTATAGAGCAGTTAATTGTAATTGAAAACTTTCGTTCATGGATCCACTCCAGCAAGCTGAGGTGGGTGAAGTTTCCTCTCCACTGACGTCACTCTACCTGGGATTCTGTTTTATAGCGCAGATCTTTCCAGGTACCCACACTAACCTCTCGACCTTGCCGACAAGACCCGCAGGAAAGACGAATCCTCGAAAACCGCAAATATGCTGGTTAGGATAAGGCCTAAATATTTGAACCTTTTGGAGTCGAGACCCTGGGCCCGTGGGGAACAGAAGCCTACCGGGTTTTCAAAATTATTTCACGGCATCTGGTAGATACGTTGCATGACCCAAGAGCTGGCTCCTATCTGGCTCAGCGTATTAGCATTGCCATTCAACGTGGTAATGCCGCCTGTATCTTGGGAACTCTGCAATCTGGCAGTGATTTGGATCAGTTGAGCTATCTATAGATCGTTTTAAACGGTATTTAGATAGCTCAACTGTTTCACGTGTATTTTATATTATTGTATATTATTTAGTACATTTCTGTAAATAAATGTATTACCTTTGTATATATAGTAGTTATATAAGATATATATTAAATTTATAATTTGTCTCCTATTAAAACAGTGTTTACACTGGGTAACTGCACGTGTTGGCAAGTTGAAATTCTGAGTCCCGCTACAATATTTCTGTTTTTTCTCCTCAACTGTATTTGGTTGTTTTCGCGAGAAATCTCGGGGAATTTTTCAAGTTATCTGATACCAGAATGTTTGAGGTTAGTGTTGGTAAATCTAGAAGCGAAATATGAAATATACGATGCACTTACTCATTTCAATTTGTATTATAATCCACCATCTTTAATTAGATACGTTTTGTCTGTCCTTGTCATATTAATGTCAATAAATAAAGATAATAATAATAATAATAATAATATTAATGCAGAATATTTCACACAGCATTATCTGCCCCAAAGTAAGCAGAGCTTGTGTGATACTGATATACCACCTAAATACGTTTTTTTTGTAAAAACATACATATTATACATAGAAACACCCAGACCCGAGATAAATACTTGCAGATCAAATTAATAAGTAGTTTAACTACTTATTAACTAATGTGTTATTATAAGTTAGACCGTATATCATTAGCAATAAAATATCAAATCGTACTGTTTGTATTTTGAAGAGCCTATTATGATTATGAATTGTACTAATATAAATATTGAAGGTACTATTTTACTCGTTTTTTCTCTTCTCTTTGCTATATGCTTTCTGTAGTAATCAAAATAATAATAAAATGGCGGACATTTTACGCAGCACACACACAGCATCATCTAGCCCCAAAATAAGCAGAGCTTGAGTTATGTGTACCACAAGACTCATATACAACTTTTTTTATAACTTAAATAGAAATAAAGAAAGAAATAAGGATTTTTAAATAAAAATAAGGAAAGAAATATAAAAAGAAAAGAGTTTATTTGACAGCACATAACAAAACGGTAGACAGGAAGACAATGACCTCAATTCTGTTGGCCCAACCTAACTAATTTTAGCTAAAATTAGGTTTTGAACTGTCAAATTAACCTTTGGTATTTTGCTGCTACCAACTTATCCTAATTTAATTTTATCTAACTTAATTAAGCGTGCCTAATTTAGTTAAATGGTAACAACCAAATAGGTTTAACAAATGCTATGACTAACTAAATATATTTTAGACAATTCCTAATTTTAGAAATGTACCAACCGAATTGCTACCAATGATAACCTAAATTAACATAAATTGTTTACAATTTACAGAAGATAGGTATACTTAAGTAATATAAAAAAACAAAGAAACAGAAATGATCTCCTATACCCAACTACTTAGGGAAGGCCATTCAATGATCCAATTTGTACCGCTCCGTATGTGCAGCCAAACAGGTACTGAACCCAGCATAATGCTGCCTTACAAGGTATAGGATACCATGCAAAGCATGGTTTTCAGTCAGGGTTATAGGGTGACATCACAAATACATAGGTATTTATTATAAATACTTATATTTATTTAATTATTTATTTATGTGGGTATTTATATTTATTTATTTTAATATTTATTTATTTACGCACACACACATATAAACATTCTACAACATTATTATTGACAAAACGATACTACTCTGATATGCATAACGACCTAGGCCGGCCAAGGCTCAGCTGCGGCAAAGAAGGTTGCGGGTACGATTCCCGCTGCGGAACAAATGTTTGTATGATCTGCAAGTACTTGTCAAGGGTCTGGGTGTTTCTATGTATAATTGTATGTATTTTCAAAAAAAGTATATAAGTCTACCCATGACACAAGCTCGGCTTATTTTGGGGCCAGATGATGCTGTGTGAAATGTCCGCGATTATTTATTTTATTTTATTTAATTACGGTGTGCATTAGTTTGGGACTAATTGGTGAGGTGTGTATAGTCCAATATTTATGTCATTAATGAACAAAATGCTTTTCGCATTGACCTAATAAGTAATTAAATGACGAAACTTTGCCATCGTAGAAAGTTCATAAACAACGAAATCTCTTAAACAAAACTAAAGTTGCAAAGTATCATGCAATTTTGTAAGTTTAATCTTAGTTGAACAAGAACTTCGCGATATTTATTTCAAAGAAAGTTCTGCTGTGAAATAAATAACGCAGCGACCATTTTAACTCTTAAATGCTGGGAAAGACAGGGTTAAATTAATGACACCTCTATCATATAATGAAGTAATTCGCTAAGTATGCTCTGTCTTTGTCATTCTAATGCTACTGAATAGAGATGGCATCATATTTGAACAATACATTAGCTAGTGCGGACAAAAGAAGACAAATGATATATTTTATGAAACTATCTATGATTTTTTACAACTATCTCGCGACTTCGTCCGCATTTTTTTGAATGGAATTGTAGCTTTAATCCTTTCCCAGGATGCAATTTATCTCCTTGCCAAATTGTATTGATAAGTTTCAAACCAATCACCTGACCACCCATTAACAAGTTTTCATACAAACATTCACACCTCATTTTACTCACCTTTATGAGAGTTATGAGGGTTATTTTGAAAAATCCTGAAATAAGTGTCCATTTATTTTGCCTTTTAGGTATCCAAACCAAGTTTCTATGAAATCACACCACCTGTTAAAATGTTCCCATACAAACTTAGACACCCCATTTTACCCCTTTGTTAGGGTTATTCATATCAAGATTCAAGCAAATCGCACCACGCGTTAAAAAGTTTCATACATTCGTTTTCACCCCTTTTCACCCTCGTAAGTGGTTGATTTGCTGAAAAAAGAAGCTACCTTCTAAATTTGAGCTTTCTAGCTTCAGCGGTAAAAAAATATATATATTTTTATTATACAGGTATGGTAGATACTGCTCATATATATAACTATCATCAAACGTATAATCGAAACATCTGTTAAATGCATGCGATACCTATAAGATTTTTATATCTTTGTATATTATATTATTTCTAAAGTCATATACTCCCATCTGCCTAGGCGTATTAGCATATTATTAATTTAACGTGAAAATGCCGCCAGAATCACAGGAAATCAGCCCTCTAGTGATTTTCGATGATTTTCGATTCGATATTTTTCTATACATATCTGTAATTAAAATAAATGTATATGTTCAAATATAAAATAATGGGCCGAGGCTGATAGCACAAACGATAAAAGGCCTATGTTCGAACTGTGAACTCAACCGGCAACGAGTGAACCACGGATCAACCTGATGAAAAAAAAACTCGCGTCACGAAGTTTTTGCGTATATTGGTCCAATGTACTTGAACTTTTAGAACATATTAGAACCACAGTAAAGCCCGGTTAGCGGTCTTCACTTGATCCCGTGCCTCAACATCGCGAATTCGCTTTAAAATCGCTCGCTAGTTCAAAACTATAACTGAACTCGCTCTCTGTGGAAATTGACTGTTTATTTTCTATTTCTCATTTTCCGTTCAGTTATCTTCGCTCATTCCTCTCGCTCATCTTCCTTTTACAGTGAAAGTCAACAAACAAAACTCTTTGTTAGTGAAAATGTTGACCTATTTCATTAATAAGGAATCCGTTTTGCTTAGCCATTCCCCGCTCACCATCCATTTTCCTTTTCCCTTTTGCGGTGGAAACCGGGCTTAACGCATGGCCGGGTCAGCTTGTAAAGGTATAGATTAACACTACTACTACTACACTCGTATGAGTCAGTTGGCCAACTCTGGTGACGGAGTACTAGCCCACTCGAAGGCATCCTACATGCCCCCAACTTATGAAAAGCCAGGACCAACAGCTTAAAGTGCCCTCTGTACTACGGAAGCGCTTAGATGAAAATGCCACTATGGTAACCCATCCAAAGACTGATCTCTCAGAAGATCCTTAACATCATTAATCTGTTAGGAACGATTTAGTTAACATCTCTCATTTTTTGTAAAAAGCTGATCACTGTTAAAAATAGTGCCATCTCTTTTTGTAAGAAAGTGACAAATAGTGTCAGGGAGAGTCTTATGCTGTGTTTATGGCACATTATGGAGTATTCAGGCGTTTTTAAGTAGTTATATTTACTAATCTAATCGGCTCGGTGACAGCCGTTATGCACCTGCAACCGAACCGACACCGCATGTACTGATTCGTCGGGTCCTGTCGGCAAAGTCGAAAACTTACATTAAGGCTTACCTAAGTGCACGAAAGAAGCCTCTGAGGCGCACTTTAATCCTTTCACCACACTGGTTAATCAAGAAATAATTTATATGGAGCAATATACAAGAACAGTTTTGAACAAGATGGCAGTTTTGTTGGTGACTTGATCTGAAAAAGGCAATCTCTGGAACTACTAACCGATTCAATAATTACACCTTAATTTCGCCTCGGGATAAATGTTCTTATATTTGCCTCGGGTCTAAGTTTCTATGGATATTATATATGTAATTACAAAAAAAAGTGTATAAGTAAATCAGCCATGTGGTCCCCACAACACAAGTTCTGCTTATTTTGGCGCTAGAAACAAAATATGTGGGAAATATCCAGCATAATTTATTTATTACCCCTGAAGGTATCCCCCTGAATATCCTACTAAAACTTGATCTTAAATGTTTCGTAGGATATTAAGTATTTAATGGGTGAAAGTTTAAGGCGTGCAGTATTCTATAGTCTCGCTTAAACAATCCACTATTCAAGTCACAACATAAACGCGGTAGATAGTAGAACTTCCCCGAACGGAACCGATATAATCAAACATGTGCTATTAGATCGCACGATAGTCGTACATTACACCCGTCCCAGTTCACACCACTAGTCGGGGAGTACATTCAGGTACAAAACCACACATATTTAATAATACTGAATGAGGAGTGGTCGAACAGATAGTACCTATTCCACCTGGCGTTTTGTTTTTTTTTTACTGATTCGTGTTGGCAACTGCGACCTATCGTCTGATGCAACAAAATTTATCAGAAAACATTTTTTCTCAATGATAATCGTGTTTAAAAGACAATGGTTCCTTCAAAACGCCACTTTTTTTAAAGTAGAAAAGTTCGAATAATAAAATGGTGGACGTTTCACACGACACTATTTGGTTGAGGATTGTTGTTTTTGTCTAAAATAACTCAATACAATTTATATTGATCGCGTGATCATGGCGCGTGCAACTATGCCGAAATATCGGGAATCTGAAAACTCATATGGTAAATATCCCGTTTTCATTGAAAAAATAATGACATTGAAATTTATAATAAAATAGAAATACATACATATATATATATATAGGCTCAAATTTATTTATTAAATACCTACTGTATTATATTAAAAAATACATTAAACATTATTTAGTTATATAAAATGCTTCATTAAAAAGAACTCTACACGTTTATTATATAATATAGTTTGTCTACCATGAAGCCAAAAGCATCTTATGTCTATTTTTGCAGGTAACCTACATAGGTTTTAGATAATGGATACGTTCCTCCCGACTTCCTTTAAATTTTACGAAGGAAGAAGTAAAGCCATCACTGATTATATCCAAACTCCATATTAATATTAGTTCAAATGAGTCCATATGTCTGTTTGCTTGTTTGTTTTCACGCCTAAACAGCTGAAAAGACCTTGGTAAAATTTCATAAGGAGATAGATTGTATTTTCGAGAAGAACGTAGTATTTTTTTTATGTAAAGATACCACGTTCGAAGCTCAGGCTAATTATAAAAATCAATTTTGTTAATCATTGCACTGTTGCCTTCTCCAGTCTTTACCAGATCCTGTCCACTACAAACAGTTATACGCTGGCACGTAGAATTGCATGCCGGTATACATAAACAAAGCATTACCAGCCCTTTATACAATATCTCAAGATAACAGGAGCCTTGGAAGATTTAACTTGAATCTATATAATACTATTTAATATTATTTAATGGGCCAGTGTCTTGGGAACGCTGCCCTCTGGCAGTGATCTGGATCAGTTGAGCTATCTATAGATCGTTTTAAACGGTTCTTAGGTAGCTCTACTGTTACACATGTATTTTATATTATTGTATATTAAATCTAACAAATTTGTAAACTTTATATACATTGAAAATATTTTGCTTATAAATTGCTTATAACGCGTTTCATAACGTTGTAGCGGTTACTAATATATATTACCGTGCAAATTTTACGACAAGATTAATAGTCTGCGAACAGCTCCGATTAAAAGCGTACAGACAGACAGAAGGGTATAGCTAAATTTGTTTTTATTATATCACTAAATATTTTAAACCATCGTGGTGAAAGGATTAAAGTGCGCCTCAGAGGCTCCTTTTAGGCATTTAAAACATATCTTCGAACGAATCTATAAAAGAAAATATAAGGATTCCTTATTAGACTAAAAATTGTTAGGAGTAACTACCGAAAAACATTAGCAGAACACGGTGTGACTAGATTTCCTTATTTTTTTCAATTTTTTTTTTAATTAAAACGCTTCGTCTCAGTTGCGAGCAGGTCAATCTATAAAGGTATATAAAAAAAATCCCTATTTCCCTTTAACGCCATCACGCGTGAACGGCTAGACCGATTTCGCTTATTCTTCATTTGTTGTGTTAGTTATTATCAGTTCTTATGAAACAATAAAATATGAAAGTTGCGTGGATAATTAGAAAATTTAAGAAAACTTAACGACGATATTAACTTTTCTAAATATAGTAACTAATCTAAAGAATTTTCTTAGCGCTTTTGAAAATATAAACTTTTCAAATGTAACCTTATGGCGTTTGACATAACTGTCAGCCGTTGGACAGTTATAGATTCCAATTTGAATTTAATATTCATAGTAAAGACAGGATAACGTTTGTCGGGCTAGCTAGTTAGTTATAAATATTGGTGGGTAAATCATAAAGCACCTTAGTCCATAACTAAATAAAGCTTGTACCATGAAAACGAACTAACTGTTTACCAAAAAACAAAACACAAACAGCCCACGACTCCCCAAGAAAATTCAGTTTCAAAAATACTTTTATTCGATACAAGACCATTTTGGATCGCTTAATATACTAGGTGAATGTAGGTGGTCTTCACACGGATTTTTACTCATGTATAAATTAAATCAAATTATACTATATATAGCTTAATTACCACTGACTCACTGATTGACATCATTGTTCTCCGAGATGGTGGATGGGGAGGTGTATTTTTTTTTATGGTAAGCTGTAGAGGGGGTTTTGGTGACTGGGGGAAAAATCCTAAAGTACCCCTTTTCCCCCCCCCAACTGACCCCCCCACACATTATCTCAGAAACTAGAAGTCGTAGAGGGTTGGTGCTCAAACTAATGTTGCTCAAGACCCTTTTCAATATCCGAATCCATAAAAAAAAAGATGGCCGCCATACAAAAAAAATATTGTCCCATACAAAAAATTGCATTTCCATACAAAATCTTAAAACATCTGTATCTTCTTTGTACATACTCGGCAGACCAAGACCATCATGTTGGGTACTACATTTTGGTGGGATCGTATAGAGGATGCTTCGTAGAGTTGAAAAAATATGTTTTACCCACCCCCGTCCTTGCCCCCTTTTCCCCCCTCTCTCATTATCTCGGAAACTACAAGTCTGAGAGGGATGGTGCTGGAACAAATGTTGCTCAAGACCCTCTTCTCTATCCGATTCAGAAAAAAAAACTTTAAAGCCTCATAACTTCTAAACGGTGCTAGATAGACATAGCAAACTTGACCTTGGGTTGTAAGGAATTTTAGTTTTTTTTTAGGGATTTGTATAGATGGTGCTTTAAGAATTACAAAAAAAAAATTTTACTCCCCCCCTCCCCCCATTTTAGTACCCCCCTTTTAAGGTATACCGAGAAGGCATCATGTTGGAATTGAAATTTTAGTGGGATCGTATAGAGGATGCTCCAAGGATTCAGAAACGATTTTAAAACTTCCCCCTCTCCCCCCATTTTTCTCACCCCCCTTCAAGGTATACCCAGAAGGCGTCAAGTTGCAATTTAAATTTTAGTGGGATCGTATAGAGGATGCTCGGAAGAGTTGAAAAAAGTTGTGTGACCTCCCCTCTTTGTCCCCCTCTTTGACCCCCCTACATTATCTCGGCAACTACAAGTCGGAGAGGGTTGGTGCTCAAACTAATGTTGCTCAAGACCCTTTTCAATATCCGAATCTATAAAAAAAAAGATGGCCGCCATACAAAAAAATATTGTCCCATACAAAAATGTGCACTCCCATACAAAACGTCGCAGACTTGATGGCATCATGTAGGGTTGTACACTTCAGTGAGATCGTATAGAGAATGCTTCGTAGAGTTGAAAAATGTGTTATCCGACCCCCCGTCCTTGCCTCTTCTGCCCCCTCTCTCTCTCTCTCCACTTATCTCGGGAACTACAAGTCGAAGAGGGATGGTGCTCTATCAAATGTTGCTCAAGAACTACTTCATTATCCGATTCAGAAATAAAAAACTTTAAAGCCTCATAACTTCTAAACGGTGCTAGATAGACAAAGCAAACATGACCTTGGGTTGTAAGGAATTATAGTGTTTTTTTTGAAGATTTGTATACATGTAGCTTTAAGAAATACAAAAAAAAAAAAAAACTCCCACCCTCCCCCCATTTTCTCCCCCCCTTTTAAGGTGTACCCGGAAGGCGTCATGATGGAATTGAAATTTTTGTAGAATCTTATAGAGGATGTTCCAAGGATTGAAAAACAATTTTTAAACTCCCCCCCTCCCCCCATTTTTCTCACCCTCCTTTAAGGTATACCCGGAAGGCGTCATGTTGGAATTTAAATTTTAGTGGGATCATATAAAGGATGCTTGAAGGATTCAGAAACGATTTTAAAACTCCCCCCCTCCCCCCATTTTTCTCACCCCTCTTAAAGGTATACCCAGAAGGCGTCATGTTGGAATTAAAACTTTAGTGGGATCGTATAGAGGATGCTCGGAAGAGTTGAAAAAAGTTGTGTGACACCCCCTCCTTGTCCCCTTTTTTTACTCCTTTATCCCATCCATTATCTCGGAAACTACACGTCGGAGAGGGTTGGTGCTCAAACAAATGTTGCTCAAGACCATCTTTATTATCCGATTCAGAAATAAAAAACTTTGAACCCACATAACTTCTAAACGGTGCTAGATAGACATAGCAAACTTAACCTTGGGTTGTAAGGAATTTTAAGGATTGTCGGGGTTTTTAGAGATTTGTAGGGGTTTGTAGGAGTTGTAGGAGTTTGTAGGATTTTTTAGGGGTTGTAGGGGTTTTCAGGGGTTGTAGGGGTTTTTAGGGGTTGTAGGGGTTCGTAGGGGTTTTTAGGGGTTGTAGGGGTTTTTAGGGGTTTTAGGGGTTTATAGGGGTTGTAGGGGTCATTAGGGGTTGTAGGGGTTTGTAGGATTTTTTATTGGTTGTAGGGGTTGTAGGGATTTTTAGGGGTTGTAGGGGTTTTTAGGGGTTTTTACTGGTTGTAGGGGTTTGTAGGGGTTTTTAGGGGTTGTAAGGGTTGTAGGGGTTTGTAGGGGTTTTTAGGGGTTGTAGGGGTTTTTAAGGGTTGTAGGGATTTTTAGGGGTTGTAGGGGTTTTTAGGGGTTGTAGGGGTCATTAGGGATTGTAGGGGTTTGTAGGATTTTTTATTGGTTGTAGGGGTTTTTAAGGGTTGTAGGGATTTTTAGGGGTTATAGGGGTTTTTAGGGGTTGTAGGGGTTTGTAGGGGTTTTTAAAGGTTGTAGGGGTTTTAAGGGAATGTAGGGGTTTGTAGGGGTTTTTAGGGGTTGTAGGGATTTTTAGGGGTTGTAGGGGTTTTTAGGGTTTGTAGGGGTTTTTAGGGGTTGTAGGGGTTTGTAGGGGTTTTTAGGGGTTGTAGGGATTTTAAGGGGTTGTAGGGATTTTTAGGGGTTGTAGGGGTTTGTAGGGGATTTTAGGGGTTGTAGGGGTTTTAGGGGTTGTAGGGGTTTGTAGGGGTTTTTAGGGGTTGTAGGGGTTTTTAGGGGTTGTAGGGATTTTTAGGGGTTGTAAGGGTTTTTAGGGGTTGTAGGGATTTTTAGGGGTTGTAGGGGTTTTTAGGGGTTTGTAGGGGTTTTTAGGTGTTGTAGGGGTTTTTAGGGGTTGTAGGGCTTTGGGGGCTGTTGGGGTTTTTAGGGGTTTTTAGGGGTTGTAGGGGTTTGTAGGGGTTTTTAAAGGTTGTAGGGGTTTTAAGGGAATGTAGGGGTTTGTAGGGGTCTTTAGGGGTTGTAGGGGTTTTTAGGGGTTGTAGGGGTTTTTAGGGTTTGTAGGGGTTTTTAGGGGTTGTAGGGGTTTGTAGGATTTTTTAGGGGTTGTAAGGGTTTTTAGGGGTTGTAGGGATTTGTAGGATTTTTTATTGGTTGTAGGGGTTTTTAGGGGTTGTAGGGGTTTTAAGAGGTTGTAGGGGTTTTTAGGCGTTGTAGGGATTTGTAGGATTTTTTAGGATTTGAAGGGGTTTTAAGGGGTTGTAGGGGTCATTAGGGGTTGTAGGGGTTTGTAGGATTTTTGAGGGTTGTAGGGGTTTTTAGGGGTTTTTGGGGTTTTTAGGGGTTGTAGGGGTTTGTAGGGGTTTTTAGGGGTTGTAGGGGTTTTTAGGGGTTGTAGGGGTTTGTAGGGGTTTTAAGGGGTTGTAGGGGTTTTTAGGGGTTGTAGGGGTTTTTAGGGGTTGTAGGGATTTTTAGGGGTTGTAGGGGTTTGTAGGGGTTTTTAGGGGTTGTAGGGGTTTTGAGGGTTTGAAAGGGTTTTTAGGGGTTGTAGGGATTTTTAGGGGTTGTAGGGGTTTTTAGGGGTTAAACTCGCGAGCTGTATACAGCTCGCGCACCACGCAACCTCTAGTCATTGTTTATTGTATATAATTACAAGGTTCAGTTTGAATCGTCTTCATACATGCTATTAAATCTAGGTGCCTTGCAAATTTTGTTACGGATGCCGAGTCGAGTTGGAGCAGAAAATTTATCCCAAGTTTTTTAGTCATCATTCTATAGTAATCATTATAGTAGGTAATAATTATAGTATCAGATTACTGAATCAGTTTCTGTTTTATTACGTTTTTAAGTTTGCCAATCGTCAAATCTAGCACGTCGTAAATCATTTTGTCCATGAGGGCACCAACACTGTTTCGATTCATCTTAGGTATCTTCATTATTCTCAGTGCGAATTACGAGCGCAAACTTCTTCTTATCGTGCCACAAGTTATTTCTAACGAGTGTAGTGAAAAGATTAAAGTGCGCCTCAGAGGCTCCTTTCGTGCACTTAGGTAAGCCATAATATAAGCTCTTGACCTTGCCGACTGGAAGCGAACTGTAGACAGCGCGAACTGGAGCGAGCGAACCAGGGTTCAAACTCACCCTGATGAAGAGTCTCTAGATGAATCAAAGCAGTGTCGGTGCCTTTATCGACAAAATATTATGTTAGTAAAAACTCGTATTTCTCTACACCTCCTTAAATACAACCTGCGCTGACATCCGTTAGAACCTATTTGTGACGAGTGCGTAAAATAATATTAAAATTGCGGAATAGTGTAAATAATAAATAAATACCAAATTAAAAACAAATAAACAAAAGGTTTCGGTACTAGGAAGAGCTATATTCAGTTTTATAAGGATTACCATAGTTAGTTTTTTTCTTTCAACCACGTAGTAGTGTTATCATTAATCACTACAAAACCGATCACAAAGTACGTATTTTTTGCTTAGAACCAAAACAGTGCAGTAATGTTATATGAAATCTCATTATTGCACTGTTTTTTACTTTTTATTTAGATATAAATTTACCACAGAGGTTTAATATCTCCCATTAAGTTTAATATAAAATGTTTGCATTCGATCCAAAAGATACTGGCTGATAATAAAAAAACGGCATCTTGTATCATTGTAAAACTTTGATTCTTCATATTTTTAGTTTGAGTATATTTTATCACAGTAGGTAGATTGGTAGTTGACAGAAAAGTAAATTACGCACCTTGCTATAGTGAGTAATTAATGCACTCGTGTTAATTCAGTGCCCTCGCTTGCGCTCGGGCACCAACATAACACTCGTGCATTAATAACTCAGTTTGCGCTCGGTGCAACAATCTACTATTGTAACATACAATTACACTATTTGGTTTGAAAAACCGAGCATCTAATGAATTAACATCTACATACATAACATCTTTCAGTTTTCTATTTACCATCAATTCACGTACAAGCCAGCCTGGAATACAATGTAGCCGTAGGCGTGCGTGTGAGTGACGTCATATCCGCTTTGGCTTGCTTCCGCCACTTGGCTTTGTATAACAGACTCTCTCTCACTTCATTATAATTGTATAACTATTTATTTACTTGTAATTTTATTATTTTATATACAAATTAGAAAATTATATAAAGGGTAGTTGCAAATAGATATCTACCATTTAAAATTAAATAGAATGGAATAGAAATTGTTTAATTGACACACAATGCACAGAGAACACAAAAGAAAAATAACATTATAGTTATAAATACTGCAGTTCGAATTCAAAATTTTTGCGGCGGGATGGTTTGTAATTTTTTCCTGTGAATAATTAGATTTTTGCTTGTTAAAGTATTATTTTGGACCCAGTTTTGGGATAAACAACTGTAATTAATTACGGACTATACAGTAAATAATAATTAGGTGTAGTTGCGCGCGGTCCAAAAAATGGACGCGACCGAGGTCGACCCTAGGCCTCGGTCCGGAGGAAACAGTTCTATGAGTGAAGAAGAAATAATAGTGCAGGCAATTTTTGATGAAAACCAACAATGTGAGAAATCATTTGTGGAGGAGTCACGGCGGCCGGTCAAACGAACGAGGAGCAACAATAGAAGTGATGGGTTGGAATGTGATGATAATGAAGAATTTACTCGCGTAGAAAAAAAGTCGATTCGTCGTGCGGCTGGAAAATCTCAAGCGTCGGTTGTAAAGGGTACCAATGAATTGAATATTAACTGCTTTGAAGTATGCATCTCGTCATACAATATGCTGCCAAAACAAATTGGGCTTGCTATGTTACTGAAAGCTAAAGGAATAACTACTTAATGCAACGAAAATAAAATACAAGAGTCCGTACAGAGTGATTATTAATTTTGAAAATAAAGAGGACGCAAATAAATTAGTCTCATGTAAAACATTTATGGAGTCAGGATACAGATGCTACTTGACCAGCGAGGTTAGCATTACTTATGGTGTCGTGAAATATCTGGAACTCGACGTAAAACAGGAAGATTTGATGGAGTAATTGCAATGCGAATACAAGATCGTGTCGGTGAAAAGACTAAAGAGAATGTCGGAGGACAGTGAATGGGTCAGTAGCGAGACCGTGCGTTTTGGTTTCGAGGGTTCTACTTTGCCTTCCTATGTACTCGGATATGGTTGCAGATTCAAGGTAGATCCTTACACATTCCCGGTGACGCAGTGCGCCTCATGCTAGAAGTACGGCCATTTAACGAAACAGTGTCCTACCAAAAATGCGGTTGTCCAAAATGCGGTGCAGGACATACGAACTGTGAAACGACGGAGTATCGATGCGTCAACTGCAAAGGCGAGCACATGTCACTTAGTAAGTCATGTCCTGTTTATTTGAAAGAGAGAAAAGTCAGGTCTATTATATATCAAGAAAACTGCACATATAAAGTTGCGTTATCGAGCTACAAAGAGAATAAGACACACAAGTTTGATAACTTTTTTAACAGTCCTCCTGTATTTGGGTTTGGTAATGAATCAAATGCCCGAACGTGTTATGAACCCGTTAGGCTTTGTTCACACGGCATTGTCCTGCACGTTTTTTTGTAATCGTTTTTTTAACATATAGTCAACCGGGTGTTCATATGGTAAATTTTCATTCATGTAAAAACGAATAGCCGCAGTTTCCACACAGTTGTCACAGTGAGTAGACGTCACTGATGGATCCACGCTTGGTTGTACTTTTATATTGGTATCGAAGGCGCCAACGGTCTCGCCGCCAACAAAACAGACGGTTTTGGGTACATCCTATTAATCAAGAATCTATTAATCGAAAATCTTAGAAATGATGAAAAAATTTTTTTAATTACTTTCGAATGTCTATTGAAAGTTTTGAAAAGTTATTAACTCGACTGGAAAATTCAAGCCTACCAAAATCAAATACGAATATGCGGAAATGCATTAGTACTAAAATGAAATTAGCCATCTGTTTAAGGTGAGTACACAAATAAAAATACACAGGTTGTGATTATTTAAGTTTTATTAATGTCAATTATTATAATTAAAAAAATATTAAAATTTGAACAATTTTACTATAGTATATTCGTGTTTCGTATTAAAAGCCATTGTAATCCATATCCGTGTAGTTAGAATAGCAGGATTCGACAGAGGACGGACTTTGAAGAGAAGCTGCTGTAGTTAATTCTACAGAGGCTGGACTTTGAAGAGAAGTCGTTGTAGTCATGTTTGTAATGATAGAATTTGTAGCTTCTTGTGTAATATTACTATTTTGGTATTGTTGTGTAAAATATCCTCTGTGAACTGATGAGAGATTGAAAGACGACGATTCACGAATTTGGCGAATGTTTTTAATTTTTTTCATTAATTGTAGCACACCCATTTGGAATTCGAGGACTTCATCATCGTCATAATTATCTAATGATGGTAATATCCCATTAAAAAATGAAAGATGCCGATTAATTGTTTTAGGTTCGTTATTTGAATAAGAATCCATAAATTTCATCATCTTCGCATCTACAAGACTAATCATATTCTTTAGAGATCTTTTAGGTACAAGATTAGGTATTGGGCTCTTTGCCGCCATTGTGTAATGTGTCTCTATAGAGTTTGTTTCCAATGTTTCATTTCCTCCCTCAGACTTATTTTTCTGGTTTTCGGATTCTGTGTTATTATCGGATTCCTTGTTGTTATTTTCGGTAGTAACATTATTTATTGTCTCTTTAGGTTGTATTACTTTCTGCAGAAAAGATAACTGTTTACTATATACATAAGGCTTTGCTGTTTTGGCGCCACTTCCTGAGCTTTTCTGATGTTTTATCTTTTTATATGATCGATTATAATTATCTCTTATATGAGTCCACCGTTGAATAATCATTTTAGCTGTAAAAGACAAACATGATAAGTAATACGGTACATATACATTTCTCTTTTCAGGTATTTAGCATCGGGGTGTTCCATGAAAGATTTACACTATTCATACAAATTTGGAGTATCGACTATAAGTGGTATCATCTGGGATGTTTGCTGGACTCTGTGGCATGTCCTTCAGGGAGAATATCTTCAAACGCCTTCTACAGAAAGTGAATGGATGAAAATAGTGGAAGGTTTTGAAAGAAAGATTCTCATTGTTTAGGTGCAATTGACGGGAAACACATAAAAATCTTAAAGCCTCCTCATAGTGGATCCATGTACTTCAATTATAAAGATTATTTTTCAATTGTGCTACTTGCGGTGGTTGATTCGGAATACAAATTTATATATGTAGACATAGGATCATACGGAAAATATTGTAACTCATCCATTTTGAAAAATTTTAATGATGGTTTGCTGAATATACCCAAACCAATGCCATTATTAGAAGGTGGAGAAAGTACACCTTACGTATTTATTGGTGATGAGGGATTTGCACTACATAATAATTTACTACGCCCTTTTGGAGGAACACATTTAGATTTTCGTAAAAAAATCTTTAATTACCGCCTGAGCAGAGCAAGGAGATACGTGGAGTGTGCTTTTGGTATCTTAGCGGGAAAATGGAGAATTCTACATAAGGCTATTGATGTTTCACCAAGTTTATTGACAGAAATCATTAAAGCATGCATTGTATTACACAATTACGTTCGTGAAAATGATGGACACAATTTTGAAGATGTGGCTAATCCTCCATTATTTGAAAATATTCAAAGTACGTCAGTTAGAAATGTTCAAGCAAACAGCGTAAGGTCCATTTTTAGTCACTATTTTTTATCAAACGAAGGATCAGTCCCATGGCAAAACGAATATATTTAGAACTAAGCAGAGTAAGTTAAAATATGTTGTAACGCAATTTTTATTATTAGTAATAAAATATACATACCTATGGCTTGTCTTGTTTTTTCTTCCTTTGTTTCAAAATTAGGATCAATTATTGCCATGATTCCCTTCCAAGCCGCTTGAGTTGCGACGCGATTTTTATAAAGTTCCAAAGTTTTATCCCATAAACGGGATTTTGTTCCACTAAAGAAATTAATACTTCGTTATCTATAGAAGATTCCTCAACCATTTTGAATATTAAACCAAATCAAACATAAAATACGTGCCACCCCTCCAAAAGACGCTCAGGTACTAAACGCTTCTTCGGTTGCTATTCGATAAAAAACGTATGACATCGTGTCGTGTGAAGGAGACAAAGCTATACCATATGCCACTGCGAACCGAATACGTCAAAGTTCATTCGATTTGCTTGACAAGTCCGTTGAGTATGCGTTTAAACGTATAAGCGGTACACGTTTTTTTGCAGTACAATCGACGTGTGAATGGATCTATGTACATTGTATGGTCACTATTTATACGTTAAGACGTATACTGCAAAAAAACGTGCAGGACAATGCCGTGTGAACGAAGCCTTAGACCAACTATGTCATACAGTCAAAGTGTTGGTGCGAAAGTGACGCAAAGAGATGCTCCAATTCACCTGGACAAGTCGGACATTTTACGAAGTAATGTTGGAGGACAGTTGAGTGATGAAGAATCAAAAGATAGCAGCGAGGAAATTTGGGTAAGCAACAACAGCAAGAGACCTAAGAACGGAAGAAAAAATAAAAACAGGAAGGAAAAGAAACATGAAAATGTATCATCGTGCCCCGCTGAAGGCTTTCCGGGCCCATCGACAGCTGCGCCGTCAGGTGAGAAGTCACACTTAGGTAGCGAAATAAAAAGAAAAAGATAGATTTTACTAGTATATTTAGAAAAGCAAAAGACATTGTGTTTTCAAGCATAAGCTTTGAAGAAAAAATTAGTCAGGTGTTGAAGTTACTTTTTGAAGAATAAATGTCTTTTATAATGCAGATGGTGAGCCGTGGTGATATCCTAACAAAACTATTAGGTCTCTTTTATGATGGATAACACCATTTCCAATGTAACTGCGGCCAGGGCGTCAGGCCCTGTGGGTTCCGTTGTGCAATTTTTAAATATTGCACAATGGAACTCGCAGAGCTTGATGCCTAAAAAACAAGAGCTCGAGCTATTACTCTGTCAAGAAAAATAGGTATTTGTTTACTGAGCGAAACGTGGCTTGATTCTGATACTAGTTTGCGAATAAGAAATTATAGCGTATTTAGACAAGATAGATGTGATTCATATGGAGGCGTAGCTATATTGGTTCATAGGTCGATTAAAGCTCAAAATATAAGTTCTGTAAATATAAGTAACGGAGATATAGAGATTTTATGTTTAAAATTTTTAAACTGCAAGTATTTAGAGTATGTTGTGTCGGTTTACTGCCCTTCAAATGTAAGAACTTCACAATGCGACTGGGATAAGAATTTTTAAAATTTTCTTCTTAATCGATAGTGGCTGGGGATTTCAATGGTCATCATACTAATTGGTCTTGTAAAACTGATACTAGGGGACTACAATTACTTGATTCTTCTTTAGATTATAATTATGTATCACTTAACAGCGGGGAGTACACCAGAGTAATATTAGTTAACGATCAGCTACAGGAATCCGCACCGGATATAACATTCGTCACTTCCAATGTAGCTGTTTATTTTGAGTGGATAGAAACACGGGAGAACTTAGGTAGTGATCATTTAGTGGTTAAATATTCTCTTTTGTACCAAGATTCGCGTCGGTTTGTTGAGCGCCGTAACTATAAACTAGCTGATTGGCAGTTGTATCAGGAGATATTAAAATATAGTTTTAGGGACATTGTATGCAAGACTGACATTCAATCAAGTTATGATATATTTATTGAAAAGGTGAATAATGCAGCGAAAGAGAGTATTCCTATGATTAAAAATTGTACAAATCCCGTACAATCTTTTCAGCCTAAACCATACTGGTGTCCAGCGATATCTCTTGCTATAGCTCAACGTCGGTTAGCCTTGAAAACATTTAGACGCAATCCTACACCCGATAATCTCGATAAATTAAAATCAAAGATAGCTGAAGCACAAAGAGTGCATAGACGGGTTCAGTCAGCAAGTTGGCAACGTTTCTGCGGAAGGGTAGATGAAAACACATCAGCCTCAGATATGTGGCGCCGTATGCGCTGGATGAAGGGTCTACGCACAAATTACGTACACGCTCCTAGTGATAAGAAAGAAGAACTTTTATGTAGTTTAACTCCTGATTTTGTTCAACCTCGTTTACCGGTTTTTACTTCTAATAACATTCATTTAGACAAAGAGTTTTCAATTCAAGAGTTTCAAAATTGTTTGAAAAAGAATGATATGGCCCCTGGTGAAGACAATATTACGTACTCAATGGTATATTATCTCCCTCTGGAAGTAAAGTCATACTTGCTTCAAGTATTTAATCTTATATTTATACCTTCTCAAGTTCCAGAACAATGGCGTAGTATTCAAGTAGTTCCTATACCCAACCCTAATCCTAATCCTAATTTAATCCCAAAGCTTAGACCTATTTCACTAATATCCTGTATTTGTAAATTATTTCATTTAATGCTATCTAAACGAATTGAATGGTTTGTAGAAAAACAAAAAGTTTTAGCTCCAGTTACGAGTGGATTTCGAAAATATCAATCATGTATAGATTGCCTAGTCCGTCTGGTTACACAAATACAGATAGGTTTTTCCAAGGACATACCTACGCTTGCAGTTTTCTTAGATGTCGAAAGTGCCTATAGTAATATTTTTACGGACCAACTTGTTATTATGCTTGATAGTCTAAATATTGGATCCCGTACTTGTAAATATTTGTGGTCCTTTTTAAGCAATAGATTTTTGAAAATAAAAGATGATGATCATGTTGAACCCATGGCTAGATGGACTGGCAGAGGTTTGGCACAAGGTGATCCTCTCTCTCCTTTTTTATTTAATATTGCTACTCATAAAATTTGCATAGAATATGAGAACGTTCAAGTATTGCAGTACGCTGATGACTTTTTTTTTACACACAAAATAACAGTTCTGATTTAAATGAGATTTACCTTCAAAGAGCTGTTAATAGTGCTGTTATTAAGTTAGCAGAGTTGGGTTTAGAAGTATCCCCAACAAAAACCCAATGCTGTGTAGTTTCAGGAGAGGAAGAAAAATTGATAGAGTCAACCTTTCTATTATAATAATAATGTTACGGCAGTTTCAATTATAAAATACTTAGGCATTTGGTTAGATAAATCTTTTTTGTGGAACAAACATATAAATGAAAATTACGACAAAACAATGAGGATGATAAGTCTGCTAAAAGTTTTAGCTGGTGCCTCATGGAGTTTTCATCCCAAACATCTGTGCCGGTTATACATTGCTTTGATTCGCAGTAGAATAGATTATGGGTGCTTTGTCTACGATACCGCTGCTAAGACGCACCTGTCAAAATTAGATAAGATACAGAATATGGCTATGAGAGTTATTGGAGGATTCGTAAGAACCACACCTATACATATTATGGAATGCGAGGTGTGTTTACAGCCATTGCAGTTTAGACGACAATACCTTGCTACTAAATATTGCCTTAAAGTCCAGTCGTTTTCTAATAATATCACCATCACTTTATTTAATAAATTGTTAAACCTAGGCCAGCGAAAGAAACCGTTACTTATCTCAATTTATGAAGAAACTAGATTAGAAATCATCAAGACTAGTAATCCATTAAATATGTTTTCGTTGAATACTTGGGTATCGAATATTAATTTGGATTTTATTGAGACTATTGTAGATGGGATTGATCAGACTTAAAATCAATATGATGACAATGTATTGAAATCCATTACACTGGTAATGCTAAATGAAAAGTATAGGAGCTGGCATAAATTGTTTACTGACTGGTCTAAAGTAGGTAGTGGTGCTGGAGCTGCTTTTTATGATCCCAATCGCAATGTGAAGGAAAAGTACAAGGTTAGGTACATCGGAGAATAACACTATTATGTCGGTGGAGCTTTTTGCAATTTCAGAAGCGTTATCATATGCGTTGACTCTAGATTCTAATAAAGTAGTTATTTTAACAGACAGTCAGACAGAAGTGCTTTACAACATATTGCAAGGTGCACCTCTGGTGCACGAGGGGCGTCTGTAGCGTATAGTATACTAAAGAAGGTGATGTTCTTGCGAAGTAATGATATGGATTTGAGGTTGCAATGGGTTTCATCACACATTGGTGTTCAGGGCAACGAAGAGGTAGATAAGTTGGCTAAGGAAGCAATATCAGTAGGAGCAGAAACGTACATTGTATCTGAATATACAGAAGTGTTGATTAAATATAAATACAAAATTTTTGAGAGATGGAAAATGCATTATTTGACAATATCAGAGTTTAAAGGAATTTGGTATAGAATTATACAATGTGAACCTTTTCGTGTGCCCTGGTTTGCGAACAGTAAACTTAAGAGATGTCTGATTGTAACAGCTCACAGGCTGCGCTCAGGGCATATTCCACTGGCAAAGTTCAATCATCTTATGAAAATTTCAGACTCTCCCAACTGTTCTACTTGTGGAGTTACAGAAGATGTTCATCATCTGCTAGTGGAATGTGGCCGGAGCCAGTCTCTAAGATCGCTGATGAGTAGTCAGTATGATCTGAATTTGTTAGATAGATCCGAGGCGGCTAAGACACTTTTTACAATGGTGTTTAACTTAATTAAGTCGTAGTTAGTAAAATTCAATCTGTAACAGGGCTGATATAGTCGCTAAGCGACTCCAAGTCCTTTGAAAAATAAAAGATATTAAAAAAAAAAACCACATGACTCATAGAAGTAGGAGCCTACCTACTACTTATATATTTATTTTTTTGTAAATACATACATATTGTACATAGAAACACCCTGGCCCAAGACAAATACTTGCAGATCATACAAACATTTATCTCATGGCGGGAATCGAACCCGCAACCTTCTGCGTCTCAACCGGTCTTTGGCACACTGCGCCACAGAAGTCGTCATTGAAGGTCAAACAGAAACAGAACAAATAAAAAAATTCAGTAGTCAATAAATTGGTATAGTTTTGTGCTAATTTTCAGATCCATAACATAAGAAAATATGAGTTGCCCAAACAAATTTTCATCTCCTATTTTACCCCCTTCAAGGTGGTTTTTTGAGACAAAAAGTTGCCTATGTTCTTTGTCCAGATGCAATACATTATCTTACCAAATTTCATCAAGATTTGTTCAGCCATTTAGCCGTTAAAACGTAACAAACATAAAGACAGAGACACTTTCACATTTATAATATTAGTATGGATAATTAGCATATTTGCAGCTTCACACATTCGTGGGAAGAAGTGCGGGTTTTCACACAGCATCGTCGAGCGCCAAAGTGAGCAGAGCTTGTGTTATGGGTAATACATGACTGATAATACTCACCTACTACTTAGAATATATACATAGAAACAGAAAAAGAGGAAGAGAGAGGGGTGAGCCTCTGACGTCGTGATGTTACTGCATAGGGTTAGCATAACACCAGCGCTAAATAGGTACCTAGTTTTAGCCTACCTAATTGGCATTATGCTGAACTGACCCTTTTTGGCGTTACATGATAATTTTTACCAAACTATGTTGCAAGGTGTCTTTGCCTAGTATCTCATACTGGTCACCTACAGAGTTTTGTTGCGTAGGTACCTATTTCTTTTATCTTGTATATGTACCACCTTATTTTCGTGTTAAATAAATATTTTTCATTTCAAGCACCCAGACCCGACACAAATACTTGTAGATCATATAAACATTTGTCCCGCATCAGGATTCAAATCAGCAACAGTCTGCATCTCAGCCGGACATAGGCCCATTGAGCCACAGAGGTTGTCAAAAGTTTTTGACGTCTTTTTGTCTGACTGTTTGCTTGTCTGTATATCTGTATATATCTATTTGGGTGTCTGCTTGTGTATCTGTTTGTCTGTCTATCTGTATATCTGTCTGCTTGTATATCTGTATATCAGTCCATATCTGTTTGTATGCCTGCTTGTCTGTCTATTTGTCTCTCTGCTTGTCTGTTTATTTGTCTATCTGTTACTTTTTCATGGCTAAACAATTAAGCATATCTTGATGAAATTTGATAAAGAGATTGTCATCCCGTGACCACGACAGAGTGTAAACCTGTCGAAACGTCGGGAAAAATAGGTAAATAAACGCGATAAATACCCGTAAGTATTTATAATAAAGAGATTGTATCTAGGGGGCGAACATAAGCTACTCTTAATGTAGGTGCTACACCTGCAAAGTCGCGGGCAGCGACTAGTAAAACATAAATACAAACGTATTTTTTTAGATCATTTATTCCAAACAGACACAAGCCAGAGGTAGCTATTAAAATCGTTACGTTACATTTTCATCTAAATTTTACCCAAAATAACCCAAACTCTAGGTACTGTCAGCTAAGTTTACAAAAATCCTGCATAAAAACTAAGATCAGGAAGGCAAACCATTGATTATTCGTACAAGGGTATTTTTGGCTGAATTTTTCGAAAGAGATGAATGCGATTATCGCTCTTAAAAAATAACCAATTTCGAGTTTCACTCTTCACAGATTTATGGTGAGTTCTGTCGAAGCATTTGAGGATTATGAAATGGAACAAACTTCACATCCAGCGGTGGTTCATTTCGGTATTGGATTCGAACATGACTTGCCAGTTCACATTCATTAAGAAACTGACAGTCACTGGCTAGGATTAAATAAAGAGAAAGATACCCTCTTAACGATCTGAACTAATATTATAAAGACAAAAGATTGGTTTTCTATTTCTTTGTAATGGATTTACTTATAAACTACTTCACTGATTTAAATTATCTTCCACCTGTAGAAAGCTACATTATCAATGAGTAAAATGGATTATGTTTTTTTTTTGATAAAAAAACCGGTCAAGTGCGAGTCGGACTCGCGCACTGAGGGTTCCGTACAAACAAACAAGTTCACCCATCACGACAATAGAGTCATAGTTATGATATTTTTATTGCAAAATGAAATCCATCAAAAAATTTACGGTTTTCGCAATTTTTCCTTTATCTGTGCTATAGGACGTTGCTTCGTACCAAATTTGAAAATTCTGAGTTCACGGGATTTTTGGAACGGGAACCCTGTAGTTTTGATTCCCTTGCTTGTGTCGAAAATTTGCCGAAATTTGCGGCATTTAATTTGATAAACACGGGAATTATTAGTTTTATTACGAATTATTTTGTCGATGGCACGATGGCATGTTGAGGCACCGAAATTGTTTCGAGTCATTTAGAGAATCTTCATCATGGTGAGTTTGATTGCGATCCGCTCGTTGCCGCTCGCGTTCACGGTTCGTACAACCTGAGTACTGAATAGATATCATCCTTGCTAAATCGTGTTATTTCATGTTTTATCGGGTAATCTTAGCGGAATTTTAATCAATTAATATTGACTTCTTAACACAAGTATGGACCATTTGATTATAACCTATTATGTTGCTTTGTGATTTGCACAAAAATGAATCGAAAAAAAATATGCCGCAATATCGTTTAGACAAATAACAATCGGCTGCAATTTTGCGACGATATTACTAGTATAACAAAACAATCACTTGACATCAAAACATATACGATATTATGTCATGAAGGAAGAAGAATAGAATAGAATATATCTTTATTGTACATCTTATGAAATGAAATGATTTATTTGCGTGAAATGTGGTACACAGAGAATTTAAATACACAATTTGATCGACACATTTTGAAACCCAGCATGCAAAATATAGTAGATAAGTAAATTGTATAAACATCACAATAATTATTACAATTTCAAACATTTAATTTAGGTATCAGTTAACAGTTTTTACCAAAACAAACGGAACGTTAATTAAGTAATTCTTTGACACAAAACATTCGTCAACAAGCAAGTTAAACAGTTTTGTTATAAATTTACTAAATGGTAATTCGCCTATAGATCTAGGTATTTTATTTAATATGAAATAAAACACATATTAAACAATTTAAATATGGTACAGTTATTTAAGTAGTATCATTGTACTACTATATACTATATATATAGCGATTGCTTGAGAGTAATCTTTCCCAGGCAACCTTTGGATGATAAGTATCGTTTAAAGTAGAGTGGACGGCGAGTCGTATATAAAACTAATACTATAGTTACATAACTGAATGCAAACATACACAGAAATATTACGAAAACGGATGGAGACATAAAGTTCATTCCAAAGCTTCACAACCCATGCGTAAAAGAACAACTATAGTAACTAGATGTATTCAAAAATTTTAAGCTGCAGGGTTTCTAAAGAACGTTAGGATCGAGGATGGAAAGATGGCGGAACTCAAAACGTTACTTATGATAGATGCCATAAAAAACGTTTTAAGTTCCGCCTTCTTTCCAATCCTCGCGTATACGTTCTCACAATCCGTTCTTGCACTGCAAGTGCACCCGAATACATCCAGAGTAAAGGAAAGAAAAATAATGTAGTTAAAAAGAGAAAGGAGTTGAGCATTTTTGCGAAAACGAATCGGTAGCCAATTAAGTCTATTCGGTATTCAGAAATGCGATCATACTTACGAAAGCCAAATATGAATCTTATAAAAACATTTTGAAGACACTCAAGTTGAATGAGTTTGTCTTCAGTTAAATCAAGGTAGCTGACGTCGGCATAATTTAAAATAGGAACAACAGGGAGGAAGAGAAGAAAAAAATGGGCCATTTGGGCTAATGGCAATACAAAATGCAATAGTTCAACTCTACTTCGGCTCTACTTTAATTAAACACTAGTTTGTAATGACAATGTAAACTTACCAAACTCATAGTACTTACTCTATGCGGACATTATAATAAAATAAATATTGGAGGACGTTTCACACAACACCATCTAGCCCCAAACTAACAATAGCTCGTATTATGGTGATCACATGACTGATGAATCCTAACAAATATTATAAAATGCGAAAGTAACTCTCTGTCTGTCTGTCTCGCTTTCACGTCAAAACTACTGAACCGATTTAAATGAAATTTGGTACACAGATATTCTAAAGCCTGAGAAAGGACATGATGAAAGGGATGAAAGATTGTATGAAAGTATTGCCATTTTCAGAACTAGAAGCATTAAATTTTAGGCTGTTGATTCCTACTAATATTATAAATGTGAAAGTAACTCTGTCTGTCTGCTACGTTTTCAAGTCTAAACCGCTGAACCGATTTTGATGAATTTTGGTATAAAGATAGATGGAACCTTGGAGAAGGACATAGGCTACTTTTTATGAAAATATCATGCGTGCGAAGCCGCGGGCAGCAGCTAGTTCTTTAACATTTTTATACGCATACTTAGATAACTTTATAATACCCAGACAGAGAACAAATATCTATGTTCACACAAATGTGTATCATGGGAAGGAATCAAACCCTCAATCTTCAGTTCAGAAGAATAGGTCAGAAGGACCTGTTTATACAGAATCTAATGTGTCTTCTTTTTTCCGTTTTACGTGTAAGTCGGTACTGCTAAATTATGATTAACGATGTCTAAGTTTTTACGAAGCTTTTACAGCTTTTGTTGGCTTGTGAGTTGTGATATGCGTCTGCACATATTGGAGTGAATTTTATAATTTTAGTAGCGAGAAGAGTCTGTTATATTTGTTGAACTCACACAATTTATCATCTTCAATTTATTAATGTTTTTCATGGTACTTGCTCATAATCTACGAACAGTCGAGTTTACAAATGAAACAACAAAACAAGCACGACAGGCACGACCATGCTTCGTATACATTCTAGATCTCTAGTTAATTAAATCTTCGAGTGCGGTCTAATTTTTCTTCCTATAATGACGACCTCTGTGGCGCAATGCGCTAAAGTCCGGCTGAAACGCAGAAGGTTGCGGGTTTGATTCCCGCCACGGGACAAATGTTTGTATGATCTGCAAGTATTTGTCTCGGGTCTGGGTGTTTCTATGTATAATATGTATGCATTTACAAAAAAAGTATATATATCTAAAAGTGTATATATACTGTATATCAGTCATGTGGTAACCATAACACAAGCTCTGCTTACTTTGGGGCCAGATGATGCTGTGTGAAATGTCCGGGATTATTATTTTATTAAAATGACATATGTCTTGATGAAATGAAATGATAAAGTCGATTATTCATTTGTCATTTTATGAAATAACATAGCACTTCTTAATTCATATATTTTTCATAAATAATACCTTTAAACGAGCAATTCTTGTAATGACATATACATATATGATCTGAATCTCGGAAACGGCTCCAACAATTTTCATGATTTCAAGTCGAAAATTTTCAAAAATTCATAACTCGAAAACTATAAAAAATCGCGGAACAAACAAAGGGGTGATTCGGGTACCCCAAGGGGTGTTCTATCTCAGGAATTTCGCTTGACACTATTTTCTGGGACACCCTGTATATATGAAAATTTGTTATACACACATAAAAATAGAGATGGGATTCAGCAAAATAGTGACCTTCATAGAATCAACACTACGAATACACATAAATTAACGTCCCTAGGTTTCGACTAGAAAAAGTAAATAAGTCCTATATGGGGAACACGGTGCGCTTCTATAATAAGCTTCCTGAAAATGGAACTAAACTAACTATTAAGAAATTTAAAGCATGAGCATTTATTTAAATGTAGAGCATACATAAAAGGTAGTCTTTTGAAGAAAGCTTATTATAATATAAATTACTATATTATTGATAAGAATGCATGGCCTCATGTCGCTCTACCGTCAGACAGTTAACCGACACAGTTGAAATGTATAAACACTCTTTTTGTAGTATTTCGTAGTTAAGGTAGTTATAAGATGGATCATATAAAAAGCGCTAGGACCAAGACGAGTTTCTTGCCAATTCTTCTCGGGCTTGGGTTAGGATGAATTGGCACCTAAATTCACCTAGTATGTAAGACGTTTCAAAGGGATCCTTGTGAGAGTATTGAATAAAGTATCTTTTGACTTTGACTTTGACTTGACTTTATCTAGCTTACGACAATTTAAAGTGGTTCTTGTGAAATGTAATGTAAAGTTATTATGTAGTTGTGATGTAAAGTATTTTGTTAAACAGATTTTGACTTTGACTTTGACAACGACCTAAATAACATAATGCACGCAAAAAGGGGATGCCTCTAAAGTATTCATCCAAGGCAAACAAAATGATGCCTGAACGAGGCTTAGTTTAACATTAGAGTTCCATAGAGTAGAGACAACATAATGCAGAAAACTGATAGAGGCGTTTTCTCTACTAATATTATAAATGCGAAAGTAACTCTGTCTGTCTGTCTGTCACGTTTTCACGCCTAATCCACTGAACCGATTTCATGAATTTTGGTATAGAGATAGATGGGACCTTGGAGAAGGACATAAGCCGCTGTTAGCACTTAGTATTAAATATATTTCACTTTCAATACTCTCGTGAGATGTACTATACATTTGATAATCACGGGATTAACAAACACGGGTGAACTCGAGTGACAATGAGCTGAACGCGGATCAAACTCACTCTGATGAAGATTCTCTAGATGAATCAAAACAGTGTTGGTGCCTGCATTAACTAATTATGGTGGTTTATAATTAATATTAATATTTTAGTTATTTTATGGTGAATTAGAATTGATACTTTGTTAAAGCCTCAAAAAATAACTTGTTTTATGAGAAATCTTGTAAATCCACACTTTCATTGATACTATTCAGAATAACAGCGTCTACTGCGAAAACAGAAGCTATCATTCTGAGTCGGGGCCAATTTGCTGTACCATACACATACACATATCTACCTAGGCATAATTGAATATTAGTACCATGTGCCTTTCAACTTTCTTGTATTTTGTAACTATGTTGCGTGCTAAGAAGGAAACAAATGTATGTCTTTTCATTAATTAAACGTCGTAAGCGTCTCTGTCTGTTTGTTAAAACGGCTAAAATTATCTAGATGAAATTTGGTAACGAGATAAATAAATAAATAATTAATACCGGACATTTTATACAGCATCATCTGGCCACAAAGTAAGCAGAGCTAATGTTTTGGGTACCACAAGACTGATATACTACATATAGATATTTTTTTTCTATTATTATTCATATTATACATAGAAACACCCATCCTAGAGACAAATACTTGCAGATCATAGAAACTTTTGTCCCTAACCGGGAATCGAACCCGCAACCTTCTGCGTCTAATCCGGCCCTTGGCTGCGCCACACAGATAGATTGTATCTTGGACACAGACTGTTTATGACGTGTGCAAAGCCGCGGGCAGTAGATAGTTAATACGCCATAGATACAGCAAAGGGCAGATTGTTTTTTGACAGTTTCATTGAACTGAAACTCTACCACCGATCGAGGTTCCACGATTGATTCAACTTGGTTACCTACAGAGCAAGTCCTATTAAAACTAGTTATGATATCGGCTACGAGTGCACGCTTGCATAAATAATTAATAAGCACTTCTAGCCATTGTCACACTAAAGTGTTTATATTTATACCACAATTGTGGCAATCAAGCTTACGGCTTGCCTGATGGTAAGCCGTTCACCGAAGCCTATGGACGACTGCAACACAAGAAGATGCTCAAAAAAGTCAATAGTCAAAAGACACTTTATTCAATACAATCAAGGATCACCTTGAAACATCTTACATAGGTAAATTTAAATGCAATTCATCCTAACTCAAGCCCGAGAAGAACTGGCAAGAAACTCGTCTTGGTCCTAGCGCTTTTTACATGATCTATCTTACATCTACCTTAACTACGAAATACTAATACAAGAGAGTTTATACATTTCAATTGTGTCGGTTAACTATCTGAGAGTAGAGCGACATGAGGCCATGCATTCTTGTCAATAATATAGTCATTTATATTATAATAAGCTTTCTTCAAAATACTGCCTTTTATGTATTCTCATTGGCACTCTAATATGACCCGAATTTATATTAGACGAGAATCGCCACCTTGCCGTAACACAATTTTCAACTAGCACGAAAGGCACAGGGTCTGTATACCTGTATACAAACACAATTTTAACAACATAAAATTGAAAGAAAAAAATATAATTTAAATGTTTTCTTGCACCTAGCATATTCCTCGCTGTTGTGAAATAGAAAGTTGTGTGTTCGCTAGGCAGCATAGTTATTCTACGTCTCGTAGCTTTGTAACCCTCGCAATGCTCAGGTTTATTGGATCCTGGGCATTTGTTAATATACTTGAGGGAGGGAGGTGGGAGATGGGAGATGTCACAAAGCATGAACTAGCCCCAAAGTAAGCAGAGCTTATGTGGTACCCCACATGACTAATGTGTTTTTAACTCTGTAAATACATATTATACATAAAAAAAACACCCTATTCCGAGACAAATATTTTGTATATCATACAAACATTTGTATCGCGACGGGAATCGAACCCATCTGCGTCTCAGACGGGCCTTCGTTCGCTGCGCCACAGAACTCGTCAAGTAGAAATACAAAGAGGTCGTAGAGAGAAGTAGTTAAAGCATAAACGTACCTACATCTTATCCATGTTAATATTTAAAACTTGAAAGTGTATGTCTCTCTGTCTATATATTTGTTACCTTTTCACGACTAAGCGGCCACACATTCGCCGAAATTCGGTAAGGAAATGATATATATTATATCTTGGTGATTTAGGCTACTTTATATAATATATGTACCATTTACTCGTATGGACTCGATGGACAACCTTTCTGCGTCTACTCAATAGTGATCGTGGATTTTCCTCAAAGCTAGACGTTCTAGCACCTATATTGTGTTTGTGGGTTCACTGCCGTATAGTGTGCATTTTTCAAGAACATTGAACTTAGGATAGCAGTGCTAACCTTAAATTTCCATCTAAACTGTCTGCAGCGTGCCGAGCACGCCTGGACCAGATCTTCTGCCTTTCTGGAGCCGACATCCTGCCCCCCGGGAGTCGATAGAGGTAGGTGGTGTTCAATTGCCTTCTTGAAGACTGTAGGAACGAACTTTCTCACCCACCAACACTATACATACTTTATAAAAAATCACAAAAGCCGCCAGTATAATTTAATCTAAAAAGATAGTGTTAAAACCGCGCACACATGATTGATATACTACTAATATACTTTTTTTTGTAAATACATACATATTATACATAGAATCACCCAGACCCGAGACAAATAGTTGCAGATCATACAAATATTTGTCCCACGGCGGGAATCGAACCCGCAACCTTAGCCCACTGCGCCACATAAGACACCAAAAAGAGGGTTCAAGGTGAATAATAAAACCTTCATCTACACTGTAAAATACGGGAGTTTTTATAACTAAACTGCCAGTTTTCACTACATGCTAACAAAATACGAGTAATGTCGTACATCTGTGGTTAGGACCCGTACGAAATTATTAATTAGTAAGCGTTGGGTTAGAATGAGAGACATCTTTCGCTTTGAGCATTAATGGCTAGTTTTTCACTCTACTTAATACAATTGAGTTGAAATGTGTTTGTTCTGTGTCTAGGTGATAATAAAGTATCATAGGTATGTATTTTTACACAGCATCATTTAGCCCCAAAGTAAGTAGAGCTTGTCTTATTTGTACCACATGACTGAGGTACTACTTATATACTTTTTTGCAAATACATACATATTATACATTGAAACACCCGACACAAATACTTGCAGATCATTCAAACATTTGTCCCGTGGCGGCAATCGAATCTGCAACCTTCTACGTCTCACCCGCCCTTGGCCCACTGCGACACAGAGGCCGTCATCATAACCGTATTCCATCAGTCATCTGGTCATAAAACTTGCTATGCCTAGTTTGGGGCTAGATGGTGTGATGAATAACAAGAATAATTAATTTAAACAATAACTTAAAGAGCAGTAGGTATACACAAACAACCAAAAAACATAAAATTGTTTAATTTTGGTAGGTATGGTAGGTATACAGTAAATCCCTTCCGAGCTAGTAGAAAACTGCGTTACGGGAGGTAGCGATTCTGGTATAATATAAATACGGGTCATATTAGAGTGCCAATAGTCTGGTGGAACCAAAATAATACTAGTAATAAAAAACAAATGAGTGTGTTATAAAATGAACATGCTCATATTTGGACGCAGTCAAGTTGGCACAGTATATGTTTGTAGAACAGATATATCATACGTTTATAATTACATGTGATTTATCTGTCACGTGTTGTGTGCATTGTCCAGCAATATATATTTACATTAAAGAACATATATATACCAAAAATTATTTTTTAACATACGAGTAAATGGTACATATATATAAAGTAGCCTAAATCCCCAAGATACAGTGTATATAATTTCCTTACCGAATTTCGACGAATGTTTAGCCGTTTAGTCGTGAAAAGGTAACAAATATATAGACAGAAAGACATACACTTTAAAGTTTTAAATATTAACATGGATAAGATGTAGGTACGTTTATGCTTTAACTACTTCTCTGTACGACCTCTTTGTATTTTTACTTGACGAGTTCTGTGGCGCACCGAACGAAGGCCCGTCTGAGACGCAGATGGGTTCGATTCCCGTCGCGATACAAATGTTTGTATGATATACAAATATTCGTCTCGAAATAGGGTTGTTTTCATGTTTAATATGTATTTACAGAAGTAAAAACACATTAGTCATGTGGGGTACCACATAAGCTCTGCTTACTAGTTGATGCTTTGTGACATCTCCCATCTCCCACCTCCCTCCCTCAAGTATATTAACAAATGCCCTGGATCCATAAACCTGAGCATAGCGAGGGTTACAAAGCTACGAGACGCAGAATAACTATGCTGCCTAGCGAACACACAACAGTCCATTTCACTACAGCGAGGAATATGTAGGTGCAAGGAAACATCTAAAATAATATTGTTTTCTTTCAATTTTATGTTGTTAAAATTGTGTCTGTACACAGGTATACAATAAAGACCCCGTGCCTTCCGTGCTAGTTAAAAACTGTGTAACGGCAAAGTTGCGATTCTCGTCTAATATAAATACGGGTCATATAAGAGTGCCATACGTCTAGTGAAACCGAATACCAGTAATACAAAACAAAAGAGTCTGTTAGAAATTAACAACATGATATACAAAATAATATGTAAATATTTTTACGTTGCTTGGATAACAATTTGTAACATCAATCAAGGATGATAATCAAAATCTACCAATCAACCATCTCCCATCTCCCATCTCCCATCTCCCGGGCAATTTTTTTTAAGCTAGTTTCTTTTTGATCAAACATTTTATAAAATTAACTTAATGGGAGACATAAACCTCTGTGGTAAATTTTATCTAAATAAAAAATAAAGAACAGTGCATTAATGAAAATCTGTTCAACCATCACACTTCTTATTGCTCCTAGCATATTCCTCGCTGTAGTGAGATGGAAATTTGTGTGTTCGCACGGCAGCAAAGTTATTCTGCGTATCGTACCTTTGTGACCCTCGCTATGCTCAGGTTCATTGGTACCTGGGCATTTGTAAATATACTTGTACTTGCGAGTACTTGTATTAACAAGTACTCGCAACAATAAGGAAAATAAGGAACACCAACTTACTTAATTGTACTTGCACCAAACACCTTATGAAAATATCGGATTCTTCCAACTGTTTTACTTGCGGAGACTAAAAAGATGTTCATCATTTGCTGGTAGAATGTATCGAGAGCCAATAGACCGCTCTATGACCGCTTGTGTCTGATTATATCACTTGTTTATAAAATTTTGTGTTTTGTCGACGTATTTTGTAACCCATCCCACGAGATATGGGAGATGGGAGATGGGAGATGGGAGATGGGAGATGGGAGATGGGAGATGGGAGATGGGAGATGGGAGATGGGAGATGGGAGATGGGAGATGGGAGATGGGAGATGGGAGATGGGAGATGGGAGATGGGAGATGGGAGATGGGAGATGGGAGATGGGAGATGGGAGATGGGAGATGGGAGATGGGAGATGGGAGATGGGAGATGGGAGATGGGAGATGGGAGATGGGAGATGGGAGATGGGAGATGGGAGATGGGAGATGGGAGATGGGAGATGGGAGATGGGAGATGGGACATGGGACATGGGACATGGGACATGGGACATGGGAGATGGGAGATGGGAGATGGGAGATGGGAGATGTAAAATAATATTTTTTATCTTTCAACTACGTAGTAATGTTATCATTAATCACAACAAAACCGATCACAAAGGACGTATAATTTGCTTAGAACCAAAACAGTGCAGAAGTGTTATATGGTTGCATGGTTTCACAGATTTTCAATAATGCACTGTTTATTATTTTTTATTTAGATAAAAATTTACCACAGAGGTTTATGTCTCCCATTAAGTTTAATTTAAAATGTTTGCATTAGATCAAAAAGAAACTAGCCAAAAACAAAAATTGCCTGAATAAAACCGACTTGGTGAAAAAAATAAAAACAAATGACGCGCATTTTGTACCATTGTAAAACTTCATATTTAGCAAGAAATGTTAAAAAAAAATATACAGCGATAGGGATGTGAATTCAACTCCAGAAAGTATAAAAACAGCTGCAAATGATATTGTTAATAACGTTTTGCCGCAAAAGTCGAAGGTTAACTTGGTTTTCATTAAATTGAATTTTTATTTTGAGTAACTAGGTATATTTTATCACGGTAGGTAGATTGGTAGTTGAAAGATAAATAGATTACGCACCTTGCTAAAGTGAGTAATGAATGCACTCGTGTTAATTTAAACACTCTTGCATTAATAACTCACTTTGCGCTCGATTCAATAATATACAATTTTCATTTAATTGTCGTGCAGGCCAGTGCGAAAATTCTAAAAATAAGGTTGACGCACTGACATGAAATAATAGAAAGGTACTGTTTATAGGTATGCAGTAAAGACCCCGTGCCATCCGTGCTAGTTGAAAACTGTGTAACGGCATGTTAGCGATTCTCGTCTAATATAAATACGGATCATATTTAGAGTGCCATAAGTCGTATGTTGATGCCGTAAGTGAAACCGAATACCAGTAATACAAAACAAACGAGCCGGTTACAAATTCCAAACTTGATTTTACAAGTGAGTTGTTTTAAGATTAAAACAACTCACTCGACTAAATCGAGGTGTGGGAACCGCGGCTAAATCACATCTAAGGGAACTGCTAACTGTACAGAACCAAAATTATCAAGTTTTATTTAAATATGACTTCTTCACTCCGACGAAACTTTATAGGGAAACCGAAATTATGAGTATAAATTTAATCTAAACATCTATACATATAACCCTTGTCTGCTCATACGTAAAATAATAAGAAAAAACATATATACAGCCATAAACATCCAAACGAAAAAATCACAAATTTAACATACGAAATTGAGTAGGTCGTAGGTCGTGAGTAGATCCTCGTACTCAATTTTTGGAGAACTTTAACCATATTATTTCCAATACATTTTTGACTCCAATCTTTTGAAGAAAAACATGAGAAAAACGATTTTTCTCTCCCTAAGAGTGATCGAGCTAATAACACGTCAAGGTAATAAATATTTCATGGTGAGGGCGCCTATGCAAGAAGACACCTTATCTAACGCACTTAAAACCAGCCATCGGTGACCCTTCATTTATTTATAATAGGGTTCAAAGGTATCCAGTGGTGTTATGATTTTTATCGATGTCGATACTTTGTGAATGGGACTTTCGGGAAATCTGCTAAACAGTTAAGAACCATACACTTTAAAAATGTATTATTTGAAAAACTAAACACAAACATAATACATATTATGGTAAATATCCCATTTCGAGTATATTTTAAATGTTTCTATGATATAATATGTATGTATTTACAAAAAAAGTATATAAGTAGTATATCAGTCGTGTGGTACTCATAACACAAGCTCTGCTTACTTTGGGGCCAGATGATGTAGTGTTAAATATCCGGCATTTTTTTTTTTAATCTATATTGTCCCCACTGGGCAAAGGTCTCCCCCTTTACTTTCCACTCTTTGCGCTTCAAGGCCACAGTTTGCCAATTTGGATCCGGCATTATTATATTATAATTATATTCAAAGCCATGATAGTTTTAAAAGTTATAAAACTTTTATTTACAGAATAATTAATGTCATCAACAATTTAAAAACCTTAGTATCCTATACTAGATTATTAAAATTATTTCATTATACTTAGTAGAAAAATCGCATGAATCAAGATCTGGCTCATATCTAGCCTAACGTATTAGTAGTGCCATTCAACTTGGAAATGCCGCCAGTGTCTTGGGGACGCTGTCCTTTGGTAAGTGATCTGGATCAGAGCTATCTATAGATTGTTTTAATTGGTCCATAGATAGCTCAACTGTTTCACAAGAATTTTTCATTATTGTATATTATTCTTTTTACTAGGATTTTTTATTCTGTTTACGTTTGTAACAGTTATACCTGCATATAAGAACTGTACAGCTTATAAACCCAAAGTTGATAGTGTCGTGCTTAACTGGTACTGTTTTACCGATAAATTATAAAGTGGCAACAGTGTCATTTGAGAAACAATCAAACACGGATTCAGTGAGTCTTTTCTTACCCTCTATTAAAAAACACAAATAGTAGAGTGAACTTGCATCAAACTGCTTATCCTCACAAGTAAAAAGTGGAGACGTGTATAATCTAATAGTGACATACTGGCACCAGCGTAGACAGAGAAACCAATAGACACAATGTGATCGTGCCGCGTGTGAAATAGAACGATAGGTGAGTGGTGTTGCCGCATTAAAACTTTTACCCTAGTCCTAAGTAATCCTAGATGTATTAGAGACATTGTGTTGTAGTAGAAATCTCTAGAACTTGTCTCTCTATCACATAACTCATATATAACAGATGTGTTATATAGAAAATATATAATAACATTTGTGTACTTAAATGTTTATATATTATTAAAGCTAAGCATAACATTACAGAAATAATAAAACCATAAAGATAATACAAAGTCAAAGTCAAAAGATACTTTATTCAATACAATCACAAGGATCACTTTGAAACGTCTAGCTGAATTTAGGTGCCAATTCATAACCCAAGCCCGAAAAGAGAAACTCGTCCTGGTCCTAGCGCATTTTTGCATTATCTATCTTATAACTACCTTAACTGCGAAATACTAATACATGAGAGTTTATATATTTCAAGTGTGTCGGTTAACTGTCTGAGGGTAGAGCAACATGAGGCCATGCGTTCTTATCAATAATATAGTCATTTATATTATAATAAGCTTTCTTCAAAAGGACTATCTTTTATGTAAGCTTTACATTTTTTAATAGGTAGTTTAGTTGCATTTTCAGGAAGCTTATTATAGAAGCGCAACGTGTTACTCAATAAAGGACTTATTTACTTTTCCCAGTCAAAAAGTATTGATCAGTATCTACCTACCTACAGAATAAAAACTCATAAATCAAATATTTAATAACCTCGAGTGGAACAGCATTAGGATACAGAATGTTAATTTATTCTTCTTAAACAAGACATTTTTCTCAAAATGGGTACTACAAATCCTCGAACAGTTTTTGGGTGTCCAATTTTTTCGGCCTGTGGCTTCAACCAACTGCAAAGTAGGTACATTATCGTTTTCTGGAAAACTGTAACAAATTAATAGCGAGATGTTTTTATTACAATTTAAGAATCATTTTAATCTGTATTTTATACAGTACAGGCGTTATGGTTATTCTCGCTGACAGGACATTATTTCACATTAAATTGACTTCATCATTGATGAAGTCTCCTCAGAGCGATTTTAAGCAGCTTTTAAAGTTAAAGTGGCTGCCCTTGCAATCATGAATTACCTTGTCTCCATATATTCATCTATACAACATCAAACGATACTTACGTTAAATTGAATTATTAATATTCATACGAAATGTAAGACATATTTTTATGTAAAATTTATGTAGTCTGGGGAATGTTAAGGTCGAATGCAGGCAACACCAAAATAAATAAATTATTTGTTATGATTTATAAATTATGCTGTAGTGAGGAACAAAGTTCAGTTTAGAATGCTGTTATCTATTGTGTATATTAATAAAAAATCAGTTTGCAAGCTAAAAACTACTCAAAAATACTTGTACTTACGAGTAAAACAACAAATCGGGGAGTTTCCGTTATACTATCCCTTTTACATCCTAAAACGCTACATCGAACCATTATCTTTACAAAATTCGGTAAAGGAATTTGTTATTTGCAATTCTCAAGTGATTCTGCGTCTTTACAATTTACATTTAACTGTTTTTTCCGGTTATTTCACACAAAGCGAGCACAAAACATCCAAACAACGGCGAACTGTCAAACGTTGCTTAGCAAAGTAGTGTGCTGATCTTGAAAAAACCGGCACGCGACGTGAAACAAACAAAACAAACTCATTTCTTTACAGTATCTGCACATAAGTTGTTCTCTTTCTTCTCTTTCTCGTTGTCTTCTAATCGTCTATTAGTTTCTCTGTCTACGATTCATAATTAGGACAGGAGAACATCTGTCGGGTCAGTTCGTAGTCAATGTCAACCTACTCCTTTCCAAGCTCTCATTCTACGGATTTGATGCACTGACCATTCGTTGGTTCCACAGTTATTTAAGCCGGAGACACCAGTACGTGGAACTAACCATGCCTAATGGGTCTAGGTCAAAATCACCTCTCCGGACTGTACTCAGGGGCGTTCCTCAAGGCTCTATTTTAGGCCCAATTCTTTTTATTCAATTCAATTCAAATCAATTAATTTATTCATCTTGAGACATAATACAATGTTCTAAGACATGTCTTACCATAGTTATAATATATAAGTGTATCTAATTAAGTAATTATATGAGTATAAATTTCCATACATAATTATTTATCAGCAAAAGCATCGTCATGTATATATTAAGGTTCACTTATAAATACCTATCTAAACAAGTATCACATTGAAACTCGGATAAAACTAGATATTCTAACCTAACCTTAACCTAGGTACACACAACAAAGAACAAGAATCATTTATTAAAAGTAAAAAAAAAAATATCCGCAAAAACTTTATCCATTTTATAATAACTGTTATGTATTAATTGATTTTTTACATACTTTTTGAAGTAGGCGTCTGTCATATTCGTTATTTGTACTGGTATTCTTTACTCTGCTGAGATCATCAAGGCAGTCACATACTGTAAGTTTCACCTCTGCGCCGACGATTTGCAGTTGTACTTCTGTACAACTGCAAATCGTCGGTTTGCAGTTGCAGTTGTACTAAAATAAACTCAGACTTAGCTGATATATCCAGTTGGTCTAGAAATAACTCTTTAGTAATTAACCCCAAAAAAACAAAGTACATCCTATTTGGTACTAGACAGATGTTAAAAAAACATGAAGCGCTACCTACTGTGATTTTAGTTGATGGAGAGGCTATTGAGCGTGCGGATAAGGCAAAAAACCTTGGACTTACTAAGGACAGCAGCTTACATTTTGAAAAGCACGTCGCTGAGAGTGTGCGAAATTGTCTCTATCGCTTGAAGATACTGTATAAGATTTGGCCATATATAACTGAGGAAGTGAGGATAAATATTTGTGAGTCTCACATACATGGGGCACACTAAATGTTTTGCACTTCTAGCTAATCAGAACTATTTGAATTTCGAATGTTATATTTTTTAAACGTTGCAACCTTCGTAGTAATAAAAAAAAACAATTTGCGGGAAATAATTTGTCAATTGTTTTTTATCACACATCAAAGTTCTACGTACGCAACGAAAATGGAATTAAGTCGAAAAGATTTTAGAGCGATGATTTTTTGTGATTTTAAAAGTTCTCTCTCTCCGCAAGACTGTGCCGCTCGTCTTCAAAATGCTTTTGGGGGAGAAGCACCTTGCTTGAGCAGCGTGAGGCGATGGTTTGCTGAATTTGAGAGAAACGTTAGTAAAAAAATAATCGCGTTTTTTTTTCTCAGCTACGGGTCCCATCTGTACAATTCCACTTGAAGATCAAAAGAGTGTTAATGCCGAGTGGTATTCTACTATTTGTTTACCCAGGCCCCGACCTAGCACCCTGTGATTTCTGTATTTTCCCCAAAATCAAAGATTTGATGAGAGGTTTCACTTTTACCAACTCCGAAGAGGCAGTGATAGCGTTCAATCAGCACGTAGAAAACATGCCTTCAGATCTGTGGTCCTCCTGTTTTAAAAAATGGTTCGATCGCATGAAAAAATGTTTAAAATGTAAAGGAGAGTATTTTGAAAAGCAATAAACATAATATTTTGGTTTTACACATGTTGTTTTTTTAAGTTACGCAAAACTTATGGTGTGACCTTACTGTGATGTTGTATATGGGCCGTGTCTGTTGGGCAGAACTGTAAAGCTCATCCAGCGTGTCCAAAACGCATGTGCTAGATTCTGCTTCCATGTCCCACCTAGCTCCCACATCACACCTTTTCTAAACTCTTCCAATCTTCTCAAAATGGCCGCTCGGAGAAAACTCCATCTAGCAGTTCTCCTTTTCGGAGTAATAGATAGGCAGTATCCTAAATATCTCTTTGATAAATTCCTGTGGGCAAAAACCCAAAATAGATATCTAAACCGAGCGTGTAGTATGTATTTGTCACACAAAAACATAAATGTGTGGCATTTTGTGGTTCTTTCAGATTTGCTGCCTCGCGGTGTTGGAACGATCTGCCCCCTCCGTTGCGCGCCCTGAAATCGGTGAATGTTTTCAGAGTGGCGGTTAGGAAGCAATTACCGGATCAGTCTAACAGTGCATCTTAGAGCGCGACCCGCATGAGGTGGGCCGTGCTTCATTATAGTTCATTAATTCCTATATTAAATACAAATGTATTTATGTATTTATTTAAAATTCAATTATTATTTTACTTCCTTAAATCATGACTTATTTAAGAATATTTAGTACACAAGTTAACTTTTTATATACTGTATATATTGCACCTTCATTTTGTATTTAATACTTACTACATTATTTGTTATGTATATGTATACTCGTTACGTCACACATCATTTAAAGGTCGGTCTGAAAATTAGCGCTGCCCCGATCCTCCATTGGTTCGGTACAGCATCATGCTGAGACGGGGACCTATTTGCCCCACACAACAATCCAAGTACTTAGTTTTTTTTTTAATACTATGTAAGTGCCCTAGTTGCTAGGTCAATAATAAATTAAAACATTTTCTTTTTTTCATTCTTTCTTTCTATTCTGTACATTTCTCTAATTAATATATCTAAATAAATATTATTAAAAACTATTCAATTTTCTTTTATATGTTTCTGACTTTTGTACTTATTTTTATAGTATATACAACGTGGAAGGTTTATTTCTGATTATTATTAAAGTATTGTTGGTTATAATTGTTAGGTTTTTATTATCTTAGTTTCTCTATCTATAGGTAATAATTTATTTAACTCTATTTTATAGGTTGTAAATGTGGCTATGTTAAACTAGACCTTACAAAAGGTAGGTAGGTAAGTAGTGTAGGTAATTGTTTCTATGTTACTTTTTATATTTGTTGATAAAAATTTAAAAATATCGAAACAAGGTTATCATGCCTTTTTGACTCAGCATGGTTCCACGTAGTTGCATCGAACTGCCAATCCTTTACAAATTATACCGATAAGTGTACAAGACGTGTTATCGACAATATTATATCGACATATTAATATCGATAGCACGTCTTATACACACATCCCTAAAAACGCTATTAATAGAGTAAGTCCTATGAATTACCGATTTTCTTCGGTAACACGTAGGCTAAATACGTCACATCCTTAAAAAATAATACGAATGAAATAACAATTCTATTTAATAACGACCCAAGAGGATATATTCAATTATTTTGGAACATGATCTGGGCTTAATCAAAGCTGATTGACTATTGGCTACTTAATATTTAAATATACATTTCATGTACCTACCAAATTTAATGAAAAATAACTTCCTTAGTAATATATTACGACTTCTGTGGCGCAAGTGGGCTCAGCCCAGCTAAGACACAGAACGTTGCAGATTCAATACCCTACGTGGGACAAATATTTGTATGATTTGCAATATTTGTCTTAAATCCGGGTGTTTTTCAATGTATAATATTTATTTACAAAAAAAGGTATATAAGTAGTATATCAATCATTACTGTCATTAGGTACCTTTAACACAAGTTCTGTTATTTTGGTGCTACAAGTAGATGACGCTATGTTAAATGTTCCGCATTATATATTACTAGCGACCCGCCCCGGCTTCGCACAGGTGCAATGCTTTTACTAAATATACTACATAATGTCTAATGTGATTAAATCTTCTAAAATTAGCAGTGTTTCTCTACTATATTTTGCATGTATTATACATGTAAACCTTCCTCTTGAATTACTTTAACTATTAAAAAAAACCGCAACAAAATTCGTTGCGTAGATTTAAAGATATAAGCATGCATAGGGACAGACAGACAGACAGCGTGAATCGACTTTGTTTTATACTATGTAGTGATTATTAGTAGGATAGGATTTGGAAAATTGTCAGCGTTCATTAATGTAGTTAAGTTCAACTTCTAACACGATTTAATCATGAGAAAACAAGCTGCGCTCGTACGCAAACTTGCAAATTCGTGTTTACTTGTGCTAATTGCCAAGTTTACCTTCTCTTGTTTGAATAGTGAAACTATGCGGAAGGTAGTAGTACCCACTAGGGTAAATTGAAGCATTGTTTGGTTGGTGAATGGTAAGCCTTCCAATCCTACGTACGTGGGTTTGAGATTTTAACTGACTTTAAAAAAAGGAGGACGTTCTCAATTAGTTTGTATTGTTTATTTTTTTATATTTGTTACTTTATAACTCCGTTATTTATGTATGGATTTGAAAAAAAAAAATGTGAAAGAATATACTTCATAGTAATATCATAGAAATTTCATCAAACTCGGTTAAGAAGCTTGGTTTTTCAATCAAAATAGCTGAAAAATATGTCTTTCAAGTAATTTCGTATATTGCTTTCCTTTGACTTTACAGTGGTGCTTACGAATTTCAGATAATGATAAAGTACTAAAAAGCGTAAAATAAAAACTTTTTTAACCAACTTAAAAAAAGGAGGTTCTCAAATCGGTCATATTTTTATGGGCTCACATTTCACTCAATAAAGTCGGTTATAAAAGACGTAATTATTTATAAAAGAGACTGTCGGCTATATTCATTTGGAGCAATAACTGTATGAAAATTCATAGGCTTAAATGGAGAGCTTAGACAAGATCCCTTTTCTCTTGCTGTTCACTTCTGTGGTGTCAAATCGTATGAATATGTCACTAACGGTATGACGTCCTTGTTCGGCGTAGTCTGAAAACCAGCGTTATTTCGCACTGTGTGAAATAGCTTAAAGCTGGGACTGTGCCTAATTGACAAACGCAGACTATATATAGGATAAGTGATACCTTTACATAAGTGATCACTGTCCTTATAATTTAATCACGTTGGTAAGGCACAAGACAGAATAGTAAAATTAAAAAACCACCCGCTTTACATGTAGGGGAAATATTTTTTTATAGGTTTTATTTAATAACTTCATTTATAGAGGCCACTAACACGTGTTACCGAGCAAAATTTCATGAGCCTGATATGGGACTAATAATCTGCGAGCTCTGATTAAAGACAGACGGACATAGCGAAACTAGAAGGATTCCTTGTGGAATTTAGAACCTTAAAAACTAATGTAAAAGCTCGATTCCAATTAAAATAGAATAAGTTTATTTGACACAGGACATCATCATCATTGGCCTTAGTTCATCTGTTGAAGATGATTTAGGTGGCGTCAGTCTAGTTACAGAGCAGTAATTTGTAATTGAAAACTTTCGTTCATGGATTTACTCCAACAAGCTAAGGTGGGTGAAGTTTCCTCTCCACTGACGCCAAACTGCCTGGGATTCTGTTTGATAGCGCAGACCTTCCCAGGTACCCACACTTACCTCTCGATCTTGCCGACAGGACTCGCAGGAAAGACCAATCAGTACGTGCGGTGTCGCTTCTGTTGCATAACGAAACTAGAAGGGTTTTTTGTGGACTTCAGAACCTTAAAAAACATAGGTAAAGACTAAATTTATTTGACACAGGAAACAGAAAACTGAAACGAAATAACATAGTGTAGGTAACTCCTACGGATATAAGTGTATATTTCCCCACTGACATTAAATATCGGAAAAATAAAAAGTACGCGATTCTTGTAAAATAATAATAACGTTGGACATCTCACACATCGTCATCTGGCTCCAAAGTAAGAAGCTTCTGTTATGGGTTTACATGACTGGTATATTACATAATATATGTAGACGACCTCTGTGGCGCAGTGGGCCAAGGGCCGGGTGAGACGCAGAAGGTTCGTCGGGTTCGTTTCCCGTTTCGGGACAAATGTTTGTATGATCTGCAAGTATTTGTCTCGGGTCTAGGTGTTTCTATGTATAATATATATATATTTGAAAAAAAAAATAAGATTATATATGTAGTATGTATATTAGTCATGTGGTACCCATAAGACAAGCTCTGCTTACTTTGGGGCCAGATGATGCTGTGTGAAATGTCCGGTATTATTTATTTTATACTTTTTTGTAAATACTTACATACTACACATAATTGATATGTATTCAACTTTTGAAACACCCAGACCCGAGATAAACACTTGCAGATGATACAAACATTTTATACTTCTGTGTCTCAGCCGGCCACAGAGGTCGTCGTGTAAAAATATAGCTATATTTTAGAAAGTTACATATAAATATTTCAAATATACCTACTTCTGAATAATATATTTCGTGAACCTATTTCGTTAAGCCTATTTGAGAGTTACGTTTCTGCCCAGATTCATTTCTCCACATTAAGTAAGCTCTCTGAGGAGAGTTCGCGCGAAGTTATGCTTCCTTTGGGAAACCACTGGACTTGCCTAGTTTATGGCGAAATTCTTAGCGATGTGGAACTTTAGAATATTTCAAAGTCGTAGCGTTTCAAGTACCTACTTATTTATTACATTTACAGACACATCACACATATAGACATATTACTAATGGGGAATCATCATCAAGTATTTATCTCGGATCTAGTATGAAAAAGTATTAAGTACAAAGTATACCTGTTATGTGGTACCACACAAGCTCTGCTTACTTTTTGGCCAGATGATGCTAAGTGAAATGGATCTAAACATAGCGTGACCCAAGATCTGGCTCCTGGCCCAGCGTATTAGCATTGCCATTCAACGTGGCAATGCCGCCAGTATTTTGGGGATACTGCCATCGGGCAGTGATCTGGATCAGTTGAGCTATCTATAGATCATTTTAAACAGCCCTTAGATAGCTCAACAGTTTCACATTATTATTGTATATTATTCTGTATACTTTTTAGATGAGTTAACAATTTATAAACCAAACCTTCGTATCCAACTCAAAATTAAGAAAAGCTATGAATTATATTTTCTAGCTGTATTTTTACGGCAACTTATTGATAGAAAACTGAATTCAGATCATTGACCGCAAGTAAAATGCCCTGGGCGACAACGTTACCTCGTTGAAAATAGTTAATTTTTTGTATAGTTTTTACATAGTCTTACGTGGTTTCACTTTCAAAACTTTCGTGATTTGTATTATACATTTTGATAAACACGGGCTTTACTCACGTATTATTGTGTTGATGGAGGCATCGACACTGTTTCGATTCCTCTAGAGTGCGAACCGTGAACTCGCGCGGCACCGAGCGGACCGCGGATCAAACTCACCCTGATTAAGATCATCTAGATAAATCGAAACAGTGTCGGTACTTCCATCGACAAAATAATACGTAAGTAAATCCAGTGTTTATCAAAATGTCTTACGTGGTGTTTATTGAATTTACCATCATCATCAGTTAGCATATTGAAGCTTAGAAGGATAAAAACCCAGAAAAATTACAGATAAAATAACAATAATTAAATTACATCGACATGGCACGTTTAGAAGTCGCTAAATCGACACCGTACTTAGGTTGGGCGCTGCAGACTCAACATGTGCTAATGGGAGCATAGGGACCCTAGCTAAGCGCAATGCGACTGTGGTGTTCCAACACAATCTATGTCGAATCTGCTTGTGTGCCTTCTGTATCCAGATAGATAGATAGATAGATAGATAAAGACATTTGTTTGTAACAGACATTTTACTCTTAAAACATTGATTTAAGCATCGACAGAAAAAGACGACTTGCAGCTGAACAAGTCGAACAAAGACTTTCACAATGAAAAACAAAATCCTGGTTTAGAGATATAATAATTACGTTTTACAAACTAAAAAGAAACCGACTTCATTGAATGTAATTTAAGCCTATAATACATTTTTAGTGGAAAGTAGATATATTTCGTATATATATAATATGGGTAGGCCAGATAAACGCAGCGCTCCAATGAGACAGCGAGGTATCGAAGTACATGAAAACATCATCGATGTACACAATTTTTTCATTTTTGTTGATTTTTCAGCTCGATCGATTTTGATAAGATTTCTATGGGACCACCTGTGACCCTTTTAAACAAAAAATAATTTTCCAAATCGGTTCAGCCGTTTTCGAGTAATCGTTGAACATACATAAAAAAAAAGATTCTGACGAATTGAGAACCTCCTCCTTTTCGATAAAGTCGGTTAAAAAGGGGTGGCCACCTAGTAGTTTATTTTTTAACCATGGCTTATTTCGAAACTGACAGTTCTCTCTTGCTCGCTATATTACGAAAAAGTCAGTAGGTATTATACCTCCGCGAAATGAAATGAATCGTTTTACGCTTGAATAACATTGGGAAATGTTGAAAGTTTATTTCCAGTCTGTTCAGTCCAGTGTAACTGCAAAAAAAGCAATGCAGTGCGAATTTTGAAAATCATCTTTTCCGATGAAGCGCATTTCAATCTCAACAAGCAAAACTGACGCATCTGGGGCTCGGAAAACCCGTCCCATGTGATCGTCGAGAAGCCAATGCATCCTCAGATAGTGACAATTTGGTGAGGATTGTGGAGTAGTGGCATCGTTGGCCCATTTTTCTACGAGAATGAGGTTGGCAACGCCGTGACGGTCAATGGAGAGCGCTACCGAGGCATGACCCAACTTTTATGGCCAGAAATTGGAAACATCGGCAGACCTTCGGTTTCAACAAGATGGAGCTACATGCCACACAGTTAATCAAACGATCGATCATTTGCACATCAATATTGTAATCGTGTAATCAGCCGTCGTGACGATGTCAATTGGCCCCCTCAAAGCTGCGACTTACCGCTGTTGGACTTATTTTTATGAGGCACCGTAAAAAATCAATGTTATGTGAACAACCCACAAACGATTCAGGCCCTTAAGATGAATATTCAACGAGCCATTCGTCCGATACAGCCCGAAACAGTCAACAACGTCTTGAAAACTTGGCTCGACAGGCGCTACTGCAAAGCTAGCCGAGGGAGCCATATGAATGAAATCGTGTTCTATAAATAATGGGAACGTTTGTTCTTGCCAATAAAGTAAATATAATAAAAACATAATATTTTTTTACTGCATAATGAAATAAAAAAGCGGCCAAGTGTGAATCGGACTCGCCCATGAAAGGTTCCGTAGCAGCAAGTAACATAAAACTAAAAAAAATAAACTAAAAACTAAAATAAAAAAAAAATATTTTAAAGTTCTTGTAGTTCGTTATAACTTTGATCGGTGTAACTAGATCTCGTTCAAGCCAATTTTCAGTGGAATTTTGCATAGTAATGTACATTATATATTAGTTTTAGTTTTATCATTCTCTTATTTTAGAATTTAACACACATTTTACCACTTTGGAAGTGTCTCCCGCGCAAACTATTCAATTTAGAAAAAAATTATATTTGAAACCTGAATATCATTTTTGAAGACCTATCCTTAAGAACCCCACACGTATGGGTTTGATGAAAAAAAAATTTGTGTTTCAGTTTTAAGTATGGGAAACCCGCAAAATTTATTGTTTTTTTTTCTATTTTTTTGTGAAAATCTTAATGCGGTTCACAGAATACATCTACTTACCAAGTTCTTATAGTTTCGGAAAAAAGTAGCTGTGACATACGGACGGACGGACAGACAGACAGACATGACAAATCCATAAGGGTTCCGTTTTTTGCCATTTGGCTACTGAACCCTAAAAAACTTATTTTTGGCCCAACCTTTATATAACAAGGAATTCTTGTAAGTGTGTGTTTATAAATAATATAAATTTACGATTTTCATGAAATTTAGTATGCACGGGGCTTCGAGGGCGATAAATCGATCTAGTTAGGTTTATTTTCTAGAAAACGTCGTTTTATCCGTGTTTTATACCAGGTACATCAGTGTGATGAATATAGGTACCATAAGTATGTGTATGTTTATATATATGTATTCTATCAGTCATCTGGTCACCATAATACACCATAATGCTTAGTTTGGGGCTAGATGGTGTTGTGTACATTGCCTACCAAGATTAATTTATTTAGCGAAATTTCAACCTCGTAAGATAACAAATTGTTCCAGCAGTCGTAAATCACAACTTAAGCAAACATATCCTAAGCTACAAAAATATTGCGCACAATATTTTGATAACTAGCGGGACATAGGGCTAGAAGTTCGACAGTTCAAGTTTGTTCATAAAAGGTTACAAAAATATATTTGGCCTAAGTCTAAACTTGATAAAAAAAACCTTGATAGTTTCGTGGAGACAGCTAAGTAAGGGTACCCAGTTTAAAATACTGACAGCTAGGTCATTTCTAACTTTAACTATGCCAGTTTTCACTAATAGGTATAGGCTTCACCTACACCTAAATCGGACACCTAAAAAATTATAACCAAAAATAAAAGAAAACATTTATTTAAAAGATTTTTAGATTAAATACCTCTGTGGCGCATTGGCGAAGGGCCGCCTGAGATGCAGAAAGACGCGGGTTCGATTTACGCCGCAGGACTAATGTTTATATGATCTGCAAATATTTGCCTCTGGTCTGGGTGTTTTTCAATTTATGGTATGTATGTATTTACAGAAAAAAAATGGTGCTAGATAATGTCAAAGTCGAAGCAAGGATCACTTTAAAACGTCTTACATACTAGGTGAATTTAGGTGCCAATTCCTGCTAACCGAAGCCAGGGAAGAACTGGCAAGATGCTGTGTGAAATTTTCAGCATTATTTATATATTTATTACACGATTTACTTAAGTTTCACGATAAAGATAAAGCCCCCCGAGATCGGCAAAGTGTTATTTGGGTGTAGAATGACCTTACATGTATAAGCAAAGATTTCTCCCGCGTGATAATTTAAAAAAATGGTCATGTGTAAAAACACGCCTGAGAGGGTAACAATACTTATTTTTCTGCATATCTACTTTTTCACCATCATGGTTATTTTAATACCTAATGGACAACTACAGTGTCACAAGCTATGAAAGTACCAACCTAGCTCTAGCGAAAAAATAAGTGGGATTGAAGGAAAATTCAAAAAAGTATATAACACGAGCTGCTGCCTGCAGCTTCGCACGCGTGGTACCTAAATAAAAAGTAACCTATATTCTTCTCCATGGTCTCATCTATCTCTATTCCAAAATTCATCAAAATCTGTTCAAAGGCTTAGGCGTGAAAACGTAACAGAACAGACAGACAGAGTTACTTTCGGATTTATAATATTAATTAGATAAACTTTGAAAGCACCAAATAAGCAAACAATTATTTTATGTAATATTACTATACTAAATTACTAATTTTTTCTTGTACTTGTACTGTTCAACCTTGCTTCTTGTCAAATTGTATCACTCTACTAGTTGAATGGGGACTACAAGGGACAGTAGGTAAGCCTTGGTATTTGATATTAATTTAATCTTGATACCTCCACAGGTTCCTGAGAAAAAGGGTCTTGACATACAGACAGACGGATGGACGAATAGCGAAGTGATTTCATGATGGTTCATTAACTTCCTTAAATCCTTTGAGGTTCTAGAAAAATCACATTTGCGTAAGTTTTTTATCACGGGTGCATATTATTTTATTATCTCTGTGGCGCAGTGTACCAAGATCCGGCTGAGACGTAGAAATTTGCGGGTTCGATTCCCACCGCGTGACAATTGTTTGTATGATTTGCAAGTATTTGTCTCGGGTCTGGTTGTTTCTAGGTATAATATGTTTGTATTTAAAAATAAGTTTTATAAGTAGTATATTAGCCATGAGGTACATACAACACAAGCTCTGCAGACTTTGGGGCCAGATGATGCTGTGTCAAATGTCCGGCATTAATTTATTCATGTTTATTTTATTAAGGAATAAGTTGTTTATTTAATAAGAATGTTTAATAATCGTCATGCTACGTGCTAGAAAAACCAAAGTGTTCTGTCTGTTCTATTTTGTCTGATCGATGTCGTGTCATATTTTACTGAATGTCTTAAAATGTCAACCAAACGTAGGTATTGCACGAACGCAATTGAACGCGTATGACAAGTGGTTGAAATATAAGGAGCTTTGTCTGTACATTGAAATAGCTTTTGAAACTGCTGAATAACTTCTTAACAGCTCAAGCGAAACTTCTCCTGCTACTTTTAAAAGTCTTTAGTTAGATAGCCAACTCAATACGTATAATTTTTGAATACTAGATGATGTGGTGAACCGCGTAAATTTATGTTTATTACTGTGTACTTAGATACAATTGTACTTGTATGTCTTACTATTATTATTGTTGACGTGATAACGTCTTATACATCGATGAACGCCAGCTGCACGCACGAAAAATTGTCACGTTCCGCCTGAGCCGGGCGTGCAAGCGAGAGCGCGGAACAAGCGATAGAGAGGCACGGTCGGTCTAAGCGTTCGGCTTGTGACCCATCTTAATAGGTTAAAAGTATGCAATTTTTTCATCATTCCTTTCTTATGACGTTATCACGTAAAATTATCGTCCGTAAACCGACTTTACAGACAACCATTATTATTTAAGATCTAAGACGAATGTGAATGCCTAGAGAAACCTTCTTAGGTTTACAGGTACAATTCCTACCAAAGTCTTTGTACAGTTTTAGTGCTTTACAAATAAGAAAATATTATTGAAACTGAAACTATTCAAATTGGGCTAGCCATTTTCGAGTTTTTTTTAAGTTTTTTTTATCGCACGGCAATAGATTTTATATATTGAAGAGAGATATACTCGTAGATAGATAGATTTATGTAATCGGGTTAAAAGAACATGTCTTAAAATGACATATAGAAGAAAATACCGAAGTTTTGTTCGTGACGACACGCTCTTGCTATTGTTGTTTTAGACATTGGCTTTATCATATCTCTTCCAAATAACATGTGTGAATAATAGGATTGCGCCGAACTGAAAACATATTTTTTGCCATCATCATAACATAGTATAAAACAAAGTCGCCTCCCGCTGTCTTTCTGTCCTGATGTATGCTTAGATCTTTAAAACTATGCATCGAATTTTGATGCGGTTTTTTTAATAGGTAGAGTAATTCAAGAGGAAGGTTTATATACATAAAACATGCATAATATAGTAGAGAAACACTGATAATTTTAGAGGTTTCTTATGTGGTGTCGTAAATAAACACTTTTTTTGCGCTTACATTGCAAACGCTGACTGAACCCTACGAGATAGATCAAAATAATGTTTTACAGTATTATACACCTTAAAAAGGTCTACACAAAAGTCCGCAATGGTATATGTCTATCTCTTAGTCTATGTTATTCTCATAGATAACGTTGTATATAAAGACATTCTGTAGTAAATTTAGTATCAGCATTGCACCCGTGCGAAGCGAAGCGAAGTAGTTATATATATATATAATCCACCTAGCTGTTTTTGGCTACAGTGACTGGCTTTATTCTCAGGGGCTTGGGTGTTTAGCCTTAATATGACTAATGTACTCAATTTTCGCAGTGAAGTACGAGAGCAAAAGGCGCGCTTTAGGGTATCATTAACAAAAATATGTTGTATACTAGCTCGTGCCCGCGACTTTGTCTGCGTTAGTAATTCGTGTAATTCTAATGGTTTTTGCAGCGCACGCCAGAATAGCTTACAGATGGCAGATTGTTTTCCTACTTACTTGAGACTTATCGTTATATTTATGAAAATTTACACAATATCTTTATAAATTATAGGCTATGTGTTATTCTGATGATATTCTGATATATAAGCTATATAATTGTAAAGTTTCATTAAAATCCATTCAATAGTTTTTGCGTGAAAGAGTAACAAACATACATACAAACTTTCGCGTTTATTATATTAGAGTAAGATTCGAAGGCGGTATGTTTTTGAGTTGGTCGTGTTTAAAATCATTTTTCTTTCAACTACGTAGTAATGTTATCATTAATCACTACAAAACCGATCACAAAGGACGTATTTTTTGCTTAGAACCAAAACAGTGTAATGTTATATGAAATCTAATTATTGCACTGTTTTTCATTATTGCACTGTTTTTACTTTTTATTTTAGACAAAAATTTACCACAGAGGTTTAATATCTCCCATTAAGTTTAATATAAAATGTTTGCATTCGATCAAAAAGATACTGGCTGATAATAAAAATCGGCTGAATAAAACCGACTTGGTGAAAAAAAAAACAAATGGCGCGCATTTTGTACCATTCTAAAACATAGATTTTTCATATTTTTAGTATGAGTAGGTATATTTTATCACAGTAGGTAGATTGGTAGTTGAAAGAAAAGTAAATTACGCACCTTGCTAAAGAGAGTAATTAATGCACTCGTGTTAATTCAGTGCCCGCGCTTGCGCTCGGGCACCAACATAATACTCGTGCATTAATAACTCACTATGCGCTCGGTGCAACAATCTACTATTCTCGCCTTCTTTCAATTTCAAAATCTTCTTCTCCTTCTCCTGAACTTGCCGTCTCCACTCAGGACACTGTTCAGCTAGGGAGAAAGATTCTTGTTCAGAAAAGAATATGCGCATCGCCTTTCAATTGTTTTCTATTATATTGTTATCAGTAATAATCATTTTATTGGTAAATTGTATGTATACAGGTCAGTTAAAATTTGAAATACAGGATAACAATATTATAATAAATGATAAAGTCGTGTTTTAATACAATATTCAATTTTATTTTGTTTGTGTAGCCTATTTCTAACCGACTTCATTAAAAAGGAGGAGATTCTCAATTCGTCGGAATCAATTTTTTATAGATGTTTACCGATTACTCGAAAACGTCTGAACCGATTTGGAAAATTATATTTTTGTTTGAAAGGTTGTTTGATAGGCTTCACAGGTGGTCCCATTGAAATTTTATCAAAATCGGTCAAGCTGAAAAATCAACGAAAATCTAAAAATTGTATACATCGATACCACGCTGTCTCATTGGAGCAGTGCGTTTATTTGGCCTACCCATATTATATATTATACAAAATACATCTACTTTCCTCTAAAATGTATTATAGGCTCAAATTTTATTCAATGATGTCGGATTCTATTTAGTTTTTAAAACGTAATTATTTTATATAAAATCTTCTAAATTGTAGAGTGCCTTTTCGAAAAGCCACGGTTTAGCATAAAACATGTAAGACTTGACTTTTAGTCATTATCGAACCTACGACAAAGGTTGAAACTCAGTTTTTTAAACCTGCACTTACAAAACATAGACAAAAAAATGTAATGCATCGAAATAATTTATTTAAAAAGTTTTAACTTTATAGCTTAGGACATAAAACTGTCCAGCAGGTTTCGCCTCATTTTCATAAAATCAGACTTTCCAATTTAGAGGGAAGCATTAAAAATGGAGTTACTCACAACAGTTTACGGCGAGACTAATCTGGTATACTGCCGGAGTAATGTGCTTGTTTCATGGACGTACTCAGAGCGGTGGCTTTACTTTATGACTTCACATGCACGTGGCACGTTATCATAGTCTGAAAAACAACGAATGATAGGACATTTATGAATGTCCTCTTTCATCAGAAATCAGAGTTTCCTCGTTTGACGATTAAAATAGGTTTGTACTATTCATTTTGACAAACACGGGTTTTACTCACGTATTATTTTGTCTTAGGAGGCACCGACACTGTTTCGATTCTAGAGAATCTTTCTTCATCAGGGTGAGTTTGATCCGCAGTCTGGTTAAGTGCGAACCGAGAACTCGAGCGGCAACGAGCGGCAAAATAATACGTGAGTGAAACGTACGTGTAAAAAGTGTTTGTCAAAATGTATATTCAACGCACGAATGTTTTGAAAGTGAAAAAGATTTGTAGTAATTGGTGTGTAATTTATTAATATCGAGTCCTGTGCTTCATAAAGTCGTCTATCATAGTCATACGGTGTTTCTAAATATGTATGTGGCTTTCTAAAAGATTCAACAACAGTGAGTTTTTACATATATACTAACAAAACACCTACCTACTAACATTTTAAACTGACCGTGAATCGCACGCAAACTTACAAGTCAGCGCTTTGCCGCTGCCGCACAGTAATTCAATGAACGTCTCCGCTAGACACTTATCGAACTTTCGTCTCTTTATTGTCTTGCCCCTATTTTGCAGATTTTGCAAAATAGAGCAAGCTACAAAAATGAAATAAACGTGGAAAATGCAAAAAGTGAAAAATAAAAATGCTTTACCCGTCACCACTAGGGTGACGGGTAAAGCTTTTTTGTTTTGCACGAGATTGTAAATGAAAATGAAATACATGTGTCAGGGCAAATAGAGCCAGAAATAGAAATATGGCTACATGCGCAGCCTATACCAACCTCGACTTCGAATCCTACTGATGTAAAAGGTACTGAAAACCTTAACAAACCCTGTGTTATTGATGCAATTACAGTTTTGAAGGGTTCTTTAAGCGACGACGAGGATGAGGTCATCGACTCTTTTCAAAACGTAACCCTACTTAAAAGCTCTCGTAAAGACATGTGTATGTTCTCATAATAGCTCGATTCAAGGTCAATCGGCCCTTGAGACGACCACAGGTCTAAAAGAGTATATTGCGAGTCAAATGTCAACATTCATCCATCAGCTACTTGCCAAAATAGATACGCTTGCCTCCTCACTACATCAGTTTAACACCCGATGTGATAAAATCGAACAGAATTTAACTATAATTGAAACCAATGACCTCGTGGAAACTGTTGACCGGCTGAAATACTAACTCAACGACAAGACCTGCTGATAAATTAGATCTCTGTTATTCCCGAGGCAAACGGCAAAAACTTCGTACACATTGCCACACTCGTCGCCAACAAGCTAGAGATTAAGATAGCGAAGAACGATGTAGTCTTGCCGACATAGATATATGGTCTTTTAAATCAAACAGAATCATCATTTTAATCAAATTTATAATAAGTTTGATACAAACCATTTCGAAAGCCCATTCTGCCTTGGTAACCTTTTCCATCCACGTTCGACCCTTAAATGTGATAACAGTGTCATTTGCATAACACATTATTTGAGTGTATGCTACATTCTTCAAACTGCTGGAAATATCATTTATATAAATAGTAGAAAGAGTAGGACCAAAAATGCTACCCTGAAGTAACATTTAGGGCATTTTATGCAAAAAAAAATACTCTGAATATGACCCGCATGACCCGTTACTGACGAAAACTGCCCTTTACTACGAATATTATCAAAACTAGTCCAAGGCAATTCCACGAATACGTTTATTTTTATTTAGTAAAATGATAGAGGAAAGGTTGTCGAATGCCGTGGCTAAGTCCAAATATGCCCCTTTACATTTTTGACTGTCATCTAGAGCTGGAATTATGTGTTCTACTAATTTAAAAGCTGTGCCTTCGGGTGACTTCCCCCGAAGGAAACCGTATTAAAAAGGCGATAATATGTTTTCCCGTTCCAGAAACTTAACTTAGCCTTGTATTTACTACAAGAATATACTATACTACTAGAATATGGGTGCAGCAGCGAGTATAAATATACCCAAAAACTTATTTTTATAAAATCGCAAGTCAAAACAAAGTTCTTACATACAAAGAAACACGTACATAAAATAAAATGTTGAAATTGCATAGAATGCCAAACGAATACAAAATTCGTTTTATAGCTCAGCTCCTCTGCTGTACCTTTACGAGCCTGTCATAATTCTAGTTACAACATGTGCCAATTTGATAGACGTACTCAGGGTGAATGTGAAGGGGTAGGGGAGAATGGTTTTACAGCCACATTTATGGAGGATAACGTGGGTCGTTCATAGTGTCCTAACAAAGTATGCTATACAAAAGCTCAACCAAATTGTAAACCGGTTAAAATGTGTTGCGAACGACATATCTAACGTCAGAACAGATTTTTTCTAACCTTTATGGGAATATATTAGGTTGGGGAAAAAGTCTTTTTGCATTATAGTATGTATGAACTTGTAATAAAATCTCTTTGGCTATACTATTTGTATCTGGCTGGTTTTGGTATCATTAAAAGTTTAAATTTTATAGAACATAATTCCAAATTCAAATTAGGAAAATGTGTGATTTTTATTTGTTTTTCGTACTGTCAAGACGAGTGAATCTAATGAAGAAATTCGATACATTTAAAAATTTTACTACAAAAAACGTAAAAATGCAACGCAAGCCTCGAAATTATGAACCTAGTGCAGTGTCTGTAAGAGTAGCACAAATTTGGTTTCAATCCGGAAATGTTGATGTCAAAGATGCGCGTCGCTCTGGTCCTCGTAACGTCTCGTAACGTCTCGTAACGTCCGTAATTTTATTACGGATAAAATGGATGCCATTTTTGAAAAAGTGGGGCAAGATCGCCATATCAGTAGTTAAGACGTAGCTGAAGGATGGGAATTGACCACAAAACAGTTTTGGCGCATTTGAAAAAAACTGGGTACACAAAAAAGCTCGATGTTTGGGTACCTCACGAGCTCACTGAAAGAAACCTAATGAACCGTGTACTCATTTGTGATTCTTTTTTACTGATTACGACGTAATGAAACCGAACCATTTTTGAAGAAGCTGATAACTGGTGATGAAAAGTGGATCACGTACGACAAGAACGTGCGAAAAAGGTCGTGGTCAAAGGCAACAAGTTAACTCGCAACAAGGTGATGCTGGGTGTGTGGTGGGATTGGAAGGGCATTATTCATTATGAGCTGTTACCACCAGGCAGGATCATCGATTCTGAACTCTACTGCGAACAACTGATGAGATTAAAGCAAGAAGTTGAGAGAAAGCGGCCGGAATTAATCAACCGGATCGGAATCGGAATTATCGGAATTAAATCGGAATCGAATCGGAATTAATCAAGGGGTGTGGTTTTTCATCATGATAACGCTAGATTTCACACATCTTTAGCCACTCAGCAAATATTAAGAGAGTTTGGCAGGGAGGTGTTAATGCATCCGCCGTACAGTCCTGACCTTACACCTTTAGATTATCACCTGTTTCGGTCTCTTCAGAATTCTTTAGGCAGTGTCAGGTTAACATCACGAGAGGACTGCCAAAACCACTTGTAGCGGTATTTTGATCAGAAGTCCCAAAATTTCTATAGCAATGGGATCATGTCCCGACCTACAAGATGGCAAAAAGTTATCGAACAAAATGGTACTTACATACTTTAGTTAAATGTAAATAAACTATTTTAAAAAATGTTTTGAATTTTCTTAAAAAATGCGAAGAAACTTTTTCCCCAACCTATTATATAAGTAAATCTGTATTTGCACATCTCAACTGAACTAACTAAATATGTTACTGTTCTTTTCTTATTATACTGAAATTAAAGAGATCACGATAGTCTTACTTAGATAGTTTAAAAAATGCAAAGACATAAACAGGTATCTTAGTTATTTAGTGTCAAAAAAAATATGAGTAGGTTTTTCTTAATTAAACTTGTTTCAAAAATGTATATAGTTATTTAGAAGGCCTTGATGTTTCCCAAACAGTAACAGTAACATTACAAAGATCATACAAAAAAAGTGTAAAGACCAGACGAGTTTCTTCCCGGATTCATTTTGAACTGGGTTTAGGAAGAGCTGGCATTTTTATCACCTAGCACTTAGACGATTCAAAATGGTCCATGTAATTTTGTTGAGAAATACATCGGTAATGTGCGAAATACGCTCTTGAGAGGGTACCTTGGTACTTCCCTATTTTTTTTCAGCCATCTGCTATAACATGGCCATGGCCATATACTATAACATGGTCAATGATCCACACGGACGTTACGAGGTACAAATATTTTTTCTCTACATAGTATCTGACTGGCCTTTCAGCAGTTGGTAGTAGATCTGTTTTATACGCTGTACATTATCTCCCTGGATAAACATTTGTGTGATGAGCTTAGGTGTTTGTTCTGTGTCTGGGCTACAATATAAAGTATTATAAGTAAGTATATAAGTATTATACCAGTCATCTTAACACCATAATACAAGCTATGCTTAGTTTGTGGCTAGATGGTGTAGTGTGCATTGTCCACCAATATTTATATATATTTATTTTATTTCCATTTATCTCAATCTTGTCAAACTCCATGTAGTGTAAAGTTTTTTAAACTTACGCGATCAGAACACATTATTATAAATATTTACGGGTGTTTATCGCGTTTATTTACCTATTTTTCCCGACGTTTCGACAGGTTTACACTCTGTCGTGGTCACGGGATGACTGGAGTACTGGAGCTACCGCCTCTGCGAAGCGGGGGCAGCATTTTTTGCAACTACCCTCACTTGTTTTTCCGAAATAGAAATGTCCATCTGCACACTCGGACGACACACAACACTAACCGTGTCCATGACGCATTGAGAAACCGCAGTATTGTGTGTGTGTGTGTGTGCATCCATGTAGTGTGTAGAGATAGAAGTTAAAGAGTGCTTCGTAATCGCTGAATTGTCTATGTCGGCATTCTTCATGGCACTGATGTCAGAGATCCTGGTAGAAATATTTATCTTTGTTTCACCTACATAAAAGCTACCACAGTCACACAGAACCTTGTAAGCCCCAGGTACATTCAGTGGGAGACAATCGCGGATCAAACTCACCCTTGAAGATTTCCTAGCTAGATGAATCGAAACAGTGCCAGTGCATGGAGGCACCGGCACTGTTGCACGACAAAATAATACGTGGAAAAAAGCCCGTGTTTCTCGAAATGTATAGTACAACTCACGAATGTTTTAATAGTGAAACCTACATATCTTCTTGGCAAATTTCATGATTCTACGGACGTAGTTCTGCAAACCAGAACCAACTCCAAAATGACAGTTTTGAGATAATAAGGATTTTAGTTAAATTGTGTGAAGAAAGTAAACTGTTCAAACTGAAAACTTAATAACTTTATTAAAAAATCTGAAAAAAAGTTAAAAAAGCTTAAAAATGTATTTAAACACGCGAAGATGAGCAAAGAAAAATGTGATCTAAAAGAGGAATTACAATCCTGTTATAACCTTATAGGGAGAAACACAATAGACCAAGATCACATGGCAGATAAAATAATTACTTTAGAGAAGTCGCTTCGTGATTTAACATGCAGATATAGAGAAGCAGAAATGAAGATCTCTGATCATCAAGAAAATTTGAATAATGTTGTATTTCTAAACAATGACAGCATCTATGTGCATGTGCGTAATAATAGTACACAGACTGACCCACCCAAGTGTAAGCAGCTGCCTCCCAAACCAGCAGTACAGCAGCCTACTGTGATACAGGCTGCAAAGGTTAAGCCTCCGGTTAGACAGCTCGAACCCTGTCTCCAGACCCGGAAGACTGTATTGTACTCTGACAAGATAGGTACTGGCATGGGATTACTTCTTGGTGGACTAATGAAACAGGCAGTCAAAAATAACTGTTACACAGATGTCTCCATGGACTATTTTATCGATAGAATAAAAAATGATAAATTCTTAGACAAAGACACTACCTTGATTGTTCAATTAGGTGAAAGTAGTGGTGTCAAGCGATTAGATTTAATTAAACTAATTGAGACCCTGTTAGAAAAGCTAGATCTTGGGCTAGGGAAACTAATTTTATGTGCTTTCCCTTACTCAAAATCATTGAGTGTTAAAGACAATGACAAAATATTCAATTTGAATTTAATACTATACAATTTGACATGTCGTCATAGTGACATTTTATATTTAGACACTAATAATTTTATTAGTAATTTTTATTTGACAAAAGGTAATGTATACCTTAGTAGACGTAGTAAGTTAATTATTGCTAAATTGTTAGCATTTAATATTTCTGATTCTGTTATTAGAACTATAACACAGAGTAATGACAACCCCATATTTAGTTATAGTACTGGGGGAAAAAATGTAGTATGGCCAACTGATCAGCATTTAAACTAACCAAGTCGACAATGGGAAAAACAGGCAGTTTACATGTAGTTCACCAAAATATGCAAGGCCTGCCCAGCAAAGTATTAGAATGTGAATTATTTTTAAATCATTTCAGTGTAGATATTATGTGTATCACTGAACATTGGATGGTACAATCTGAGGTACTTCCTTTCTACGAAAATTACAATATTGTCAGCAGCTATAAACGCAAGAGCGCAATACGTGGTGGCTCGTTAATTATTGTAAAAAATAACTTAAAATGCAAGGAGCGTAAGGATATTGGAAATCTTTCTATTGAAAGAATTATTGAGGTGTCGTGTGTCGAGCTGGAGCGGCATGTCGTCGTGAGCGTTTACCGTCCTCCCAATGCTGATTTTGGGTTATATGAATGCACTATGGAAGAAGTATTGCAAAAAATAGCTTGTGATAAGATCATAATAGTTTGTGGTGATTTTAATATAAATATTCCGATTGATCCATTATCTGAAAGACTTTTAAACTTATTTAAGTGTTTCAATTTAAGTCCTCTTTTTGATGAACCTACAAGAGTGACACTAACAACAGCCACTTGTCTAGATAACATTTATTGCAGTTGCACACCAGTTCATAAGTGTGTACTAAAACATTTTAGTTCTGACCATTACGGTCACTGCGCCACCTTTTCTTGTGATCGTATAGTTGAAGCTCAGAACTTTACTCACCGACCTATTACAGAGAGCCGCATCAAAACATTTCAAAGTAGAATTGAACACAAAGTTTCCCTTGTACCATGCATCGATGATCCAAATGATCTTTTCACCACATTGTCTAATATAATAATTAAAGAACATGCTGATATATTTACATTAAAAACATGCAAAACAAAAAATTGTGCTAGATTTGTCGACTGGGCTACACCAGGTATTTATAGAAGTAGGAATACATTGTATGAATTATATGCTACCAGAGAGACAATGTTAGATGATCCAGTTTTTATCTTATATGTTAGGAATTACTCAAAAGTATTCAAAAAAGTTTGTCATGCGGCTAAGTCACTGTTTTTGAGAAAAATAATAGAAAATTCAACAAATAAAATAAAAGCAACTTGGAAATTAATTAATAATGAAACAGGTAAATCAAGGGCTCGCAATATACAGTTCAAATTAAATATAAATGGTACAATTTTGACAAAGGAACAGGATGTTGCGAATGCATTTGATAGTTTTTTCTCAGATATACCAAAAATAGTGACCAAATCGTTAAACTCTTCAGCCTCCAGAGCTTCCGTTCTATTAGAATCTAGTGTTGCAAAATGTAAGAATGAGTTTAGTTTTAGCTACATTAACGAGGCTAGTATTGTAAAAGCATTCAAGTTAATTAATATAAAAAATACAGAAGATCTTTGGGGAATGTCTACAAAGGTGCTGGGTGTCATTATCTTAGATATTGCACCATGTTTAGCTTATATTTTTAATAGATGTATCGACGAGGGAGTTTTTCCCGATCTCATGAAACACAGTAAACTCATTCCTATGTTTAAGTCTGGAAGTGAAAGTGATCTCGCTAATTATAGACCGATATCGATATTACCTGCTTTAAGTAAAATCTTTGAAAAAATAATTCTTAATCAGTTATTATACCACTTTAACGTTAACGGCCTGCTACATAGTAATCAATACGGATTTACTAAAGGTCGATCAACAGCTGATGCAGGTATAGCGCTCTTAAAGCATATATTTGAGGCCTGGGAGAAGTCACAGGATGCAGTTGGGGTATTCTGCGATCTATCTAAGGCCTTTGACTGTGTGAGTCATGCAACCCTAATCACAAAGTTAAAATATTATGGCATTAAAAACCGGGCGATTGACCTCATACAGTCTTATCTATCCAATAGAGTCCAGAAAGTAGACGTGGGTGGTGAGAGGTCTTCAATCAATCAATTATTCGGTCGATCAATTATTGATATAGGGGTACCTCAGGGACCGATACTAGGCCCTTTTTTATTCCTAGTATACGTTAATGATTTACCTTTTTTTGTAAAAAATATTTGTGATATAGTTTTATTTGCAGACGATACGTCTTTAATTTTTAAAGTTGATAGAGGTAAAACCAGTATATGCAATAACGTAAATGAATCCTTATCGTTAGTTCTTAACTGGTTCACTGTAAATAATCTTTTGCTTAATTCCAAAAAAACTAAATGTATCAAATTCACTTTGCCAAATGTTATTCATAGCCCGTCCAACATTGAAATAAATGGAGAGGCAATGAATCTTGTAAATTCCACGATCTTCCTAGGTCTTAATATTGATTCAAAACTACAGTGGGGACCACAAATTGAAACGCTTGCGATACGGTGGCTTACCGATGAAGCTACAGCTAGACTAGTTTATTTCAGTTACTTCCATAGTGTTATGTCATACGGCATCATTCTCTGGGGGAAAGCAGCTGATATTGGTAAAATATTTGTAATTCAAAAAAGGGCAATACGTGCCATTTATAAAATGAAACCACGAGAATCTTTGAGAGAAATATTCAAAGAAATTAATATTCTCACAATAGCTTCACAATATATATATGAAAATTTGTTATATACACATAAAAATAGAGATGGGATTCAGCAAAATAGTGACCTTCATAAAATGAACACTAGGAATAAACATAAATTATACATCCCTAGGTTTCGACTAGAAAAAGTTAATAAGTCATTTATGGGGAACACGGTGCGCTTCTATAATAAGCTTCCTGAAAATGCTACTAAACTACCTATTAAGAAATTTAAAGCATACATTAAAGGTAGTCTTTTGAAGAAAGCTTATTATAATATAGATGACTATATTATTGATAAGAATGCATGGCCTCATGTCGCTCTGCCGTCAGACAGTTAACCGACACACTTGAAATGTATAAACTCTCTTGTATTTGTATTTCGTAGTTAAGGTAGTTATAAGATGGATCATTATAAAAAAGCGCTAGGACCAAGACGAGTTTCTTGCCAATTCTTCTCGAGCTTGGGTTAGGATGAATTGGCACCTAAATTCACCTAGTATGTAAGACGTTTCAAAGTGATCCTTGTGATTGTATTGAATAAATCATCTTTTGACTTTGACTTTGACTTTGTTCATGTTTCTAAGAAATTTTGATTGCAACTTTGTGAGACATATTGCGTTTTATATATTCTAGTATAAATCTTATCGTATAATTGGGTATTTCACACTTTATTTCATAAAAAACTCCTTGGATCTTTATTGCGAAATACCTCAAATGTAAACTGGATCTTTGTTTAAAAAATATACAAGTACAAGTTTTGTTGGTAAAAATAAAAATACATTGTAGATACGCAGAATTTTAATAATAAATCATAAGAAAAGTTAGAAGTACCTTCATAAATTACCTATATACCTACTATTAAGTTTCTTCCACCTCAAAATCCGGTTCACCTGAAAACCCTTCTAAGTCGTCCTCGATGTTTTCATCTCCCACAAGCTTTAAGTAAAAGCCGTGTGCATCTTTGGGAATGAGATGTAAAAGGCTCTTCAGGTCCTTTAACTTAGGCCCAGGAACTGGTTTACCGTTCGGCCAAAGCGGGTCCATCATCTCTTTAGTTATCATCATTTGCCTGGACCTTAAATGATTGTCACGAGCATTCTTCTTTATGTTAACCTCTTTATAGTCTTCGTTTAAGTCAGACCTCATAAAAATCTTAAACATTTCCTCTTTTTTCAACATGATTTCTTTAGAGTTCATCCATGAAACTTTATCTCCATCTTCAGTTTTTTTTCTATTAGTGATAATTTTCTCCAGTTTTAATGATGACAGGAAATCTTCTTTTTTCATTTTGTGCACGTGCATTGGTTTGTGCTTTTTACAATTTTTCATAACCTGCATGTAGTCATCTGGTGTATATATTCTTTGTTGATTTTGGAAAGATAGAATGTGCTTTACACATTCTATCTTTCCAAAATCAGTGTCGTTTGGGAGGAAACTGTGTCCCGATTCAAAAAATCGCATATTTATCTGTTCGATAGTAGGATGTTCGTTTAACATGGCCGTTAGCATCAAAACCGGTTTTGACCACCACAAGAGACGCTCCATAAAATGAGGCTCTTTACATTGGTCCCAACTCTTCCCAAAATGTTAATGCAAACTCAAACAAGAGCAATTATAATTAAAAGTACCCAAGACTCTACATGCTTTTTTGGCCACCATCAGAGTTATATAAAAATGAAAAAAGAAGTAACTCTAAAACAAGAAACACAAAAAAGCTACACGGCCCACTAATCCTCACTCTCCCCTATCTTTTTTATTTACCGATCTACATTTGATACGAAACAAGCAGGCAAAGCTGCGAAGTGCAGCTAGTCACCTAAAAAATATATTGAAATTACCTGAAGAAATCTTAATTGGGCTGCTTGATCGAGAGTTCTCATAAAAATCTGCAAAGAACATAAAATAGTTATTTACTTACCTAGTTTGCTTACTCACTTACCGTTTAATAATATAATAATGTATAAATTTGTACATTGGTACTAAAAAGTACCAATTAATCAAATCGTAAACACTACTTCAACGTATTAACTTTAATCACTAAAACTATTTAGATGAAAACTTTTTAGTACATAACCTCATTTCAAATATTTGTATGACTTCCCTTGAACTTTGTTGTCTTCATCATCTGAACGGTTGTTGTGGAAATTACGAAGAATTGCTCTGGTCCTTGCACTCACCATTTTTTTCATTTTGGAAATCCATAAACATAATACGCACGGAGCAAAACTTTACTTTTCAATATGAAACATTCAAAACAAAGTGCTGCCAGATAAAAAATGTTGCCACAGTTATAAAAAATAAATTACCATTAGTAGAGATATTATATAAAATCACACACCAAAAAGCAAACAAAATAATTAAACCTTTCATAATTATTTAAAACAAAAACTACCTACAACAAAAATCATAAATGACTTGGATTCATAGAACTAAAGTTTTTTTAAATATTTCATTACAATAACAAGATCCAACCAACATGGTAACTAGTAAGTAATACATAAATGAAATTAACAAAGAACCAGGTGATGTGGATCTTTGTAAAAATATTGGTTGACGGCAATTTCGTTACGCAAGCAAGATCCATGTTACATGGTAACTTTTGAATAATAAAAATATAAGTTTTACGTGGAACCATGTGACAAGGATCTATTTAAAAAATGAATACTTCTAAAATTTTTAGTTTTCTACGTTATCAATGTAATGTTTTGTTAAGGAAAAATCATCAGACTATTTTGATCTTTACAGGGTAGGTAGAAGGTGCACTTTTAAATCTTTCTGTATACTTAACTCAATTTTGTCATTTTGTCAGTTGGATATGTTTTGAAACTACGTCCCTATGTGAACGAAAAGCAACCCATAGATTTTAATTTACTGTAACATATGCGAGTGTCGAGATATGTTGATATATGATATATGTTGCCTAAATTACCGTTTTAGGCCCTCTATTTTGATTGCGCTGACTTTTACAGCTTTTTTTATAGCTTTTTATAGCATGTATTTAATATTAAATTATCAACTGCTTCTTTGTTAATGGCATGTGTCCTGTTTTGCCAGGGTCAAGTGTTTATATCGTTTACTAGCTGTTGCTCGCGACTTCGAACGCATTTTTTTTAAGGAATTGTAGCTTAAATCCTTCCCCAGGATGCAATTTAACTTCTTGCCAAATTTTATTGATTGGTTTAAACCAATACCACACCCACCACCCATTAAAAAGTTTCCATACAAACATTCACACCCCATTTTACTCCTTTATGAGAGTTATTTTGAAAAATCCTGAAACACGTGTCCATTTTGTTTTGCATTTTAAGTATCCAAACCAAGTTTCTAAGAAATCACAACACCCGTTAAAAAGTTCCCATACAACACATAACATTTTATAACATTTTATTTATTCATATCAAGTTTCAAGCAAATTGCACCACGCATTAAAAAGTTTTATACATTTGTTTTCACCCCTTTTCATCCTCTTAGGGGTTTAATTTCAAGAAATCACGCCTTAGTGGGAGGTTTTACTATAAAAGGAAGCTACCTTCCAAATTTCAGTTTTCTAGCTTCAACGGTTTCGGCTCGGCGATGATGAATCAGTCAGTCAGGTTAAGCTCTTTTATATGTATAGATAGATAGTTTGATGTCACAAAGTCTTATCTTGTCGTTAGTCATTTGCTATTTTATATAAAATGGTCTTTCATATAAAATAATTATACGGAGGTTTTTTTGCTGAAATTACAAAGAAACACAAAGCTTTTATTCCAATTATTCACACATGAGTCAATAAATCTAACGATAACACCAAAATTACTATTAAAACAGGACATAACTCGAGAATAATTTAAAATATAAAAGAGCAATGTTTGCTGACCACAAAAAATAATCAATTATCAACTTTGAGGAAAAGTGTCGTACAGACGGACAACAAAGTAGGAGTTCTGTTTTGGGTATGGAAACTTTTCTTGGCTTTTGCTTCTTTGGCGACTCAAAATTACTTAGGTATACTTACATTAGGTTTAGAACTTAGTTATATAAGCTTAAATAAAAAAGATTTATTATATTTTGCTTTTCAGTTCTTTCGGCAGTTAAATTTTTTGTTAAAAAAATTAATTTTATATTTATCTGTGACTTAATCTTTGATTTCTATTAAATAGCTACCTACTTTAGCTATCACATCACAATCAGTGAGTGAACAATCAATCATCCCTTGTTTTCCTACCCTTAGGGTTGTTTTTTTTACAAATTTATATGGGACCAACTTCGGGGTATACCCTTTCCATATATATACGCGTTGATTTGAGAACCTCCTTCTTTTCGTCGGTTAAAAAGAGCAATGTTTGAGCAATGATTACAAAAAATAATTAATTGTCAACTGGATACTTTGAGGAGATGGGTGATATACAGACGGACAACAAAGTAGTTCTATAGGAGTTCTGTTTTGAGTATGGAAACCTAAATTTAGTTGAACATTTGAGAGCATAAACCCCCATCTTTAGGTACAGCACTGTTGTCTGAGTAAAATGTGCCGTCTTGATATAGAGATTAGGTTTTAGAGGTAGCGGACGCTGTTAATCCATAACTCGGTGGTTTCATCTCCGACGGAGATGGCCAGTTAAAGCGAAGACTAACTTGGAGTTTATATTTTAGTTTCAAGTGACAAAACTAACACCTATGCTCATGACACAAATATGTGTCCTAAGAACGAGTCAAAACTCAATGCACAGCGCAGAAGGCAGAGCTACTATTGACTTTAAAGTCTACAATATAAGAGTACCCATAACACCCAGACACTTATCAAACATAATAAACTGTAATACCAACTTCTGTGCAAATTTTAATGTTTATACATGCCTATATACTGAGGTCTTTGAGGATGTCTAGATCCCTTAAGGCAAGTAAAAGTCATAAGATATTTTATTCAATACAATCATAAGGATCACTTTGAAACATCTTACATAAATTCATCCAATTCATCCTAACCCAAGCCCGAGAAGAACTGGCAAGAAACTCGTGTTGGTCCTAGCGCTTTTTTACATAATCCATCTTATAACTACCTTAACTACGAAATACCAATACAAGAGAGTTTATACATTTCAAACGTGTCGGTGAACTGTCTGAGGGCATAGCAACATGAGGCCATACCTTTTTATCAATAATATAGTCATTTATAATATAATACACTCTCTTCAAAAGACCATTATGTATACCCTTATACGTCCTATCCTCAAAGACCTAAGTAAATGAGGTGTCTAGCAAGCCCGAGAATATAATGTTTATCTGGCACACGCCGACATTTTACACAGCAGTTAATTTTCCACAGGTTTATTACATAAAACAGCAGTAGCGATCGCAATGTCTGCCAAATCAATCTTAATTTTTTATCATCCTATGCTTTCCCACTTTCCATTTGTCTCTGTCCCCCGCCACTACTCACCAGCTTTTCTCGAAGGTATTGAGATCCCCACGCTAACATTTCTTCGGCCTGTCCCAGCTGCGTCGCCGATCTGCAGGCACCTATCGTGTGCCCGCATGTCTTCACTCATACGGCTGGCTTGCATTGCCCTTCTCCATTTTAATTTGGCGGTCTTGTCTCCGACGTCTGCGATCCTGGTCTTTGCGGACTCTGCCTGTGAAATATGTCATAGTCGAAAAAAAACTTAATTTACGAAAACTACCAGCAAACGGGTAGTTTTTGTAAATTAAGTATTTTTTTCGACTTATTCAATTTCACAGACAGAGTATTTAGCATGAGCAGCGGCTCATGCATGCTCGTGCTGCTCCGCCTTTTGCGTTGAAAGTTATTTGTTCGACTCCCTACCAAACAAACATTTGTGTAATGAACATAGATTTTTGATCTGTGACTGTGTGTTATAACGTATTTGCAACAAGAATATTAGAATATTATTAGAATATGTATTAGAATTTTATATCTCATCTGTTTCCCATAGTACTTTGCTTAGTTTGGGGCTGGATGATGCTGTGTGAATTTTCCAGCAATATTTATTGCTAGTGATCATGAGTTACGTAATAAGGGGACCGTGCGTATGTTCAATTAAAACCATTGTTTCCATATCCATACCCTCGCTCACACCAGTCACGTGTTCAACAAAAGGCTCGTCTATTACTAGCATATTGGAAAACCGATACCTATTAAGCTGAAGCTCGTTTTATAAAAGGTTACAATTAAAGCTGTAACGCGATATTGAAGCTACTAATAAGCTGAAACTGGTCCTTTTTGAAATGCCACATAGATCTCCTTACACCTACCTAGTTTCTTAGCAACCTTGTGTGTTAGTTGTGTCTTTTATTTATTTTTTTATGTAATATTTTATTTTATAAGCCGATTGAAGGCCTTAGCATAACTTTAGAAAAGCTGGGACCAATAGCTTTACATCTGAAGCACGGATGCACTTATATGATAATTCAAAACTAAAAAGAAAACCGACTTCATTGAATGAAATTTGAATAAAAATACTTTTCCTTTCAACTACGTAGTAATGTTATCATTAATCACTACAAAACCGATCACATAGGACGTATTTTTTGCTTAGAACCAAAACAATGCAGTAATGTTATATGAAATCTCATTATTGCACTGTGTTTTACTTTTTATTTAGATATAAATTTAGCACAGAGGTTTAATATCACCCATTAAGTTTAATATAAAATAAGATAAGAGATAAGAAGAAAAAGATACTGGCTGATAATAAAAAACGGCTGAATAAAACCGACATGGTGAAAAAAAAACAAATGGTGCGCATTTTGTTCCATTGTAAAACTTTGATTCTTCATATATATTTTATCACAGTAGGTAGATTGGTAGTTGAAAGAAAAGTAAATTACGCACCTTGCAAAAGAGAGTAATTAATGCACTCGTGTTAATTTAGTGCCCTTGCGTGCGCTCGGGCTCCAACATAACACTAGTGCATTAATAACTCACTTTGCGATCGGTGCAACAATCTACTATTGAGAACCTTATCCTTTTGATTAATATGAAGTCGGTTATAAAAGTAGTACCTAATAGTTTTTCGAAATTCGTAAACACCACTGGAATAAAGTTTTTTAAACTTACGCGATCAGAACACATTATTATAAATATTAACGGGTATTTATCGCGTTTATTTACCTATTTTTCCCGACGTTTAGACGGGTTTACACTCTGTCGTGGTCACGGGATGACACTGGAATGTCACAGGAAAGCAAAATACGAAATTTGATTTCCTTGGATGATATATTTTATCCAGCTATTTTGATTTAATAACCAAACTACAGCTACCAATCGAAAAAACCAGCCAGATGAAAAAAATATTTTACATATCGGTTCATAAATGACGGAGTTATGAGGTAACAAACATTAAAAAAATATAAAGAAAATTACATCCGAATTGAAAACCTCTTCCCTTTTTTGAAGTCGTTGAAAAATTTCCACTGCGGTCACCCACCAGGTATTAACAACGCTCAGCGATGCTTAAGGATACACTAGTCAGAGGTACGAACTCGTCAGTGGACTCAGCTAAATGCATTCTATTTCACGTAGCATGTGAGAAAAACATTGACGTGCACGAAGGATAGATGATGGTAAGAAGATCATGATGGTGATTTCTAGTTTTAAGATTAGATAAGATTAGAACAAATTATGAACAAACAATGTTAATATACGATTTTTTTTTACTTGTATCTTTGAAATCCATATTTTCATTATTCTGTTGCAATAATAATAATAATAATAATGCCAGACATTTCACACAGCATCATCTGGCCCCAAAGTAAGCAGAGCTTGTGTTATGGGTACCACATGACTGATATATACTACTTAAATACTTATTTTTTTATTTTGTAAATACATACTTATTATACATAGAAACACCCAGACCTGAGACAAATACTTGCAGATCATACAAACATTTGTCCCGGGGCGGGATCGAACCCGCAACCTTCTGCGTCTCAGCCGGACCTAGGCCCACTGCATCATAGAGGTCGACAAGAATAGATACAAGACAGATTGATATCACTCTTAGTTTCGGTTTTTCAACATAAGACGGTGAAATGATCATCCTTTGGAAAGATAATAGACTAGTTTACACTTAAGTTCTTGGATCTTTTGACGACCTCAGTGGCGATGTGGGTAAAGGCCAGTCGGAGACACAGAAGGTTGCGGAGTTCATTCTCGCCACGGGACCAATGTTTGTATGATCTGCAAATATTTGGCTTGGGCGTGGGTGTTGTTCTATAAAATTTTTGTTTACAAAAAAAGTATTAAGTTATCTCGTGTTCATGGCGCATGCAACTGTGTCGAATTATCGGCAAGCAGAAAATAGTGAAAATAATGTCCAAAACCATGATAGTTTTTAGAAAATATGTATATGAATCAGTCATATGGATCCCATAACACAAGCTCTGCTTAGTTTATGGCAAAAAAATGCTGTGTGAAATGTCCAGCATTATTTATTTATTATAAAAGTATTAACATTACCCACACCTATAAAACCATACAATAAAGTTATTTCCTAGTGTTTAAAAAAAACATAAAATCCCTACAAACTTAAAAGATTTCCAGGCAACTTCGCCTTAACATCCTACAGTGTACAATATAGGTGTCCATCTAAATAGAGCCGCAAGCACTAAGTGCATTCAAAGTAGCACTTGTAGCTCCAGTAATCTTACTGGGTCAGGCTTCTGCTGTTGCTTTGATTTTATACCTCGAGGTCATAAGGCTCGCGGTAATAAATTTACCTATTTTAGCTACCGTAAGATTTTCGTAAATCCTCTGTAGTGTTTAATGAAAGATGGACCATTACAAACAGTTTTATTGTAGGCACGCTTTATAATAATAAATAATAATACCGGACATTTGACACAGCATCATCTAGCCCCAAAGTAAGCAGAACTTGTGTTATGGGTACCACATGACTGATATACTACTTATATACATTTTTTTGTAAATACATACATATTATACATAGAAACACCCGAGACAAATACTTGCAGATCATACAAACATTTGTCCCGCAGCGGGAATCGAGCCCGCAACCTTCTGCGTCTCAACCGGACCTCAGCGCCCTGTACCACAGAGGTCGTCGAATACAACAACATGATACAACATTAAAGCTACCGAACTGTCCGTTCCTGAGAACCGTACTCGCTTTAGACCTGGACTCTAAAGCGTCTCTCTGCTTGCACCAACACCTGCACGCACTGTTTCACGACAACAGTCGCCCATCTACCGAGTACAGAGTAGGTAATTTAAATATGCTTCTCACTGAAAATCCTCAGGCGGATCTGTTTGCGGATGACTGGAAGACGATAGAGACTGTGCCTTACCTACGTGAGAACGTTTTCTATAAATAATAGCAATACATATAATATTATTTAGTGTAGCTATCAGTTCCTTTTATTATTAGTGTTTTAGTTTTATAGAAGTAAGATTTACCTACCGAACTTTTATTTATTTCTCCTGCTGTTCTGTTTTCTTATTTTTACGGATTAGATAGTATCTGTGATGTTAAAATAAGGTGTAAATAAACTGAATTTGAATTTGAACATTATTAGTGACAAAATGATACACTTCTGATATGCATGACGTATGATGCATAACGTTTTTGACGTGACAACGTCTAATAAATCGATAAACGCCGGCTGCACGCACGAAAAAGGATGGCTCATTGTCCCGTTACGCTCATTGTAACGTTACGATCGGGCGAGAGAGCTATCTGTTTGGATATGACGTTGTCACGTTAAACTATCGTCCGTAATTGACAATGCAGATTTATAGAGCTAAGAAATCTTTACAACTAGTTTAATGTACGGCGCGCCGTCCACTCTACTTTATACGATCCTTTCCATCCAAACGTTGCTAGGAAGAGATCGCTCCCAAGCGATATGGCTCTCATCGTACCACTTAATGACTTCTACTTCAATTAAGTTGGAATATTGTTATTTATTTTATAAGGTGTACTTTAGGATGTAGGATCTTTTAAGTTCATAACGATCTAACTTGATTTTAGAACCCTTTTTCAAACATTGAGTTAAAGGTTTAGTTAGACGGGCAAAATCTGGAATAAATTTCCTGTAATAGCCAAGTAATTCGAGAAAACGTTTGATTTCAGTGGAAGTCTTTGGAATTGGGTAGGTTTCAATAGCCTTAATTTTATTGGGGTTAGGTTTTACACCCTCTTTAGAGATGACATGGCCTAAAAACTCGGTTTCTAACTTCAAGAATTCTGATTTATCCATTTGGATCTTGAATAAAGATATGTTTTTCTTCTTCTTATCTTTATACTCGAACACTGTACTCAATGAAATTAGTTATAATAATAATAATAATGCTGGACATGCCCACGCAGCATCATCTGACTCCAAAGTAAGCAGAGCTTGTGTTATGGGTACCACATGACTGATTTACGAGTATCTAGTACTTATATTCTTTTATTTTCTTGTAAATTCATACATACATAGAAACATCCAGACCCGAGACATATACATACTTGCTGACAAACATTTGCCTCGCGGCGGAAATCGAACCCGTAACCTTCTGCGTTTCAGCCGGACTTTAGTACACTTCGCCACAAAGATCGTTACACAGAGTTACGAGGCTCTTTTTAAAGCCACCTCAACCTGATCTCTATTTCACAATTTCAAAATTGAAATGTTGTTTTATTGAGCTCACTCCCTCGTTTATATAAGGTCAAAAATCACTCCTAGTATAGATTTTTATATCAAATTTGATAACTCATTTAAATTACATTGCAATGGGCTGTTAAAACGGTTATCTCCTTATGTACCTTTTAATTTTTCTTTTTAACTAAAATTTTAAATAATACAATGCAAAAATTTTTGTTCTACTACTAAAATTAAAAGTTATGACGAAATTACTAGCAAAGTTCACTGAGTATTTGCCGCGGTAGCTGTGACGTCACAGGGACGGTTGCCGCCAGTTATCGAATCGTGAAGTAAGAGGGCCGGCTGCGCTCCGACCGTTCCAGTGACGCACCGTACATTGATTTTACCGGCAAGAACGGCATCTATTTATTAATACTTGAAGCAAAAACGTTGTACCCCTTTTTACGAAAATTGCGCGGACGGAGGAGTATGAAAATTTGCACACTTTTAGTATATATAGAGAAGGAGTGCAGAATGCTAATATTTTTTTGAAATTCTGCATAAAAAAACAGGTCGAATTTCGACCAGTGGGCGACCACTAGTAATTTTAATTATTTAATATCTTCGTAAGTTATCGACCGATTTGGATAGTTCAAAAAGATATATCATTCTTTTGTCATAAAGAATAACGTGTATACTAATTCTGAATTTGCTATAACTTTACTGATCCTCATTACGGTGTGCTGACATTCACCATAATGAACTCTATGATTAACAGATACTAAACCTAATGATTAAAAATAAAAATATAATATCTAAACTTCATACTTACATAATCATAGTATGGGAATTGGGATTAAGCCAAGGTGGCTCAATATTTAATTTAGAAAGCTACGCAGAGTGTCTTCGAAAACATCTAAATCTGGTTTCCTTGTATTAATGTCATTGTATTCATTACATTCAAACAGAATCCCAGGCAGAGTGACGTCAGTGGAGAGAAAACTTCACCCACCTCAGCTTGCTGGGGTGGATGCATGAACGTATTTAACTACAAATAACTGATCTGTAACTTGACTGACGCCACCTAAATCATCTTCAACAGATGAACTAAGGACAACGATGATGATGATTCATTATATATTCGCGTGAAAGGTACTTGTAGGCCCATATTCGTTCTCGATTAAGGTGTGTTAAAAATATTAAAGACTGGTTGCCGGGGTATATTAACATGTAAATAAAAAGGGAACTGCTCTAACAGCTCTTTGTAATGTAATTTAAATGAGTTATTAAATTTGACATAAAAATCCATACTAAGTATGATTTTTAACTATTATATAAATAAGGGAGTTAGCTCCATAAAACAACATTTCAATTTTCAAATTGTGAAAATAAGTTCAGGTTGAGGTCGCTCTTTAAAGAGCATTGTAACTCTATGTGACGACCTTTGTGGCGCAGTAAACTAAAGGACAGCTGAGACGCAGAAGGATGCGGGTTGTATTTCCGTCGCGGGACAAATGTTTGTCAGCAAGTATTTGTCTCGGATCCGCATGTTTCTATGTTTCTATGTGGGCATTTAAAAAAAAAAGTATATAAGTAGTAGGTACTCGTATATCAGTTATGTGGTGCCCATAATTCTGCTTACTTTCGATCCGTTCGAGATGATGCTTAATAACAGATGATGTTGCGTGGGAGTGTCCAGCATTAATATTATTATTATAACTAATTGTTATGATTGAGTACAATTTGATATTCGAGTACAAAGATAAGATATATAAGATATTTATTGATCTCAGATAATTTGGTTTACAATGATAAAAAGACTGTCATTTAAACTAGGAAATCCTATGCTATAAAAGACAGTTGCGACACGCAGTTTGTCAATTTTCACCTATGTTACTGGTCGATTACAATTTCACAAAGTGATATTTCGTCAAGTTAAAAACAGATACGAAATATATAAAAAACTAATACTAAATAAACTACATAATAAAACTTAGAGCTCTAAGTTACATTTTGGCATTTTGTACTAATAAAACTTAATACAAAATGTCAAAATATAATATTCGATAATCGAAAACAACGTGCAAAACTATTCGATTGTGAGTTTGCCATTCTATTTCAATAGATGTGATCTGGATCAGTTGAGCTATCTATAGATTGTTTTAAACGGTCCTTAGATAGCTCAACTGTTTCACGTGTATTTTATATTATTTTGTACATTTCTGTAATTATTTCTGTTAATAAATGTTTCTATTTGACAAAACCCTAGTAGTATTCGCCGTATCATCAAAACTTTCGTTATGATAAAATTAAAATGTTCGTTAAATTCAGTAGTCCCCTGACTCGACGCGGTTCTAACAAACTGAAATTCTTGTTCTGCATGTTAGCTTAGCAATTGTTAGGTAGTTGGTATAAAGTTTTAGACTGTACATTTATGACTGCAATTTTAGATTTAGTTTTCAGATAGGCGGAACATTTTTACTAGCTTGACATAATTCCAGTTTAATAATATTTGCGAATAGACAAAAAGTGCTCTAAATAACTAGTACGTCTAGTTAGGCGGCTTATGGTAGGTACAACCACAGTCGATCCGCGATGAGCAAGCGGCGAAAAGCGATGTTTGTCGCTGATAATATTAAATAATTTACATTTGAAGGGTTCCGAAGCTCTTATAGTTTCTGTAGCTTAAATTATAATAAAATTTTACATTATTTTATATATGTATAAAAAAATGCATAATTGTACAATATTATATAAAATAAATGTGAAACAGTTGAACTGTAAGGTCTGTTTAATACGATCTATACATAGCTCAACTGATCCAGATCACTGGCAGAGGGCAGCGTTCCGGCAACACAGGTGGCATTGCCACGTTGAATGGCAATGCTAATACGCTGAGCCAGATAGAAATATATTATTTTATTCTGGCTTCGATATCGGTTCAGTAAATTAAAATTGCTATAACGCGGCATGCTCTCAGTATTCTAGACACGCATGCACCTGGTGACGACCGGAACCGACTGAATTATTTATGATATTTTTTTTATAAATTATCCGGTTAGTTATTTAAGAAATAAATAATAATAATAATACCGGATATTCCACACAGCATCATCTGGCCCTAAAGTAAGCAGAGCTTGTGTTATGGGTACCACATGACTGATACTTATATACTTTTTTTTTCTGTAAATACATACATAATATACATAGAAACACCCAGACCCGAGATAAATACTTGCAGATCATACAAACATTTGTCCCGCGGCGGGAATCGAACCTGCAACCTTTTGCGCCTCAGCCGGACCTAAGCCCACTGCGCCACAGAGGTCGTCATAAGTTAGTATACATTATAATCCATGCTCGCTCTACACCTCAGTAGTTTTAAGTGTCCGTATACAAATATCGCATAACCCATGTTGTATTTAATTCTGTGCGAACACTCTCTGTGCCAAGAGATAAACCAGCAAATGTACTACCTACCTATTTTCTTCTCCATCTGTAAAGTTTACTTCAAACCCAAGTTTAAGTGAAACCCTATAATCCTAAGTGGTCTTCCAAAAAAACATTATTGTGTGTTTCTTTATAGATGAATCTCTACAGTGATGCCACAAGCTATAAGGCTTAGTCTGAAAACCAGCGCTGCCTTCATACTTTGTAAGGAAATAGCATAAATCTACGAATTGACCTACAAGTATTTCGGTACACACAGGGAACAAGAGCGACATACATTATTATTATGAATTGATGGTTTTAGTAAATCGCTAGCCGCTTATTTTCTGATGGTGCCTGTTGTGCAAATGCCAGAGGAAAGGTTTTTAGAAATGTAGCAGGAAAATTCAATTCTATGTTAATAAGTAAAATGTTACGGATCTAATTAATCTCTGGTAAATGTTACGAAAACCGCCCATGGCAATGAGAGCCTTTAATATTGAACATTTAACATGAACATTGAACTCGCCTATGAAGTTTGAAACAAGTTTTGGTACTTACGAGCATTTACATCATACAAAATCCGGTCTTAAGCATCAGAAATACAACTGTTACTCAATAAACTATCTAACCTATCAGCTCAGTTAGTAGTAGTTCTGCTTTCTGCGCTGTAGGTTGGGGGTTTGATTCTCTACCAGGACAAAATTTGTGTGATGAGTATCGATGTTTGTTTTATATTTATTCCACAAATGTCGTAGTGTGCTGACCGAAATGCGAATCATGAACGCGAGCGGGAACGAGCGGACCGTGGTACAAAATCACCAGCTAAAGATTCTCTAGATTAATTGAAACAGTGTCGTTAGACTCATCGATAAATTAATACACGAGTACCCGTGTTTATCAAAATGTTATAAAATATACTATGATATTATGATTATTTGGTAAATACACTTAAAAAATACAATTGGTAAAGAAATTTACTTAAACACTAGAAACAAGCAAATAAGTAGATAATTAATACAAAAAAAGTGATAGGGTTAATAATAAAGAAAGCACACGAACATGGTAAAGTATCTTAAACAAATTATAAAAGTGTCTGTCATCTAGTCACCGTTACACAAGATAATTATGATTTTGCTAGCTTAGCTTACTTTTGGGATAGATGGCGTTGTGGGCATTGTCCATCAGTATTTGTTTATTACCAACATTATTATAAGAAACAAAAATCTGACTGACTGACATTTGAACAAAGGACACTATAAGCCGCGGGTCGAAGAGACTTATATATGTTTGTTTAAGGGTATGTGGCGCACTATGGAAGAAGTTTCCAAATATACTTCCTTTAAAGACGCAGCAGGGGGTTCAAGTTTATGTAAAATGAAGTAGGGAAGTTCCACTAGTCTGAAATACAAACTTCATGTAATAAACTATCGAGAAACGCTTATTTTAAACTATAAACTGATTCAATTTGTTCAATATGTGTCGAGTCGAAGTTGTAGGCAGGTATGCTTGTTTATCGGCTAGGTTGTATAAAAATATAATTTATACAAAATTCGTTAGTCGTTGCAATTTTGTACATAAATAAGTAGGTACGAGCTGTCTCGGTTGCGACTTCGTCCCGGCGTTTTAAAGAGAAAAGAAAAGAAAAGAAAAAATATCTTATAGTAAATCTAAACCATTCTCGAATTCACTTGAACACACACTAAAAAACCCGGTTTAGCCGTTTAGGAGTTTAATTACAAGCACACGCACAGAAGATTTATATTATATAAAGAAATACACTGTACATGTACAAGCACGTTTTTTGTTACTGTTTTTCATCGCTCATGGTTTGTTATACCTGCACTAATTTATTTTATCTTTGTTCTTGTAAATTTTCAATAATATAACATAAAAGTCTATTTTAGATTTAATTCGAAGAAGCTTATTCGAATTTGGTGTTTTGGCCACCGACTGCAAGAGATGTTCTGAACTAATTGAAGACGTTCTGGACTTTGAAACAGAATTGCACAGTTTAGGTTGCAATGTACTTGCAAAACAACTGGTTTACTGCACGTAGCACCTACAACATAATCTAATAATATATTAACTCATAATTCAAATAGTACAATATACAAGTTTTAGACTGAGGCAGGGCGCAAACGTGGACACTTTTGTGTCTTGTGACAGATACAAGCAACCGATGAATTTTTAATTTCTATAGAACCAGTATGAAATCATCCACTCCCTGCGCACACGTACATATTTTTTGTGTCCAGTTGCTCCCACTTAACACATATTCATTGACGGTCAAAAAGCGTTCGGTGTCGGTAATTGGGAACTAAAAGTCGTCAGTTGAAGACTCAAGCAACATTAACAAATTTCCTTACAATTGTACTGACGGAAAACAAGCAACGAATTGTACCAGTGGCCAGTAGTAGCAACGGGCGACTGTGTCCGATCACCGCCACAAGACATAGCAACTATAGTTCCCTGTGATGGTGTGCCGTGTCGACAACAAAAAGTGTCTTCGTTTGCGCAGCGCCTTAGTTAGAGCAAGGAGTCAATGTTTTAATCTTGCAAGGTTTACGGTGTTATTAATTAAAAATGATTAGTTAGTATCTTAACAATTTTTGAGTACCTATATGTAGCTATATTAGTTACAAGAAAACATTAAAAACTACTTACTTGTACTCAGGGCTGGGCAAAATACATGCTTTGCTTTAATTGAAATACAAATTAAAAAATACTGTATCGCAAGTAATTAAAATACGAAATATAATATCTTTAAGGAAGGTATTTGAAATATAAAATACAAAATACAGTATTTTAGCTATTTTAAATTGAAATACGAAATACAAATTACAAAATACAAAATAAATAATCTAGACCAGCATGGGCTGAAAAGTAGAGGATAACAAGATTAATTAATCAGTAAAACAAGAGTTTCCTTTCATGAACACTAGATTTGTATGTCAGACAAACAGCCTCTTCTTGGAGAGTGAATAAAACCTGCTAAAGAAAACAAACTTTCTACAGGTCCTGATGAGCACAAACTTGTGTTAAATTGTATGAACACATTTTTTATATTTAGATAGCGCTCAAGAATTGAAAGCTCTTTGCTTCTATCATTTAGGAAGCTGACCAACTCTGACTCCATTTTAGATGTCTGTGGTTGATCACTGTCTGTTCTCAAAAACAATAAAATCATCATCTTCTTCACTAGTGGTGCAACTCCAGCTGCTTCCAGGCATTATAATGTCTTTAAGGCATGAATGGCAAGAGAGGCCACAGAGGTCGTCATAATCGTTAAATAGGTAATCCTGTTTCAGGTAAGAATAGCTTATATATCTATTCTAATATTGAGAAATGTTAATAAATGTTTGTGGATAATGCACCATCTAGCCGCGAACTAAGCATAGCCCTAATATGGAAACCTAATGACAGACTTTTTTTTTTTTAATAATGGCTAATATAATACTTATATATTTTTAAATACATGTTTATGTTATGACACTTTATAACACCCAATATATGTATGTATATATATATTTTTATGTACTGGGAGACAATCGAATATTCAAACCATAGTGCAAAAGGGAGAGCTACAGCTAATACCAACTAAGTTGAGAGACAGTCGAAAGCATATTATTATAATTTAAATCAATTGTAATGTCGATTCTTCGTTTATCATTTCATGAAGTAACATAGCTCAGCTAATTTAATATTTTTTACTCGTTTTATTGCATGTTTTAATCAGTAATCTTAGCGGGATTTTAATGAATAAATTGTTACTACATAGGACAAGTATGGACAATTGGATTATATGTGTATTATGGTGCAATGTGATTTGAACGACGAGGAATTCCTAGAAAATTCTAGGTGGCCATTCAGCGATGACGTTTAGAATTGACAATTGAACATCGACTAAGGCTTTATTAACAAACAAATTGACTATAAACAAACATAAATACTTGACACTGGCAGAATTGAAACTATTATATCACATGCCTTTAACAAAGAAGATGAAGAATTATATTGTCAAAATCAGAAAACTTATTCTGTCTATTAATCTTATAACGAGATCCTAGATTTGTCAATTGGCTATTTAAAAAAAGTAATATAATAGAAAACTGTTTCTTAAGACATAATAAAACATAACAGATTATTTATATGACATAAAAGCTTGGGATGAATCTGCTCCAACTCGACTCGGCATCTGTAACAAAATTGGCAAGGATCATATAAGTGGAATAAATAAGTGTTAAGACCAGAAGAGATTCTTGCCATATTAATTCTTCATGATCTGGGGTTAGGAGGAATCGGCACCTAGATTCACTAGCGTGTAAGACGATTCAGAGTGGTCCTTGTGATTTTATTGAATAAATTATGTTTTAATTTTGTAAACTCTTAAAAAACTAAATCACATATAAATAAATTTATTTCAACACAACCTTTTTGTATCATCGTAGGACATAGCTTCTCCTTACAATAACAAACACAAAATAAAAAGAATTAGCGAAATCGCTCCAGCCGTTCACGCGTAATGCCATGACCAAGGGAAATATTCTTTTTTTTTACAAAAGAATTTCAGGAATATACAGAATAATATACAATAATACACGTGAAATAGTAGAACTATCTAAGGACCGTTTAAACGATCTATAAATAGTTCAACTGATCCAGATCACTGCCAGAAGGCAGCGTTCCCAAGACTTTGCCACTTTGATTGGTAATGCTAATACGCTGAGCCAGATAGGAGCCAGCTCTTGGGTCACGCAATGTATCTACTAGATGCCGTGAAATATTTTTGAAAACGCGGTGGGCTAATGTTACCCACGGGTCCATGGTCTCGACTCCAAAAAGCTCAAATATAGGCCTTATCCAAAACGGCATATTTGCGCCTTTTGAGATCCTCGGCACATTCAGCCGCCGCACCAGCTCTAACGGAAGTCCCCGACATATGGGATACTGCCAGGGAGTCCACGCAAGTAGCATCCCACACTAATGGCCTACCCATCTCCCAAGGGACAAGAGTCCTAGTATTTAATATATATATATATATATATATATACTCTTATGTATGTCGAAGTGTTAGTAGAAGCTTTCTCGTAGCACTTAGTAGCGTTATTCGTAGCGCTTATGATCGTAGCTTAGTGGGCGACAACTGCCTTAACATATTTTCAAATAAAATAGTATATGTGCCATATGTTTATATGTTTTTTAATTAAAGTCAATTTATTTCGACGACCTCTGTGGCGCAGTGGGCTTAGGTCCGGCTGATACCCAAAAGGTTGAGGGTTCGATTCCCGACGCGTGACAAATGTTTGTATGATCTGCAAGTATTTGTCTTGGGACTGGGAATTTCTATGTATAATATGTATGTATGTATTTACAAAAAAAAAGTATATATGTAAGTAGTATATCAGTCATGTGGTACCCATAACACAAGCTCTGCTTACTTTGGGGCCAGATGATGCTGTGTGAAATGTCTGGTATTATTATTATTATTATTATTATTATTTCTAGTCTCTGTACATTTAATTGTCAGTAACCATTCTCCTTCGTTAATGGCGCGTGTCATATTATTGTAAATTTTGCCAATGTTTATATTGAATATAGGTGATGTCACAAAATGTATCTTGTCGGTCGTCATTTGTTATTCTATATAAAATGCTTCTCATATAAAATAACTACGGCTTACTTTTTCTCGAATCTCAAAGAAACACAAAACTTTTATTGCAATTGTTCACACCCGAGTAAATAATTTTAGATCTATTTAAATAAAAACACCAAAATTACTAATAAAACAGAATTACGAAGATATATTGTATCTTGGCGACGGACACAGGCTATATTTTAAGTATGTACCACGTGTGCGAAGCCGTGGGCATCTACTAGGTAGTAAAATTGTATTAGTGCAGCAACTTACCCTGCTGTTCTACGAGTTCTGGAATTTCACAGTTCTGATTTCTGTGTTCAATTATCTGACTCCTCAAAGCTGGTGCAAATTGCTCAAATAACATCCCTCTTCAACTGATTGTTTAAATTGGGCTTCGCTATATTGGTTGGTGTTATATCTGAAGCGCTTGCCGAACGTGCCAGATTGATTTTGTAGAGTCTTAAAAAGAACGCGGTAAAAAGCAATTTTTTTAATAAATTGAGCTCTGAAAATCTACATAAATACCAATATTTTCACAATATTTAAAAGTTCTTAAAGCATTGTTTATTTGTGAAAATTTACGTTCTTATTGTAAACAAAACATGCGTAAAAGCGTCAGTTTTGTTTTTTATGAACTATGATATAAGCAATTCAATTTCGTATTTTGCTTTTCTGTGATTTTCCAGTGGTGTTTACGAATAATGAAAAAATGTATCATTAGAGTATTAATGAGCGTAAAATAAAAATTTACCCTCAAAGGTTACTAAATAGGGAATATTTTTTTTAATGGGCTTGATTTTTTTAAATTGACTCAAATTTTTATATAAAGAAGTGTATGCACTATTTTAGTCATCATCGTCATAATCACCGTTCATTCGTTTTTATAATAATAACAATAAAAATACAGCCGAATAATATTTGAGAACCTACTTCCTATTTAAGGCTCCGAAGTCCTCAAGGAAGCCTTTATAGTTTTTCCATGTCTATATATCAGTCTGTCCGTCTGCCTCTCTGTCTGACCGAGTGCAATCAGAGCCACAGACTATTATACTATTATAGAAACAGTCTAATTTGTAATCTATAAAAACTCATGGATGCAATAAAAATTAAGAATTTTAGTATGGTTTGATTCCCTAGCGAGACAAATAATAAATAAGTAAATATAAATAATGCCGGACATCTCACACAGCATCATCTGGCCCCAAAGAAATCAGAGCTTGTGACTGACAGATTAATCATAGCCAAGGCGAAACCGCTGAAGCTAGAAAGCTGAAATTTGGAAGGTAGCTTCCTTTTATAGCAAAACCACCCACTAAGGCGGGGTTTTTTGAAATTCTATCCCCGTAAGAGGGTGAAAAGGGGTGAAAACGAATGACTGGAACTTTTTAACGCGTGGTGCGATTTGCTTGAAACTTAATTTGAATAATTAAAATGCAAAATAAATGAACACGTGTTTCAGGTTTTTACAAAATAACCTTCATAAAGGAATAAAATGGAGTGTGAATGTTTTTCATGTTTTCAATAAAACTTTTCAATCAAATTTGGCAAGGTGATAAGTTGCATCCTGGGGAAGGATTTAAACTATAATTTCATTCAAAAAAAATCGGATGAAGTCGCGTGCAACAGCTAGCAACTATACATAGAAACACCCAGACCCTAGACAAATACCTGCAGATCATACAAAAATTTGTATCGCGGCGGGAATCGAACCCGCAACCAACTAATAAATCAATCATATGGTTTCCATACTTAGAGGCTAGATCTTATTAAAAATAGATCATTCAAATGTATAAGCCGCAGCAGTTTAGCGAGCATGTAATCTGAAGTAGTTTTAAAGGAACAGATGTTCTCGAATGTTCTAGACGTCCAGTTGTATAATATACAAGCAAAGTTTCTGGCACGTTTCCAGAGTGTGTTCATGTACACGCTAGTTTAGTGTCTGCCGCGACAGTTGTGCTTTTAAAAGTAATGGAACTTGAATGCAACCATGAAGGCCCATTACGTACACTCATGACCAAACATGTGTGGAATAAATATGGAAGATGTGCCGAACAAAGAGATTCTTATAATACTATTTATGAACTGAATTATGGCTGGTGTTCACTGTATATGTTTTATGGAGTTTAATAAATATTTTCTATTTAATTTTTATACTCAGCAGAGGGTCAAATCGTAATGTAAATGATAATGATGATGGGACCAATGTTGGTGCGTGGCTTTCAGGTCTTGTTTTGTAAAGCACTGAATAATGACGCCAGATTTTAAATAAATAAAGCGACCAAGTGCGAGTCGGACTCGCCCATGAAGGGTTCCGTAGCAGCAAGTAACATTTTATATTTGAGTTGATTGAATGAAAGGTAAATTGCGGTTTACGATTTATGACGTATTAAAAAAAAACTACTTACTAGATCTCGTTCAAACCAGTTTTCGGTGGAAGTTTGCATGGTAATGTACATCATATTATTTTTTTTAGTTTTATAATTCTCTTATTTTACAAGTCTCTTGCGCAAACTATTCAGTTTAGAAAAAAACGATATTAGAAACCTCAATATCATTTTTGAAGACCTATCCTACCTATAGATACCCCACACGTATGGGTTTGATGAAAAAATTTTTTTTGAGTTTCAGTTTTAAGTATGGGGAACCTCCAAAATTTCTTGTTTTTTTCTATTTTTGTGTGAAAATCTTAATGTGGTTCACAGAATACATCTACTTACCAAGTTTCAACAGAATAGTTCTCATAGTTTCGGAAAAAAGTGACTGTGACATACGGACGGACGGACAGACAGACAAACAGACATGACGAATCCATAAGGGTTCCGTTTTTTGCAACTTGGCTACGAAACCCTAAAAACAGTATCATCTAGCCCCAAAGTAAGCAGAGCTAGTGTTATGGGAACCACATGACTGATATACTACTTATGTATTTTTTTTGTAAATACATACGTATTATACATAAAAGGACACTCGGACCTGAGACAAATATTTGACACGCAGCGGGAATCAAACCCGCAACCTTTTGCGTCTCAGAAGGGCCTTCGCCCACTGCGCTACAGAGGTAGTAAAATTTGTCCTGGGACCGCGTGTTATAAAGTATCATAATTATGTGTTTAAAGATATATAGTTTTCTATAAGGTATCTGGCTTTTATAGTAGGTACAAGCTATGCTTAGTTTTGGGCCTTGATTGTGTTGTTAGGATAAGGACACCATAATTATATACCTATTTACAATTTTATAAGGTAAGTACCAAGTTATTAATTTAAGCATAACAGATTGAGGAACCAATTTTACAGATTATATTTAACTTCTGTTTCCTTGGCACGGGTGCCAAGTTATGAATTGATTTACTAAAGCCATCAAGTAGGCCAAAAATATTAGTTTCTCTTTAAATATGTGTTGTTTTCATTGTTTTGAGTATCCATAATAGACTTGCTAAATAAACAAGATCAAAAACGAGTGCTAAGAATACAGGATCTCGAACAATATTCAAAACTGCCGTAATGATGAATACACTCCAATCAGTTGAGGGTCCGACAAAGTTGTCCCTTCAAATATACCAAACAGGCTCTATTACGTTGGAATAAGGTTCAGTTTCTCGTGATTCCGCATAGAGCATAGCGAAAGATCAGAAGCGATATCTGATTAGAAGCGTTGAACTTGTTAGTTGTTGAAATTGTAAAATGTTCAAAGTTTGGATTACATTCATCATTTAATTTAAAAGACCAGAAACTTTCTTATCATAATATAATAAAATCTTTCTATTTGGTTTAAAATGTTTGCTTTTGAAAACTGTGCTTCTGACTATCCTCTAACGCAAAAAAACGCTGAACGCTGAAAATCCTTCTATAAGAAATAGAAAGCATCGAAAGTAAGTAGCCCTGAGGCGCATATTTAATCCTTTCACCACACTGGTTAGAAATAACTAGTGACAGAACAAGATTCCGAAAGCAAAGCAAGATCTGTAGGACTAATGAAGAATGATTCAGATGAAGTTTACTAAAACATAAATTCAACTAGCATTGAAGAAAATTCAAGTTTTTTTATTCAATACAATCCTTGTGATTGTATAAACTTTTTTAAATTTACATTTTAAATTGAAATAACTAGTGACACTCAAATCTAAATTCAAATATTTTTATTCAATACAATCACAAGGATCACTTTGAAACGTCTTAAATATTAGGTGCATTTAGATGCCAATTCCTCCTAATCCAAGTCGGATAATAATAAGCAAGAAACTCGTCCTGGTTCTAGCGCTTTTTGTATGATGCTTTTTATAACAAGCTTAACTACAAAAAACTAATACAAGATAATAGTAGTTTATTCATAGCAAATCTGTCAGTTAACTATCTGGATTATATATTTATAGTGCTATATCATATTTATAGTGATTATAGTGCTTTCTATTTCTTATAATGCATGATTGGATTATGCTTATTATTATCCGACTTGGATTAGGAGGAATTGGCATCTAAATGCACCTAATATTTAAGACGTTTCAAAGTGATCCTTGTGATTGTATTGAATAAAAATATTTGAATTTAGATTTGAGTGTCACTAGTTATTTCAATTTAAAATGTAAATTTAAAAAAGTTTATACAATCACAAGGATTGTATTGAATAAAAAAACTTGAATTTTCTTCAATGCTAGTTGAATTTATGTTTTAGTAAACTTCATCTGAATCATTCTTCATTAGTCCTACAGATCTTGCTTTGCTTTCGGAATCTTGTTCTGTCACTAGTTATTTCTAACCAGTGTGGTGAAAGGATTAAATATGCGCCTCAGGGCTACTTTCGTGCACTTGGCACTATTAGGTTCTACTAATTGACGGGTTTCTCTTGATATTTTCTTTCGCCGTTTGAGAGAACTGGTATAGCGCACATAGATTTTGAATACTGAATCGCTACTTAAATTTGAAGACCTAGATGACGTTGTCATCATTTTCATAATAGTTTGAAGGATAACAGGGTTTCAAACATATAAGTTGGTCTCCTATATTTATGTGGCGTTTTATTATTCGGACATAAGATTCAGAGCCAAAACTAAGCCTGCGCTTCCGTATGTCAAAATTCTATGCATTTTGACATACGGAGCTTAGCGCATTTCGACTGTCTTAACTTAAGACATCAACCATCAACATTGCTCAAAAAATAAAGTTCTCACAGTGAGAGGTTCAGGTTCAGGTACATTGCCTAATGTACAGCCTGAACCGCTGGTCGTAGTGACTTGAAGTGAATTTCCGTACGTACAAAACCATAGAATAGATGAATAAAGACTACGGAATCTACTTAATTCCTCTGGTCTATGGTTTTGTACGTGCGGAAATTGTTCCGTGTTTGTCCGTACAAACAATTTCTTACGAGGTAACCACATCCGCCTGTGGCTTCCCTGAAATTTGCCTGCGCTCGTCGCATCAATGCTATGTCCTTTTGCCTTTTAGTAGCCACCATATACAAGAACAATATAAGAAAGAATACCATCGTACAAGAATTTTATATCTATTCAACTGAAGAATTTAGCTAGCAAATTGGTCCAAAGGGTGCCTCGTGGAGGGGCATAACACATGTCGATGTCATTTAGTGTCTAACTCATTAGAATCGAGTAGTGAGATTTATATCGGCTAGTCAACATATTTAAAAATTAATCCCTGTTTTCCTTGGCCACGGAATCACGCGTGAACGGCTAGACCGATATCGCTAACTCTTTTTTAGTTCTATTTGTTATAGGACAAATAGGACAGTCAGGAGAAGATAAATTAAGAAAGTTGCGTGGAAAATTAGAAAATTAAAAAAAACTTAAATACGATAATTACTTTTCTAATGTAACCTTAGCGCTTTTGACAATATAAACTTTTCTAATGTAACCATATTGCGTTTGAGATAACTGTCAGTCATTTGACAGGTATAGAGTATACCAATTCGAATTCAATATTCATAGTTAAGACAGGACAACGTCTGTCGGGTCAGCTAGTCTTTCATAAAATTACAATTGACTTCACTTGGGGCGTAGACAGAGAAACCAATAGACACATAGTGATCGTGCCGCGTGTGAGATAGAACGATAGGTGGGTGGTGTTGCCGCATTAAAACTTTTACCCTAGTCCTAAGTAATCCTAGATTTATTAGAGACATTGTGTTGTAGTAGAAATCTCTAGAACTTGTCTCTCTATAAAACTCAAACTTTTATAACAGATGTGTGATATAGAAAAAATAAAACAACATTTGTGTACTTAGTTGTTTATTTATTATTAAAGCTAAGCATACCATTACAGAAATATTAAAACCATAAAGATAAAACAAAGTCAAAGTCAGAAGATACTTTATTCAATACAATCACAAGGATCACTTTGAAACGTCTTACATACTAGGTGAATTTAGGTGCCAATTCATAACCCAAGCCCGAGAAGAGAAACTCGTCCTGGTCCTAGCGCATTTTTGTATGATCCATCTTATAACTACCTTAACTACGAAATAATAATACAAGAGATTTTATAAATTTCAAGTGTGTCGGTTAACTGTCTGAGGGCAGAGCGCTATTAGGCTTTCATCAAAAGACTATCTTTTATGTAAGCTTTAAATTTCTTATTAGGTAGATTAGTTGCATTTTCGACGACCTCTGTGGCGCAGTGGGCTTAGGTCCGGCTGAGACGCAAAAGGTTGTGGGTTCGATTCCCCCCACGAGACAAATATTTGTATGATCTGCAAGTATTTGTCTCGGGTCTGGGTGTTTCTATGTATAATATGTATGTATTTACAAAAAAAAGAAAAAAAACAGTATATTAGTAGTATATCAGTTATGTGGTACCCATAACACAAGCTCTGCTTACTTTGGGGCCAGATGATGCTGTGTGAAATGTCCGGTATTATTATTTATTATTTTCAGGAAGCTTATTATAGAAGCGTACCGTGTTCCACATAAAGTACTTTTTTGTCTAGTCGAATTATTTTTTACTTTTTCTAGTCAAAAAGTATTGATCAATATCTACCTACCTACAGAATAAAAACATAAAAATTAAATATTTCCTAACCACCAGTGGAACAGCATTAGGATACAGATTTGTTAATTTATTCTTCTTAAACAAGACATTTTTCTCAAAATGGGTACTACAAATCCTCGAAGACTTTTTGCGTGTCCAGATTTTTTGGCCTGTGGCTCCAACCCACTGCAAAGTACATTATCGTTTGATGGAAAACTGTAACAAATTAATATCGAGATGTTTTTTTTACAATTTAAGAATCATTTTGATCTATTTATTTATACAGGGCGGTATGGTTATTCTCGCTGAAAGGATATTATTTCACATTAAATTGACTTCAAAATCTATGAAAGGTCTTTTCCGACCAATTTTAAGCAGCTTTTAAAGTTAAGGTGGTTGCCCTTGCTATCATGAATTACCTTGCCTCCATATATTTATCTACATCGCACGATTCTTAAATGAAATTGAATTATCAATATTCATACGAAATGTAAAACATATTTTTATGTGAAATTTATGTATTATGTCTGGGGAATGTTAAGGTCGAATGCAGGCAACACCAAAATAAATAAATTATTTGTTATGATTTATGAATTATGCTGTAGCGAACAATGTTCAGTTCGAAATGCTGTTATCTATTGTGTATATTAATAAAAAAAACAGTATGAAAGCTAATAACCACTCAAAAATACTTGTACATACGAGTGAAAAGACAAATCGGGGAGTTTCCGTTCACTATCACTTTTACATCCTAAAACGCTACATCAAACCATTATCTTTATAAAATCCGGTAAAGGAATTTGTTATTTGCAATTCGCAAGTAATTCATTGTGTTCACAATTTATTTTTAACTGTTATTTCCGGTTATTTCACACAAAGCGAGCACAAAGCATCCAAACAACGGCGAACTGTCAAACGATGCTTAGCAAAGTAGTATGCTGGTCTTGAAAAAAACCGGCACGCGACATGAAAGTACAGCGACAGTATCTGCACATAAGTTGTTCTCTTTCTTGTATGAATGCGACGGATGCTATCTAGTCGTCTATTAGTTTCTCTGTCTACGACTTGGGGTAATAATAATTCACAAACCATAGAGTATATATAAACTAACAACTATAAGGTATTACAACTTAGTTTCAACATTAATCGAATACATTTAATCGAATCGCTTTGAAATTTATCGTAGCTTGTTGAAAACTTTAACTGAATGTGCACTTGAGTAAATTAGAACTATTATTTTGAATGTTAAAGTTTGTGTCTTAGATTACGATGCTTATTGTATATTGTTGAAAGGTGGTTATCTCAATAATAATAATAATAATAAAAATCGGGTTGCACTCCGGGAGTGCCGACAGAAGTGAAAACTTATTTTGGCGCGTTAGAGTTTAGTAATAAATCACTTCAAAATCAGTAATTATGGCGACTGCCAATCAAATACTGAACGAACACAGATGATGCAATATTTTTCGTTTAGAATGTAGATAATATATCAAAGAACCTAACTCAGTAAACTTCTCCATACAAAAGTAGACTGTAAACATGTGAACTAAGGTTTATAATCAAATGGGGCGAGCGCGGCAGCCGGCTGCGTCTATATCAAATAACCTAACTCAGTAAACTTCTCCATACAAAAGTAGACTGTAAACATGTGAATTAAGGTTTTTATAAAATAAATACATATAAATAATATAAATATTTTCACTTCAATAATAATAATAGTGGACATTTCACACAGCATCATCTGGCCCCAAAGTAGGCAGAGCTTGTGTTATGGGTACCAATATGACTGATATATACTACGTATATACATTTTTTATGTAAATACATACATGTTATACATAGAAAAACCCAGACCCGAGACAAATACTTGCAGATGATTATTGCAAACATTTCAAACAAGAATCGAACCCGCAACCTTTTGCGTCTCAGTCGGACCTAATAGACCAGGATTAAAAATAATAAAAAGTGAAAATAAATAATAGTAGAATGAAACCTATTGGAAAAGGAGGAGAATATTATAAAAATGAAAGGAAAAATAATTTACGGGCGATCTGAGGTCGGGAATGGGAAGGGGTGAGTTTTTAAGGGTAAAAAACGGCTTAACTCGATTTCTGGCAAAACTACAAGTCCTATGGAAAAAAATCAAATAGCAAAGTTGTAGATAATAAAAAGATCTACATCTTTTGTATTGACACTTTTTTCACATAACTTCAAAATTTATGTGAAAAATTCCAAAAACCAAGTTATTGGTTTTTTATTTATATCTTTTACAAAAAGTTTTTTTATTTAACGAAATTTGGTAAAAACATAAAAAGGTAACTTTTCAGTTACTTATTTTTTACCCAGTTTTTTTCAAATGCGCCAAAACTGTTTTGTGGTCAATTCCCAGTTCTTCAGCTACGTCGTAACTACTGATATGCCGATCTTGCTCCACTTTTTCAAAAATGGCATTCATTTTAACCGTAATAGGGTGACCAGAGCGACGCGCATTTTTGACATCAACATTTCCGGATTGAAACTAAATTTGTGCTACTCTTACAGACACTGCACTAGGTCCATAAGCATCGCAAATTTTTTTCGTAGCTTGCGTTGCATTTTTACATTTTTTGTAGTAAAAGTTTAAAATGTATCGAATTTCTTCATTAGATTCACTCGTCTTGACAGTACGAAAAACAAATAAAAATCACACATTTTCCTAATTTGAATTTGGAATTATTATTAAAATAAACTTTTTAAAAAAAGCTGATATCTTGATGGGTGAATTTTCGATTGAAAATTAGGGTGCTTTTTCGATATTAAGTCAAAATAAGGTGAAAAAATATATATTTCAAATCAAATAAATTACAGTGTATTTGGGACATAAAAAGGTAAATATTTACCAAATTTCGTGAAAAAAATTTTTTTTTGTAAAAGATACAAATAAAGAACCAAAAACATGGTTTTTTGAATTTTTCACATAAATTTTGAGGTTATGTGAAAACAGTGTCAATACAAAAGATGTAGACCTTTTTATTACCTACAACTTTGCCATTTGATTTTTTTCCATAGGACTTGTAGTTTTGCCGGAAATCGAGATAAACCGTTTTTTACCCTTCAAAACTCACCCTTTTCCCCTTCCCGACCTCAGATCACCTGTAAATTATTTTTCATTCCATTTTTATAATATTCTCCTCCTTTTCCAATGGGTTTAATCCTACTATTTTTTTTTGTTCTAAAAATTATCGACCCTGATCTATAAGCCCACTGCGCCACAGAGGTCGTCAATACACATACATATTCGTAAACCATTATTTATTTATGCATTATTAATTTATTTATTTATTTAACCTACATTGTGAGTTAAGACTTGTTGGAACTCAATCAACCATGTCAACCCCTACAGAAATTGTGTCAAATACAAATTCATAGCTAGATTTATACAATAAATATAACAGTTACTGAGCAAGCCTAACAACGTAAGAGAATCCATAAAAGTGCAGAAACAGTGGCGCCTTTTGCTTTGTTACTTTAGTTTTGTCACGACCAACTTGCGTTTAAACATAACCTCTTTCGACGGTTGGAAAAAGGTTATTTGTGGAAGTAAAGAGTTTTTAATAATATTAACTTGACACACAAAAAGTTTTCATTAATGTGAGCGTAATAAAACCTTCATTGTGCACGAAAGCAGCATTTATTCCTCGTAAAAACAAATCGAACCTCAACGTTCCAGTCAATCTTGACGTTTCAAATGAGATTTTTAGGATTTTTCCAGCAAATTCGCAAGAAATTGAACGAAAATGCGCTTTATTTTATCAAAATGGAGATCAATGAGGATAAAGTTCTTTACAGCGACGCTGTTTATACTAGCTGTGTACCTATTCCTGTTTTATTTGATTATTGAAGTGTGGTTTATTAGTAAGAACTCGCCAGCCGTGCTGACTTCCGTGATATTACCGTATGTCGTGGTTCATATCGATTTGAAAGGAGCTCCTCCGAAGCTGAAGTACTTGGAATCGTTACTGCCGATGCTAAAAGAACATGAAGTCAATGGCCTCCTGATGGAGTACGAGGACATGTTTCCGTATGAAGGGAAGTTGGTGAATTTTAGTCAGAAAAACTGCTATGGAAAATCTGAGGTTGGTTTTACAATAAATATGAATTGTATTTTATAAAAAAATTGTAAAAAAAATTTGTAAAAATTTGTAACCATATATTTATGTTAATATAAATATGCAATAGGTCGCGGCAACGTATAGCCCTCCTGACGATGTGAAATTACCAACTCGCTTCTATAATTAATCTTGACTTTGATCAAAATTTGTTTTAAACAAAATGTATGAAATATAAAAAAGCAAGTGGAGCTGTCTTTCACTAGTTAACTTATTTTATGTTCAACATTCTTGAAATCATAATTTTTTTTTTAATAAATGTGGATGTTTTATATATACAATACAATACTTACCTGAATTGTATCTTCTAGTATAAAACAGCTGAATAAAATAAAAAAAACTTGTCTATCGTAGTTAAAAGTGATTTCAAAATAACTTTTCAGCATTACGCCGGTGCTTTAATTTTTTGTGTAACCTATTACAGGTGCCTGATCAATCAAAATAAATAATCAAATTAGGGTGGTAGAGTACGTTACTTTTAATAAAAACCTGTTATTAATTATCATAAGTTACTTATATAACTGTACATAACATCTCTAAATATTTTCATTCTAGCTCACAGGATTCCTTAAGAAAGCAGCTGACCTTGACTTGGAGATAATCCCCCTGATCCAGACTTTCGGGCATATGGAACACGTATTGAAACTGAAAGAGTTCAGACACTTGAGAGAATCAACAGTATACCCTGACTCTATATGTCCTAGCAAGTTGGAAAGTCGGGCTTTGATCAAGCATATGTTGGAACAGGCACGTATCAACCATCAGCATAATCTAAGAATCAAGGTCCTGACCGACTGACTGACATATAGATAACGTCCGCTGATTGTAGAGACTTGAAGTTTTAAGTGTCAAACAGAGTGTCAACGCACTCTGATAAACGTACGCGGACTCCACAGCGAGAGCCTATCTTGGTGGGTACCATCACACCAAGCACTAATGTACAAGTATTACTCGACCTTACTTGAACACTGCATAATTTGTTTTTATGATTCGCCCTGTCACTATTTGTCACTACAATAAATAATAGTTTTAAAAAAACTAAAAAACACGCTTAAATAGAAAAGCAAACAAAAATGTAGAAAACTATTTTTAATAAATTTATATTAATAATAGAAATAACAAAAAAAATATATTTTATTGTAGAAAATAATAATAATAATAATAAATTCATTTATTTCAGATAACTTAGATCCATAGTGTTAGTAAACTTACTCTAGGTGCTAGTATTATTGTTATTTAAGGTTGACATCATGAAAAATTTAATAGAAGTGGGACTAAGGCAAGGCCACTCACACTGGTCGAGCAATAACGGAATAGTTTCCTATGCCATCATTACTCGACTACATTGCCCGAAAAAAGGACCATCCCACTTATCAACTATAGTATTTAGTATACTGTTGGTGGCTCCGCGTATTCTGTGACGCGACTTTTTTGCGCATGCAGGCATGGAAGCCGTCAGCGCAAAAGCAGAAGCGTCAGAAAAGCGAGGGGTGCTTTTTAAGATATTAATTAATCTGCTACTTTTACCAATATCTGTCATTAATATATTATAACAATTGACATCAAGCACCCCACGCTGCACAATGAAAGAAATATTTTTCTTTCAATTACACTATTTTCTATTTAAATTGATTGAAAATTATTTTCTACTTTATAGTTTGCTTTTCTATTAAGGCGTGTTTTGTAGTGTTTTTTATCTAATATATTTTACATACTTTTTAGTTCGGTGTTAACTACAAAAGCGTGTTTTTTAATTTTAACAATCGGATTTGGAGAATCGCTAATCCTAAAAGTCCTGATCAGGATAATAGGATAAACTATTTAAATTATTGCATTGTCATCGGTCCTTGATAAGTGTGTAAAGTTTCAAATCACTCCGATGTTTTGAAGGGGAACGTTTTGAAAATCACGTTTAAAGATTCCGTTTTCCGTTTTCCGTTCCGAAGCGAATAAAAGCGTGTTAACAAAAAGGGATAACACAGTGATGAACTTTTGGCAGATATTGAGAGCCGTTTATAAGACCGTGTGTGTTAAGGTTTGACGGGCATTGTACTAAGCAAAATTACTAAGCAAGCAGATAAAATAACTTATGTCTAAGGCCGGCCACGTATGTGTGATACCTTCTGGTATTGCAAACGTCATAGGTTACAGTTAACCATTAACCGTCATGAGGGCCGTATGCTTGTTTTCAAGCTCAGTTGTAAAAAACGCACACTGAAAAATCAATTCTCACCTAATTTAATTCAACACCTAAGGGGTCAAGTGAGGGTCAAAGTATTTATGATAATAGCATTACCGAATTGCGGGTCGTCCACCTCGCTGCTTATAAGACACTTTTGAAATGACACATCTTCTAACAGCCGTAGAAGTTAAATTAAATTCTGGGGTTAAATTAAAGATATTTCAGAGGTCCTAGAGTAAGCTTATAAAGATTTTACGATGTGTATTAGATTATAAAATGGTGCAATGTTCGTTTTGTGTCTACAATATACTAGTGTCTGTCTACAACGATTATTAATTTTCAGGTAATAAATTTCCACAATGCCGTTACTCCTCTGAAGTACATTCACGTCGGGGTCGACGAGGTGTTTCATATTAATAAATGTGAACAGTGTGGAGGCAGAAACCTTTCTAATATGTAAGTTTTTGTTATTAAAATTCAGTAGCCTGTCACATTTGTGACAGTACCAAAGTTTAACTCTTGGTCTAGCTGATTTGTTTCATACTACTAGCAATGTATAAGTATTATATTAGTTATCTGGTCACCATAAATACTAGTGGTTCTGTGAGCTGTGTAGACCTCGCAAACATTTTTCGAAATTACTGAAATGTTACTTTTTTTACGTTTTCAATCCCCATATGTCCGCTATTTTGAAAATTTTCCAAAATATAAATCGTAAAAAATATATATATATATATATAGTTACTAGCTGACCCGGCAATCGTTGTTTTGACTTATTGAACATAAAATATTTTTTTTGGGGCGTGCCACCCTTATCACTTAGGGGTATAAAAATTAGTTATAAACCTATTCTCAGACCTACTGAATATACATATAAAATTTCATCAAAATCGGTCAAGCCGTTTTGGAGGAGTATAAACACGAAAACTGTGACACAAGATTTATATATATATTATATAGGGATAGATCCTTCTCACAAAATTTCACGAGAATTGGTGAGAAATGCGACCTGTAGAGGAGAACATACGAAAGCATTTTCGCCTAAGCTGAAACAGCCTAAGACGGAGCTGTATTCATTGCTCACCAATATTTATATTATTTATTGTGATAAATAATATAAATATTGGTGTTATTTATCAAAATAGATAATATTTATAAATATTGGTGGGCAATGAATACAGCACCATCTAGCTTACGTGCTTACGGTTATTGCATTGGTATACCGTATTTGCTCCCCTCTGGGGTATTAGGCTCGTACTTCATGTCAAAAACAATTATAGTTAAGCGATTTCAGTCTCGAGACGACGACGCAATGAAATTACATGCGCGTCAAATTATATTAAGATAAAGAGAAGTCGCAATAGAACCTGTAGATTTGCCTAAAATTTTCAAGCAAAATTATTTTTATATAAATTGATGGACAACACTATCTAGCCCCAAACAATCTTGCATACCTTGTACTATGGTAAACAAACGACTCATATAATACTTATACGAGTATATTTTTAAATACATACATATGATGCTTTAGAACTCCCAGACAAAGAACAAACACCTATGTTCTTTCAACGTTCTTCGTGGAAGAGAATAGAACCTACAGCGCAGCAGGCAGACCATCTGAGCTGACAAACCAGTCAATATACAATTACATCCTTGAATGTAATATCTCAAGTTAATACGTAATAATAATTACGATTTCAGGAATCTTTTCATAGATTACGTGAAGTTTCTCTCTGAATATCTAAGATCGAAGAGCCCTAACATTACCGCTTTAATCTGGGACGACATGTTACGTAAATTGAAGCCTATCGAATGGAAAGAAATCTTTTTTCATAACAACATAGAACCAGTGTATTGGGACTACAAGCCAAACCTCGACGTGTCACACCTAAATCTACTCAACTACCATAGAACATTCAACAACATTTGGATCGCGTCGGCTTTCAAAGGCGCTGAGGGTAGAGTGACGACCATACCAAGCATAAAAGAGAGATTTATAAATCATTTTAACTGGATGAATCTCATTGTAGACTACAAATTTGGCGGTGAAGACAAGATCTTCAATTTCAATGGGATCATTCTAACAGGCTGGTCGAGATATAGCCACATGGATCCACTTTGCGAGTTACTACCAACTGGAATACCGAGCCTAATCCTCAACTTGCTAGTGATAAAGAAGTATAAAGCAGGCGTTGTAACTGGCAATGAAACTATAGATATAAATACATTTTTCACGAAATATATCAACGAAGATTTTAATAAAAGTCTCAAATGTAACAAGGTTATAGACACTGATAACTTTGAAACAGTCAACTGTAATTTTGAAAGCAGTCTTTTATACAATGTTCTGAAACAATACGAACTTTTGAAAAGTGATATTGCTTCGGGGTTCAACAACGACTTAACTGGGTTATCTTCTATTGAGTATTACATCTCAAAAAAGTACGCGAACCTCAACAACTTGATGGATCATATCAATTGGTGTAACAATACCTTAAATGAACTGATAAATGTCGAGGCAATGTTATACAATTACATGGGATCTTACTATGAGAAGGATGTAATAGATGAATATGTGAATTATAAGACTTATAGTGCGAAGAAGAAGTTGAAAGAAGTATTAAAAATGCTCATTCGTTATACGAAGACTCGTGTTTGGGGAAGAAGACCTTTTCATGCTAATGTTACTGAGTTGGAGTTGGAGTAATTAGTTTATTACCTATTACTAATTAATATCTAAAGATATTAATAAGATATTAATAATAAATGTCTTAATTTTTTGTAGTTTTGTCTATTTTATCAGAGGACGAGGTTTATCCCAACTATGCTGAACTACAGGCTATGACAGAATTACTTTGTAGCTTACTCCTAGTAGCTTATTTGGTTTTATTTTTTGCAACTGCAATAAATATTTAGCTCAAGTAAATTTATCGAATTTAAGTCGAGTCAGTTCATATTAAAGCGAAATAACGTTGCAAAGGGTTTGGATGCGAGCTCTGGCATTTGACAGTATTTTTATAGCAGTGTTTTCACTTCTCAATACGACTTTTATAAATCTGTATAAAAATTCATTTCTGGTAATTCGACACATCAGCACACGCGCACATGTAATCATATTTTTAATACTGCGACATACCTACCCTTTTATCCTATTAGGAAACCGATCATGCCAACGACGCGATTACATAGATGAGGTACTTTCATATAAAGTGTAGATTTGGTATGATAGAAAATATTAACCATAATACCAAACTGCTAGCTAAAAATTCCCTTGTAATCCCTTGTTCGATTAGGAGCAGATTATTTTTGAACAAATTTGATTTTAGGCAAGTCAATTGCAAAAAAAGCGTGCGAGCCTTACAGTAACTGATAATAAGCAACATTAACATCAAATCCTATATTAGTTTAAATAATAATAAATAATCCCGGACATTTAACACAGCGTCATCTAGCCCCATAGTAAGCAGAGATTGTGTTATGGGTACCACATGACAAATAAACTACTTACCCGACCCGAGACAAATACTTGCAGATCATACAAACATTTGTCCCACGGCGGAAATCGAACCAGCAACCTTCTGATAGTAGATTAAGCGCACAGCTAATGCGTTCTCCTTCTCTATTTCATTTTCACGCACACCGTTGGCCTTTCGGAAAATGGATTGGTACCATCTGATGGCTAACTCTACCACTGCGCGCTTCCTCGTCTTATTACATACTTCCGTCCCTTTTCACGAAATCACTCCCACAGATTGCAGTAAAGATGTAACACATAAAATATGCAAGACTCTAGAGGCCTTTGAAGAGTTTATTAGTGCAATTCGGTTGGTTCATTACTAAAATTAGGAATTGTCTAAAATATATTAAGTTAGTCATAGCATTTGTAAAACCTATTCGGTTGGTACCATCTTACTAAATTAGGAACGCTTAATTAAGTTGAATAAAATAAAATTAGGATAAGTTGGTAGCAGCAGAATACCAAAGGTTAATTTGACAGTTCAAAACCTAATATTATCTAAAATTAGGGAATTGAGGCCATTGCCTCCCGGCTGATATCTTCAAGAGAGTCATCGCTAAACTGCCAGTTATCTATGTAGATTTTTTTAGTAATCGACTATATCGAATCGAATCGAATAGAATCGACTGTACTAAATACTGTCCTAACCCGAATATGCCATATCCAGAACCTGTCAAACAGCATCTGCTCTAAACAGAACAACGGTTCGTACATTTTGTATACCGTTCTCATGTCCTATAGCGATTTTAAAGCAAAGCTTTATCCATTACTCGAGAGGAGTTTTAAACAGTATCTCGAAACAAAAAAGTCTTATACCCAGTTTTTATGGAAAACCGTTTGGAGCAACCATATCTAGAAAAAAAGTACATCATTGTACGAAACATTTCCTACACATGAATTGGATTGGGACCATTATTATTTTAATGTATTCTCTTTGCTTCACATTTGCGGAATGAAAGGTTATGATATAAAAATTCCATTTCCCAAATTGAGACGAATTTGCATGACGAATGAGTCTTTCGGTCGTTTGGGATAAATGTAAAGAACTTTGGTTTTATATGATTATTCTTCGAGATGCGGTAAAAGTTTTATTTATGCTGAGAGGATTTTACCCAGATTTACAAGACTTTAATTTTTAAATAAGTTTGTAAGCCAATTTAAAACGGTTCCGTGCTCTTGTAAAAACAAGGGAAGTGGAATAAATGGATATGAGGCGTTGCTCAGGGGCGGCAAACCTCTTTTTTTGATTTTATACCATATATTTATTATATCACCATACTTACTGCTATTTTTACCCATTCGGGTCACATCCGCCAGGTTACATATTCGCCAGATCATTTATTTCTTCTGACCTCTGACGAAAGGATATTATTTATTATTCCTCGACAGACAGATTCGACAGATTTCGCCTTTGTCATAAAGTCGAGTTGGTTAGGTTATGTTAGAGTATAGAAAACAAGGCGCAAGGCGAGCGAGCAAAACGAGCGTGCCGCGTCAGCGGCCGCCGAAGCGCCAGAAGAATATAGTTCGTCTGTCTAGATACATAACTCTGGCGAATGTCTTTTTTCGTTTTCTTTATTCGTTATCAATGACCAAACTGAACTGAAATTTAAATATTTATGATTAATGGAGAATGTGGAATTTGGCGGATGTGTCTCGTTTTACCGGACCTACCTAATATTTTTCCGCTATTAACAGTGGATATTTGGGACCTCGTAAACATCTTTAAATCTATGTACCTATACCTAACGCAAACCTACGTCAAGACAAGCTAAAATGCACTCAATTGTCACTGAAGTAAAATGTCTACACACAAAGCATCGTCATCCTTTCTTTAGTAAAATCCATAAAGTGACGAACCCTGTTCTTTGATCATTCGATAAAAAAGCTCCAATATTCAATAGTGGTATAATCAATCATAGTGAAGGGTGCGGTACATGAACGAGCCACAAAAAAAGTATAGAATATAGACGATCCCAACGAGTGAAAAGAAGTTAGTCTACGTTGTTTTCGTAGACAACACTTTGGTTTTCAAGGTTTCTTGTCTACTCACATCCAGTACTTATCCTATCCACATACTTAGCAGCCATTTATAAATCATTCAGTGTATTGTTGATTCGTTAACCTAATGCCCGTTGCTTGAAAACGCTCGATATAGATAATTGGAAAAGACTACTTCAAATATATCTCACATCTCAAAAACGGGTGCTTACCCACCGTCCACCGCCCTGAGACCATCTGGATGAACCGTTGAAAGTTTTTTTACGACTCACCTCTCAGATTAAACTTAAACGCGTCTAACTTTATATTAGTGACGGTACACATTGGAAATTAATCAGATCGAAACCAGTTGGTTAGGTTACTTGAGTAGGTTAAGCCTTGCCTTGCCTTGCGCCTTGCACGTTGTTTTATATATTATTTTTTATAACGAATATAAAAACAACGCGCAAGGCGAGCGAGCAAAGCGAGCGTGCCGTGGCAGCGACCGCCAAAGCGCCAGAACAATATAATTCGTCTGTCTAGACACATAAATCTGTCCAGTTGCTAACCTGTAACCTAAATAACCTCTATGCACTTGAGTTTGAGTTGAGTTTTGATAACAAGGTGGATGGTGGAAACTAAATATTTCCCAAGAACCACCCAGGTGAACAAAGGTCATTATCATCATCATCATCAGCCCATAGCAGTCCACTGCTGGACATAGGCCTCCTAATGAGAGCCATTGCGCCCTGTCTTCAGTTCGACGCATCCAGCTTCTGCCGGCAGCGTTTCGCAGATCGTCACTCCACCTTGCCGGTGGACGTCCTACACTACGTTTGCCGAGCCGCGGTCTCCACTTAAGAACTCGTTTACACCCAACGGTTATCGGTTCTTCTGCAGATAAGGCCAGCCCACTGCCACTTCAGCATGCTAAGTCTCTGAGCTATGTCGACAACTTTAGTTCTATGTCGGATAGTCTCGTTCCGGATTCTATCCTTCAAAGAAACCCCGAGCATAGCTCGTTCCATAGCTCGCTGAGCGACTTTAAACTGGTGGACTAGCCGTACTGTGAGTCCACGTTTCAGCTCCGTATGTCATAACAGGTAGGACGCACTGATTGAAAACATTCGTTTTCAAACATTGCGGTACGGGTGACTAGAAAACTCAACGTAGTTTACCAACCCAGCTGAATCCTCCTCTTGACCTCCTTTTCAAAGTTGTTTCTACCTAACTGCAAAATCTACCCGAGGTATGTGTATTGCGAAACAACTTCAAGAAGGTGACCATTAACAGCAACCGGTCTCGGATCAATTTGGTCATTGACAATGACTTTGGTTTTATCCAAATTCATGCCGAGACCTATCGCCCGCGATGCTGATGCTAGGCCGTCCGCCATTCGTTGTAGCTCCTCCAACGACTCCGCCAGCAAGACTACGTCATCTGCGAATCGTAAGTGTAGATGTGCTCGCCGTTTATGTTAATGCCCATACCTTTCCAGTCCAGCGTCTTAAACAAACCCTCCAGCGCGCTTGTGAACAGTTTCGGAGATATTACATCTCCCTGTCTCACTCCTTTGCGCAGTTGGATGGGCTTAGACTGCTGGTCCTATACTCGGACACCCATGGTGGCGGCTTTGTACAGACATCTCAACACTTCAATATAACGATAGTAAGTGTAAGTAAGATAGTAAGTGGAATCCTTGCAGCGATGGCAACGCTGCAAGGATTCCAAAACAGCCCAGGTTTCAACAGAGTCAAAGGCCTTCTCATAGTCTACAAAAGCCAGACACAGGGGCTGATTATACTCTTCGGCCTTCTGTATGATCTGTCTCACTGTGTAAATATGGTCTATGGTGCTATATCCTCCGCGAAACCCGGCTTGTTCCGGTGGCTGGAACTCGTCGAGTCTTCTGGCAAGACGATTCGTAATGACCCGATTATAAACGTGGCTCAGGAGCGAGATGGGTCTGTAATTTTTAAGAAGAGTTTCTGCAGCTCCTGCACAACAGGGGCTCCTCCAGCCTTCAGAAGCTCTGAAGTAACTCCGTCCTCACTCGGGGCTTTTCCATTTTTAAGCTGTCTCAGGGCCAACACGATCTCGTCTTGGCTGATTTCTGGTCGGAATCGGTGTAGTGGCGAGTGAGGGTGGCTCTGGAATCGTGGTTGTTACGCTGGGGGCAAGGAGCATGTGCCGCATATAGTCGGCCATAGAATTCCTCGATTTCTGATAATATCTCCGGCTTTGAAGTACGGTTCAGCCATCGTGTGTTTTTAACTTCATCAGGTGGCTCCTGCCAAGCTGCTGAATGAATTCTTTGGACCCTCGGTTTTGCTCTATTGCCTCCTCAATGAGGCGTGTGTTGGAGCTCCGAAGGTCGGCCGTATCATCTTAGCGATTTGCTTGTTCAGGTTTGACCTCTCTGACGAAGTAGCCTGGGTGGTTTCCCGTCTTTTTGTCATCAGCCAAAGAGTTTCATCCGAGAGTTTGGACTTCCTGCCTTTAGGCTGCATTTGGCAGAATTTGATGCCCTCGTCTCTCAATGCTCCAATCACGTTTTGTAGGGACTCACCAACGTCATCGGTGGGTTTTGCGGTGACGAATCTATCACAAAGAAGCTTCTGAAACTTCTCGGTGCCCGCAATGATCTGGAGTAGACAAGGTCAGAGCGTGGACTTCATCAGACGGTTTCTTTCGAGCCTAAGATTGATATTCAGAGAGCCTCGAACAAGTCTGTGATCTGATCCGGTATTGAGCCTGTTGATCAAAGACATCTTTGAATATATGCCTTTTTTCCGTCATGATGAAGTCGATCTCGTTTTTTGTCACATTGTTGGAGCTTCGCCACGTCCACTTCCTGTGGGGCTTCTTCTTAAAGAATGAGTTCATCAAGAAGAGCCCCTCCTTCTCTAGGAAATTGACGAGCATTTGCCCTCTGTGATCTCTACCTCCATAACCATGTGAGCCTACTCTGGATTCGTCGCCAACTCGGACTCCCACTTTGTCGTTAAAGTCCCCCATAACAACGTTGAAGTGAGCCTTCGTGGTGTTGTGCAAGGCTTTAGATATGTCCTCATACAAGTCCTCCACTATACCGCTTGGATAGTCAAAGGATTAGGTACGCTACCCTGGTCGACACACTGGAGATTTCTAGAACGTTGTTAGAGAAGGCCTTATTGACGAGAAACCCTACGCCACCCTGTGAGGTTTGGTCACCCTCGCGGAAGTACAGAAGATGGCCCGAGTCTAGGGTAATGGTGTCTCTCCTTCTTGCGTTCATCATCATTGGGGGGAACAAAGGTGAGCCGTTGTAAAAAAACTTTAAACGCTTCACCCAGATGGTCTCAGGGACGATGGGTAAGCACTCTTAAAAACTACGAAGCAATATGATGCCAAGGCTACCGTTACTCTCTTGATGTCAAAGTCAAGTCAAAGTCAAAACATTTTTTATTCAATAAAATCACAAGGACCACGATTCTGCGTTTGTCATTTCATGAAGTAACATAGCACTTCTAATCAATAAATTGTGACTTCATAGCACAAGTATGGACAATTTAATTATAAGTGTATTATGGTGCAATGTGATTTGAACGACGAGGAATCCTTAGAAAGTTCAAGACCGCCATTCCGCGATGACGTTTAGTATAGACAAATGACGATCGACATTCGACAAAGACTTTTGAATCAAACAATCTCTTGTCACTGGCAAAATTGACATTATGCCATTACCGAAGAAAAAGCACATGGACCACTTTGAATCGTCTTCTTACATGCTAGTAAATCTAGGTGCTGGTTACTCCTAATCCAGAAGGACAAAAAGAAAGTCGTCTTTTCTTAACACTTATTTGTATTATCCTTGCCAATTTTGCTACGGATGCCGAGTCGTGTTGGAACAGATTTATCCCAAGCTTTTTTGTCATCTAAATTCTTTAATTTATAATATGTTTCTGTTTTATGACGTTATAAATGTGTTAAATCTTGCCAATCGACTAATACGTCGCTTGGGACGGACCTCGTTGTGGCGGCAAGCATTATCACTTGTCGATCGATCTTGAGTATAGAACCCCTGAAGTTTAATTCAAAAGTGGTTTCTCATGTTTATAAAACTAAAATTAAACATAAAATGGTCGTATCCATAATGAGTTTTACTGTTCCTCCAACGATCTTTGAAGGCGGTGTGCTAACATCCATTGTGCCTCCTTCGTCTGGATTACCGGACGTAATTAAATTCTTTCAGGAAGCTGGTGTTGCATGAGCTGAGCGTTCAGCGTGGTGTTTCTATTGAAGCATAGACACTGTTATAATGACAAAAGCCATTATTTTTTCATGCGAAATTTAAATCCTTGGTATATAAAATACATAAATTTTATTAAACGACATTTTGGGACCAAATGATGTTGTGTGAAATGTCTGGCATTATTATTATATTATATTATTATTATACTTGTTGTAATATTATAATAGCACAAGAGCACGTGCTCTCAAACATCGAAGAAGTGAAGAAAAACATCGAGAGGAAACATGCACAACTTGGAATCTAAAAAAATTTAAGGTATATGTTTTGTTAGTATTCCTATAAGTGGCGATGGGCTTGCACCCTGCCACGTACGAAATCTATGCAACGCGTGGGTTTGTTCCGTAGGCGTTGGCTTCGAGTTGCCTCTGCCTCTGACTCTGTTATTTCTCTTAACCCTACCACAGGGTTCGATACTAGGCCCTTTTTTAATTCTGGAATACGTTAACAATTTACCTTTTTTTCTAAAAAAATATAATAATATATTTATATATTGTTTTATTTTACGTAATTGTTTAAAGTTAATAGAAGTTTAACCTGTATTTGCGATAACGTAAATAAATCTTTATAGTTAGTTCTTTACTGGTTCACTGTAAATAATCTCTTACTTAAGGCTAAATAAACTAAATATAACAAATTCACTTTGCCAATGGAGATGAATCCTCCAGAATTAATAGATAGCCAATTAATCTCTTAGATTCCACGATCTTCCTAGATCTTGATATTGATGGAAAAATACAGTGGGGACCACAAATTGAAACTCTTACTGGTAAGCTTAATTGCGCCGCATATGCAGTTTGTGCGATACGGTGGCTTACTAATTAAGCTACAGCTAGACTAGTTTATTTCAGCTACTTCCATAAGAAATAATATTTGTATTTTAAAAAAGGCCAATCCGTGAAGTAAAGTAAAAAAGCGGCCAAGTGCGAGTCGGACTCGCCCATGAAGGGTTCCGTAGCAGCAAGTAACACAATATAAAAGTTCTTGTAGTTGCTGTAACTTGTTGTAACTTTGATCGATGTTTTAATAATAGTTATTGATATTTAAGATTTATGACGTATTCAAAAAAACTACTTACTAGATCTCGTTCAAACCAATTTTCGGTGGAAGTTTGCATGGTAATGTACATCATATATTTATTTTAGTTTTATCATTCTCTTATTTTAGAAGTTACAGGGGGGGGACACACATTTTACCACTTTGGAAGTGTCTCTCGCACAAACTATTCAGTTTAGAAAAAAAATGATATTAGAAACCTCAATATCATTTTTGAAGACCTATCCATAGATACCCAAAACGTATTGGTTTGATGAAAAAAAATTTTTTGAGTTTCAGTTCTACATATGGGGAGTCCCCAAAATGTATTGTTTTTTTTCTATTTTTATGTAAAAATCTTAATGCGGTTTACAGAATACATCTACTTACCAAGTTTAAACAGTATAGGTCTTATAGTTACGGAAAAAAGTAGCTGTGACATACGGACGGACAGACAGACAGACAGCCAGACGAATCCATAAGGGTTCCGTTTTTTGCCATTTGGCTACGGGACCCTAAAAAGTAAATAAGGTGCGGTGAGCTTCTATAATAAGCTTTCTGAAAATGCAACTAAACTACCTATTAAGAAATTTTAAGCTTACATAAAGGGTAGTCTTTTGAAGAAAGCTTATTATAATATAAATTACTATATTATTGATAAGAATGAACGGCCTCATGTTGCTCTGCCCTCAGACAGTTAACCGACATTTTAAATGTATAAACTCTCTTGTATTAGTTTTTCGTAGTTAAGTTAGTTATAAGATGGATCATGCCAAGGATAAGGACAAGTTTCTTGCCAGTTCTTCTTGGGCCTGGGTAAGGAGGAATTGGCACCTAAATTCACCTAGTATGTAAGACGTTTCAAAGTGATCCTTGTATTGAATAAAATATCTTTAGACTTTGAGTTTGACTTGATACATCCTCAAAGTACTAAGTAATTATAGATCTAAGGAGGTGTCTCTTATGAGACATAAGAATTAAGTAATATGAAGTAATCTTGATCAAATTTGTTTTCTTTGTATAAATTTTATTAATAACGGTTACGTGGGTCAAAGCTGCTAATTTAATATTTCAAAGCACTTGCTATAAATAATGTTTAAGTATTCCTATATCATATTAACTTGATGAAAATGTTCCTTTATATTGTAACTTGGGACATTATGCTCAAAAGCGTTTGACGAAATAATTATGTCTATGGTTTACCAATTACTGGATTACCGAGCCTATAATAACGCTCCTATTGACGCTCCGTTAATAACAAACATAGCCGCAAAGCTTTAGGATATGATTCAGCTCACCCTCGCTTTTCAAATTTCCATTAATAACAACAATACCGTCTAAATACAAACATATGGACTACCTTTCATTCTGATTTTCGATTTTGTTCGCCATTCTCGCATATTCCTGTAAATTACTATTCTATTTTGCTTTGCAAATAATTTTGAATGTGTGGTTAGTGTGGTTATTTTGGCATAATTTCATGCATTATAAGCATTTTATGGCATAATTTCCCTTAACGAATGTTTTATCCATCCATACTAATATAAATTCAAAAGCGTCTGTCTATTTATATGTAATGTAAATGTGGGATTTACACTAGGTCGATTTTCGCCGTCGTCGCTTATCAAATAACCTAACAAACCGAATTACGAATTACACCACCCCATTTACAAAGAGCTATTAAAATCTAAGGTGACTAGTTAATTTTGCATCAAAATATCAATCAGAATGGCGGACGATAGCATCCGACTGAACGTTTTCACGGTCGCTATAGTCAACCGTCGCAAGCGACATGACGCCGCACGACAAAAGTCAAAATATACTCGACTTTAAACTTTCAGTCACCTGCGGCTTAGCCGAATTGCCATTTAAATTTTAGCCGTGATGTAAAAATCGTGCGGCTATAGTCCTGTGTACCTGTGTAAAGCCCGCATTACGTCTTAAAAGAAAGAACGGCTCTCAGATTATATATCTTGTGATAAAATTCGTCGTTAACAATATGCGTGAATTGCGCAATTACTGCTTACAAACACTTTTTGAAAGACTTCAAAACAGGTTCACAATTCGGTTGTTTTTTGGTTTTGTTAACTCATTACTCCTTCATTTATGAACTGATTTGAAAAATATTTTTTATGTGAAAGAATATATTCCCGATTGGTCCCATAGAAACTTTATCAATATTGGTTCAATAGTTTGGTTTTTTAATTAAAATAGCTAGAAAAAAACTTTCATGCATGAAGGCAAAATTTCGATATTTTGCCTTCCTGTTACTTTTCAGTGATGTTTACAAAATGGTAAAGTACTAAAAAGCGTTAAATAAATACATTTTATCCGACTTAAAAAGGAGGTTCTCAATTCAGTTGTAATTTTATAATTCATTTAATGAGACTCTTGTTTTGTTTTATGTTTTTTAAACGTAATTATTTTACGCTAATATAGTCAAAGTAATATACTGTAAGCGTATTTTTGCGTGTGAGTAAGGCGCTGCGCAAACGAAGACACTTTTTGTTGCCGACACGGCACACCATCACAGGGAACCGTAGTTGTTGTGTCTTGTAGCGGTGATCGGACACAGTCGCCCGTTGCTATTACTGGCCACTGGTACATTTTGTTGTTTTCCGTCAGTCTCACGATGGACATCGATGTAGAAACTCAGTACAATTTGTCAGGAAATTTGTTAATGTTGCTTGTGTCTTTTACTTAAACTGAACGTCTTAAACTGAAACGTTGCTTGTGTCTTTTAAACTTAAACTGAACTGTCTTTTAAACTTAAACTGAACGTTGCTTGTGTCTTTTATTTAAACTGACGGCTTTTACTTTTCAGTTACTGACACTGAACACTTTCTGTTCATCAATAAGTATGTGTTAAGTGGGAGCAACTGGACACAAAAAAATGTTTACGTATGCACAGGGAGTGGATGATTTCATACTGTTTCTATAGAAACCAAATATTCATCGGTAGCTTGTATCTGACACAAGGCACAAAAGTGTCTACGTTTGCGCCCTGCCTAATAGACAGCGGGTAGCTTCCGTAACAATAGTTTGTTTAACGATTTAAAACTGATTTTACAGATATTGCTGTGTAAAAGTAACAGCACTTTTACAAAATCCCTAACGGATTTTGATAAAATTAGATACAATGCTCCACTGTATCTTGGGGAATAACACAAGCTACTATTGGGGGTAGTTGCTAAGTTCCTATAAAATATTTAGAAATAATCGGTCAGACAACAATATTTTTTAAAAACATCTTTATTTTCACACATACAAACAAACACAAAAGTATAAAATATGTTTACAAATTAGTAACAATTATCACTTACAACATGCTTAAAGCTACGTTATATAATAGCACCACATTTCTACTCATGACTAAAATCACTTATCCAGTGACACAGAATTAATGTTAAAATAGCTGCTTTGACGTGTCATTGATCTTTTTCTGATCACCCAGTTATAGTTCTAGCCTATAATACTTTATTTTTACAAATTGAATAACTGAAATGTACAGAATAATATACAATAACTTATAGATAAAAAAACAGAATAAAGTTCACTGACCGGAGGTAAAGTGCCCAAAAGGCTGGCAACATTACCTCGTTGAATAGCCATACTTGTCCTTTGTCCGAGGTAAGCACCAGCCCTTTGATCATTGTCCAACAGACATTTCGATAACTCTCTGAATAGGAGTCACGCTTCAGGGCCTGAAGTTTCTACCCCAAAAGGCAGAAATATATAACCATTGCCAATGATTTTGCCAATTTCTTTATTAAATTAGTTTCTTACGATTATTTGCTGTTTTAAACAACACCTTTTTACGTGAGACTAAAATGCGTTAAAAAAATAAATTTGTCCAATTAGTAAATTGAAGAAATGTCGTTTTAAAATGTTCCTCTAATTCAGACTTTAGTGCAAATAAAATAAGATCGTTATTATATTTCTACATAATCAGGATCATTATTATCATTATTATCTCACTAGATATATTGTTCGTACTTATTTTATTTTACTAACTAAAATATAGTTAGTTTATCTATTTTTAGTATCATCTCCATTCACTTCTTTACTTTTCTCATCAATATCATACTTACTTTTATGTATAGGAGCTATTTCTGTCGGAGGTGGAGTAATAGGAACAAGGCTACCATCCTCTTCTGCTACCTTCATGCCTATAGTAGCTCCTAGCTTAGCACTAGCTTGCTTAAACGTATTAGATAATTTAACTTGAACGACGTTAATACACATAGAAGTTAACGCAAGACCAAAAACTAAATACAAAATCGAGGCCATCATAAACATAGGATGATCTGGAACTAAATCACCGAGACCGATAGTTGACATTGATATAAAAACAAAGTAGAAGGACTCAAAGAAATCCCAAGCTTCCCAAAGGTTGTACGCAACTGCTCCAATAATAATATATAGAAGTAAAATAATTATAGCCACAGATATAGGTAGATTGAACTCATCGTCTATTTCGAAGACTGAAGGCGCAGGTGTGTCAGGTTCTATGTCGTTTTCAAGATCTCTGTCTCTTGTTAGTTGACCTGGTTTCGGTGGCAGTGGAGGAGGGCCGTCACTTGGTTTCCTTTCGATCATTGGAGGCTGGTCAATTTCATCTTCCTCATTGAAGATCTGTGAAGGGCGACGCACTACTTCGTAGAAAGAGTTCAGGCCTTTCATCACCTCCTGGAAAAATAAATAAATTATAATCAGTGCGTAGTTGAGTCTGTGTTTAAGTTTATCATTATCTCCTTGCCATTATCCCAATAGGGTCTACACATCTGGTTCTTTTCCTCCACTCTTTCCTATCATTCGTCATCTCGTTCATCACACCTTTCAGAGTAATACTTATGTTTAATGTATGTAAAATTATTATTTAATCTGTGGTTTAAATGTGATAAGAAACCTAGTACCTGCCTAGTACTAGTACTGCTTTTTATATAGGTGCTATGCGTGAAAACACGTTGGCAGAGGTTGGTGTAATGTGGCTGAAATTTTTGAAGTGAGAACATGTTTGGTTTGTATAAACTAACTTTTTTAAGGGTTCGTTTTAGGGTTTCGAAGTCCACAAGGAACTCTTATAGATCGACATGTTCGTCTGTCTGCCTGTCCGTCCGCTATTTATTATTTATTCTTGCTCGCAGACTGTTAGTTCTAGCATGATGAAATTTTGCATGGTTATACATATAAGAAGATCCAATAAATTTATAAAATTAAAATTTAGGAGTATTCCTCTCCATGCAAAGTAGCGTTGATTTTTATATTTTTTTACCCAATCGTGTGGCATATCGTTGAATAGGACTAGTTTGTAATTCTTGAAAAGACAAGAAGCTCCATACTTTTTTTTTGTTTTGCTAATTAATAAATAATTGTTGTTTAATTAGTATGAGACCTGACCGCTGGTCATTTTATTTTTATTTTTACTGACTTCGGAAGCCTTCATTGTGCGTGGTCGGACACGCGCTTGGCCAGTTCATTTCCTGATCTTAGCTGTGATGATAATAATAAATTTTACTGGAATATTTTATTTTACTATTTTATTTCTTAAATACTTATATTCTTTTATAAATCAAATCAAACAAAACAAAAGACATAATTAAAGTTCCGGTTACAAAGAAAAAGCGTGTGCGAGGTCAAAGCAAGCATTTTTATTTTTCATTGAAAGGAAAATGCTTGCTTTGTATTTAGAAATTTGCACATTAGTAATGGAGAACAATGAGACTTTCTTAAGCGAGGAATGCTTTTACTAAATATTTCTGTATCACCATTATATTTATTATTAAAAAACATGGACGTATTGATAATAGAAAATCGGAATTAAGCCCAGAAATAAAATGTAAAGAAATTAAAGTTGTATTCACAATCTACTGAATTACGCTACGGTTTTGTAACGCGTCACATCGCACGCGTGATCGCACATTGCATAAATTTTACAGACCCTCTACATAAGCTCTTCAAAGAAACCTTTCGGTCTCTGCAGATCGATCAAAGCATACGCAAAAATCTCGTAAATAAATTGTAAATTATTATTTCGGTTATAAGTAAAATCGGTTCCAAAATTAACCCTGGTTGATCCATTTTAGGTAGACCACATCATCGTAACCACAGACTTTAGATAGCTGGAAATATCTGCCTCTATTTTCACCAATAATGTTAGGAAGCTTCGTCCAGGGAACTATAATACAGATTCATCTGTTCCCTATTTTGGACAACAATCCAATTTACTGTGGTTTCTAGAAATACGTTTGTATTTCAGGCTATATCATAACCCCAGATATATTTATATATAGACTTGTGGAACTCCCAATGACGTTTGCGTATGTAATGAGTCGATTATGTTACATTTCATATTTAGTACATCTTTAGATTCTGAAATTGATTCCTAAAGAGGGTAGTCTAGTAATAGTTCTAATCCTAAAGTCGAGGATTCATAACCAGAAGTGCACCAATGAATCAATACATAAACATCGTAAGGAAACCGGTATCTCGTAGAACCAAAAGGACAAACAAAGACATATGCTATTACTAACACTTTATGGATCTTAAGTTATCTGAAATAAATGAATTTATTATTATTATTATTATTATATGCCATGTGTACGAAAGAAGCCTATGAAGCGTACTTTAATAATTTTACCACATTTGTTCTAAATAACTAGTGACGTGATAAAAAGAAGATTCCGACAGCAAAACAAGATAATTCAGATTACGAAGTGGATTAAAACTCAAATTCACTTAGCATTTAAAACAATTAAAAGGGATCCTTATGATTGTATTGAATAATCTGTTTAGAATGTTGAATCAGAATTAGAATTTAGCCATATATCGATAACTCAATTCGCCTATCAAATTCAAATATAAAGAAAATCATTTGTGTAGGAACGCACCGCAGTGTTGAAAATTTAATTTCTCACCTGAACAGTCCCAGTCCTTCTGACTTTCCTGCAACTTCTGGTGTAGTAGAACCGCCTGATATAAGCCCAGAAGAACTTTATAATTCTCGTGAACAGCTTGCCGAAGTCAGCCAACACGATTAGGAACAGAGGGATGCCTATGATCGCGTAGACTATTGTCGCGACGCGTCCATACGTCGTCTTTGGCGCTATGTGACCGTAGCCTGTAATGCAAGATTAATACAGTAAATAAATGAATATTAAGGAGACACGATGGGAAAGTTAGAGTTAGAGTTTGTTGTTGAAGAAAAACCAGTGAGTTGGAATAAACATTTTATTTTAAGGATTTAAAAATAAGGGTGATTCTGTATGGATAAGGAGCAAGAATATATTACCTACATTGCAACGTAACAGGAATAGTTTTAGGATTCTAGGGGCTCTCAATGAATGCAATTAATAAGACTGTAAAGAAATAAACAACTCCATTCGTCCAAATTCTTACCAATAGTCGTAACTAACGTCATGCAATAGACGAAAGAATTCATAAAATTCCAAGATCTCTGACCGCTGTATGACGTCACGCCAGCTTCATGAGCATTGTGTAACTGATCTTCGAATTCGTACAACTTCTTTCTCGCCATAGACTTCCAATCTTCTTCGCGTAAATAATGGCTTCCCCTCCATAAGCTCTCAATAAAATCTCTTTTTACGTTTCTTGTGCCGCACTTGTAAGCGTTTTCAAACGACCCCTCTAAAGTTTTAAACATCATCCCGCCCAAACCGCACATTATGACTAATAATAACAAATCACAGAAGCATCTGTTCCGGAGCAGTTTTATTCGCGTGTATTCTAGCTTTTGCTCTTGTTTGAATTGTTGCCAATTAGCTAAGAACCAGATTCGCGATCTAGTGGCTTCTTTCTTTTTAACTTCAACTTTTGGTGCTACTTCTTCTTTCTCCTTCGCTTTGGTTTCTTTTTTCATAGTTTTAGCACCAGCTGTTGTCCTCTTTCTTGGAACGGATTTTTCAAGTACCTCTGATTTTTCATTAGTTTCAATTGGAGCTAAAATGATGTTGTTCATAGCATCACGTTTATCGACTTCTATACTCAATTTATTCAGTTTACGAGTCAGCTCTGCAGTTCGTTCGGATAAGTCGAATTCGTATTCATTTTCGCTCGGCGATGACGAATAGCAGCTAGAAGTGATCTCTGATTGACTTGCATCTACGTATCCAGAGCTTTGTCTGCTGTGCTGCTGGTGGTCTTTTGCAACGATTTCTGTTGCTAAACTAATTTTCCTGCTTGTTAAACCGGAAAGTATTTCCTTGTTGGGAATGATCTGGATAGTTTTCGGGCATGATATACCTCGATTCTGTCTTAAATTGATAGGAGTCTTATTTGGGGTTTTCAACTCTTTACCTTGTCTTTTATACTCTGCAGGAAGTCGTGGATCATCTTTGGGTATGGACAGACTTCTAGCTCTAGCTTTTGCCATTAGTTCTATAATTTCTTTGCTGGTCTGACTCATACCTGTTCCAGTTCGGTCTATTACCTTGACAACCTCAGCTGGTGGTCGGTTAACTGATTGGGAGCGGTTAGCTCTAGGAGATCTATTTCTTTGAAACCGACGTGGTGTGGGCAGTACTTTACGCTTTGCTGCCGCATTGACAGCCTGTTGGTGAGATTGGTCCTCACTCATCTCACTCTCACTAGTTTTATTCTGCAAATGTTATTATTAAATTAGTAATCTCTCTTCTTAAAATTATTGAAAATTTACAATATTCTCAAATGTCCTTATGTGAGATAAAAATACAATGCTATTAACAAAGCCACTATTAGTAATACAAATACTTTTACGTAAACACTGACCCCAAGTCTTGTGGCCGATTTGCTTCGTGCTGGTTTTACTGGTGGAACTTTCTGTTGTTCCTCCTTTTGTTTAATTGGTTTTGAAGTATTTGTTTGACTGACTGACATTTTTCTACTTGGAGTCCTGACAATCCGCTCTCGTACTTCAACTGTTGGTTTTTTGTCTGTTATAATAAGCTTTTTGCTAGGAACCCTTTCGACTTGTATTACTCTAGTGACTATCTCTCCCGGCGTAGCAGGAGCTGATTCAGATGACTTCATGGGTGCTTTTAATGACGTCTTTATATCTTTTTCATCAAACGTGAATACTTCTCCTTCCTTCTTTATCGGAGATTTAACTTTCCGTGGTTTTTCATTTTCGGGTATCTTCTCATCTGCATAAACCAGTGGTTCTTGTTTTTTAGGAGTGGATGGCATTGGGTATGGGAACTCATTATCTTTTGGAGATGCTGTTCCAGAAGAAGTCGGTGAAAGAGTATTCCTGTTTTCTTTAGAAGGTGGAGTTTCAATAATTAAAGAACCTCCACGGTTCTTATTGTCATCTTTTGGACTAAGATTGTAGTTTGTACTAAGTAATTTGTTCGTTGGATCTATAAAGCTTCCTTTTCTTTCTAGCTTGCATAACTCCTCCTTGTCTGGTAATGCGAAGGGTGAAATACTTCTGCGTCTTCTTTCAACAGCTGCACTTACTCTTGCTTCAAGTATTTCTTGTGTGTCTATATCATATACTGGATCTTTTACCCTGGTTTTTTGCTGCACTAGTTTTTTCATTTCGTTATACGTATTATCGGCTTCAACTTCTCTAAAGTTTCTAGGTGGGCTGTCATCTTCCTCTGAAGAAGAAGGAGTATCTTCATGAGGTATTTGAGTTCTGCTAGGTTCTGGTGTTTTTTCTCTCTGTCTCGCTGCTTGCCCTCTGTTCTTTGACAAATTTCTTCTCTTCCTCAAAGACATGTTTTGTTTCTCCAGATCAGTTTCCATTGTGTCTGTGTTTGTATCATCAGGTGCTTTTAATATTAATTGGCCAGAAGTTTGAGTTTCTGATTCAGCTTTTATTACAGGGATTTTGAGGGTCAAGGAACAGGATGTTAGATCTTTTTCTTCTTCACTCATCCCCACTTATCTGATTTGCAACCTGAAATAGAAAAGACGTCGTTTTAGTAAAACAACCTCGCGTAAACTAAGGGAATTGAACTCCTAGGTGGTTTAATTAAAGTTTAATTGGCAGCGTTTGATAAATCGACTGCCAATCATTAGGATAAAAATAAATTGTAGTAGCATTGAAGAGCATTGATAGATTGTTAACTTACCTATCGTCGCGCTGAAACTCCTTTTGTATCGGGGTCAAAGCAGATGTCTAATAAAAGAATCTATTTTGGCCGTCGCAGCGTTTTGGTAAACAAAACGGGATAACCTCGTGATCCATATCAGTTGTTTTGGAAGCACTTTTGTGGCACTGTCCTTGAAATAAGGTACTTTCGATATTTCACCACTGTAATACCAGAATTTTCGAAATAAATATATCTGTCGGCTCGCGCGGTCACTCCGCGAAGCGCCAAGCTCCACGGGCGATGAGCCAAAATTATAACATCTGTGACTAAACTCAGGCCGGTCGCTGTCTACTGTTTGCAACGTGCACCGAAAATAATAAACACGTTCTATTCAGTTTTGTTTGATATTAAAAGAAAGTAGCAAGTAGAGCAGCCACAATAAGGCAGTATACCTAATCTACCTATAAATAGGTTAAGGTCCTATTCTGTGGTTAAGGTTCAATCCTAAACGCTTTCTGTGAACTAAACATAACATAAACCTGTTTAATACGATTGTTTAAGCATAATGCATTGTTTTCATGAATATACTTCTCACTTCATATCCTATCCCTTTTCTACTTTAGCTTTGTGAATTTGAAAATAATAAAACAACCCGCTACGCGATCGTTATTTTTATCCACAAAGAAGATAAACAACTCGTTTGTTCGCTCAACAGTAAAACGCTGAAGCGGAGTTGCCCCAACTAAATAAGTGCTTGAAATCGTACGTTCCCGAGTTTCTTTGTCGTATTTTCAATATTTTCACGTTTGCCTACAAATTAAAGGCAAAGCTAACACGGTAAACGAGTTAGGGTGAACGCAGCATGCGAAACAAAGCGAAAGATTTTACATTTGTTTATAAAGTTAGCTACAATGCAGTTTTCGTTAAACAAAGCGCTAGATTTTGCATACCTAACCTTTATTCATAAAGTTAAAACAGGAATACGACGTCAACGCTTGATGTTAAAATTGCTGCAATGTGTTTCATTGTATGCGCTGTTTGCTTTTGTGAATTTGTCAGGCGTTACTTTTGTTTGGATTTTAAATCTGCGTTATTATGAATAGAAATGTTATGCATATCTTGTTTATTATAAATATATAATGTTGTACATTTTACACAGCGTCAACTAGTAATCAATGCTTGTATTATGGAAACCATATGACTGATATACGATTTAAATACTTTTATAAATACATATTATATACAAAATCTTTAGCAGTTATTACTGCAATTGAATAGAACCAAAATACAAAACAATATTCTTCGGTTTGCAAACTGCAAAATTCGAAAACAGTTTTACTTACCTTAGAACAGATGCATCTGGCTTCCTAACGCAAACAACCTATATTGCTATTTAAATAATTATCAAAATCCCACAAAGATCTTGCTAGTAGGAGTAATAGATACCTTACTTTATGTTACCTTAGTCTAGTTGTTTAGTATCTACAATATTCCATTCCTGAGGGATCCATTAGTGGCGCTTACATTCCATCTCGTTATCCTGCCATTAGTGCATCCGACTAACAAGGTACAGTCGGGTGCGGAGCTTTTAAAATATATTTTTTTATTTTATAATTAATTTGAAAATGTCTTCTGGGCTTTTCGCAGGTTTCCAGCAACTAAACAGCTGCTACTTAGACTATACCTACACATACTTATGGTCATGATCTTAAAGTTTAACTTTAAGATTTGTAAGTACTTAACCAAAAAAATCACTTGATAAATAAATTGACAAAGCGCATGCGACCAACCGAAGTGCTTCCGAAGTTCCAAAGTTCCGAATGCTTCCGAAGACTTCCGAAGTCAATAAGGTTAAGAATGACTAGTAGTCCTAGACCAATTCAAATACATCATTGTTAGCAAAAAAAAAAAATGGGCGGCTTTTGATTACTCTAAGGTTTACATATCAGATTGTTTCTTAAAATCTAGTTGAGCCTTACTGATTACCTACGTCAAAATTTTCTTTGTAATTTCATTATAAATCTAACTATACGTACAAATAAAATGCGTGAGTGTCGTGGAACACTCGGTTGGAACAAAGTTCCTATCGTGGTATATTATTATTGATAAACGTATTATATTATTGATTAACAAATTCAAATGAAACACAGAAATAACTGAAAACAATATCATCATAATTATTATTATTATATATTCTATCGGGGATATTTTATCGGAGATATTTTGTCCGGGGATGATGATTAGTGTCACCCTATGGATAACCGTGTACACTAAAGAAATGGTCATGACTGAATAATCTTACACATTTTTCGACTAGTCCCCATCCGGCAAGTCCGTACCGTACGATAAGATAATAATAATAAATTAGATTGTTCCAGTTCAGTTTACAGAATGAGCCTGCAGATATTGCTAGACTGACTGTACCTAAGTAAGGTATAGGCGAAAATTATTATTGTAGATATTAATCTAACAGTGAAACAATAGTTTTGTTAATCAAGTATCTTGAAAGCTGAAACTTCCAAAGCCATTGTAAACCTACGTTTTAACTGGCACTTTATTTTTATCAAATAGAGTATGAGAGAAGAAGGAGAGAAAGAGAGGTTTGAGGCTATGAACAATTAGACGAACATTTCTTTCTTTTATTTACTTGAGATGAAGCCCACGTTAAATTTATTTTTGTATGGAATGAGTATTTTTTTTACCGCTAATTAATAGCTCGTGAAGGAATTATAGCTATAAAAGTATGTAAGTAAAATAAATATGGTATGTATTTTCAATATTTTGCCTCGAATTGTTTTAAATTGATTTTTATGTAACTGTTAGTTTAATAATTTAATTATAAAATAATGTCTAACATATTCAATAATCATCATCTTTCTCTACACTAAAAGTGAAAAGAAAGCTAATAAAAAAATATCAATTCTTAAGTTTCTTGGATTTTTCTTGAACTGAGATTAGGAGGAACCGGCACCTAGATACACCTAGTATATTAGAAGACGGTTCAAAATGAGTCTATTGATATAATAGAATACAAGACTTTTATTCATTCTTTCTCATTCGATAAAATGATTTGTCTTTCGCTTACAGTGAGCTTATACAGCGGGACAACATTTATATGTACACAAGATCAAAGAACAGCCAATTATTCCTCGAAGTATATACTTCGAGGAATAATTGGCCGTTCTTTCAACCAGTGGGTACAGTTGAGATAGATAGATATGGATAACTCTTTTTTAATTACCACACGGAATATAACAATAACAATAACTTTACTATAAAAGGCAATATGGGCGGCTTTATCGCTAATAGTGATATCTACTAGGCAACCTTTGGATGGACTGGACTATAAATAAACAGAGAAGGGGCATGAGTGTAATACTGAGACAAAAAAACCTCAGTAGCTTTAATATCAACAGTTGAAGTACTTTTTGTATGCAAGTATAAGCACTTGAGTATACAAGTATGAGCATTTAAGTATACAAGTATGAGCACTTAAGTATACAAGTATGAGCTTTTAAGTATACAAGTTTGAGCACTTAAGTATACAAGTATGAGCATTTAAGTATACAAGTATGAGCATTTAAGTATACAAGTATGAGCATTTAAGTATACAAGTATGAGCACTTAAGTTAATCGAGTGCTTGTACTTGTGTAAAACTTATTTTCACATAATTCAGTGGTCAAGTCTGGTGGCACTTCGCCACCAGACTTGACTTGATGGGTTAATTATAAATTGAACCTCTGCATTATAATACCTTGATTATTAATCTATTTAGTTAGATAATTAATCATGATACATCTTCCGATTCTACCCGTGTTTTACGAGTAATAACAAATTTTAACAAACTGTTATTGTAACTTAATTATATTATCATAGACTTTTTTGTATATTATTATAAAATAATAATTATTAAATCGGTTCATAAATGACGGAGTTAGATGACCGTCTTCTTATTTTAAAGTCGGTTAAAAATCGAATCACTTCTCTATAAAATGAGTTCAGATTTAGATGCTCAAAGAACATGCCCCAAAGCAATCCACACGCCATAGTTACCTATAGTAGTATATATGGTGCCGGCGTAAAACATGGCGTTCCAGAAAGACCAGGTCTTCTTCCTGACGTTATTGTTGTTGACATGCTTCATGAACTCTGTGTAGTTGGCCTCGTACGCTATGAGGTCATCCTCGATGTAGGTCATGAGGTCAAAGTCAGGGTCCTGGGAATTAGATTATTTATGTTATTTACATCTGGAAATCAAACTGTAAATTATCTCATCTGATCAGTTTAGGCATCGAGATAGATGGTATCTAGGAGAAGCCTATTACAGATATGTGAAATGTGGCTGTTGATGATGATGATGATAATGAACCTAGCATAATCACCATCCTAGAAAACGTCAAAAATGTGTGATGACGTAATTAGAAGTGTTATTTTCATAAATTTTGCTTTGACGACATTATTAGTAGAGTATTGCTTTGCCCGATATATAGTCGGCCATAGTCGGCCTTATCCACATCAAAGACCTGGACATTGGCCAATACGGAGCTAACAAATGCTCAGTTTTTTTAAACTAAAACATTATCAAGGAACTTTCGGTGGAACATCGGTGCCTTCATCAACAAAATAATAGGTAACTCTAAAAACCAGTATCTACAAAATGTATAATGTATAATAAATTTTGTCGATGGAGGCACTGACACTTACATCAAAACATTCAGTTTTTTACGTATGTCGCGATTTGGCGCGGTTACAGTGACACATGACAGGTTTTTTACGTTTCGTTCTCATCAATTTTGCACAACATGATATATCACAGACAACAAATACGACAAAGATCAGATATACCGTGACCTTGTATTATTTTCTGGCGCTGCGGCGGCCGCTGCCGCGGCACGCTTCGCTCGCCTTGCGTGTTTTTTTCTATACTCCAACATAACCTATCTAGTGATAGGTGATAAGTAACCAAGTTAGATATACCGTGCCCTTGTATTATTTTCTGGCGCTGCGGCGGCCGCTGACGCGGCACGCTTCGCTCGCCTTGCGCTCTTTTTTATATACTCCAACATAACCTACCTAGTGATAGGTGATAAGTAACCAAGTGAGATATACCGTGACCTTGTATTATTTTCTGGAGCTGCGGCGGCCGCTGCCGCGGCCGCCGCCGCGGCACGCTTCGCTCGCCTTGCGCGTTTTTTTCTATACTCCAACATAACCTACCTAGTGATAGGTGATAAGTAACCAAGACAAGTGAAGATAAGCCAAAGTCGTCGAAAGAAGCCATAACAAAATCACTGACAGGATTTTTACGTTGCGTTCACATCAATTTTGCACACAACATGTTAAACCATAGACAAGAAATACGACAAAGTAGATTATTATCTGTCAATTTTTACGTAGTTTTATCTGATTTATTTGATTTGAGGTTAAAAATGTTTTATTATTTTCTCGAAAACTAAGAATAACCTAATGTTATTAGTGGTAAATATGTAATCAGAAAGCAAAACCCTACCAGATGTGAGTCTTTTCACCCTCCAATTCGTGCGACGCACTACTAAAGTCAAGTCCATTTTTCTATCAGAAGAATCCATTGGTGCACGACAGGATTCAAACCCACCTTAAGATCAATTTGTACTGTACTATATACATGATATACACTCACAGGCACAATTAACCGCCACCCTTTTTAGTACTTGTACTTAAATTAGTCAAGAGTGAAAGATATTTAGGGACAAAAAAATAACAAACCTACCCTTAACTTTGTTTTTTCATACGCATAAGTTATGAATAGGGTAAATATCGAACTTCATCTCATTGACGTTATCGTTGCCATATCTACTGCTTACATTGTTTCATAAGAATTGAAAGTAAACAATTAAGTTTGTTTTGCTTTCGTAAGTTAAAACTAGTGTTTTGAGTAGAAACATATATTTTTGAAACTAGGAACTCACATAAGATTTAAAAGTGAATTAAATTAGGTACCTACATACTTGAGTGGAGAATAATTTTGTAAAGCTGTTTACCTCAAAGATAGTTTTGTTTTTGACGACGATGTCAAGTATCCTGTCTGCCATACCCTGCCGCACGTCTGTGAGGTTCTTGTCATACTTCTCTTCATGTGGACCTGAAACAAATTGTCCTACATTACTAACTATGTTATAAAGGCGAGCCGACGCAAACAGTCAGTTATAAGTTGGACGTGTGTATATGTGTATGTGTACGTGTGTCTGTCTTGTATCGCAGCTCTTGAACGGATGAACCGATTTAGTTTTTGACGTGACAACGTCTAATAAATCGATGAACGCCGCCGGCTGCGCGCACGAAAAAGGATGACTCATTGTCCTGTTACGCTCATCGTAACGTTACGATTGGAGCGTTATGATAGCGTCGTTATGACGTTGTCACGTTAAACTATCGTCCGTAAACCGACTTTACAGACAATCAACTCTTTTTTTTTAGTTGGATTTAGTTCTAACAGTTGGAAGAAACACAAAATGTTAAGGTTTGAATTTAGGTAGTGGAATATTGACAGAATGTTAGACACGTTTATATAATAATAATAATAATAATAATAATAATGCCAGACTTTTCACACACCATCATCTGGCCCCAAAGTAAGCAGAGCTTGTGTTATGGGTACCACATGACTGATATACTACTTATATACTTTTTTTTTGTAAATACATACATATTAAACATAGAAACACCCAGACCCGAGACAAATACTTGCAGATCATACAAACATTTGTCCCGCGGCGGGAATCGAACCCGCAACCTTATGCGTCTCAGCCGGACCTAAGCCCACTGCGCCACAGAGGTCGCCAAATAAGTTATAAGTAAGGTCTAGATGTTTAATTGGTTTGGGAAAGACACAAGAAAGCACAATATCGAAATTCGTTTATTGGAATAACATATTTTTTCCAGCTGTTTTGATTTAAAAACCAACCTATTGAACTGGTTTTAATGAAAATTCTATGAGACCAATCCTTCACATTAAATATTTTTCAAATCGGTTCATAAATAACGGGGTTATGAGGATACAAAAATAAAAAAACAACCTAATTGAGAACCTCGTTTTTTTGAAGTCGTTTAAAAACAAACAAAATATATTCAAATCTATTGTCATTTTAAGTTTTTGCGAGACTAATGCACGGTTGATTTATATATGTATAGACTAGAGGTTGCGTGGTGCGCGAGCTGCATGCAGCTCGCGGGTTTAACCCCTAAAAACCCCTACAACCCCTAAAAACCCCTATAAACCCCAACAACCCCTAAAAACCCCTACAACCCCTAAAAAATCCTACAAACCCCTACAATCCCTAAAAACCCCTACAACCAATAAAAAATCCTACAAACCCCTACAACCCCTAAAAACCCCTACAACCAATTAAAAATCCATTACTACGTAGTTGAAAGAAAATAAATGAATTATAAATTATTGTGAGTGATAATTTCATTTGATCACTTCACTTGGATATTATTTTTTTAGACCATTATTGTAGGGACAAGAGAAAAGGTAAGTTCAAGTAGTTTACTTACATTAAAAGTAATGTACCATTTGGTAAGAAGCCTTTCTTCAGCAAGAGATCTACACAAGAATATATTATTCAGGTTCTCATTCACAGAATGGGTTCAAATAACAATGGTTCAATTTCATCTTACTCTACCTTAGAAAAGACCCTTTCTCGATCATTACGCATACAATCATAATAATCTTCAAGTTACACGATTTGTCCATTTCGCCGGCTGAAATCTTTCATATTGAAAGCTCTGAAAAGAGCTTTTCAGGGGCAGACATACTTACACAAGTATGTACTTATACATACATTTTGCATATTTATGTGTACCTTTTCCTGAAAATAGGTACTCATAAACAACGTGCTACAAGAACGTTGATAGATTATGTCAGTTGTTTAAATCCTACTTATATAATAAACGCGAAAGTTTGTAAGTATGGATGGACGGATAGATGGATGTTTGTTACTCTTTCACGTAAAAACTACTGAATAGATTTTAATGAAACTTTACAATAATATAGCTTGTACATCAGAATAACACATAGGCTATAATTTATAAAGATATTGTGTGAATTCTCCAAAATATAACGATAAGTGTCAAGTAAGTAGGAAAGAATCTGCCATCTGCGAGCTATTCTGGCGTCCGCTGCAAAAATCGTTAGAATTACATAAAGTACTAATCCTGCGCAGAACGAAGTCGTGGGCACCAGCTAGTATTAACATAATCATGTATGTAGTATATTATTATGTAGTACCTGGATGAGCGAGCTTGGCTCGGTATAAAACACGGATAAAACGACGTTTTCTAAAAATCAAACCTAGCTAGATAGAGTTATCTCCCCCGAAACCATCTGCGTACCAAATTTCTTGTAAAACGTTGAAGCTGTAACCGAGATTCAAATTATATATATATACATATAGAATCCTCTATGGCGCAGTAGGGTAAGATCCGGTTGAGACGCAGAAGGTTGTGGGTTCGATTCCCGCTGCGGGACAAATGTTTGTATGATCTGCCATATATGTCTCAGGTCTGGCTATTTGTATGTATAATAATATATGGATGTGAAACTTACATAAAAATAAGAAAAGTATATAAGTAAATATGTAGGTAGTATTTCAGTCATGTCGTACCCATAACACAAGCTCTGCTTACTTTGGGGCCAGATGATACTGTGTGAAATGTCCGGGATTATTTATTATTAATATATATATACAAGAATCGCTTGTATAAAGGTATTATATATATATTATTAGATATTAGATACATTTTATATCATCAATAGTTTTCGCAACGCACGCCAAATAATTACTTTTATACTTTTAAACGTTTGATTGCTTGGGTTATATTATTGCAATTTTCGTAAAGATCTCTAATTATTTGAAAATAAATCAAACCCAATGCTACACGCTGATAATGTGTCTTTCTATAGGTGAAAGTTGTTTAAAAATCGGTTCAGTAGTTTTTGAGTTTGTTCATTACAAACTAACAAACACAAAAATCCAATACTTTGCATTAAAATATTAGTAAAGATAGACACTTTTATAAATAAATAATGCTGGGTTCTTCACACAGCATCAATTAGCCCTAAAGTAAGCAGAGCTTGTGTTATGGGTACCACGTGACTGATATACTACTTACATACTTTTTTTTTGTAAATACATAGATAATACATAGAAACACACAGACCCGAGACAAATACATGCAGATCATACAAACATTTATCCCGCAACTAGAATCGAACCCCCAACCTTTTGCGTCTCAGATGGGCCTACTGCGCCACAAAGGTCGTTTAAATGGTATTATTTTGAATCGTTTAGATTGATGTTTACATTTACGTTTACATTTTAATGTAGCAAATATTCCGCTGAATGAGTGGAATTTCTAATTTATCATCCAAAATCAAAGTGCCTACCTGCACTTGCAGATTTCTGGACGATTTACTCTTTCGGTGTTCCTCAAAGCATACCATTTTTTTACATTCCTAACTAGATGATGTTACATTGGCCTGGCCACTAGTCATTGAAATCATTACTGACTGTGCTTGGTGTGGTCACATACAATCGGTAGAAAGCTTCAAGTTTTTTCTGGCCTAGCCTTCGCGAACTTCGATCTAATAACATTAAACAGTGTAAATTAGTAGACAAGAAGAAGCCGTTTCAGGATTGAGTATGTTATAAACAAAGCAATGCGTGCGAATCCGACGAAGATCAGTACTATCCGACCATTTCTCGGACCATTTCACTTTGAGATCTCACTCAAAGCACTGAGAAATCGTTATACCTGCGCTACAATTTAAATAAGAAAATATATATAAAACATTCCACACCACGATAACTCTACGATATAGGTAAATACAGAACGTTTACAGCTTTTCAATATAAAAGTAAGGCCATACGACCTCCGTAGTGTGGCTCCCTGTGGGCCAAGGCCACATAAAAGGCATATGTGACATAGGTGACATAAAAGGTAGCGGGTTCGATTCCGTGGCCAAATGTTTGTATTGATCTGCGAGTATATATGTCTCGGATCTGGGTGTTTCTATGTATCTATTTACAAAAGAGTGAAAAAATTTGTAGTATATTAGTCATGTGGTACCCATAACACAAAATCTGCTTACTTTGGGGCCAGATGATGCTGTGTGAAATGTTCGTCATTATTTTTTTTATTTTTTTATTTTATACACCTTGCTGCCCATCGTTCGATCGGCATGAAACTGCCGATTGGATCAAGTTGAACTGTCTGTGTGGGCATAAATTGGCTTGACAATACTTGACGGCAAAGTCGAATAATAATTATTTTAGCTTGATCAAGCCGATTAGACCGTGTATGGCGGTCGCGCGATCGTCAGTCAGTTGAGTCATTTTGGTCGTTAGGATACCTTATAACACCTTTATGACGATATGAACGTTATGGGGACGTAAGATACATTATCCCATAAAATAAATGGGAGTACTGGTGACGCTTCAACTGAATATCGCTGCCAATCGGAGAGTTTAAATTTATTATGTGTGGTGTATATGGACGAACTGCAAATTGGATCTAGCCTGCAGCGTCATCATAATACACGTAAGTACACGTACTCCTAGAATTTAGAAACAATGAGTGATTTTCCTTCTATGTTACTTGTATGTGTGTGTATGTCAAAATAAATTAAGTTCATGTTTTTTTTTTTTTTTAACAAAGTTGGTATAAAATTACACATCGGAAAGTTCAAAGCTTTTTACAGATTTGTATTTATAAATCTCGTTTAACCTGTCTCCCGCCCAAAACCAACACGAAATAATTACGAAAATTGGACGAGCCGATTGGATGATAGCCAGCATGGTGTATGACCTCCTTAAGTGAAAAGCGGTAGACATAATGGAGGTGTCATCATCAATTATTACTATGTAGACATTGCAGTTGAAGTTGAATAAAAAATATTATTTTATAAGTGTTTACACCTTTATGTTTGTAGTACCAAATTTGACTACTGACTCCGAGTCAGTAGCCAAAGGAGGCGAAAGTAATTGGCTGCCAAATGCCTCCGTCGTGTCTTTACAACTTTTGGAAAGCCGAACAGCTTATCAATAATAAAAGAACACAAATACAAAAATAATTAGGTATTTTATATTTGTACACCATAACTGTTGAAACACGGATTCTCTGGTTTTGAGACTTGCACTGATAGTCTAGTAGTAGTGAGACCGCCTTCCGATCTGAAAGTTGAGGGTTCGAATCCAATGCACCAATGGATTTTCCTTTTCGAAAAATGTATGCGCGTATGCCTATACTCTCAAACGGTAAAGGAAATATCGATAGGAAACCGGCATGTCGTAGAACCTAAAAAGTTTCAAGACATGTGCCACGTGCAAAGGTGCAAATAATATTAAATAATAATTAATAATTTGACGACCTCTGTGGCGCAGTGAGCTAAGACCCGGCCGAGACGCAGAAGGTTGCGGGATCGATTCCCGCCGCGGGACAAATGTTTGTACGATCTGCAAGTATTTGTCTCGAGTCTAGGTGTTTCTATGTATAAGATTTATATATTAACAAAAAAAAGTATATAAGTAGTATATCAGTCATGTGGTACCCATAACACAAGCTCTGCTTACTTTGGAGCCAGATGATGCTGCGTGAAATGTCCGGGATTATTTATTTTTATTATTATTACAAACATAAACAGTCTTCTTCTTCTTCTGATAGTTCTTTCAAGCCGGTGTGAATGATTAAAGTTAGCCTCAGAGTCTCAGAAGCTCAGATACTTTTAGATAAAAGTTTAACATCGTCTCTGAAGCACGGAGGCGCTTAAAGAAAACTGCTGCGTCATATTTTTAAGAACCTCGCAAAGAAAAAAAGGTTGCTTAACTTAGTTTATCTGTAAAGGCTTAGCTATGGCACGAGATAAATTCTTTGCATAAAGCTTTTCAATGTTCTTATAGAAAATTTACTTTACGGGATGCACATGGAAATTGCGGTAAGTGCTAAACGCGATTTTATAAGACTTAGGCTTTGTATAAGTACTTACAATGAGGAAAGTCTCAATCACATCACAAGTGTTGTCAGTAAGGCATTAAAAGTTTAGGGTTTGTCCTAAGAGTGATTCGCCCCTTCTCTGACGTGAATTGTCTAAATCTTGTATAACTGTTATGTTAGAAGTATTTTTGAATACTGTAGCGTATTATTGCTTCCTGATCAGAAAGTCTAACTTTTATGTTGCCTAAGAAGTGAAATGCCTAAATTCCATGTCTAAAAAACAAAATGCCTAAGATTCAGAAAACCTAAAACGGTAGTAAGCCTAAAATGCTAATTGTATAAATATGAAACTGCCTAAGAAGCAAATAGTCTGAAATGCAATAAACCTACATAGGAAGATAACTAAATCTTGCGGCTACGTATAGAGTTTTTAATCTGATTGATACCGGCCACTTGAGTTTGAGTCTTATTAATGTCATTCTGTGGCTGAATGACTGAATATACATAAATTATTTTACTTTGGTAAAATAATTACCGAAAATAATTAGAGAATCTTAAAAGCAATATTATTACGCCATTACAGCTTCTTAACAATATATTTTTTTAAAGAAGCGTATGTTTCGCGAAGAAGAAAAAGAAGGATATGAATAAGAAATGTGAATAAAATTTTAAAAATAATTGCAGTATTTTATTGTACTTACAAGCGTCCGCACGCGACTTTTCTCACTTGGTACCCAGATAAAAAGTTGTAGCCAATATATTGTAGTGGGTCACTAACTATGTATATTCCAAGTTTCATGCAAATCGGTTCAACCGTTTAGCCGTGAAATGTTACTACAGTTTTAAATCGTTATTATGTATAACTCGTGGAAGAAAAATTGTGGGCGTTATTATACTTCTTAAACATACTCGTTATAGAGAGCTTTAACAGTTTAGGCAATTTCCTTCTTAGGTAGGTATTCTAAATTTGGCGAAAATCTTTTTAGGTATACTCCTTCTTAGACCTTTGACATTTAAGGCATTACAAATGTTAGACCTTTTATATTTTAGGCACAATGGGACTTTAGTCATTTTTCTGTTTAGGTTTTCTGCAAAATAGTCATTTTACATTATAGGCATTTTACTTCTTAGGCAACTAAAAAGTTAGACTTTCTGATCAGGAAGCGTATTATTTGGCATCCTCAGTATAAGACATATAGTCAGAATGTTGAGATTATACAGCATGGGTTTATTAAGAGTGAACTAGCCGATTATCTTTCCATACAAACGTTGAAGGATGATCACTGCACCGTCTGATGTTGGACAACCAAAACTAAGAGCGAAATCAATTTATCTCGTCATAATCTATGCTTGTATCGCAACACAATCATAAAAATAATATGGGTTTGAAAAATATAAACCTCAAAAAAACCTATTTTGACACTGATTTTAGCACATCTTTAACGCGTAAATAAATAACATATGGAGTACGTGAACTCCAAAATGATTTCGATAAAAGCATAGTTTGTTTATAGAAGATCTCGAATAATTTTATTTTGAATAGATACATTCAGTAGTTTTTTCATGAGATCCCTTGAGCCAAAAGTCTGTTCATGATTTTTACACGGTCGTTTTATGTAGAAATTATAGTTTAATCTGATAATATGACTCAAAATTACAATCATACTATGTCCTTACCGCTCATCCTTTGTGCATTTCTTACACTAGGTGAAAAACATGCATTTTAGTTGCGCCCGCTGACGATTTTGTGCCACTGACTAGTGTATCCTTAAGCACATAAACATTCGTTGTTTCCAAAGATTTAAAGACTATGTATAATCATGTAGTCATCATCATCTCATAACCTTAGAGGATCGTCGCAGACTGACTGATATGGCGTTCCAGCATGGCTTATGCTATGGATACATTGACTGCTCAGAATTAATATCAAAAATCTTATCCTTTTGCTGTCCTAGAATTAGAGCAAGACACACTAATTTGTTTGCAGTTACGCGTTCTCGTACCAACTACGCTCAAGATTCACTTGTAAGTAGAATGCATAGAACCTATAACAAAAGCTGTCTATAAATTTTACATTAGTAAGAATGTTTTTAGGCGCGAGGTAGGTAGTGTGCTGAAAAATGTTCATATCAATTTGTAAAATCACTACATAATGTCTACCAATGTCTCGTACAATCTATCCTAGCTTACTGTAACACGGCTTGGGGAACTGCAGCCAAGACCCACCTTATTAAGTTCGAAAGAGCACAGAGAGCGCTCTTAAAAGTCATGACATTTAAACCCAGGCTGTACTCCACTGATCAACTGTATAAGGATTGTTCGTTACTTAATGTGAGACAGCTTTTTATTAAAGCAATAATAACAAAACAGCATTCCCTAATAAATGTAAATATTCTTGACAAACTAAAAACACAGCGGAGGAAAGACCAAATTTTTAAAACAGTGATTACCGCACAAACTTTGGAAGGAAGTCACTTACTATCATGGGACCTAAACTATATAACCGCATCAGTGGAACCATTGAGAGATTTTGACCTTAAATTGCAACCATTTAAAGAAAGCTATCCTCAACTATCTACTTTATTTAACTTACAGAGAAACGGAAAATCTTCTAGACACTGTTGAATGATTCTATTAGTAATATTCATTGAAACCTACACACACATAATAGTAGCACACACATAAACTCACGCACACACATACACTCACACGCACGGATACCTTACATACGCACACACATACAAATACTCAAGCCCACATCCACCTACATACTCACACTTTCATCACACGCAAACATCCAACTATCTACACACTTGGCAACGTTTTATTTGTTTTATCTTTCTCATGTACCAACATTATTTGTTTTGTTTCCATTTTATTTTTTAATATATTTTTTTTTTAGTTTTTCTTTATTTCTTATGACACACTCATTGTACAAGTATTAAATCTAAACGAGTCCGTAGCGAGTCCCTGTGACCCCATTATACAGGCTTTTTAGTCCTAGTGTGGGGAACAGTCACTTAGCGGTACTACTTTTATATTTATTTATAAGAAAAATAAATTATTATTATTATTATATTATAAGCTACTTGGTGTGTCAGACACCATTTTGTGTTGTGATATTATACGTCTAATTGAACAAGGAGGTGTTTGGTATTTATCCCTACCGACAACGCATCCCTCTAAAGGTATGTTATGTGGGAGAAAGCATTTTAATACCTACAGTCTCGTAAGAGCCTGGGTGGCTAAGCTGCCTCCTCGTGTTTACATTTTGTACAACTAATAAATAAATAAAAGTTATTATAACTATTAGTTGAACACAAATTTGGTATGTCTTGAAAAAAATGTGAGCCGTCACGTGACGGCTGGCAGAAACATCGAAATTATTTTGTACAAGTAATAGGCATTAAATTACAGATTAAGACAGTAATTAAATATGGCATGATGAAAAAATACAATATTACGAATTTGTACGATGGTTTAGGTAGGTATATAAATAAAACTTAAACATGTGTCGGATGGTTAGGTAGGTACCTGCGAGAAGACTACCTACTTTAATCTTCATACCTAGGTGAGCCTAGCTGTTTGGTTCGCCTAGAACCCACGCATAATAAATAATTCCCAAATACCAGGTACGTAATACCTACATACAAGTACCCAACATACTTTCATAATGATTGATAGGTTTGCACTTACCTATGTATCCCTACTCTTGAAATTACAGCACAGAATGATTTTGCGCTATATGTAAGAAGCGTTTGGCTATGCTAAAGAGGATATGCGAGCTGAATTAAATTTGTTGCGTCGCCGCAAGAGTCGCTATTTATATTCCATCATAGCGCGTCGATGCGTCGCCACTGCCTGTATCGCCAGGCCAACAATTACGTTTACCCCTAGCCTATAGCCTATAGGCCTATAGGCCTATAGGCCTACATGCCGGTTAATGACGAGAAAAATATTGCCGAATTTACCGAGTGTTTGGCTCTGGCTAGTGCTATAGTTGAAGAGAGTGATGTACAAGTGGCCTATGTGATAGGCGACTACAACGCACATCCAACCAAAATCTTTGGACGGGAGCTGAAGCGGTTCTGTGAAGATCTTTTGTGGAAGTGTGCTGACATTAACGTTCTCGGTAGTGACTCTGATACATACACATTTATCAGCGAATCTCATGGGAGTCGAAGTTGGTTGGACCACTGTTTAACAACTAAAGCCGCATGGAACACTGTGATATCAGTGAACGTTATTTATGACGTCACGTGGTCTGATCATTTCCCGCTACGTTTAGTGTGTGACATAACAGGCGTAGCAGTCGGTACAACGAGCTTCGACAAACAGGATGCTTTGAGAAATATTCGGTGGGGGGAAAGGGACCCCGATCAGATAAAGATGTATGGTAAATATTGTTATGAAAACCTAAATACTTGTGATAGTTTTAAGTATACTTGTAACTGTGATATTCCTATGACATGCCCACATTTAAATGATTATTTTACATATATTAATTGTTATTGTGACCGTATTGTTAAAGCATTACAAAATGCAGCCGTGAAAAGCTCTCGTTTGACGCAATGTAAAAAGCGTCAAAAGGTAATCGGGTGGAACCACCATGTCAGGGACAGCCATCAGGCAGCAAGGTTGTACTTCAGATGTTGCAAACCGTCGGGAGGTGAAATATACAATAGAATGCATAGTAGTCGATCTGAATTTAAAAACAAAGTTAAATGGTGTCAGAAGAATGAAGAAATGATTAAAATGAATTTATTAGCAACACACAGATGTAATAACAATTTTCAAAATTTTGGAACGCAACTAAAAAACTGAGCTATAAACAAAACTTGCCAGTATCTGTGGACGGTTTGCAGGAGCCGTCACTCATTGCTGAAATGTTTGCTAGGAGATTTAAAGTTAGTCCACAGGCGGTGAAGGATGTGTCCTCTGCTAAAACAGCTTTTAATGAATATCCAGAAATAACTCTTAAATCGGTAAGAACGGCAGTCAAAGGAATAAAGCGTGGCAAGTCACCTGGTCACGACGGTCTTAGTATAGAGCACATTCTATGGGCTAGCGACAACTTGTATATGCATTTATGTGCCTTTTACAATTTATGCATAAAATATAGCTACCTTCCTGATGATCTTATGAGGACATCAGTCGTAACTATCGTTAAAAATAAAACTGGCTATCTAAGCTCACCTTCTAACTATCGCCCTATATCGCTAGGTACAGGTATGGGTAAAGTGTTGGAGCGAGTTATCTATCCCGATTTAATAAATAACATTGAAATTGATGATGCACAATTTGGATTCTGTGCCGGTCTCTCAACGGACTCTGCTATTATGAGTTTAAAAAGCACCGTGCATTACTACACTTCACAGCACACATGAGTGTATGCTTGTTTCCTCGACTTGAGCCGTGCATTTGATCTAGTGAATCATGAAATTATCTGGTCCAAAATGTTCGATGCTCAAGTACCAAAACATGTGGTGGATCTGTTGAGATACTGGTATGGGCATCAAATTAATAATATGAGATGGGGTGACACGACTTCTAGTGATTACAGATTAGAGTGCGGTGTTCGTCAAGGGGGATTGACCTCTCCTGACCTGTTTAACCTGTACATCAATGACCTGATCGGAGAGCTGAGGAGGGCCAGAGTCGGTTGTTATATAGGCAATGTCAGTGTAAACAACTTAAGTTACGCTGACGATATGGTGCTTCTCAGCCCCTCAATCAAAGGTTTAAAAAAGTTACTTCTGATCTGTGAGCAATATGCCATTGCTCACGGGTTGAAGTATAACGTAGCGAAAACCGAGATGATGGTATTCAGGTCGGGAAGAGGCCCAGAGATTGTGCCAGAGGTACAGTTGAGCGGCGTGAACATTAAAATGGTCAAGCAGTTTAAATACCTAGAGCATTTGCTGACGGGGTCATTGAAAGACGACAGTGATATAGAGAGGGAGAGAAGGGCTATTGCAATAAGGGGGAACATGCTCGCACGTCGCTTTGCTAGCTGCAACTCAGATGTGAAGAACACGCTATTTAAGGCATATTGTCTAGGTATGTACACCTGCCAACTTTGGTCTAACTTCACGAGAAAATCTATCAGCACCATAAGAGTACAGTACAACAATGCGTACCGAGCTCTTATGAGGCTGCCAAGATATTGCAGCGCGTCGAGTATGTTCTCTGATGCGGGGGTTCCGGATTTCTTCGCTATCATAAGAACGCGTATAGCGGCTTTTTGGAATAGATTAAGTCGCTCCAACATTACCATCCTAAAGGCTGTTTTTGACTACCTAGCGAATCCAATCTACAGGCACTGGATTTCTGTCCACCTGGACGAAAATAACAAATGACACCATACCAATATGGTAAATGGGTACTATGGATTTTTATTCATATACTTTATATTCAGGCATTCTGTATGAATGTTTTATTCTTTTATATAGTTTAGTATTTTTTGTGATATGGGTGTCAATGCCTGAAATAAACGAATTTTATTTATTTATTTTTATTTTTATAGATATTTCACATCAAAACATTTATCAATCGTCTTAAACTTGTATTAAAATAGCTTGTTATTGAAACTAGGTGCTGTCCGCGAGTTTCCACACGTTTTACCTATATATAAAGTAGCCTATGTCCGTTCCCATGATACAATCTATCTCCGCACTAAATATCATCAAGATCCGTCCAGATCTTAGCTGTGATAAACAATATATATTATAAAATAAATTATACATTTACGATAATAGGAATAAGTTTCAGAAAACAGGGATCTTCATAGAATCAATACTAGCAAACAAAATAATTATACATTCCAAGTTTCGTCTAAAAAAGAAATTAGGTTCTTCGTGGGGAACATGGTGTGCTTCTATAATAAACATCCTGAAAATGTAACTAAATTACCAATAAAAAAAATAAAAGCTTACATAAACTTATATAACGGATTATAACGGATTTTATAAACATAAAAATAAATACTTAGGTACCAAGATACATTTTCTTGCGGTAAGAATGTAATCAAAAGTAATATTATAATGAAAGCGTTTTATGATATAAATAACTATCTATATATTTCTTAATATCTGTATATTAAGAAAAATATAGATAGTTTATTTACAGGGGTTCATGTTGCTTTATCCTCTGACATATTAATGGTACACCCTATACCATTATCAGTGCAATAGTTTTTTTTCGTAGGTATAAGAAGGATCATACAAAAAAACGTAAAGAACAACTCAAGAGTTTCTTGTCAATTATTTTCGGGCTTAGGATAGGAAGAATTGCCACATAAATTAAAACTAGCTTATAACTGAATCTCTAATTACTAAAAGAACACAAGTCTTCTATATTTGAAAAATAAAAATTTTATAGGAGACATAAAAAACTAAATATTTATATAATGGAATGGAAACATATATTATTGATTTAATTATTTTATTTAACAAGGTATTTCAACACAAAAACTTTTTATATTTTTCAATATATTAAGAGAAATAACATAAAAAAACCACTGACATGTTCCCTTTTAGTACTTAATCATATTTCAACGGGACATATGCCCCTTTAGTACCTAATGTGAACAAGACTTAAAAAATAGAAGAAAATAAATTGCATGTATTGCTTTTATTTATCAAAAATAATTAAAATTAAAATAATTAAATTTACTCCACAGGCCAACTGTAACTGGTTTCCCAGTAGTGAATATGCTCAGCAGGGATGTATTCTTTAAACGTTTTTAAATCTGTCATTTTTTTCTTAGCTATATTAACTGGACCTGTATACTTTTTTCTTAGCTATATGAACTGGACCTGTATACTTTTTTCTTAGCTATATGAACTGGACCTGTATACTTTTTTGTATAGGTAGAGTGATAGGCTTTATATTTGTTTTTCGCAATTCAAATGTTGCTGACCTTTGACCTTTTGAATTCTTTGGCTACAACACTGTGCGGAGCTTCTGCACTGAATTGAAATTGATGGTACTTAGAGATCATGAATTTTTCCTTCAATTCTCCACGCTGTGCAGTTTTTGATAATTTAGTTTTATAATAAAACTGTGGGAACTAGTCCTGAAAGTTGTAGACAATATCTTGTTGTGGCGTGTAAACTACAAATTTTTCTTTTATTTGACGACCTCTGTGGCGCAGTTGGCTAAGACCCGACTGAGACGCAAAAAGTTGCGGGTTCGATTCCCGCCGTGGGACAAATGTTTATACGATCTGCAAGTATTTGTATCGGGTCTGGGTGTTTCTATGTATAATATGTATGTATTTACAAAAAAAAAGTATATAAGTAGTATATCAGTCATGTGGTACCCATAACACAAGCTCTGCTTACTTTGGGGCCAGATGATGTTGTGTGAAATGTCCGGGATTATTTATTATTATTTATTTCTGTACACTTCATAATAATGGGCTGGATGTAGTCATCCACTGTATACAGAGTGTATACAGTGGATGACTACATCCAGCCCATCCAGCTCAATTTTCTTCAGCTTTCTTTTAATTAGCCCAAAACTTCTGTCACAGGGAAGGAAGGAGTGACCACGAAAAGGAAAGTACACATTTATTTTCTTAAACATCTTTTTCCAAATTGTAATTGTAAATAAAAATTAGAAATGTGACATGTGCCCTTTTAGTAATTAGACATTCAATTATCCCGTACTTCGATTCAAAGTAATCTTTGTGACTGTATTGAATATAATTACGTTTTAAAAACTAAAAAGACAACCGACTTTATTTATATAAAAATATCATCAATGTATACAATTTTTAGATATTTGTTGATTTTTTAAAAACCGTTAAACCGATTTGAAACATAAAAAATAATTTTTAAAATAATTTAGCAAATCGTTTCAGGCGTCTTTGATTAACCAGTGAACATACAAAAAAATCTGACGAAAAGAGAACTACTCCTTTTATGAAGTAGTTTAAAAAAAGTTTTAATGTGAATTTGGTAAGGTAACACACAGACAAAGACACCGAGTTCATAATATTAGTATGGACGAATGAAAACGCAACAGATGCACGTATTTGTTTACACATGTTGATGTGTATCCATTATCATAATACCAAGCTTCATTTAATTGAAAAATTCCAAACGTATTACGTAAACTCCACTCTCGCACGCAACATTGACGGATCGTATCCGTAATCGCATACAATTCTAAACGTATTTTTATTCCGCAGGGTGGTATGGTAACGTAGAATATCGAAAATATTGTAGCTTCCGTCAACTAACGTCTAGCGCGCACTGCGAATTTTTTCGCGCTATTCTGTGGAACATGGAATCAAACGCACGCACTAGGAGAAAAACTGCTTAGAAAATGACATACTTCAGAATGGACTTAAAAAATAGGCCGTGAAATAATTCAAAGTGGATTTGAGACTATGATTAGGCGTTGTATGATATGACGGCTGATAGAGGAAAATGTAGCAGGGAAACATGTAGTACCTGGTCAATTGGCGTGGGATAAAGGCAGGAAGAAAGAGAAGAAGAAACTTAATATTAGTACCGTGTGTTTATGTGAACTGAACTTTACAATGTAAACCTAGATGTTGAGTTTATGGACACTGAAACCAAATAGCAATGGAATTGCAATCGCCATTCTACGGTACGTACATTGTTGTATGAAAAAAGCCTTAAAGCTCTAACATTTCCATCATGGAATGTTTTTTTATATTAAGTGTCAATAAATGTTTATACAATGTGGTTAATCTAAACCGATTGCAATAATGTAGACCAAGGTGTCAAAATATACCTATAAAAGACGTTATTTGGCGTGCGATAACTATTGACGATAAAATAATAATAATGTATTTAATGTATATAGTACCTACTCATTATCGAGTGACGTGAATACATAAAAGTCCGCCAGGCTACATGGCCTAACCATTTAGATATTTTTTTTTATATCGGACATTACACAGCGTCATCTAGCCCCAAAGTAAGCAGAGCTTGTGTTATGGGTACTACATGACTACTACCTATATTATTATTTTTTGTAAATACAAAGATATTATAGAAAACGTCCAGACCAAGTCAAAGTCAAAGTCAAAAGATGATTTATTCAATACAATCACAAGGATCACTTTGAAACGTCTTACATACTAGGTGAATTTAGGTGCCAATTCATCCTAACCCAAGCTCGAGAAGAATTGACAAGAAACTCGTCTTGGTCCTAGCGCTTTTTTATATGATCCATCTTATAACTACCTAAACTACGAAATACAAATACAAGAGAGTTAGTAGTATACATTTCAAGTGTGTCGGTTAACTGTCTGACGGCAGAGCGACATGAGGCCATGCATTCTTATCAATAATATAGTCATCTATATTATAATAAGCTTTCTTCAAAAGACTACCTTTAATGTATGCTTTAAATTTCTTAATAGGTAGTTTAGTAGCATTTTCAGGAAGCTTATTATAGAAGCGCACCGTGTTCCCCATAAATGACTTATTAACTTTTTCTAGTCGAAACCTAGGGATGTATAATTTATGTTTATTCCTAGTGTTGATTTTATGAAGGTCACTATTTTGCTGAATCCCATCTCTATTTTTATAATTTTCATATATATATTGTGAAGTTATTGTGAGAATATTAATTTATTTGAATATTTCTCTCAAAGATTCTCGTGGTTTCATTTTATAAATGGCACGTATTGCCCTTTTTTGAATTACAAATATTTTACCAATATCAGCTGCTTTCCCCCAGAGAATGATGCCGTATGACATAACACTATGGAAGTAACTGAAATAAACTAGTCTAGCTGTAGCTTCATCAGTAAGCCACCGTATCGCACGAACTGCATATGCAGCGGAACTAAGCCTACCAGCAAGCGTTTCAATTTGTGGTCCCCACTGTAGTTTTGCATCAATATTAAGACCTAGGAAGATCGTGGAATTTACAAGATTCATTGCCTCTCCATTTATTTCAATGTTGGACGGGCTATGAATAACATTTGGCAAAGTGAATTTGATACATTTAGTTTTTTTTGAATTAAGCAAAAGATTATTTACAGTGAACCAGTTAAGAACTAACGATAAGGATTCATTTACGTTATCGCATATACTGGTTTTACCTCTATCAACTTCAAAAATTAAAGACGTATCGTCTGCAAATAAAACTATACCACAAATATTTTTTACAAAAAAGGTAAATCGTTAACGTATACTAGGAATAAAAAAGGGCCTAGTATCGATCCCTGAGGTACCCCTATATCAATAATTGATCCCAAAGACCTCTCACCACCCACGTCTACTTTTTGGACTCTATTGGATAGATAAGACTGTATGAGGTCTATCGCCCGGTTTTTAATGCCATAATATTTTAACTTTGTGATTAGGGTTGCATGACTCACACAGTCAAAGGCCTTAGATAGATCGCAGAATACCCCAACTGCATCCTGTGACTTCTCCCAGGCCTCAAATATATGCTTTAAGAGCGCTATACCTGCATCAGCTGTTGATCGACCTTTAGTAAATCCGTATTGATTACTATGTAGCAGGCCGTTAACGTTAAAGTGGTATAATAACTGATTAAGAATTATTTTTTCAAAGATTTTACTTAAAGCAGGTAATATCGATATCGGTCTATAATTAGCGAGACCACTTTCACTTCCAGACTTAAACATAGGAATGAGTTTACTGTGTTTCATGAGATCGGGAAAAACTCCCTCGTCGATACATCTATTAAAAATATAAGCTAAACATGGTGCAATATCTAAGATAATGACACCCAGCACCTTTGTAGACATTCCCCAAAGATCTTCTGTATTTTTTATATTAATTAACTTGAATGCTTTTACAATAATCACAAATTTTTCACATTATAAATAATTCACATTACAAACCTCGTTAATGTAGCTAAAACTAAACTCTTACATTTTGCAACACTAGATTCTAATAGAACGGAAGCTCTGGAGGCTGAAGAGTTTAACGATTTGGTCACTATTTTTGGTATATCTGAGAAAAAACTATCAAATGCATTCGCAACATCCTGTTCCTTTGTCAAAATTGTACCATTTATATTTAATTTGAACTGTATATTGCGAGCCCTTGATTTACCTGTTTCATTATTGATTAATTTCCAAGTTGCTTTTATTTTATTTGTTGAATTTTCTATTATTTTTCTCAAAAACAGTGACTTAGCCGCATGACAAACTTTTTTGAAGACCTTTGAGTAATTCCTAACATATATGATAAAAACTGGATCATCTAACATTGTCTCTCTGGTAGCATATAATTCATACAATGTATTCCTACTTCTACAAATACCCGGTGTAGCCCAGTCGACAAATCTAGCACAATTTTTTGTTTTGCATGGTTTTACTGTAAATATATCAGCATGTTCTTTAATTATTAAATTAGACAATGTGGTGAAAAGATCATTTGGATCATCGATGCATGGTACAAGGGAAACTTTGAGTTCAATTCTACTTTGAAATGTTTTGATGCGGCTCTCTGTAATAGGTCGGTGAGTAAAGTTCTGAGCTTCAACTATACGATCACAAGAAAAGGTGGCGCAGTGACCGTAATGGTCAGAACTAAAATGTTTTAGTACACACTTATGAACTGGTGTGCAACTGCAATAAATGTTATCTAGACAAGTGGCTGTTGTTAGTGTCACTCTTGTAGGTTCATCAAAAAGAGGACTTAAATTGAAACACTTAAATAAGTTTAAAAGTCTTTCAGATAATGGATCTATCGGAATATTTATATTAAAATCACCACAAACTATTATGATCTTATCACAAGCTATTTTTTGCAATACTTCTTCCATAGTGCATTCATATAACCCAAAATCAGCATTGGGAGTACGGTAAACGCTCACGACGACATGCCGCTCCAACTCGACACACGACACCTCAATAATTCTTTCAATAGAAAGATTTCTAATATCCTTACGCTCCTTGCATTTTAAGTTATTTTTTACAATAATTAACGAGCCACCACGTATTGCGCTCTTGCGTTTATAGCTGCTGACCCTAGACAAATACTTGCAGATCATACAAACATTTGTCCCGTGACGGGAATCGAATCCGCATCTTTTTGCGTCTCAGGCAGGCTTTCGCCACCCGCGCCTCAAAGCTCATCATATATAAAGACTTAAATAAAAACGCGTGGATGAAGTCGCGGGGGTTCTATGTACTTTTTATTGTTAGTAGTAACAATAAAAACGATTTCTGATTGAGAATGTCTAAAGAAATCTAGATAATAGGTAAAACTACCAAAATATGGCCGGACAAGATTAGTCGAAATAGCAGATAGGATAGGACGTTGAAAATGATAGAAATAAAATAATAGAAATTCTTAGAGGAGGCATAATGAAGGCATCCGTCGTGAAATCAGTAGATAAATTCTAATAATGTGAATCACAAAATATAACAACAAATAAGGTTTACATACAAAGTATAAAGGTCCTTAAGACCTGTCTGTCCTTCAGCAAAAAAAAATCTGTAATTATTAAATTCAAGCTTTGTTTATTATATAATTATTATTTTATTATTTTATTTTATAATTAATTGAGTAATTAATAGCCATCGTGTTTGTATATTAATTTTAAGCATGATCAATGTAGTGTCTGACTTTGTCGTTTTTTTATTTTAACTAAAGTAAATGGTTTTTGTGCCGTTCTAGTAATTAATATTTAAAATAAAGAAAACGCATTATTAAAAAAAGATAAAAGAGGTTGTTTTAATACAATTTTGTTTTATAGAAGTTCCTAGTACATCATATCAGCCCCTAGAAGACCATTGCTGAACATAGGCATCCCCAATAGACTTCCAGGAAGAACGATTTTGAGACCTTTCCATCCACCGATTTCCCGCGATCTTTACAATGTCATCAGTCCATCGGGTGGAGGGTCGTCCTTCGCTTCGTTTCCTGTCCTTGGTCGCAATTCGAGAACTTTTATTCCCCAACAACGGTTAACAGTTCTGCGAGCTACATGGCCTGCCCATTGCAAATTTTTAGTGCTATGTCGTTGACTTTGGTTCTTCTACGGATTTCCTCGTTACTACAATGACTGCTAATAAATAAATAAATAAATAATGCCAGACATTTAACACAGCGTCATCTAGACCCAAAGTAAGCAAAGCATGTGTTATGGGTACCATATGACTGATAAACTACTTATATATATATATATATATATATATAAGTAGATATATATATAGATATATATATATATCTACTTATATATATTTGTAAATACATACATATTAAACAAATGTTTGTCAATACAAGATTGCATGGTCAATGTTTGTCTCTATCAAACTGCGACGAAGCATTTTCCTAGCAACGTGGTATTTTTCTCACAAGCTTGAAAAATTGCTGCGGTATTACTCATTTACCTAAGCATGCAAAGTGATCTCGCTGACGCGGTATGGATTATTTACACTCATCCAGTAACTAGAGGCAAGTCTCTAAACCGTTCACATAAAATAAACTGCTCACAATAAATAAATAATGCCGGACATTTTACACAGCGTCATCTGGCCCCAATGTAAGCAGAGCTTGTGTTATAGGTACCACATGACTGATATAGTACGTATATACTTTTTTTTGGTAAATACATACATATTATACATAGGAACACACCCGAGACAAATATTTGCAGATCATACAAACATTTGTTCCGCGGCGGGAATTGAACCCAATCTAAATGGTATCATCTACTTTATTACATTTAACTCTTTCAATATTATTTCACTTACACAAAATTACGCTATGCTCGAGTTTTCATTTGTTAAAGTGCACTGAATTTTGTCAAATGGATGAGTTTGATTACGATTAATTTCGTTTCTGAATCATAGTCTATCTATTACCAACCTTAGTTGACTGGTTACGTTAACACAGGTACAGAATAACCTATCATATCCAGATTCATCTGACTATAATATTGACGACTTCTGTGGCGCAGTGGTCCGAAACCCGGCTAAGACGCAGAAGGTTGCGGGTTGGATTTCCGCCGCTGGGCAAATGTTTGTATGATCTGCAAGTATTTGTCACGGGTCTGGGTGTTTCTATGTATAATATGTATTAATTTACAAAAAAAAATGCTTTCTTTGGAGCCAGATGATGATGTGTGAAATGTCTAGCATTATTTATTTATTTATTTATAATAGACAAAGGTCTGTTGCATGCTTTGACAAATGCTTTAAAGTAGTTTCAAAGCATTCGTCGTTCACCACTAGCCACCACTAGCCTTTGGACGTATCAAATCTATTGTATCCATTTTATCATTGTCATAAATATAATCATAGTAAATGCGCTTAAAATACTTTAAAAAATTAGTACGTTTCAATCATAGTTTAAATTAAGTTTTAAAACCTGGAATGAAAGTTTATGTGTTCTCTTATGAAGTGTATTTTGAAGTTAAACGCTATACTATTGTGAAATGCTATACATACTTAAGTAGGTATGTAATTTTCAACACGATTTTTTTCCGCTAGTACGTGCGATCTTATTCCACAAAAAAGCGCGAAAAAATTCGCCCGCTAGGCCTTAGTAACATTACCCAGCTACTGTATCAAAGGAAACGAGCCTTAAAGCCTTCAAACGGAATGTCTTCGCTTCGTTTGAATTTCGCGATCGTTCGAATTTAAAGCCATACTTTTACAGAGCGGGTTCTGCTTAAAATATATATGAATTTTATACGGTTCTAAACCGACTTTAACAAAATATTACTTATGAAATAATAAGCTTAATATAAAAGTGCTGGGGTGGATAAACTATTGTGAAATGCTATACATACTTAAGTAGGTATGTAATTTTCAACACGATTTTTTTCCGCTAGTACGTGCGATCTTATTCCACAAAAAAGCGCGAAAAAATTCGCCCGCTAGGCCTTAGTAACATTACCCAGCTACTGTATCAAAGGAAACGAGCCTTAAAGCCTTCAAACGGAATGTCTTCGCTTCGTTTGAATTTCGCGATCGTTCGAATTTAAAGCCATACTTTTACAGAGCGGGTTCTGCTTAAAATATATATGAATTTTATACGGTTCTAAACCGACTTTAACAAAATATTACTTATGAAATAATAAGCTTAATATAAAAGTGCTGGGGTGGATAAACTATTGTGAAATGCTATACATACTTAAGTAGGTATGTAATTTTCAACACGATTTTTTTCCGCTAGTACGTGTGCCTTATCTTATTCCACTAAAAAGCGCGAAAAAATTCGCCCGCTAGGCCTTAGTAACTTTACCCAGCTACTGTATCAAAGGAAACGAGCCTTAAAGCCTTCAATCGGAATGTCTTCGCTTCGTTTGAATTTCGCGATCGTTCGAATTTAAAGCCATACTTTTACAGAGCGGGTTCTGCTTAAAATATATATGAATTTTATACGGTTCTAAACCGACTTTAACAAAATATTACTTATGAAATAATAAGCTTAATATAAAAGTGCTGGGGTGGATGAAAAATATCTCAAACAGAATACTTCTATCTAATTTAATTAAATTAATTTGTTTTTTCAGCGATCAATGTCATTCGAGACATTTTGAAATGAAAATAACAGTAAGTATACTCACAATAACAGTAATCATAAATACTGTAGAAATGAAACGAGATTGAAACTCAGTCTAGTTATTATGATAGGGATTAGGGATATGATGATATGATTAAAAATAAATGGTAAGATAAAGCCACCATAGTAAATTAATAATCAGTAGGTAAGTAATAAGTATAAGGAGTTTAATAGAAAGAAGGTCTATATCCTGTTAGTAAATATTATAAAGGCTTCATCTTCTTCTTAGTTAATGGCACTTGACACACTGAGAAAATTGACATTATTATAACACATGCCATTAACAAAGAAGAAAAAGAAGGGATATATTATTAGTTTGCAACCAGCTCTATCAAATAGTTTTTAGATTCTTCGATTGTCATTTCATAAAGTAGCATATCACTTCTAATTTTATCAATAATCAATAAATAATATGTAAAAAAATTACGTGCTTTCGCATGTATTCAGTCATCGTTTTAAATAGACAAATGGCGATCGACTATATAACCAAACAATCACTTGACACTGGCAACATTTTCAACAAAATAGATGTCATTATAGGAAGAAAAAAGAATTAAGAGTTAGAATTTTATCGTAAAACATAGTTGAAGTACCGTCAATACCCGTCGTAACTTCCAAAATAATGGTCCGAATTAAATAATATAAATTTACCTACATAATAACCTTGATTATTAAACTATTTAGTTAGATATCGATTAATATAATAATAACCCACAGCGCCTTTTAACTGGCCTGTCAACTCAGTTGGTAGTAGGTCTGCCTTCCGCGCTGTAGGTATCATAAGTATGTATTTAAAAATATATAAGTATTCTATCAGTCATCTAGTCACCATAATACAAGCTATGCTTAGTTTGGGACTAAATGATGTTGTGTGCATTGTCCAGCATGCGAATGTCATCATCTTTTAATTCTGTAATTTGATTGACTAATTTGAACCAAAAGCTTTTGTGATTTAACTTTAATGGGTAGATTGTGGTGTTTTTGTGGTCTTTTTTATGGGTATTGATGAGAAGGTACTATAATAATGTTGTATATAATAAATTTATGTATTATCTATAGTTTTCGTAGCGCACGCCATATAATTATTTATTATGGCATTTTTTTGATACATTGGGTTACATTTATGCGATTTTCCTAAAGATCTCTTTTAATCTATACCACGCCTAAACAGCTGAACCGACTTTGATGAATTTTGGTATGGATATAGATGGGACTTTGAAAAAGACATAGACTACTTTTTGTGTAGGTACCACGCGTGCGAACCCGCGGGCAGCAGCTATATATAAAATACAGTCTATGTTAAACGCTGATAATGTAGCTTTCTATAAGTGAAATATTTTTTAAATCGGTTAAGTAGGTTTTAATTTACAACCAAAAAAACAAGTAGAAATAATTCGTGATATTATGCAAAAACTATACCTATCCAATATTAAGTAAGGAATATTTCCAGTTGTAAAAGTTGGTATAATAGAGTGTTGTTAATATCATACTCGTAGAACTAGAGAATGTCGTGGCAAAACGCCAAATAATTATGACTAAGAGCATTACAATTGAGTACCATTATTGTCTAGTATTTTAGTGTTTCACATTTCACTACACATTTTGTAATAATAGAGAAACAAATGTTCAGACAGAGAGCAGTAAATGATATAAATTGCGTGGTTAGTAGTACATTTCACAGGGAATTCTATTTTTTAAGATAAACACTATAAGAAATTAGAATTATTAGGTATTTTCGTTATTGTCAACATAATTATCTATCATCGTAAACATAACACCAAATGTCAGGTTTACTTCGAAAAAATACGAACTTATCTAATCCAATTTAGCAATATTTCAATATTTAAAGTTTCCGCAAGACAAAATATTGGACAGGAGCCCTAAAAAAATATATCAAAAACAACTTGTTCAATTCTTGTCCAAACTTCGTTTAAGGGTCACAAATCAAAATCAACCCCGTGAGGCAAATTGAAAACAACAGCAAAAAATTGAAACAACAAAAAATATTATCTGAAAGTTTACAGTAAAATTAATTTGAAACGCATCTACATTTCCAATTTCAGAATTAAATTCTGTATACAATTTGTTGAATTAATTTGTGAATGTAAATGATAATTGAAAAGTGGCTGAGTGTTTGATTAATGTTTAACTGAAACTATGAAAGATAGAATTAAACTTCAAATAGCTTTGTATTGCCTGACTGCGAAGAATGAGTGTAATGTTTTTGGGGAGTATGTATTAATATATGCTCGATTCGTCTGTATCGCGAGAGTGACAAAAGTTATATATAAAATGTCAAAAATATTATATGACGACTGTTTCCATTTGCGATGAACTAAGAGGAGTTAAAACCTGATCGATTTCACCAAATAAGATGCATTTGGATTTGTCTAGATCATTAGGTTAACTAAGGATCTATGAAGTGTTGAAGTGTCGCCATATTGTATTTTTTTGACAGACGCCATTTAAATTTATGTCAAATTATAAAAGTCTTCTTGTCGTATCACTAGTTCTTTGGGACTAATGTAGTGAAATATTTTTTTATTTAGGTATTAAAAACTAGTCCATTTCGACAAATGAGTGTCACTTTGGACGTATGGATGTGTCAAGTGATACCGTAGTGTCGTGTACCTCTTTAATATGCGGCAATCGATTTAAAAGTCCAGTTAGTCCAGTACTACCTATACTATCTTGTTTAAAGCCTTACCAATAACTCCAAGCATATATACCATATATATAGCAAATATATACCAAAAGTAATGTATGGACATATAATAGATTTTATACTATTATATATAAATAGTATCTAGATACTATTTATGAGTAGCAGTTCGTTCCGAAGTCAGACCTATTTGACGTACCTAAGCCAACCAGATTAAATTTATTTTTCCTAAACAAAACCCAGACAAATATGCGACATGAGTAAATAGGGATAATAGTAATAGGGAATAGGGCTAGCTTCTATAGAAGCTTGCTTATGAAGCACGAATGCCTAAAAAAAGGGTTATGTACGAGTAGGTACATTCTAAAAAAAAAGTGTACGTCTCGGGACGCCAGACAGCTTAAACTAATAATGATAACTTAAACTAATCTAACTAGCGCTGGGTTAAAGTGAGAGAGGAGGAGCCTTACGTAACGCGTTACGTATCGAAGCGGTTTACCCTCCCATAAAAAGTTATCACTTCAAAATTGTAATAAGCAAGCTTTAGGTCGCGTTCAGATTATACAAAATTGTGTCAGACTGCGTTAGAGCATAAATTGTTATCAATAGCAGATACCAAGTGACTATTTGCCCTTTTTGACATATTGTTAAAATTCGTTTATTTACATCTTCCTCGTTATAAAAACAGGTCGTTTTTGTACATGCTTACATCTTACATCGTTATAATTTTAGTATGTGGAAAATTGTGGAAATTTAACGTTATTATAACGAACTAGCTGTTATCCGTGACTTCGAACGCGTATGCTTAGAACCTTTATTTTTATTTTATTAGATCAGCCGTTTAGCCGTAAAACGTATGAAACTTTCGCATTTATAATTATTATATTAATACGTGAATTACTTTGTACCCTTTTTACAAAAATTGCGCGGACGGAGGAGTATGAAATTTTGCACACTTATAGTTTATATAGAGGAATGCAATGCTAATATTTGTTTTAAAATATGCATAAAAAATACATTAATTTCGACCAGTGAACGACCACTAGTCTATATAGATAGATGTACCTTTACAATCATCTTCCTTTAAAGGGTTTATTCGTTCCTTACGTAATAACAGACGTTTCTCGTTTCTCAAGCACTTATACCGCTGCTAAAACAAATCATTCAACCCTATCTGTTTACTCAAATTGCGAATATAAAGTGGCCCATCTGTTGAACTGCTCATATAGCCGGCGTTATGATGTGTCTGGAAGTAAATGTTTAAACAAGCTGTGCAAACCTTACGATCTGCTCGCTTTAAAACATACAAACGCAATGTTTGTATAATGTATTTTAAACATTTCTATGCCTGTTTAACTGACAGACAGAGATATAAATAAATAAGCTTCTAGACACACGATAAAGCTCTTGATTTTACTAAATACTATGAAACCGGGTAAATTTTGATTCTTATAAAAATACTAGCTGCTGCCCGAGACTTAGCACGCATGGTACCTATATAAAAAGAAACCTATGTCCTTCTCCAAGGTCCCATTTATCTCTATACCAAAATTTATCGAAATCTGTTCAGCGGTTTAGGCGTGAAAACGTAACAAACAGACAGAGAGAGTTACTTTCACATTTATAATTAGTAGGGATTATTCTAACCCTATTCTAATTCTAATTATTCTTACACTGTTAAACGACTGCAAACTTTAAAATTATACTCTATTCTTATAAAATATCTTATAAAAATACTAGCTGCTGCCTGCGGCTTCGCACGCATGGTACCTACATAAAAAGTAGCCTATCACCTTCTCCAAGGTCCCATTTATCTCTATACCAAAATTCATCGAAATCGGTTTGGTTTAGGCATGAAAACGTAACTAACAGACAGACAGGCAGACAGATAGAGTTACTTTCACATTTATACTCGTAATTAGTAGGGATTATTATAACCTTTATTACAATGTTAAACGACTGCAAACTTTCAAATTATACTCCTACTAAACCCTACTGAAAGACAGATTAATGTTTAGACAGTTCGTAAAATCTGGCTGTTTGCTAAGACTAGGACTGCAATTTCATAGAAAGCAAGAAAACCTGCAATTATGCGGGCATACAGGTTACAGATACACCAGACCAGATGATGCCCCTGTGCGGGCGATTTCCATGTTGAACTAAAGTTTGTCATGCAAGTTTGGGTCATGACGTGTATAAACTCTACTGAAATAATCCGACGCCAGAAATATAATAGAAATGTTAAAATATTTTTGAAAAATTGTTACTGATCTGCAGGTTTTACGTAAAAGTAGCTATTACAATAGCAACGCGATAGTAATATCGGAGATTTAAGTTGCAAGTCGTAAACAAAAGTCTAGGCGAGAAAATACGCTTAGAGCATTGTTACTGGCCTGTTAGCTCAGTTGCTAGTAGCTCTGCCTTCTGCGCTGTATGTTGAAGATTCGATTCCCTCCCAGGATAAACATTTGTGTGAAGAATATAGGTGTTTGTTTTGTGTCTGGGTGTTATAAAAAAATTGGTTGTCTGTAAAGTCGGTTTACGAACGATAGTTTAACGTGACAACGTCATAACAGATAGATGCGGCTTGCGCCGCATCTATCTGTTTTGTTATGCTCTCTCGCTCCGATCGTAACGTTATAATGAGCGCAACGGGACAGTTATCCTTTTTCGTGCGTGCAGCCGGCGTTCATTACACGTTTTCACGTCAATATCATAAGTATGTATTGAAAAATATGTATATATGTATTCTATCAGTCATCTAATCACCATAAAACAAGTTATGCTTAGTTTAGGGCTAGATAGTGTTGTGTGCATTGTCCAGCAATTTATTTTATTTTTTATTATTTTTATTAGGGTACAAAAAGTGTGTTTCGCAGCAGTGATTGCGCAATTAACACATATTGCTAGTTATCGTGAGTTACGTTATAGGGGGAACATGTTCGAAAAAACTAGTTTTCTATGTAACTACGGCCAGAGTATTTGTCTCGGCATCCAAGGGCTCAGTGGCTCAACTATCTCGAGACGGTGACAGATGAACGACTTTGTAATCATTTGTGGAATCGCAAACGCTTCGTTCGAGGTTTTTATTTTATTTAAATCTTCAAACAGCATTCGTTTCTTTTTAAAATTTTATGGAGTGTGTTGTTTTAAAACAACACTTTTTATTTCGCTCATGAAACCTGGCTCAGTCAATCTGATAAAATGTACACTGTACCTACCTACCAACTAGAGTTATTTCCGATTTATATTGAGTGACTGAGTCTCAATGTAAATCAGATATAAAGTGCTGGCGCTAGAAACTGATTTGCACTGTGTAAACGTATACACAGTCAATAGGCGCTGTACTGACTTGAAATCGATTTATAAGTACGATGGCAGTACCGGGTCAGAACTGACATGAAAAAGGACTGACTTTAGTAACTGACTCAGTCCAAATCAGCCTTTGTTGCTAGTATTTTGGGCTTATTTTTTCAATATTTGTATTTTACAAGTTTTTATTCACGTATTATTTTGTCGATGAAGGCACCGACACTGTTTCGATTCATCTATAAAGAGAATCTTCATCAGGATGAGTTTGATCTGCGCTTTGCTTGCTTTCGTTCGCGTTCATAATTCACACTGTTACAGTGTGGTGTCGGTGATTTTATCGACAAAATAATAAGTAAAAAAACCCGTGTTTCTCAAAACGTACAGTATTATTCACGAAAGTTTTTAAAGTGTAATGTTTTGCATTCTTCGAATTACATATATTGATAAATTTCGGCACATTACAGTAATGCCCTGAAAGTCAATAATCCATGTAGGAAGGTATTATAAGCTAATGATTAATAGTCAGTATAGAAAGCGACGCGATGGCACTGCCAGGTACGAAATGAAAAGCACACCAGCCAAAACCTTCTATTACCCAACGAAAATAGAATTTGTCAGCTATTGTATTCGTGGTATTTGAACCATGACAAACAACTTATAGAAACATTCAAGGATTTTATTTAAAAACAGTACCTACTGTTTTCTGCGACTAGACCAGAAAAAACAATCTTTACGAAAAGTTGACCTGTTTTAAGAATAAGAATAAAATGTGTTGAAGAGATAAAAACAAATAAATCAATGATATAAACCCACAGTAAGTAAGTACTCGTATTAATGGTTTGTCCGAAAGAAAACCTGATTCGGCAAATTCTAGATTGGATAAAATCCGTCTAACAGAAAAAGTTGTAAGAATAGTTTTCATCGCCCATTGCCATTCAAGTTAAGGAAAAGAAGGCACAGGGTACGTCTGGCATTGATTTATATCTCAATGCCAATGTCAGGGAGTGTGCAATCAGGACTTAATGAAGGGGCCACCAGCTCTACATAGCTCTGACAACGTATCACATACTTGCCTCAATGTTGTGACTACCAAAAGACTAAATAAATACTTAGGTGGACGAGAAAGCAGATTATTTGAGAGTGTTTAAGAGGAAATGATTTTAAAGAGAGAGCTGGTACACGATAGAGACTGAAATTTCACGATGGCAAGCTTTGAAAGAGACTGGGAGAAGCCAATGCTACAAAACAAAACAATTGACTACCTCTTTCATGAACTTATATCCCTACGAGTGTATAAAATACTAAATTCTGTTAATAAAGACTTATTTAAATCGAAATTGAAGAGGAAATACTTGGCACGTCCAGAGGTGGCATTACTAAATTTAGTATCAAAGTTTATGTAGTTCAATAGTGAGAATTCCGTACAGACTGCAAACCCACAGACGTTTGCCCTTTTTTCGCCCTACCGTCCAACCCCTCGCTACAAGCCCCCGTCTTATCCATCAAGTTCAAGGTCCGCAGACTGATATCATCAATCATCCCCCCCAACAAAGCAAACGCATTTCTCAAGCTTCCTGTGGCGTGATCGATAGAGGCTGCTTTTGTGAAAACAAACAGCTATTTTTGCTTTGAAGGTTCTTTGGCTTATGGACAAAGGGTAACATCTTTTGGCATGATTTTATATGCTCTTATAGAAATCAAATATAACATGACCTAGATATATAACAATCGAGTCAACAAATCAAGTAATTTGAGGATTGTCTCATCTGTTTTGGTTCAATTCGATATCAGTCATGCGGAACACATAACACAAGCTCTACTTTGGGGCTAGATGATGTTGGGTGAAATGTACGGCATTATTATTATTATAATTTTGGCGCGATGCGCTGGAGCTGCAGATGGACGCGTTTAGCTAAGTGACATGCTTCCCCGCAGTTAAAATACATATATTGCCCAATAGGTTTTATTGTCTCACTGATTCGAAATAACTAGTGACACGATAATTAAAAGCCGATCGGTCGCAAGTCGCCGTTGTACCGGTCGTATGAGAATATGTTATAACACCTGTGAATAATTCGACCATGCGTTTGGACTAACCGTATCTAGGTATTGCCTGTAAAATTAAGTAAATATATCGAATAGTAGTTGTGAATATTATAAGATAGTTCAACTAGAGTTTCATAAATAAATCAAGATAAACAAATCACTAGGTACATGGTATAAAACAAAGTCGCTCCCCGATGTCCCTATGTGTATGATTAGATCTTTAAAAGTACGCAACGGATTTTGATGCTGTTTTTTTAATTAACACAGTGATTCAAGAGAAAGGTTTATATGTATAATACATGTATAATATAGTAGAGAAACACTGATAATTTTAGAGGTTTCTAATCACATTAGACATTCTATAGTATATTTAGTATCGGCATTGCACCCGTGTGAAGCCGGCGCGGGTCGCTAGTAATAAATAAAATAACACTAGTTAATTCGTTAAAAAATTATATTTTTTTTTATTATTGACTCTTTAAAATTATGGACACAGATGTATCAAAATATTACCTAAAGAGCTTGTACTGTCACTAGGTTTACCACAAAACACGCACATGATTTTCGATAAAGACCACAGTGAACGTACAGCACCATCATTATCATCATACACAGCAAATTATTGTATGTATTACAACCAAAACAGATATAAAAAATAGTGCACCTATTAAAAAACAGCTATAAAGTGGTATCTTACACAAGCAAACACAGCAAGACACAGAACTATTGATCATGCAGCGTTTCAAGTTGTTCCAGAAGCTTGGGAAAGCGTTGTAGACATCGCATTCATATTTTTCCTTTTCTGCAAAACAATACACCAGTATTAGAAAATAAACTCTCATTCTTCTTCTTCTTCTTATCGTGTTACTAGTTATTTCTAACCAGTGTGGTGAAAGGATTAAAGTGCGCCTCAGAGGCTCCATTCGTGCACTTAGGTAAGACTTAATGTAAGCTCTCGACCTTGTCGACAGGATCCGCAGGATAGACGAATCAGTACTTACATGTCGGTGTCGGTACGGTTGCATGTGCATAACGGCTGGCAACAAAATCTCATTGAAAAAGTTTGACAAATGTGCAGACTCTGTTGGTGTTGGTGATTTGGAGGGTCAATCGTACTCTTATTGGCCAGCTCCAGCTATGTCAGGGTATAACGGTATGCTTGTATATTCAAATTTATTTATCTTATTTAAGAACTGTGTCATTTTACACACAGTTCGGCTCGCTAAAGTTAGTCTGAAAAGTCTTTATAGTGCAAAATGTACGCTTCTATTACTAGGTCCCAAGGAACGTGTTAGATTTGTCGATTGGCAAATTTAAAAATGTAATCAAACAGAAACTGTCTATTAAGGCATATTATAAAACATCAGATTATTTAGATGACAAAAAAACTTGGGTCGAATCTGCTTTAACTCGATTCGACATACGTAACTAAATTGGCAAGAATCATACAAAAAACGTGTTTAGACCAGACGAGTTTTTTGCCGGATTCTTCTTGAACTGGTTAGAAAGAAAGAAAGGTGACAAGGTGAAAGGTTAGAAAGAACCGGCACCTAGATTCACTAGCATGTAAGAAGACGATTGAAAGTGATCATTGTGATTTTATTGAATAAATAATGTTTTGAGTTTGAGTTTGAGTTTGTCGTTGAATGATGCAGTTTAGCTTTCTTCATCTCCATAAACGAGACAGCTACTTTCTTCTTAATTTGGTTAATGTAGCTTAATTTATAGAGTTCTTCTTTCTCGTTTTTTATATTAGGATGGTTTTAATGTCTTCAGCCACTTTGGTATCTAACTGATTCGTAACCAGCTACGTAAAAACAATTTCCTTCACTGTTTTGTAATCAGTTACTAATAAACACTTATTTTCCGTTTTCGTTATATTTTATAAATAGTTTTTATGAGAACCTCTTATTTATGTATGGTCTCCTGATACTCTGGACAAATCCAGTCGGTTAGGTTTTGTTAGAGTAAAGAAAACAACGCGCAAGGCGAGCGAGCAAAGCGAGCGTGCCGTGGCAGCGGCCGCCAAAGCCCCAGAAGTGCCACTACGCATTACTGCAAGAAAGATTAATTTTACAATATTCATTATTACGAAAAACTACCAGAAGACCATACATGACAAGAGGTTCCTGGTTATGTAACAGTGAAAGAAATTGTTTTTACGAATCAGTTAGTTACCAAAGTGGCTGAAGCGGTTTGAATTAGCTACTCTCTATATTATAATCGCATAATTGTAAGAAGGCTCAAACGGAAAAAGCCATTTGAGTTAGTGTAGCTTAACAATTAGTGAAGTGATAAGTAACTACATAAAAACAAGAAAAAAGTGTCTTCCCAGAGACCAGAGACTGTCTTAAAGTGCTATTAGACACATTCTTAGGTACAATTTATTTTATAAGACTATGCCAAAGCAAAATTACTCATTAGCATATTCGACTAGATTTATTAGATATTATTTAGCGTATGATCAATATTGTGCACTAGAATAACAAAAAAAAGTCGCATAATTATGGTCTGGTAATAAATAATAATAAATAATGCCGGACATTTCACACAGCATCATCTGGCCCCAAAATATGCAAAGATTGTGTTATGGTTTACCACATGGCTGATATACTACTTATATACTTTTTTTTGTAAATACAAACGATATATATAAACGAAATACCCGAGACAAATACTTGAAGATAATACAAAGATTTGTCCCGTGGCGGGATTCGAACGCGCAACCGTCTGCGTCTCAGCCGGACCTTGGCCCACTGCGCCAGAGATCGTCGTAATGTCAATAATACACTAGCTTGTGTTAGTGTATCATAGGATAGACCCATATCTACAAGTATATGAATTAAAATAGTGACTGACAGACTGACAGACTGACAGAAAACTTAGAGCCTAAACCGCTGGTTGTGCTCACTTACGAGTAAGTAAGAGGTCATTCCTGGAATTCTCTATATTCATACTAAACATATAACAGATTCTTATTCGCCTCAATGTGTAATCTATATACCTACAATTCAAAAACAAAGTGTGCAGCGGTGATTGTTTATAATCATAAAACACCTTATACTTACGAAGTCGCAAAGTTTTTATGTAAGACTACTTACTTCCCATGTTGTGATTGTGAAGAAGTCAGGTTAGAGGAAGATTACCAATCAACTTTTATAATATTCTTTCGTATTTTCTTATCTCCCCTCTGACCGACCACCGAAATGGTAATATTTCGCCACTTGTAATGTTTTTTCTAGTTTTTTTTATTTGAGTAGTATATTATGCCGATTTTTACATTTTAATTTTTAAAATAAATAATAAAAATTTAATTTTAAACTATATAAATTCGTATGTTCCATTCTACCAAAGAGAATACGTCACACTGTTTTAATGCTACAAGCTGTACTATCAAAAAGTTTTTTAATAATCCAAAGAGTTTCTATATGTCTCTCGAACCATGTGTGATACCCAGCTTGCGTGTCCTCCAACGTCTAGCACACATAGATATGTTATATACCTACGTTTTAAAATTAACTTCACATTCCTGTCTCTTTCCGTAGCTTTATGAAGTTTCGTTTATAAATACACTGCGTGTGTAGGAGACATTAGAAGGCCGATTTATTAAGAACTTCTATTAATATTGTTAACTAGTGGACTCCCACAACTTCGTTCTCATAATGTTATTATTATACAAAATATTAGACTAAGAGCAGTCACTAATTTTGCCACAGTGATTTTTTCGCGATGTTTCGTGAACAATGGAATCAAACGCATTCAGGCGCAGGCACTAGCGGAAAAAACTGATTTAATTTAAAAATAAATAGAAAAAATATTTTGTGTGTGGAGGTTTACACATTGTTAAAAACACACCCTTCAGATTTTCTTATTCTTCGTTAATGACATGTGTCATAATGATGACAATGTTGCCAGTGTCAAGTGATTGTTCGTAAATAAAGTCTTAGTCGATCGTCATTTGTATATTCTAAACGTCATCGCGAAATGGCCGTTTAGAACTTTCCCGGGATTCCTCGTCGTTCAAATCACATTGCACCGTAATACACTTACAATTAAATTGTCCATACTAATTGTGCTATGCAGTCACAATTTAGGCATTAAAATTGCGCTAAGATAACTGAATAAAACATGTAATAGCACGAGAAAATATAATTAATTTAAAAGTGCTATGTACTTCTTGAAATTTCAAACGAAGAATAAACTTTCTGGTCTCTACGACAAGCGGTTTAACTTGTGCGTTAAACAGTGACTAATGTCAGCGACTGATTCTTAACCCTTACACTTTCTTTGATGATTCTTATTTTAATGCAACGTTTTGGTTTTACTGATTCTTTGATGCATGTAATTTCCAGCCGTTTCTGCTGTTTTCCACAATACGTTCTTATATAACATTTATAATACAGAACGCATCATTAACTTATTTTATTTCCACGAAACCATTCGGCAAGCCGCAACGGAAACAACATAAAACGTTTGACGACCAAAGGTTTGTACTTTATGTAAATAAATACCGAGATAACTTTTTGTACTGAAATTCAACGTTTTATTCATTATTTTTATGAGTTTTATGCGTCACAGGTTTTTGAATGAATGAAAAAGGCTTTATTTGCCGGAGTTTATGTTTCCTTCTAAAGTACAATCTGGGAGTTTCCAAATCTGTAATTAATATATTTCTGTTGGATAAGTGTGCTCCATCTTATACCGTATCACAAACTATAAGATGCTAACGCATTACCGTATGATTGGATATCATCAAGCGTGAAACTGTCAACACAAATTTATCACAGACTAAAAACGAATTAAATAAAATCAACGCCACATTACGAACCGAGCGACACAAACATCAAGACAAGAAATAATCACCTAAAATAAAAAACTTATAATTACATGACATCCATGTTTTAGTTTAAGCACTTGTCTCACTATCAGAACGCAATGTATTAAAAAGCTTTCAAAATACTTCTGTTAGGATGCCTAATTAAAAGGACTTCGAATCAAGGCAAACCATAAATTCTCCAAACCTCAAATTAAGAGGGCATTTTCTCCCTTAAAGCCAAGAGGTTCCCTAAGTAAAGGATTTCCGAAATTCTATTCCTAAGAGATTACAACGGGGTGTTAACCGGAGAATCTGTCCGCAATTTTCATATTTTCTTTTATGATTTCAACCGCCAATTCATCTCTTTGGGGTCTAATTTTCGGTTGTATGAGGTTTGTAGTTTGTTTTGGACCATTCGAGGTTTACTAAGAAATAAGTACTAGCAGACAAAGATTTATCTTGTCAACTCAACAAAATACCCAGTTTAAAAAAAACTTGAGTCAAAGCCCACTTCGCGTGGCCATGAAATGGTTCAGTCACCATTTCCCGAATGTTCCATGATGAATACATTTCTGTGACATTCTGAAATTATCATCTCACGAATTAACAGTCAGAGGGTATATTTAGATTTACAAGTAACCTCTGATTCATTAAGATTTATTGCGCAATAAAATTATTAGGATTTTTTATAAGAACATGTTGAATTAACTTCTTAATAATTTGTGATAATTTTTGAGATTCAGTCAAAACGTTAGACACATCAAAGAAAGTGTATTTATTACCCAATCTTTCAATATATGTTAAACTATGAGATATCTATTAGATATAATTAATGCAACTAAATTACTTAATTATTAAATTATAATAAAAATACTTAGGGAATAATCTTGTGAAGAAAGCGTATTATAATATAAATGACGATATTTTTGTTAGGAATGCATGACCTCACTCTCTGACACCTAATTGACAGATTTGCAATATCTATACATATTAAATACCTTGTATAAAGTTCAATAGTTTTATTTTTGGGGGTCCAAACTCCACAAGGAATCCACGCGTTCCCCAAGAGTGAACGCGTAGCTGCATGTATGGAAATGGCGTTTCAGGACACGCGTAACTGACTACGCGTGCCTATGTACGCGCTGTCCGTACGTAGCTTTATAGTTTCGCTATGTCCATGTCTGTCTGTTTGGCTGTCTATCTGACTGCCCTTAATTAGAGCTCTTGCTCGCAAACTATATAATTTAGTCGTGATGAAATATTGAACTGTAACACGTATTACAGCCCTTAAAAAGCTAAATAACTAATATTAAAAATAATGTTTTTTATGGGTACGTCCCTTACATATAAGGTGGTGATATTTTTATTTTGTTTTACTACTCAATCGTGTGGCATATCATTCGATAGATCTTTTAAAGATAGGAGGTTTCTTTATCAGTTTTCCAATGCAGAAATTCGTTTAAATAGATAAGTTATTTGGATATTTTATGATATTACATGGATAATTATGACAGCTAGTAAGGTATTACTAAATTTTGAATAATAGCCCAATTTATAAACATTAAACTATCGTTGTTTCCAAATATTTAAAGAATCATGCAGTCATCATCATCTCACAACCAGGATCGTCGCAGACTGGCTGATATGTCGTTCCTGCATGGCTTATGCAATGGATACAGTGACTGCTCAGAATTAATATCAAAAACCTTATCCTTTTGCTGTCCTAGAATTAGAACAAGACACACTAATTTGTTTGCAGTTTCGCGTTCTCGTACCAACAATGCTCAAAATTCACTTGTAAGTAGAATGCATAGAACTTATAACAAAAGCTTCACCTCTGTCGATATTTTTCGCTGCAGTAAGAGTGTTTTTAGGCGTGAGGTAGGTAGGGTGCTAAGAGATGTCGACTAGTGTTGACATGTTTAATTTAAGTGTATTGAGTATATATATAGTAGGTATTTATGTTCATATACCTACATATAAAATAATAATGTGTCCTACATAGTGTATAATTTTCTTCTTTTTAACACAAGAAAACACACACACACACCCACACTCACACACACCACACACACACACACACACACAAATTCTCATAATTACATACAATCATCACACCCTGATTACTGTCGGTTTTTTTGGCAATCCGTTATTGGCTATCGGTTGTAAACTTAAGTTTTGTGTATATTATTTTAAGAGCTGTGGATTTTGTACAACAAATAAATCAATCACAAAAAAATCATAAAAGGCCCATAGATTTTTTATGTTGTTTTTCTAACTAGATGGCATTGAATTGTCTTGAGACATTTCTTATCTATAGTGACTTCGGAAACCTTTACTGTGCGTGTAAACATGCGATAAGGTAGGTAGATTTACGAACGATAATAGAAAAAAGCGCTAGGACCACGACGAACGAGCATCTTATCAATTCTTTTCGGATATGAATTGTCACCTAAACTGAATTAACCTGTAAGACGATTTAGAGTGATAGTTCATCGCAATGGTTTATAGTGTAGATCTTTATATATATAACTAGCTGTGCCCCGCGGTGTTACCCGCGGTAACAAACAAAAAAATAAGATATTTTCCCGCAGTAAAACGTAGCCTACGTGTTAATCCAGGGTGTCAGCTAACTCCATACCAAATTTTATGAAAATCGCTCCAGCCGTTTAGACGTGAAGAAGTAACAAACATACACACTCACACACTCACAAACTTTCGCCTTTATAATATTAGTGTGATTCTACTGTACGTGTGTATGTCACTGAACTCCTCCTAAGTGGCTGGACCGATTTGAATGGATTTTTTTTTATGCGTTTGGGTGGCGCCCTGGGTGGTTTAGATTCACAAATCAGCCCGGCAGATGGCGCTGCAGTCGGTACAATTAGATATATTTTTTTCTTTTTAAAACGCGCGGACGAAGTCGCGAACGGTACAGCTAGTATATATATAAAGATTTGAATTTGATTTTTAAATATGTACCAAATATCTATTAAAATCTAGACTAAGACATTAATTAACATATTGGCTACTTTTCTGGATATTTCACACAGCATCATCTAGCCAAAATGTAAGTAGAACTTGTGTTATGGGAACCACATGACTGATATACTATATTTTGTAAATACATTCATATTATACATAGAAAAACACCCAGACCCGAGACTAATATTTTCAGATCACTCAAACATTTGTCCCGCGGCAGGAATCAAACCTTACCTTAATAGCCTATTTTACAAACTTTTTTTAAGCCTTTGAATACCGAATCTAGACTACCTAACTATGGCGTTAAGCGGCGGTGGTGGCAAAATGGCGGCATAAGATGTATTTTCAGAAAATCAACTATTTTAAACAAACTACCGCTTCGATCAACAATCCAAGAACAGTTGAAGAATCCTATTGATTTTTTTAAGTTATACTATCAAAACGCCCATATGTTAAAATGTTAACTAGTGAAACAAGCAAAACCTAGTAAAAACACAACTAGATTCATAAATTGTATATAAAAAAAAATAACAAGATTGAACATGTCTTCTTGAATGTCTTCTGGAAGATATCTCAGCAAACTATACCCGCACTCTTATTATGGGAGACTTTGACTCATGTATGATTGAACTAGCTCCACGAGCCAGAAGGCTGTGCATGATGATAGAGTCTTCAAATCTAAACATCCTAGATTTATCCCCTACCCATCACACTGCTGCAAGTGACACTCTCTTAGACTTGATTATTTTTTCTGATACCAATCTTATTGCTGCCCATACTATCAACTATCAGCACCAGCATTTTCTCATCACGATATAATCTATGCTTCAGTTAAAATAAAAATCCCTAAACCCAAGCCAAAAATCTTGAACCAAAGAATTTTTTCTCGTATAAATGCAATTAAGTTTGAGAATGATGCATCAGATACAAATTAAATTGATGTTGAGAGCCTGGAGTCTGTTGATAAAAAGGTTGAGTTTCTGTCAAACAATATTATTAGTAATTTTGACAAACATGCTCCTATGCACCCTGTTAAAATAAAGCATCGCCCAACTCCCTGGACAAATGTCAATGTGCGCAGGGCCATGTCACATCGTGACAGGGCTTTCCGAAAATATAAAATGGAACGGTCTGAAGAAAACTGGATGACATATAAAAGATTGAGAAATAGATGTAATCAAGTCTGCCGAGACACTAAGCGTAGTTATGTAGTTGAACAAATTGAATTGTGCACATGGGCCATCTCAACTTCTCTACAGTAGCCGTGCAATGGTTCTTATCATATCTCTTGGGTCGCCGTCAATCTGTCCGTAGTGGTGAAACTTTCTCTGACTGGTGCGACTTGGAAGCCAGGGTTCCGCAAGGAGGAATATTATCACCATTGCTGTTCTCTCTATTTATTATTTTTTTGTCCTCTAGATTTCAATCCAAATATCATTTTTACGCTGACGACCCACAGCTCTACTACCACTCTGAAACTGATAACTTAAACGCTGCACTTGATTTCCTTAATTCTGATTTACTTCAACTCAAATCCTGGTCTGACAGTTACGGCATCCAGGTCAACCCTAACAAGTGTCAAGCAATCATAGTTGGTAGTACTCGCCAGATCGCTAAAATCGACCCAAAAACTCTCACCCCTCTTGTGTACAACGACTGCACGATTCCGTTTTCTTCTACTGTGAAAAATCTCGGCTTACTCATTGATGCCAACCTGAGCTGGTCAGCTCAGGTAAAAGAGGTGTATAGAAAATTTTTCGCATCACTACACTTTATTATCCGCTTCAACTTCCTTCCTACTCAAACCAAAATTTCACTTGTCAACGCCCTTCTCCTACCTATTATTGACTGTGCGGACATTGCGTATCTTGACCTGAACCAAGATCTCCTTAATAAAGTTGACGCTTGCTTAATACGTGTATTAAGTTCATATACAACCTCCGCAAGTACAATCACGTCTCTGAGTATCGGTCTAAACTTAAGTGGCTCCAAATTCGTGATGGAAGAAATGTAAGAATATTGTGTCTGCTCTTCTTAATTCTTAATGATCCCTATTCTCCACAGTATCTGAAATCCCAATTTTCCTTCCTCTCTAACACCCATAACCGTAACCTAAGATCTACCGATACTCTTCTTCTGGCAACTCCAAATCACTCAACCTCTTATCGTGATAAATCTTTTGAAGTGGTGGCTGTTGGTTTATGGAATTCTCTCCCCACTAAAATAGAATCTGCACCCAGTAAACCAGTGTTTAAAAAACTTGTATACGAATACTTTCTGAGTAAAGTTCAAGACTAGTAGCTTTCTTAGGTTCTAGTTTAAGGTATACACTATAATGTCCCTCATCCCCTTGCTTCTCAGCCGAGTGCTTGCTCGATGCTCGGTTTCACTACTGAACTCGTCACTCGTACTATTTTTTATATAATTATCTTCAAAATTTTCTGTACTGTTGTAATTGATAATTGTTATTGTATGTATTTTTTAAATGTATCTTATTTATTAATTTACATATATATATATATAAATATAATAATATTATTTTATTTCATTTTATTTTTAGGAGTTTATTTTTAAATATGTTGTCTTTGTGTTATTTCCTTATTCTTAGACTAAATTAGCACGCCTACTTTTTACTTTCTCAATCTTGCAGGTTGGCTGGTAGAAAATGCTCTAAGCATTAAGCCCACCTATTGTACATTTATATTTTTTTTTGTGCAATAAAGGATTAAATAAAAAAAAATAAAAAAAAATAATAATAATAAATTTATAAAAAAATGCCGAACATTTCACACAGCATCATCTGGCCCCAAAGTAAGCAGAGCTTGTGTTATGGTACCACATGACTGATATACTACTTATACACTTTTTTTTAAATACATACATATTATACAGTAGGTGGTGCCCGCGACTTCGTCTGCGCAGGATTAGTATCTACTTCGTGTAATTCTAACGGTTTTTGCAGCGCACGCTAGCATAGCTCGCAGATGGCAGATTTTTTCCCACTTACTTGACACTTATCATTATATTATAGACAATTCACACAATATCTTTATAAATTATAGCTTAGGTGTTATTCAGATGTATAAGTTATGTTATTGTAAAGTTTCACAAAAATCTATTCAGTAGTTTTTGCGTGAAAGAGTTACAAACATACATAAGTACAAACTTTCGCGTTTATAATATTATTAGTAAGGATAGAAACACCCAGACTCGAGACAAATATTATTTTAATTATATTTTAGAAACCTTTTTGAGTTGTGGATAAGAAAACTCGTAAACCTGACATTGTATGAAATAAAGTCTTCTACCTAGGCACTTAACTATTACTGTTAAGATAAACTCGTAGACGCCGTGAGTTAAAAATAAACGACTAATGAGCTAAATATCTGTTTATTTTGGATAGCAGCTGTTCAGGATGAGTGACGATGACATGGATGAATCTGTCACTATTTCACAGTCTTGCCCAGATAATTAAGCTGAGATTCAAAGAAACTAAGCGTAAACTGATGATGCAGTTTGACAATCACTGCAAGGAAGTCTGAGCTCAGAAAACGTTTTTGTGTTTACATAGACCAAAGATAACGATATATTGTGACAATAATCCCATTGCAAACCCGTCTCTTGGTTACATTATTTTGACTCGTGAACGATTGAACAAACGACATTACTTTTGACGATCGATATCGTTCTTCGTCTTCGTTAATGGCATGTGTCATTATCATGTAGATTTTGCCAATGTCAAGTGTTTAGATTGTTTAGATTGTGTATGGTAAGACGTCGCAATGTCGTATGTTGTCGTTTGTCATTTGTTCTTTTATAGAAATTGGTGTCTCTTAATAATATATAATAATAATAATAAAATAATTATACGGATTATTTTTGCTCAAATTACGAAACTTTCATTACAATTAATCACACCCGAGTCATTAATAACTCCAGCTTTATTTGAATAAAATCACAAATAAACCCCGAAATAAATAATATAAGAGCACAATGTTTAGGCAAAACGGCCAAAAAAAAAAACAATCGATATCGTAATCCTCCACAACACAAGATAATTTGAATTTGAGTGCCTTTTCAAATGTATTCATTATGTCTTTTTATATTTTCTTATATTTTGGGTTAATTGTAAATTACTACGTGCTCTATTACAATAACTTTGTATGTTACATATTAGGGAAGTTACTGGTTTTCTGGAACACAGTGTAAACTAATACAGAAAGCAATGCATCACTAAATTACTTACAAAAATTATTTGTGAAATAAAAGATTTTGTACTTGTATTTGTATAGCTATAAATTTCAAGAATTCGACGATCATTTCAACGACGATACTTTTCCGATGTATCGAAATCGGTTTGCCGAGGAGAAGTCTTCACCACGTACGTACTAGGGTTCCATAGCACCAGAAACTACGAGCGTAGGTCGTAACCATTAAAACAAACCGGAAACAAATATTTGCAAAAACATGCAAACAGATACTGCCCCTCAGTTTACGTAACTCGTGACAACTGGCGATCACTGATGTCAAACACTCTTATTGTCGCCAATATCTGTGCTATAAGTGTTTTCGCATGTGAGTGTGCGACAGACGAGTAATAGGCAGCGGGTAGCTTCCTTAATAAATGTTTTTTACGACTTAAAACTGATTTCGCAGATATTGTTGTCGCGTTGCTATTGCTTTACGTAATTTACTTAATAACCCTGCTGGCCGCGGGAATCGAAACCGCTCCCTATCACAGCTGGTTGCTGGTCGTCATGCAACGGATGGGGTTTATGAACTCCATAATGTTGTCCTTGTCTTTTTTCCTTTTATAACGCAATGGATCATAATTATCTGTAATGTTTTTCTTAAGCGTGAATAAACTGAATTTGAATTTGAATTATTTCGAAAATCCCAACTCTATAATTACGTTTTAAAAACTAAAAAGAAACCGACATCATTGAATGAAATTTGTGCCTATAATACATTTTTAGTGGAAAGTAGATGTATTTTGTATATTATAATATGGGTAGGCCAAATAAACGCCACGCTCCAATGAGACAGCGAGGTATGAAAGTACATGAAAACATCATCGATGTATACAATTTTTAGATGGGACCACCTGTGAAGTATGGCACCCATTCAAACAAAAAAAAAATCCAAATAGGTTCAGCCGTTTTCGAGTAATCGGTGAACATACATAAAAAAAAAACCTCCTCCTTTCTGATAAAGTCGGTTAAAAATACTTAATTTAAACAGTTTATTATTGTGAAAAAAAGCGACTCGCACACTTTACGATCATTAGTTTATTATTTTAAGTGCTCAATTTTGAGCACTTAAAATAATAAACTCAGCAAATAGGCACCTAAATACATACTAAAGCTGCTGGCAAGAAGTGTAAATTAAAGCACAAAAGGTCCATTTAGGCCCATTAACATAAAAAATGCAATTAACAACCCTTAAATAATTTTAATGAAATGTTCTGAAACTCTGAAAGCTATTACGCATCGGTTGCCCTTAAGGGCAAGTTTGGAGAGAACTTGGGAAGTTTTGTAACTTTCGAACATGAGCACGTTACAACTTATAATTTTGAGGTGAAAACTTTACGAAGCTGATGAGAATATCACAAAATGTGTGGAGCCTCTGAGGCGCAGTTTAATTATTTCACCACCCTGCTAGGTTCGAAAGAGAAGTCACTATAAGAAGAAGTCAAAATGTGTATTAGCAAGATATTTATTTGTCTCAGTCCAACGTAAAGGCGAGGGCCCATCGCGGCGCATGCTGTGCACGGGAACGCGGCGCATTTTAGCTGCGTGTATTAAATTTGTTTGACAACGCGGGTCTCGTTTCCACTGGAGTACACGAAGACCCACGACTATGTATAGCGTGGCACGGCGCCGATATATACGACAAACATGAAACGCATCCGTTCCACAAGGTGTATGACTGAAAACTGCGCTGCGATAAGCGAGCAGTACATAGTCGTGGATCATATTCGTGTACTCCAGTGGAAACGTTGACCCACGTCGACAGCGTTGAGCTATGTAACCGCCTATTCGAGCAAGCCAGTGACGACCTCTGTGGCGCAGTGGGCTAAGATCCGGCTGAGACGCAGAAGGTTGCGGGTTCGATTCCCGCCGCGGGACAAATGTTTGTATGATCTGCAAGTATTTGTCTCGGGTATGGGTGTTTCTATGTATAATATGTATGAATTTACAAAAAAAAAGTATATAAGTAGTTTATCAGTCATGTGGTACCCATAACACAAGCTCTGCTTACTTTAGGGCCAGATGATGCTGTGTGAAATGTCCGGGATTATTTTTTTATTTTATTTATTTATGTATCAATGACGTCAATTCATGCGTAGCCTTTCCGTGTGTTGTAGTGGACACAACCACATACATTTTCTTACAAAGCGAAGCTTAATACACGTGCGTAGCCTCTCCGTGCGCCGCGGTGGGCCCGCGCCTGTGAAGCGAAGCAACAAGTCTGTAGGGCAGAGTGATGTTTCGTCAAAGTGCAGAACGAGTCAAGTGTTCCTGAAGATGCCTCGTGAAGAGACGACACACAACGACGAATTTATTTTTGAGGTTGCATGTCTATACATGCAACCTGTATATGGTGTGTGTTAACATTTTACTAACGCTTTGCATGGCTTTTCATTTGCGGGCAGGAGGGAGGTGCATGCGTCTGCATCGTGTCTTACTCATTAGTAATAGATTGGCAGAATAGTACTAAATACTTGTCCATCGGTTTAATGTTTTGTAATGGGTTTCCGCAAAGTCACGCCTGAATTTTGAAATTTGAAAATTTGCCTGAAATTTTGCATGATACATCTTATAACTACCTTACTTAGTTAAGGTAGGAAAAAGCGGTAGGATCAGGACAAGTTTCTTACCGATTCTTTTGGGGCTTAGGTTTGGAGGAATTGGCACCTAAATTCACCTAGTTTGTAAGACGTTTCAATGTGATCCTTGTGATTGTATTGAATTAAGTATCTTTTGACTTTGACTTGACTAAACGTAGTTAATTTAGTACAAACAATGCTTCATGTTAGTTATACTCGCTAAAAACAGGGCTTTGCTGATCCATTATTTAACAACAGAAACAGTCGGTAACTGCTCTTTCTCCTACTAATCGGTTACTATAACTATCAAATATAATTTCGTTTTATAAACTTAAAAGAAAACCGACTTCATTGAATGAAATTTGAGCCCCTAAAAATACAACGGAGTTGAGAGAAATTTTGTGTAAAAAAAGTTCGTCCGTTATAAAAGTTTGTATTTTACGCTTTTTAGAATTTTATCATTTTTTTGAAATTCTTAAACACCACTGGAAGGTCACAGGAAAACAAAATATTGAAATAGCGTTTACTTGGATGACATATTTCTCCAGCTATTTTGATTATAAACTACTATTTTGATGAAGTTTCTATGGGACAAATCGGGAAGTATATTCTTTCACATGAAAACATATTTTTTTTAATCGGTTTATAAATGACAAAGTTATGAGGTAACTAAAAAAATAATATAACTGAATTGCCAACCTTCTGAAATGAGGTCTATCGAATATATTCGTTTGTTTACCGCTGTACCAAAATGTTGGTGAACTTTAGCCAGTGAGTCATTTGAGCATGGGTTGGCACTCCAAATTATCAAGAATGATAATTGGCTCCATTATCAAGTGCTTATCCTTATCCACAGATCAGATATTTCACGAAGCGAATATCGGCAGATTAAAAACTCATTAAAATAGGTGAGTACCCACTCGTGTCACTAGTTATTTCTTTAACCTGTGTGGTGAAAGGACTGAAGTGCGCCTCAGAGCTTCCTTACGTGCACTTAGCATATGTTTTTGAACATGTTAAGTTCTATAAAATACAAATTAAAAAGTTAGATATACACTTCTTAATGTATGTGCACGAAATGTTAATTTATTTTTAAATAATGCGATAATCATAGTATTAACACTAGAAATATAGATAAACTCGCTGTTCCCACTGTTAGGCTACCTAAAGTTAATACCTAAGTCTTTTATAGGGCAAAGTGTACGCTTCTATAACAAGGTCCCAAGCGACGTGTTAGATTTGTCGATTGGCAAATTTAAAAACGTAATTAGACAGAAACTGTCCATTAAAGCATATTATAACATATCTGATTATTTAGATGACAAAAAAGGTTGGGATGAATCTGATCATACAAAAAAGTGTTAAGACCAGACGTGTTTCTTTTCGAATTCTTCTTGAACTGGGGTTAGAAGGAACCGGCACCTAGATTCACTAGCTGAAAGAAGACGATTCAAAGTGGTCCTTGTGTTTTTATTAAATAAAGAAATGTTTGTATTTATATTTGTATTACTGCCTGTTTCCTCACTATGTTTTCCTTTAACGTTTCCTTTTTCGAACCGAAAAACCCATTTGTGCACGACCGGTTTCGATCTCACGATCTTAGGATATTTGTTCGGTCATTGCTTAGGTAAAAAACTTATTTACCTCATCTTCTTACTTAATATGTGTCCAACAAGGATCCCTTATAGTTTCGTTATGTCCGTCTGTCTGTCTGTCCCTAACCAGAGTCTCTTACTTACAGATAGTCCACTTACTATAAACTTTAAGATAGTATACAGCTGGATAAAGACTAACTCGATGTCGATGTAAATACTTCCGACACAATTAGCGTTGAACAGGTCCTATGCTCTGCGGATGCAGGGAAGATGACCAGTCTATGGAGCATATCATTGTATGCTGCTCCATCTACCATCTTCCATCTTGGAGTGATCTTAGACTACCTCTGTGGCGCAGTGGACTATATTTATTTATATATTTATCTACTGAACCTCCTGAAACGGTATCTTGCTAGGAAACCTGAATATTGATTTGTAAAAAAAACAATACCGTATTGTTCGTTTTCAATATTTATTGAGTTTTATGTATAGATTTAAGAAAAATACCTAGCACTTGCTATAATTTAATAAGAAGTTGTTGTTATAATTTAGGTAATTTTAAATTTAGTATTTTTATTAGTACTTACCCTTAAACTGTACTTAAATACTGAATAGGGCAAAATAATATCCCATTTAAAAAAATATATGAAAAATTACGTGCTTAATTTGGACAATAGATTTTTGGCTAAATATATCTTATAAAAGCAGAAAGCCGAAAACAATAGACCCGGCAAATTAAATTAATAGTTATTAGACGCGACTCTATCTTTAGATCCGCTAAATAACCGCAAAACCCAATGATATTAATACCTACATACATATTCATACCTATTTATTTAAATTACAGAGCTTTATTTATATAACAAATTTTGACCTGGTATGCTTTCACTTACTCATTAAGCTGACTTGAAATCCTTTTTGTGTATTTTATTACAAGCTATTTTTACGCTAATTGGAATATTTGAGTTCGCGAATGTATCCCGAGGGCAAAACGTATATTTGGTAGTCCCCAGTACACGCACTTATTTTAATAATTTGTAACACAGGCAGAAATAATATAAACTCTACAATAGGTACATAATAAAGAACATACAAATTATTGGAGTGTACGAAAGGAACCTCTAAGGCACACTTTTTAATTCTTTCACTGCCTTGAAATAACCAGTGACACAATAAGAAGTAAAATTTTAGGTAAAAAAATTCTTGAGATCGCTACAATACCAACTCCATCAAGTACGGACGTCATGCGTCTGTTGGTTAATAACGAATGAAGACCTTTTTATTACGCAGCATGCCTTATTACGAAAACATGCAAATGACATTGTATCACTTACCCTCAAGAGCCATAAACATGAGTGCTCCAAGAACACTGTACAACACCAAGCACAAAGTTAGAAAGAAATGCGTAAACCACCTCTTAGACAAAATCCGTAACTTATTATAGAACCAGAAGGCAGACTTTTCACCAGCACTTAGTCCACTCTTCGCTGTGTTCATGGTAAAGTCTTTAAAACCTTCGAACTGCTTAAACATAAACTCTGATGCCTTGTTGTGGTACACGTGAGCGAAGGGATTGTAGTAAGGATGTCCATTAGGATCTGAGATGTGGGACGCAGGAGTTCCAGGCGCCTTGGGGTAGAATCTAGGTGACAAATACACTGGTCCATGTCCTCTTGGCGTCATTGGAACGGGAGTTGTTGCCGTTGGTATCTGAAGAGTTATCTTCGGCCGGATAGGACGCAGCGGCGGCGGAGGCGGCGGGTAACTGGGAGCCCCGTCAACACTGTCCATTTTCCTCGTTTTACAGCCGTTTTTAGAGCACAAATGTTTATCGTAAATTGTTTATTGATGTTAGTATTGGTACACGTCCGGATTTGATTCGGGAGCGCCGGCGGTAGAGTTCAGCGTTGTCAATGCATTGGGCTCGACCGGTATGCTACGACTGGACAGAGTTTTATAAATAAAACATTGGAGTGCTGTGCTTCCCGTTGTGTCATCGGCTCGTCTGTAAAGAATCAGTGGGCTCTATAGCCAATTAACCTGTCTTCTATGAATCGTGCGTAGGTACACTAATTAAGTACACTCGTCTACCTATAACTAACTCCCGAATACTGAATCGCCGCTTAAATTTGAAGGCTATTTAAATAGGATTTCCGACATTTTTCCTTTACAATTTTGTAGCATAGAATGTCTCAAACATTTGAGATGTTCTCAAATGTGTTAAGTGGCGTTTTAGTCGAAAATCTACGCTAAGCTTACGTTTGTCAAATCTCACTGGACTTTGACAAACGCAATCGTGAATTCACTCTTAATTTGTAAGCGCTGGCCCTGAATACATAAAGAAGTAGATGACTGTACCTACATGTACGTGAGTTTCAGCGAACAAGATTTGTTAGTGTTATAAAGATTTAGGAAGGTTTTCTGGATGAAGAAGATATTTTACGATACATTACTTTAGACTTTATGGAGTTATATTTTTTCTTTTTTTTGTGATTCTAATTACGAAACTCATCTGGAAATAGGTACTGTTATGCTATAGCAGTATTCAGATAATAATAATCATAGCTAGAGGAGTCATCTTTTAATTGTATATACGGTTATGTGTAATTTAAATCTATCGTCATATTTATTTATTGTTATTAGAATGACAAAGACAGACTATACTTTAACATAACGCTAGCTAATTATCAGTAGGTATACATATAATAAAACAAAGTCTCCCGCCGCGTATGTCTGTTTTAATGTTATAAACTTAAAAAACTACCTACCGAACGGTTTTCACCAATAGAATTTGTGAAGTGATTTATGAGAAAGATATACATAGGTACAGTTGTGGTCATATAAGAACGATTTGAAGATATAGAAGTTTTTATTTAAATCGTGTCATACACAGAGATGTGTACCTTCTGAGAAGCAACTAGTTATGTTATAAAATAGCCACACTAATAGAGCAACGTGGCTTAGGAATAAAGAATAAAATCGCAAACTTTTTTTTTCCCATGTTATTTATTTTACCAAAGTAACACATTCAAATAGTACTGAAGCTGGACAAATAATTAAGAACGATTTATTAAACTGCTCGGGAATTGTTTTGTAAGACACTTATACTTAAAAAATCACATAATATGCGCAGAAAATTTAAAAATCAATTTAATACATTTTTAACTAAAATTCATAGTTAATAGGATATCCACGGCATGCATATATGCATATCCATTCATGCTGGAATGTCCAAATAACCGGTAGAACGTCTTCAGCATAAGGTAACATTGTTTCTTCCAATATATTTTTGTATTGGAACTGATCTATGTTACCTTCAATCAACTTTACAGGTCCAACACCATGTCCAGAAAAGCACCCCCAAATTTTCACATTTCCACCGTGCTTTAATGTAACTTTCGTGTACTTAGGGTCGAATACTGTATTCGAGGGACGTCGTAAATATCGTTTTCCATCAGAACATACGATGTTTATTTTCGTTTCGTCAGAAAAAAGTACATTTTTCCACTGTCGCACAGTCCAGTTTTCATACTTTCCCGCAAATGCAAGCCGGGCTTGTCTGTGGCAAAGTTTCAACAGGGTACCTTGTTTCGGTCATCTCGAGGAGTTGTTTTTCTCTGTTTAGGTACACGTGGAACATTCGAAGTAGTTTGATATGTAGCAAAATGCTTTACAGCGTGGAAAACTATCGTTTTTGAACATTGCAGATGGTCGGCTATCTTTTTATAAGACCAATTCTTCCGGCGAAACTTTATTATTACTTCCCTTGTGGATTTATCACAACTTTTATTTTTTCCCATTGTTTTTTCCTAAGAAGCAATCACTTTTAACAGTCACTTTCACTTTCACTTTCACTCTCAATCACTTTTTTCTTTTACAGCACTAAATGGCGCCAAAATTATACAAACAGTAACAAATCGACTGAGTGTTCTCTATTTCAATTTGAATTAAGCTATAAACTATTTAGCGTTTTTAATTACGTGACCAGCCAGTAAATAAGAATACTATTATTAGAAGTAGTGTAAAAAGTTTGTCTATATATTTTTAGCTAATTATGTGTATCAATGAATTCAGTGGTATTATGGAAAAGTTTTACGATACCGAGAGAAATAAAAAAAATTGCATGCAATTAGTTTTGTGTCTTAGTTTGAAAAAATCTTCCCTTTATATCAGTGTTCTTAATTATATGACCACCACTGTAGGTGTAAAATTAACCCGTGCGAAGCCGTGGCGAGTTGCTAGTGCTATTATAAAATAGTGGGATTGTTTCTGCGATAAACTGCGAGCTGATGCGGTTTTTAGAGAAGCTGTAGTACACCAAAGACACCATAATGAAATAGCAGTGTCTCTTAGAGGTTGATGGCTTTCTGAGCTAGATATGAAACTTCTGAAACGCCACTTAAGCGTTCGAGAGCAATTCAAATGTTTGAGGCACCGTTATCCTACAAAATTTTATGAGAAAAACAATGACTTTCCAATATACAGAAAGTCATTGGAAAGTGATGGAAACTGAAAGTAGACTTAAAATGTAAGTGGGATTTAGTAGGTTTTACGACTTACGACTTTTGTTTTTTTTTACGTAAGCGACGATGTGACACGAAGGTCTAGAAGACACGTATTCATATATGACTTGAAGAGACCCAGATTAAAGTTATCAATGAAGACAGACGACGGCAAAGTATTCCAATCCTGGGATATTGGCTGTTGAATATGTTACCATTTTTATTTATTCCATCATATTCATAATACTAGGTAACACTTTGACGACCTCTGTGGCGCAGTGGGCTAAGGTCAGCCTGAGACGCAGAAGGTTGCGGGTTCGTTTCCCGCTACGGGACAAACGGTTGTATGATCTGCAAATGTGTAAATTGATGTATGTATTTAAAACAAAAGAATATTATGCTGTTTATCAGTCATGTTGTCCCCACAAGTCAAGCTCTGCTTACTTTGGGGCTAAAGGTTAGTGTACTTTTAAACTTTTCCTCTAAAAGCGTTTATAAGTCAAATGAAAATAACATATTCTAACCATCGTCATTGGATAATAAATTAAATGAGTGACTCGATTACGTGACTCACCTCACGCACAATTTATTTTTATAAATCACTAGCAGGCGCTCTTGACTTCGGTCCAACGGAATTATGGAATATATAATGTATTTTTCCTTGTTTGATAACTACGTGAGATGGTTTTAGGGCAAGCTAAGTTAGTTATAAATCGAATACCTTTAAACGAGCAATTCTTGTTTAAATGGATTTAATACTTATAATCTGAATCTCGAAAACGGCTAAAACGATTTTCATGAAAGTATGCATGGAGTTTCGGGGGCGATAAATCGATCTAGCTAGGTTTCATTTTTAGAAAACGTCGTTTTATCCGTGTTTTATACCAAGCAAAGCTCGGTCATCCAGGTGCTAAATCTTTAAACGCTCCATCAGGTTAATTTCCTACTATTTTATGTAATATCTACTTACGAGTAAGCAATGAAGAAGGAAAATATTCTAAAGAAACCGGTATGTAACATCTAAAACAAATAAAAACGGTTAAGTGAGAAAGTCGCACCCTGAGAGGGTTCCCTTCCTATCTACCTACCTACTTATATGAGCTTCATGGATATTTTACCATCTGTCCAATTCAGGGCAAATAGTCAGAAAGACAGACGGACAACGGAATGAAGGGCTAAGGGTTCTTTTTTTCCGTTGCGGTACGGAACCCAAAAAATAAATGAATTCGAATGTACTATTTACCTACTTTATATAGGTTCTAACTACGTACATTATACTATTCCAAAACAGTAGGTACGTGGGTAAGTGGGTAACAAACAAACAAACCAATTCACACGATTTATTGTAATACTTAGCTCGTGGAAATGAGAAAAATACTTGAAACTAATAAAATATATTTTTAAGAGTCGGTGTCCCTTTTATAAAAAAATATAAGTAAGTATAATATATATATAACACAAATTCTGAGAAAGAACTCGCCTCACCAAGTTTTCTTAGAAAATGTTTTCTCTGACGAACATATTTGTAACAGCTGTTTGCTAAAAACACAACTTGACTTATTTCAGCAGCCGGCTAAAACGCTCGTGGCCTAGTTAACTTTATCGTTCCCAACAGATAAGCGAAAATAAGCAACACTCTGCGACGTCAATACTTGGATGGGTGACCGCAGTAGTATTTTTATCTGAGCGCTTCCGTGCTGCGAAGCATGTTAAACTGACGGTGCCGGGTTCTCGAAGTTGGCCGTAACGGAGACCTTTGGGCTGGCTAGTAAGTTCCAAAACTGGGCACTGACTTATACGAAAGCGGGTACTAGTAGCCAACAGTCCTTCCAAGTACCTAAACGTACTCGTTTCATGTATTGATATCCATATACACTGCATAATATAGGGTACATAATCCACAATTATTATATACTAGCTGTCCCGTTCGCGACTTAAAAAATAATAAATTTTAATTAAGTACTTTTAGTTATTCGGGATGGAGACAAAACCAATAATTCGAATATCATGAAAATCGGTCCGGCCGTTTTAGAGTTATAAATGGTGTAACTAACACGACTTTGTTTGATATAATACTAGCTGTTGCTCGCGACTTCGTCTGCCTTCTTTTTTAAAGGAATTGTAGCTAAAATCTTTCCCCAGGATGCAATTTATCTCCTTGCCAAATTTTACTGATAAATTTCAAACCATTCACACCCATTAAAAAGTTTTCATACAAACATTTACACTCTATTTTACTCCTTTATAAGAGTTATTTTGAAAAATCCTGAAACACGAGTCCATTTATTTTGCCTTTTAAGTATCCAAACCAAGTTTCTAAGAAATCACAACACCCGTTAAAAAGTTCCCATACAATCATTAACATTAACATTAAAAAATTTTACCCCTTTGTAAGGATTATTTTGAAAACTCCTTAAACGTGTCCATTTATTTTGCATTTTATAATCAAATCAAATTTCAAGCAAATCGCACGACGCCGACGCGTTAAAAGGTTTAATACGTTCGTTTTCACCCCTTTTCACTCTCTTAGGGGTTGAATTTCAAAAAAATCTTATTTCGAACGCTGAAGTTTTCTCTGAACTTGGTAGGTACCTACCTACTGAACTTGGAACGACGTTATAAGAGATGAGATCTGAACGACTGCCAATTACCATAGTAAATTCTTAAATTATAGCTATATTAATGTGTACAACGTTATTAAATTTGAAGAAAATTTGTAACGTTTAGTGAAATTGAAATTTATAACTCCTACTTTTTAAGTTATGGGAGTGTCAAAAGTAGATCGAAATGGTTCATGTAAATTATACACACTGCCGGTGCGTTGCCCAATTCTTTTCCGTACCTGCTTGACTGACACGCAGCCGTTTTATGCAATTATGTATGCACGAATCCAACCGATTTCCGTAATAAGATTTGGATTCCGTAATACGAGTTATTTGGCGACTTCCGACTTATTTCGCAAAAATTGCTACTGTTACTTTATCGTAATAGCCCGGCGGTTGGGTGGGTGAGGTAGGTAAAGTAAGTACGGGAGATTACGTTAGTACCTAAGTAGATTTACAGGCTCACATATTTATAAATGAATAATTAGATAGGTAATAATAATATAATATAATAATGCCGGACATTTCACACAGCATCATCTGGCCCCAAAGTAAGCAGAGCTTGTGTTATGCGCACATGACTGATATACTACTTAAATACTTTTTTTAATGTAGGTAAATACATACATATTATACCTACATAGAAACACCCAGACCCGAGACAAATACTTGCAGATCATACAAACCTTTGTCCCGTGGCGGGAATCGAACCCGCAACCTAGTTAAGTAATTATATCTTCTAGATACCTACCTACATAATTGCATAAAACGCACTAATAATAAAGCTTGCTAAATTGCTTGTTACTTTTATAACTATCGATCACATAAATCGCAGATGGCCGTCGTAAACTCTTCTCATCTTTGCTAGTCAAGTAGATAGTCAATATACTCTATTTTAAATAAACAAAGATTTTTTTCCATAACAATCAGCATCACCTCCCATTGCACAAGGTCTCTTGTATTATCTTACAAGATAATACAATATTATTTATAACTTATTTATAAATAATTTGCATTTCAAGATTATTTTTATGGGAACTCATAGTGAACCAACCTAATATTCATCAAGCTCATCGAACTAGTTAGCAGTTAGGTAGCTACCTACTAGAATACCTACTATGTACATACTATCACCTACCTTCCTAAACTTTACTAATTATTTGACATCATTATGACAAATGCGATTAGCATGTGTCATAATGATGTCAATTTTGTAAAAAAAGTATGATGTCACAAAGTCGTATCTTGTCATTCGTTATTTTATTTTGATAAAATAACAAAATCTAAGCAACGTCTTTTTATATTAAATAATTAATTATACGAATAATTTTTGCTCGAATCACAAAGATACCTACCTACACAGCTTTTATCCTAATTATTCTCACCGAGTCAATAACTCTAGCTCTTTTATATAAAGAAACAAAAAAACATTTACACGTTGTAGATTAGAAGTGAAAACTTCAAAAAATTTCAGCACAAAGAGAACCACGAATATAAGAAACATAATAATGCTTCCTATCTCATTTTCTCAAACGTTAAACCTTATGAATCTAAGTGTCTGTCTCTTTTTACTATCGCTTTTTCGTTTTATCGACTTTCAAATCACAACGATGCTAAAGAAGTTTTCACTTCAAAAACTAAAAGTACTAATAAGACAGGAAATAACTTGAGAAAAATAAATACTTAAGAACGCAATTTTTGTTGTTTCGCAAGACGGCCAAAGATAATCCTACATAATATATTTGTTTTCTTTTTTAATGTTGTTAACAATGGCACAAGTAAAAAGTTACAAGTCATGTCTTGTGTGCAACAATGTCAACATCGTTTGTCTTTTGACAGTTGACAACGACACTTACCTGATATTGACTTTTTCTTTCAAGTCTTGCTTGCTTTGTTTCTGTTTGTTTTGTGGTTTTCATTTACTTTTCTTTTCATTTTCTTATCAAGGACAAGGAAGGAAGGAAGGAAAGTGAGGTCAAAAATTCCTCTATTTAAGAGTATTAAGATAATAATATCATTATATTATTACACGTGTATACGTATTATGAAACGTGCGTACATTTACAAAAACAAAGATGAAATCGTTGGCAAAGTTTTGGTCGTGGAAGATTCAATGGAAGCCTTTAAAACCGCCCTCAAAAACCATTTCGAACTGCACGAGGAAAACGTAAGGATTTATTTCGGAAATGGCTGTGAAATCTTAGATATCAGAGTGATCCGGGATGACGAAAAAATCTACTTAAACTTGAGTAGCAATAGCAATGAAAATGTCTGTGATATCGCGGAGAAATTAGCTGAAAAGTTGAGTGTTGGTGATCGTGCAAGCATAGCGGTAACTGACTGGATAACACTCAACGTAGGTGGAAAACTTTTCATGACTTCTCGGTCGACTCTCCTGTCTAAAGAGCCTCTATCTATGCTGTCTAGAATGTTCGCTGAAGATAATGATAAGTACATAATGAACCCCAGTGTGACGGATGCAAATGGAGCATTCCTTATTGATAGGAGCCCGGAATACTTTGAACCTATTTTGAATTATTTAAGACATGGTGTTGTACTGTTAGACTCACAGGTGAACCCGAAGGGTGTGTTGGAAGAAGCAGTCTTTTTTGGTAAGCAGTTGTAACTATTTTGGGACTAGGAAGCTTCAATAGTAAGGACATGATTACTTCAGTGCAACTTGATTTACACCATATAGGTAGTTAGGCCATATAGCTCACAGAACTGTTAACCGTTGGGGAGTAAAAGTTCTTGAATGGCAACCAAGGATGATATGATGAACTTGGTTTACATACTCGGGTTTTTTTCTTATGAGCAACATAGCCTTCCTAAAGAACACAATAAAAAAAAACAAAGAATAAAAGTACTTTCCTCTATTTCATAAGCACAAGTACTCAAAATTTAGCTGGCATTTATGTTATGTCATTGTCTTTTTCTCAATAACCAAAGATGTCAACTTAAAACTACATAGCGTTTATGTGATCAGAAGATAGAGATTTATGATTGTAATCTAAATGGTAAAAAAAAGTGCTATTGAATTATCATAATTACTATATAATTTATATTCTAAAACTATGTCAACCTACCTTTTAGCCTATTTGTTTTGTTTTTAATATATTATTCCGCATATAATTCTATAGTGCACTACATTAAAATAACTGCACACTTGTGCAGAATTGCAGATGTATCTGGTGAAGAACCATTAAAAAATGAAAATTATTTACTATTTCCAAACATAATTAAAACCTCTTTTTAGGCATAGAGTCAATGGTACCACACCTCAACAAGCTCATAGAAGAATGGAAGCATGATTCTGGTTCAAACCATGCTCTTACTCGGATGGATGTTGTACATGCCATTATTAAAACTCCCATAACTGCCGAGTTAAGGTTCCAAGGTGTCAACTTAGCTGGGGCGGATCTTAATAGACTGGACTTACGCTATATAAATTTTAAGGTGAGAAATAGTTTTCAATTTTGAATATTGAAACAAAACCAGATGAATTGTAGGCTCTGATAGTATCTAACACCTACACTATTTTTATTTTTTTTCTTTTGTCCGCTGCTTTGCCCATGTAGTAAATATAAAAAAAATGCTTATTTGTCATATTTATTTAAATACAGATTGTTTCAGCTATTATTGCAAGAATGACTAATAAATAAATATGTTTTAAAAACTAAAAATAAAACCATTGTGGGCCAATGGGCTCAAATTTCATTCAATGTCATTGAATGCTATTTGAGTCCATTAAAATACAACCGAATTGAGAACCTCCTCCTTTTATTGAAGTTGGTTGAAAAAGTTTCTTTTACGCTTTTTAGTACTTTATCACATGAAAGCAAAATGTCGCAATTTAATTTACGTGGAAGACATTTTTTTTCCGCTATTTTGATATAAAACCAAACTACTGAACTGATTTGAATGAAATTTCTATGGAACAAATCGGGAAGTATATACTTTGACAAGAAAAGAGTTTTTTGAAATTAGCTCATAAAAAACGGATAAAAGTTCCACTTAGATGTGACCGAGGGGATTGAAATAAGTTGATATTGATTTCAGTATGCCTGCCTCTCCCGTTGCAACTTGAGTGGTGCGAACCTGTCTCATTGCTGCTTAGAACGAGCTGACCTGTCCCATGCTAACCTAGAAGGGGCGCAGTTATTGGGAGTCAAAGCTCTTTGTGCCAATTTTGAAGGTAAACTTTTTAAAATAACAAATATTTGCCTGGTCGACTATCAATACACCACGGCACTAATCACATGTCACATCACTAGATTTTGGACCTTTCACTAGTGGGAGACAGAAGAGGTCGGCCATCTTGAAAATGGAATTTGCAGATAACTAACCGGTTGCATACTACCATTGATTAATATTAAAGCATTCTTTACGTTTTGATAAACACGGGTTTTACCCACGTATTATTTAGTTGATGGAGAAACAGACACTGTAATGATTCATCTAGAGAATCATCAGTTTGATCCACGGTCCGTGAGTTGCTGCTCTATCTCTCTATCTATCTATTTATCAGCAGTCATGTTTCAGTCGCAACTTATCACAAGTTAGTGTCAATCCTTACTGGACTGGAAACTGGATCTTGCCTAGGTTCTCTGGTATTGCAAGCATTGTAGTTACCGTAACTGTATGCTGTATGTTTTATAAAAAATTGGTTATAACTGTCATCCCTACTTCATAGTCACCTCAGTATCTACTTCAAACTTTATTCATTTTATTACTAGCAGACCCGGCAAACTTCGTACCGCCTCAGAATAAAAAATAATAAAAAAGCAAGCATTTTTTCATATTTACTCACCTTTAAAACCTTCCCTGGACTTCCACAAATAATTCAAAACCAAAATTAGCCAAATCAGACCAGCCGTTCTCGAGTTTTAGCGAGACTAACGAACAGCAATTGATTTTTATTATATAGATTGTTGCTTGACCACTGTCTTAGTACTAGGGCATAGGCACTCACAAAGATATTCAGTGTAAGTGGTATGGTACATTACTTAAAACTGGTGGGCCATATGCTTATTTTTTGGCTCAGTTATTTAAAAAAAAATGGTAAATAAAGGACTACAAAAAAAGAGTAATTTCAAAAAGAACGGTTAATTTCTGTTCCAGGAGCCAATCTTAAGGGATGTAATATGGAGGACCCCACTGGAATTAGAGCTATCTTGGAAGGTGTCAATATGAAAGGTAAAAAATACATGTATATGTACAGAATAATATACCATCCATCCTTCCATACTAATTATTTATCTGTAACAAAAGCCTACACCTACACCTTCACCTCTCACTTTCCTGCAATCTGTGGGAGTTATTTCGTGAAAAGGGAAGGACGTGTGTAACAGGAAGCCGGGTAAGCGCGCGCTATTTGATTTGAGCAATGAGCGCGTGCGGTGGTCGAGTTGGCTGTCAGATCGTACCGACCCATTTTTCGGGTTGGTACTGTCAGGTACACAGTGTGTGTGTGACGAAAAAGAGAAAGGCAAATAGTGAAGGAGAACGCATCAGCTGTGCGCTTAGCTTAGTGTTGTGTATAAAGTGTACTGTTATATAAACTTATTCAGTATATAATGTTAATGTTGTTTATTGCCAAGGTGAGATGTCAGATTACACATTATATGCGACTACTGTAAGGCTCGCTTGTTGTTATAAATACGAAAGTGTCTCTGTCTGTTTGTTGCCTTTTCACAGCTAAATGTGTCTTGATGAAATTATATAAAAAGAAAAGGATCAAAACAACATTTATTTAGCACACACACACACACACAAAACGAACAATACTAAAGAACAAATCAAAGCGGTAAAATAAAAAAATAGGCTCAAATAAAAAAAAAAAAACACGAACACAGCGTACCTAATCCTACAGTGTTTGAAAAATAGGAAGGTACCTACCTAAATAAAACCTGGCATAAAACTAGCCCTTCCCGCGAACCAATCAGCGTCGAAGTGTGACCAAAAAGGCTAATTGCAGAAGGTGCCACTTCCAGACACGATAACGAAGTAGCGCTGGTTTTCAGATTGAACCATTTATCAGGATGTCCTCACGAAGCGAAAACACATACACGTAGAATGTATCTTGAGTACGTGCATGTGCTGATTAATAAATACATAATAGAAACACTTAGCATGATCTATAGATATATAGAGTCTGTCTGGCCACATTAACATGGAATAAATAGGCAACCCGAAAAATATTTGTTTATGGTATCTCTTTACGTCACTTACGTTCAAATCAAAGATCGAACGGTTTTCATTGGTGTTTTCATGTATAGATTTTCAAATTCCTCAATTTTATGACTTCTGCAAGGAGATTTTAGCTTATCTGATCCAGCACTCAAGACAGGCTGCATTACAATGTGGAATGGCAATATTATGGTAGAATATGTTCTGTTCTCAGGTTGCAACCTCGAAGGAAGTAACATGGCTGGCGTAAACCTCAGAGTGGCAACCCTGAAGAATACCAACCTACAAAACTGTGATCTCAGGACGGCAGTATTAGCCGGCGCTGATTTAGAGGTACGAGTATATTTTGGTTCTTAATTAAACTAATATTCAAATTCAAATTGATTTATTTGAAACAATTAACACATTAACTAACAACACTTAGCAGGCGATCCCTGCCGCATGAAGGTGTGTTGTTTCGCTACCGTATATCTAGTATTTAAATCGCTTGGTTGCACGAATTGAAATTCCAGTATACATACACAGTGCGTCAGTTCTGACCGACATTTTAATGCAAAACTTACTAGGTAGTCACATGCGTTTTTTATCGATCTGTGTAAATGGGGTAGCGATTCGGTTTGTAAGGCGACTTGGCAAGCTACAAGCCTCACGGCGAAAATCAACCTAGTGTAAATCCCCCATTAGTTAGTATGCGTCAGTTAAATCCGTATTGATTAACCTACCAAAATGGCTTCCAAATTCAAATGCACGAATATATAAAAGTGTGCTACTACCTATATTGTATACCTTATTCGTCTAGTTAGTCGACCCACTATGGCAAATAAAAATAACATGAATAATTATAGTTCGTTTTATTGTTTTTCAGAGTTGTGACCTTTCTGGCAGCGACCTCCATGAAGCAAATTTACGGGGCGCCAACCTAAAAGATGCTGCATTTGAACTCATGTTAACTCCTTTGCATATGTCTCAGACGATAGGTACGATGATTATTTACAAAAAAAATACCTGTTAACTGTTATACAGTAGTGTAATGTAACTATTATGTACCTATTTTTGATCTTAATTTATTAAAAGGTTATTTTCCTAGGTTAAGCACTGGCATATTTGTATTTTATTTACTTTTCCATCTTGTTGGTTGGTTTATTTTCGATTGCAATTTGCGATGTGTCCCGTCAAAAAAATATTTTAGTTCAAATTTTTGTATTTCCCGCTAAACTGAAGTTAGTCGGATAATTACATTGAACCCAAACAAACAAAAATTGCGTTGATGTCTGTCAGGTTGGTAGAATCATATTAGTGCAGAGTGATGTACAATAGATAATAATTAAAATCGACTAAACCGGTGTTTCTGATGCAGCCTGTGTGTGAAGTCCGTTATCAGCATGGCGATTATGGAACTTTTGAAACAATCAATGTGTATCAGTTTCTATTAGCAATCGGCATAATTTAAATCATTAAGCATGTGCTACACGGTTTGAAACCGCACTTTCTACCAAGGTGACCCTGGTGGAGATAGTGGTTGCAAACCAAATTTCGCATGACCTTTAAACGCCCTTGGTAGAAAGGCTTGCCCAGCAAACCACTGGCAGAAGCGGTGGTTGCAAAACGTCTAGCCGCTTGTTTAAAACCACGCGTACCACAGTCGCGCCACTGCACGCATCGAGCGCGGACGTATTGCGCGCACGCACGATATTATGGAGAAAGATCGTGAGGTTATCACTGAATTCATCGAGTTATTTAGAGACCTACCCTGTCTTTGGGACTTAACGTCTAAGGAGTACAAAGACTCGACCCAAAAATATTTAGTTTTTTCTTCAAATGCACACAAAAATGGAATACCATGGCGTCTTTGTAAATTGTAATAGTGCATTACAAGCATTCTGCACACGTCTATTCAGCACGAGCGTTTTAAAAACACTGAAGTTTAGGGTTTGTTTTCAAACCGAGTAGACAGAAAACGTTCTACCAAGGTCACCTTGGTAGAAACTGCGGTTTCAAACCGTGTAGCACATGATTTAGTTTGATTGTAACTGGAACAGGTTTGACAAGACGGATTACCATTACGTACCTTCAGTTTCTATCTATCATACACACATACACACACAAGACACAGTTTCAAAGCAACTCAAATTTGAGAAAGCTTCACGGGTTACATTCAGCAAATATAATAAACTGTGGCGCACTTACTACGCCAACTTACTATCTACGACTCCGTTGTAGACTCCTTTCCCTGTAACATAAAACAAATATTTTACAATCTTAAAACTAAACATAACAATAAAACATAAACAATCTTAAAACTAAACATTTCACATAAATACCTACCTAGTATACCTATCTATAATAAATAAATAAATAAATAATACTAATGTTAGTAAATACAATATACTTACCTAAACGAATTCCTATTAATATTATTAAAACAATTTAATTTAACCTATCGCCGTGCAAAAATCTATACTTTCGCCTTATTTTCTATTTCATTCTTCTTACGAACTATTATAAACTTTCTACTGTGAATAAGACTAGCTGTGCCGTCCTTCTGTGAACTTTTATGTAGACAATAAAGTGAGTGGAACATTTTCTCGTATTTCGTTGATGCTGAGTACCCATCCTAGATAGGATCAGGCTGCATTCTACCACACTGGCTACCCCGCTGAAAAAGAACTAAGGTAGACAAACCGTAAGCAGATATTTTTTCTCGAAGAATATAGAAGGCAAAGATGGCGGAGAACAATCGAACAGCAAAAGTGCCGAATCAGAAAGGACGTTTACACCATACGATCCCACTGGCATTTGTCGAGTCGGAGTACGACCGCCACCGTTTTGGGCAGAAGAGCCCGCAGTATAGTTGTCACAATTAGAAAGGAACTTTATACTGTCCGGCATCAAAGACACGATACAAAATTTTATTACGTCACTTCAACATTGGAGCATAGATATGCCGCCTAAGTGAAAGATATAATTGTGTCACCACCTAAAACGGGCAAGTACGAGCGATTAAAGACCGAACTAATAAAACGTCTTTCTGCTTCTCGCGTAAAAGAAGTTAAGCAGTTGCTCATGCACGAAGAGCTCGGCGACCATCGTCCATCGCAGTTCATGCGCCACCTTCAAAGATTGGCAGGACCTACCATTCCAGAGGAGTTCATCAAAACCATTTGGACTAGCCGCCTGCCCACAGCCCTGCAGCCAATCATCGTGGCTCAAAAGTCTGAGCTGCAAGCACTGGCATACTTAGCCGACAGTGTGCACGAAATCGTACCGAGCACACCTCAAGTTGCAGCGATTTCGGCGCCTACAGAAACTGCGCTTCAAACGCTGGCTCGGCAAATCAGCGAACTAACACGGCAAGGCCAAACACTTTCTTCGCGAGACCATAGATCGAGATCGAAGTCTAGACAGAGAAGTTCCGACAGAAGAACTACTACGAACTAGCGAGATCTAGCTCGGTCCAACTACCAGAAGTTTCCAGTTTGCTGGTACCACAGCAGGCACGGCAAGATGGCAAACATCTGCGTGAAACCATGCGGCTACAAGCCGGAAAACGACCAAGGCAGTCGGTGATGGCAACATCCGATAGCCAATTTATACCTGGTCGCCTTTTTATTTTATTTTATTTGATTTATTGAACACACAAAACACATTACAATGTTAGCTAAAATGAACTTTCCAAAAATATTGTTTTAATCTACATTGTAGCATAAAAATATGTGTGTACAGCTAAGTAATACATGTCATATTATTATTCGTAATAAGTGGACTAATAATAAACAAAAAATCTAATTATTACGTAGAAGACAGATAAGATAAAACTAAATTTAAGCAACAAAACTAATTCTATAGCCAGCAGTATCTCTACCTAGTGCACATGCACAGAGTTGAGGCATAGTATGCGTGTACGCACGCCATGCACACTGTCTAGGTATAAGACCTGGCAGTATCCTATATAATTCCACCACCAGGTTGAATGCTCCGGGGTGGGGGACCAACGTTATGAGGATCATTGAAATGGAGGATACCTTTAAGTTCTCTAATGAAATGGTTAATTCTAGGATTAAAAATGTCAAGTTCAATAGTTTTAAAGATTGCTCATTGTACTGACGCGCCATTCTAGTGAGTGGATTGTAATAAGAGATATTGTTCTTATAAGTGCGCAACACAAAAAGATTGCCTTATTTGACCTTCTTGCACTAAATTTTGTATTAATGTTAAACTGAAATAGTAGATCCGGGGAATCGATTATGGAATTAATTATTTTGTATACGTAGGTATATAAGATCAAAATATGCACGACGGGTTTCAAGTGAAGTTACATTGAACAATTTTAGCCTCTTTTCGTATGTTAAATCAGATCGACCTGGGCGATAACGATAACTCAACATTCTAAGGCATTTCTTCTGAATCCTTTCAACAGAATTAATATGAACATTGTAGTACGGGGACCATATAGGGCTACCATATTCTAGGACACTTCTCACTAATGCGTAAAAAAGGTATATGAAACTTTGTGGCCTTTTAAAACCTTTTGTAGATCTTAGAATAAATCCTAACAGTTGGTTGGCCTTGGAAGTAATGTGTTGAATGTGCTCGCGAAAGGATAGTTCTCTTCAAACAATATCCCCAAGTCTCTAACCACAATCGACCTATTCAGTGTATGACCGTTGATGTGATAATTGTTTGTTATTTTATGAACCTTATTAGTGAATGTAATTATAAAACATTTATCAATATTTAAGGACATTTGATTGTCACCACACCAATCAGCTACTGTCTCTATGTCTTTTTGGAGAGTTTGACAGTCGTCAACATTAGATGGCTTTATAAATTTTGAGATCATCAGCGTACAAAAGACAATCACAGGACAGACGCTGAATCAGGTCGTTGATAAAGATAACATAAAGCAGCGGCCCTAAGTGGGAACCCTGTGTAACGAAAGTAACGAAAACGGGTGCAGAAACGAACCCTTTCAAAGCCACTAGCTGACTTCTTTTGTCCAAATATGAGCATATCCACCGATTCAGGCTGCCGTGGAGCCCGTATTGAAATCCTGTTCCTGATAGATCACAGATCGAAGATGCAGTTTTTAGTCGACACTGGGAGCGATCTCTGCGTTTTCCCCCGCACCATGCTTAGCGAACGCCGATCTCCAACCGACGAATATCGACTTTACACAGCGAACGGGACAGCCATAGCTACCTACGGTTTCGCTCACCTCGAGCTGAACCTCGGCCTATGTCGGGACTACAGTTGGCTATTCATCGGGGCACTAAGCCCATCATCGGAGTCGATTTCCTGTCGGTCTACGGACTTATAGTCGACTGTCGAAATCAACGGTTGACCGACAGCACCACGACTCTGACAGCAGCAGCGGCTTCAGTATCATCGTCGAGCACTATTTCTTCTGTGAAGACACTGATCGGCGATTCAACTTACCACGAGCTACTTCGTCAGTTCCCGGAAATCACGTGTCCAGCGGGCAAAGACCGTGTTGTTAGCCACAACACGCAGCACCACATCAAAACCACGCCTGGACCTCCAGTATTCTGCACTCCACGTCGTCTGGCTCCGGACAAACTGCTCACCGCTAAGAAAGAGTTTGACGCCATGATCAAAAACGGAACTGCAAGACCATCGGAGAGTCCATTGGCGTCACCTTTACACCTAGCTCCGAAGAAGGACAACGGATGGTGCCCATGTGGCAATTACCGGATGCTCAACGCGAGGGCAATTCCAGACCGCTACCCAATCTGGAACATCCACGACTTCACTCACAACATTTCTGGTTGCCACGTCTTCTCCACGATCGACCTCGTAATGGCGTACAACCAGATTCCAGTGAGCAGCGAGGACATTGCTACAACGGCCATCACAAGACCGTTTGGTATGTATGAGTTCCCGTATATGACTTTCGGGCTCAGAAATGTAGGACAAACATTCCAGCGCTTCGTCGATGAAATGACCAGAGGGCTAGACTTCACCTACGCGTTTCTCGACGATTTCCTCGTATTCTCCAAGGACGAAACCAGCCACAAAGAGCACCTGAACACACTATTCATTAAACTGCAGGACTATAGCATGGTCATAAATACTTCGAAGTGCGTATTTAGAGCAGCAGAAGTTACCTTTCTGGGCTATAAAGTCTCATCTGCTGGAATCAAACCGCTGGATGCAAAAGTCGAAGCCATCAGCAAATTTCACCTGCCGAAAACCGTGAAGGAGCTACGCAGATTCCTGGGGATGTTCAATTTCTACCGCATGTTCATCCCACATGCAGCTGAAATCGAAGCGCCCCTGCACGCACTGCTCACTGACAATGTGAAAGGATCACATCCAGTGATCATTGTAGGAGACGCTTTCACGGCATTTGAAGAGTGCAAAAGCAGTCTATGCCAAGCCACTCTACTAACGCATCCAGACTTGAACGCAAAGCTAGCGATCGTCACTGATGCCTCAGATACGGCTATTGGCGCAGCTCTGCAAGAATACAGAAATGATCTCTGGGAACCTCTCGCTTTTTCTTCCGAAAATTGAGTACATCGCTGGTCAAATACTCTCCATATGACCTAGAGCTACTGGCGATCTACGAGGAAATCCACACTTCAGACACATGTTAGAAGCACGCCATTTTACCATTTATACATATCATAAACCCATTTGTTTCGCTTTCAACACTCGGAAGGGTAAATGTTCGCCACGGCAATTTGGACACCTGGATTATATATCGCAATTTAATACCAATATACGACATATATTCGATAAGGACAACGTCGTGGCAGATACATTGTCCAGGATCGAAGAATTAACCACACCTGTCGACTTGGTACTCCTGGCGAAATCTCATGACAGCGATCCAGAGCTGAAGAGTATTCTTGAGGGAGAAACGTCACTTACCACGGGACCACGGTTATATAACCGAATAAGTAAAGAGACTACAAATGCTAATTAATATAAGCTAAAAAAAATATTGTACCAACAATTATCTACAAAACCTGGGATATACAGATACTGAAAATCTCTTAAAAATCATTGAATAAATAGAATAATCATCTTATAGCTACCAGCGAAACTCTCATGTACACCCACACACACATGTACATACACACCAAAACACTATTCACGAACATCACACAAATCACACACAACACACCACTTACACTAATTTAGATCATAATATTTAGCCCTTTATCTCTTTTGTTATTTTTCTTCATATTTATCTTTACTTTTTCTCTAACATTTGTGAACTTTTTTATTCTGCACTTATACAATATTCTGGCCGGCATACAACTTACATAGCATAATTAGAATACGTAGTAACTTTAGTGTTAGTATTAAGAGACAGTTTGGCGGTTAAACTTTAGTAGCACGAGTTGGAGGGTGAAAAGGCTCAAATCTGGTAGGGTTTTGCTTCCTGCTTACATATTTACCACTTTTAACTTTAGGAAATCCTTAGTTTTCGAGAAAATAACAAAACATTTCTAACCTCAAATGCTCCTACCGTGACCTATTCTATGACCTATCCTATTATTCTTCTGGCGCTGCGGCGGCCGCTGCCGTGGCACGCTCGCTTCGCTCGCTCGCCTTGCGCGTTGTTTTCTATACTCCAACATAACCTAACCAAGTGATAAGTGGTAAGTAACCAAGTGAAGTGAAGATAAGACAAAGTCGTCGAAAGAAGCCATAACAAAATCACTGACACATGACAGGTTTTTTACGTTTCGTTCGCACCAATTTTGCACAACATGTTAAACCACAGACAACAAATACGACAAATTAGGTTATCTGTCAATTTTTACGTTTTGTTTCACTTTCTATCTGATTTGAGGTTAGAAATGGTTTTGTTTTGGTCGAAAACTGGAAACTAAAGTCAAGCCGCTATAACATCAAAACCATAATTTTCTATAAAATACATTCTCTAACACTTTTTATGTCACGTAAATACCAAAAACAAGTTTTTTTTTTCTACATTGTTTACTAGACGACAACATGAATATGCTCTACTTATTAATACAAGTATGTTTGCATGTACTAAGAGCAATGAGCATGAGTTGGGTGGGTGGGGCTATTTACACAGAGGAGCACGGTTTTTGTGGCTCCACTTTGGTTGATCGACGCGCTCCTTCAAAATGGATCATTATTTGGTCTGAGGTTTCTATTCATATGACAGCATGTCTGACAATCAACATCAACCTTCCGTAATACCAATTCATCAATAGTAACTGAATGCTGTAAGTAGGTATCCATTTTTGATTAGTATCAGAATTCCATAATCGCCCCGCAGACAGCTACGTAATAAGAATTTTAGGCATGAATCGTACTTGTAAAATCGAGTACCAAGTCTTCAAAAGTACATCAGTTGGATACTGTATTCAAGTTCATTAAGTAATTTACTATAAATAATTTATTTATTACTATATAATAAAGTGGCATTTGCACGCAATCATTATTTCAAAACAAACAGTTTGTATTTACCTATTGTCTTTTATTTTTTCCGTAACATTTATCTATTATCGGGACTGCAAGGATAATATTAATGCAAAACGACATTTGCTCAAAATAGGTTAAAATATGACAAAACTAGCCAAGTAAAAGTTACACGTTCAATAGGCACCACCCCGTCCCCTGCGGTCAAGTCGCAACCGGAAAATCATAATTAATGTGACTGTTAATGCATATGCTGATGTCAGCAATGATACTTATGGTTTGCTGATGCTGATATTTGAAACAGCTCTGCAAAATATATTCTATGGTTTTTTGCATAGGTACACTTTCGCCCGTATTTGGTGGGTGGGTGGTGAGTCAGCCACGAAGTGTCGTAATATACTTTTAGTGTTGCCGATTCTGCTTATACGGACTGACGTCACGTTACAAGTTAATCTGGGGTAGAATTCTAATCGCGTAATTACGCTTTAGCGTAAATTTAGGGACATTGGTTTTGCCGTTGAATAGAAAATAACTTGTGCTGTGCGTCTCGGGACGCCCGACAGAAGTGATAACTCAAACTAATCTATCCTAGCGCTGTGGGTTAGAGTGAGAATGAAGGAGTTTACGTAACGTGTTACGTAACGAAGCGGTTCACCCTCCCATAAGAAGTTATCACTTCAAAGTATGAAATTGATTGCGAAACAAACGAATGAACTTAATTTATGATTACTTTAAAGTAATTACTAATCGACTAACCTAATATGGTTAGTCGATTAGTAATTACTTTAAAGTAATCATAAATTTCCAAGGTGAAATACGCAACCCATCACTAAAAATTAGGTTTGTTCGGTTGGCAGAATTTATTTCATAAAATTCGCGTTCTATTTTTGTGTGTGACGGTTCTGTCCGGCTGAGAAAGAAATAATTTTATTTTCATAGAAATTTTGATGGTGTAAATTGTCGAATTCACTCTAAAATATTCCTCCCGATTGCAGTAAATACCTAAAATGCAGAACGGAGACGAAACCCCAGCTCCTACGGAAAACAGTAAGTCGCCTTGTGTTGTCAAAAATTATATTGAAATAATCCGTAATTTAGTTTTCCTGCGCTGTATTACAGGAGCAGAGCCTTTTAAAGTTTCCTAAACCGCTTAGAAATAGGTCTCAAAAGTGATGCACATGTTTTTTAGAGTACCCGCATTGTACTCATTGCTGATAAATCGTACCTACTCTTCCTAGTGCGACGCAAAGCGCTAAATCATTTTGATTCGCGTTGCTAATTGTAATTTCACTTCAGCACTGCTGTTTCGTGCATCGCTGCGGTGCGGCGTTTTGGGTGGTTACCTCTGGTAGTAATTATTGATAGTGGTGGGTAGCATAATTGGAGTGTGAAATATCTGACTCACTATCTCGTGCCCACCTCTTTTGGTAATAATGCATTTGATCAAATATGGCACTGCTCGCGGTGCAGTGGCAGTATGCTCCTTTTAAATTACTATGAAAGTTCATAGAATTCATAATAAAAGTTTTTCTCTATCACAGTATAAAATCTACCTTCATTCCACAGGTGTGAGGTCATTTTGAATTTCCATCTGCATTGACTCATCATTCTGAAGGTCTCTAAGCATATGTTTAGCTATTATCTAATATTTAGTATACCTAGGTATTAGGTGAGTATCTCCAGTGACTGAATATTTTTTATAAATGGATTCCGAATCTACCCACATATTTTTATTAATCACTCTAAATTCATGATTTAACTGTAGGTTTTCATTATAATAGTACCTACCTATCTACTATTATTGTTCAAACATATTTGTTTATATTTGATCAGGTTTTTGTAAAACATTGGTTCTGTGATAATTTACCTTATGTTTGAAATGTGGGCTGCGGGCTATGTTGATAATGGAATATACCTTTCAACAAGGCCACATGGGCCCAAAGTTTTGGTTGTATTTAGAGACTTATTGTGTAGTATTTGTAGTATCTTACCATTTATTTGGTATCCATACATTATTCTATTGGAATCCAAGGAACATACATACGGAGGTCTCATTAGTATTTTGCTAGTGTTATGACATCTCATTGTTAGCAGGTACATAGTATAAAATATACAGTTCTGCAACTATATTTGCAAAAAACAGTAAAATACTGCAAGTAGGTTAGATACATTGACTGCTTATCTGTATGATTTTTACTATCATTAACTTATCCAATATTCTTGTTTGATAAATAGATATAATTTTGTTTGGTAATGTGACAAGCAATATTATATTTCTCTTGCTTCCTAATAGTTTCAAAATATTATTTAGTTATTGGTAGGTTTTTTAGTTTTTTTTGCAAATCAATTACGATCTGTGTAAATTACGTAACTAGGTAGCTATTATTTTAATAAATATTTCTGGACAATTCAGACAATACCATGTAGTGCTAAACTAAGCAAAATTTGTACTATGGAATCTGATGACTGATAAAATACAATACTTAAGTATATAAATTACCAGTACCTGGAAGACCAAGCTTTGCTCAGTGTAAAACACAGATAAAACAATGTTTTCTAAAAATGAAATCTAGCTAGATCGACTCATTGCCCCAGAAACCCCCTACATACTAAATTTCATCAAAATCTTTGGAGCCGTTTCCAAGATGCAAGTTATATATATACATACTAGCTGGTGCTCGCGGTTTCGCACGCGTGGTACCTACATAAAAAGTAGCATATGTTCTTCCCCTGAATGCAATACATATTCTTAACAAATTTTATCAAAATCCGTTCAGCTGTATAGCCGTGAAAACACAACAAACAGACTGAGACACTTTCGCATTTATAATATTATACAGATATACAGGAATTGCTTGTTTAAAGGTATTAGATACTTATGTTACTTCATAACACCCAGACACAGAACTAACACTTGAGTCGGTCTTTGGTAGTGATTGAACCCAAAACCTACAGTGTAGAATACAGAGTTACTACTAATGACTGAAATAATGAATTATTAAAAAAAATACTACTACGTCACATAGTAGTAGTATCAAAGCTTTTAAATTACCTTGTCTTAAACTAAGTAAATACATAATCAACATAATAAAAATAAAGCAAACAAAATGATACATGTTGAATATTTTTCGACACGCTTATTAGTTTATATTTCCATTGCAAAAACACATTAAACATACAAAAACCTTATAAAAAATTTACCAAAATGTGGTCTGTTTTGATTTATCTTTGCATGTTATTTTTAACAAGATAAGACTTGCACCTGATAAAATAGACCAACCAACGAAACAACTCTGTAGATATTAAAAATTTTGACACAATTCTCTTAGTTGTTTTTAACAGACTTTTAAAAATGTAGGAGGTTCTCTATTAGTTTTTTTTTGTTTATACCAAAACATTTATGAACTGATTTGAAAAATATGTTTTCATGTGAAACAATATACCTACATACTTTCCGATTAGTCCCATAGAAATGACATCAAAATCGGTTGTGTAGTTGGGTTTTTAAATGAAAATAGCTGGAAAAAATATGTACAAGTAAACGAAATTTCGATATTTTCAGTGACTTTCTAATGGTGTTTACGAATTTCGAAAAATGATAAAAACTAAAAAGCGTAAAATAAAAACTTTTTGAAATAACTTCAGAGAAAGGAGGTTCTCAATTGTTTTTGTATGGGCTCAAATTTCATTCAATGATCAAACTTCCAATATAAGTATGTGAATGTTTGTGTAGATTTTTGGATGTTTCTTACTCAATTACGCAAATAATGGCTCAACCGATTTGGATATGAACATTATATTATTTAAGTTTAGATTGGAATTACCTATATATAGACTAGTTTTTACGTATGCAGGCAGTCTGTTGATTTTACAATTGTGATGGTATTCCAACTGTAATGAGGGCAAGTATCTGCATTATTAAACTTTTAAAAAAGCCTAAAGATTCTTCTCTTTTCAGCTAAGAAACCGGAAGTGATCAACAAGCAGTACTTCCGTCTTAAAGTATGGCGTCACCTCGAGTCCAACGGACTGGCCATGTTCCCGCGTCCCGTCTACAACCGCATCCCGAACTTCAAGGGAGCCCAGGAGGCGGCTGATAGACTGTCGGAGCTGGACATATTCAAGAATGCCGTCACCGTAAAGGTTAATCCAGAGAAGCCTCAGGAACCTGTGAGGTGAGTGTGTATTTGTGACTCCTGCTATGTCATGATTACCTGGTACTTGTCTCCCGATCATTAAGGGAGCTCAGGAGGCGGCTGATAGACTGTCGGACCTAGACATATTCAAGAATGCCGTCACCGTGAAGGTTAATCCAGAGAAGCCTCAGGAACCTGTGAGGTGAGTGTTTTTGTGACGCCTGCTATGTCATGATTACCTAGTACTCTGTCTCCCGATCTTCAAGGGAGCCTAGGAGGCGGCTGATACAGGCATATTCATGAACGTCGTCACTGTGAAGGTTAAACCGGTAAAGCCTTTGGAGCCTGTGAGATGAGTGTGTACTTGTGACAGACTTCTGCTATGTTATTATTATGATCACCTGGTACTCAGTTGCGATTATGCGCTGTTAGAATAACTATGTTAACTCCATCTAGCTACTTATAGGTCCTTTAATCAGCGTGCGGTAATGTTATTTTTGGGTATGGAAAAGCATGCATTTTATTTTATCAATAAAATTACCGCGTTACTAATTCTGGGGATACTATAGTAAGACAGTGAAGTGTGTCATACAAGCTTCTGGGTATGTCATAATAAAATACTCCATCGAGTCATGTAATTAAACCCAGGCTTCGTTTAGGTGGTTCAGGAAAAAAGTGACCGTAACATGTGACATGCGGATCCGCCTGACCTCATTCCGATCGCGATCATCATCTTCTTACTACTTCTATCCCACTAGGTGGGGTCGGCATAACTGGTTATTTTCTTCCACTCTATTCATTCATTCGTCTTTTCCGTAATCACTCCGTTCTTAATTTATTCATCTTGCTCGCAGTCCATCTATCTCGTCGCGATATTTGTTAGAAGGTGGTCCAGTCTGTGTAGCGTGAACTCTGTAGGTACTGATGTCTCAACGAGAATAGTCAATGGCATTTTAGTCATCGATTTTATTGAGATAGAAGTTCTTTTCTCTGAAGAAAATGAGATAATCGCTGTGCTGCGATAATGGGAAGGTTGTGTGTGTACAGGTTCCTCGCGTTATGTTATAATGAAATTATGCAGACTTTATTGTTCAGGAGTAACCTGACCTGGGGGGGTCCGCCTTACCTGACTCCTCAATCATGTAAATGTATGATTGCCTGGTACGCGCGATGCTCTTCCGATGATATTTGTTATTTAATTTATAATTCTAAAGCATATAAGGTATATCATCTATCAATCTTTATTATATTTATGACAATACCTACTCCTTGAAATGCAAATTGAAACTAGAGTAAAGATTTTATTCCTGGTGTAACAAGCACGTAATTACAATTTAATTAATTTATTTACATTGTCCATTTTGTTTAATCGACCTGTAATAAATATGCAAGCTGTCCATTGCGTCGTATTATTAATATGCACTCATATTTTCTACTACCTTGTTAATGTAAAACGTAATGGTTAATTAGCTGTCTATAGCTAATAATTATGTGTAACCTGGCTCCGCAAAAACCTAGATGTTATTACACAATAATATCGTATCTTGTTAGCTTTGTTTGTTAGGTCGTGCTTTGCGATATGTGGGATTTATGCTTAAAAATCATAGCTTATCAAGCCACTAGGTACTGTGAACTGTTTTTGACTAGTCGCTAAAGGGTTTTATCCTCGCTAGTGCGGAGTTTCTTCTTTCAGTCTCAATATAGACAGACCAGGCGCACTCTGTACTACGTAATTCGTAAAGAAGTGCTGCACCAGACGAGATAGTTACGCTATAGAAAGAGAGGTCCTATGTAGGTAAATATACTAGACAGTGCTAGACACTCTGCGCTTGTGCAACTCTCTATATACCTAGGTATTTAAATAATTTCTTGTCTGCTTCTGTACTTGGACTTATAAGTATCTGTGCTATTGACAACAAAATCTTATGCTAGTCTGAAAAATAACTGGTTTTAAAACATGTTTTCTATTACAAACAATGCGTGTTTCACACTCAAACGCATCACAATTTATACGAATGCTTCAGTCTAGGTCAGCCAGTGCCCGCCTAAAGAAATCCTATTTACACCTTACGTCTATAGATAAACACCTCGTACATCTATAGATAGGTTGGCGCGATTAGCGACCGTATTTTTGTCTCGCATCGTCGCGGTCGTTGAACTGAAATTCGCACTTTTACTTTTTTCATTTGGGAAAGTAAAGTCTAGTCCGGTGACTGAACGCTTTTCACCTTTTCTTTGAGTACCTACTTCTATCTCTGTCTAGCTTTCAATGACCGATTGGATTTACAATGGGCCATTGACCTTATTTTTGACGTAATAATAAAACACGTACACGCACCAGTCAGTGATAGATATTACATATATATCCTTAGCTTATGTATTTATACCCAAAAAAAACATTAACGGTTGAATGGATTTGATATTTGGTAGTGAAAACACCTGTTGTGTGTAGTGGTAGTGCCCCGCTTTCCGATCCTAAGGTCGTGGGTTTGAATCCATACATGCATCAATGTATTTTGCTGATCGATAATGCGCTATACCAGTACTCTCATACGATGAAGGAAAAGATCGTGTGGAAACCGGCATGTCATAGAAGTCAAGTTTATTCAAAATAGGTGGATGCGGATAGCAATCGGCTCTGTCTGAACTAGTTTTAATTTTGTAATTTCTATTTATGTATCTACTTCCATATTATTGTTTAAATTCTCAGTGACATTCTATTATTAATTGTAATTTCTTTTGATTTATTATGCTGTGTGTAGTTTTTAAGTGTGTATAATTTAAAGATTGTTTTATGGATTTATATCTGAAATAAATGAATAATAATAATAGAACCTTAAAGTTCTAAGACATGGCCAAGTGCACGAAAAGTGCCTCTGAAATGCATTTATTTGTAACTACCTGCTGCCCGCGACTTCGCACGCGTGGTACCTACAAAAAAAGTAGCCTAGGTCCTTCTCCAAGGTCCCATCTATCTCTATACCGAAATTCATCAAAATCGGTTCAGCGGATTTGGCGTGAAAACGTGACAGACAGACAAGAGTTACTTTCGCATTTATAATATTAGTAGGGAAGTGGGGTAGCTACAACACACATACATAAAATAACAAAAAACAAAAAGAAGGACTTTTAAGTTAGTAAAACAAACAAAAACAATACAAAAAAAAACGAAATTAAACATTTACATAGGTGTCTCATTAATTTGTATTCCATGCAATCACAAGGATCGCTTATAGGAGAATAATTTTACATGCAAGGGGAATTTAGGTACCAATTACTCCTAACCCTAAGTCCGGGAGAAACTACTGAACCAATTCTAAAAACGATTTCATTGAGATAATGTAATAGCCAGGTTAGCCCAGAGTGCTATTAACTGTTGACGGGTGAAACCGCGGGACGAGCTGCTAGTTTAGCAATAAATCAGCTCGAGTAAAGAATGTGGCGGTACTTTTTAATGCCTACATGATATCTTTCTGAATCTATACCTAACCTACACATTATAATCATTCCGTATGATTTTGAAATGGATTTTATTTTTATCACTACGTACTATATATCTAGGTTAGGTACCTAATGATAACATGTATATACTTTCGTATTTATTACCTGATTTAATACATAATGTTATTATTTACTTTTCTTATCAGTATTTGCGCTCAGCTACAATTATTATCACCGGAAAGTTTGTAAAAACAATAAAATGAAACACAAATGTTGTTATAAAAATCTAGGTAAGTCTAAAACATGCATTCAGAAATAACAGCAATGATTACCCGATCATTGCGCAAACCGTGACCGATTTCTTAGGCAATACAGTCCATATTGAACGTTTATAACGTTCAGCTCTATGTACTTACTAGTTTCTTTACAAATTATGAGTCCCTTTACACTAAATAAATATTCTTTGAAGAACTAAAATAAAAATCAAACATAATAGTCTTGATAGATCCGACTCACGCGTGGTACCCACATAAAATGTAACCTAGGTCCGTCTCCAAGGTTCCAAGTATCTCTATACCAGAATTCATCGAAATAGGTTCAGCGGTTTAGGCGTGAAAACGTAACATACAGACAGAGTTACTTTCACATTTGTAATATTGGTGGACAATACACAACACCAGCTAGCCTCAAACTATTACGTTCACACAAAACAAACACCTGTGTTCATCATACAAATGTTTGTTGTGGGAGTGAATCGAATCCTTAATCTGCAGCGCTAAAGGCAGAGCTACTACCAACTGAGCTGATTGGCCAGTCATAAGTAGCACTAAAACACTAACTGCCCAATAAGAATAAAATTTAACAGAGCGGAAAATCTAACACGAAAACTGTTTATTTGATGTACATTATCAGCTTCAAGAATTTTTTCGAGAAAATATTATTGACTGGCCTGTCATTTAAATTGGTAATAGCTCTGCCTTTTGCGCTGTAGGTTGAGGGTTCGATTCCCTCCCAGGGAATCTACAGGATCCACATTTGTGTGATGAACTTAAGTGTTTGTTCTGTGTCTGGATGTTATATGGTATCATAAGCATGTATTTAAAAATATCTAAGTAATCTATCAGTCAACTGGTCGCCATAATACAAGCTATGCTTAGTTTGGGGCTAGACGGTGTTGTGTGCATTGTCCACCAATATTTATTATTATTATTATTTATAGATGTAGTCATTAGAAAATGTTTGTAACCTAACTATCGCTAGATAAAACAACATGAATACAAGAATTAGAAGAATAAAAATGCAGTTTGACTGACTGACTGACTGATAGGTACAGCGAATAGTAATTTGTTAAAACGAATCTTGCAATGATCACGGGCTGACTGGGAAGCATAGGGAGTAGAGCAAGGAGGAAGGGCAGTTTTTCGAAACTACCCTCTCTTTGATGTTACAATATAATCGAAATGTCTTCTTCTTATCGTATCACTAGTTATTATGAGCTAGTGTGGTGAAAGGATTAAAGTGCGCATAATGAGGTTCCTTGAGCACTTGACAGTCTTTGAACTGGTTCTACGACATGCCGGTTTCCTCACGATGATTTCCATCACCGTTTACGAGTAATGGTTTAGCGCACATACATTTTTCGAACAGAAAAAATAGAACAGATTCAAATCAATGAATCAATCAAAACATTCTTAATTCAATAAAATCACAAGGACCACTTTGAATCATCTTTTTACATGCAACCGGCACCTAGTGTATCTAGGTGCCGGTTCCTCCTAACCCCAGTTCGAGAAGAATCCGGCAAGAAAGAAGTCTGGTATTAACACTTTTTTGTACGATCCTTGCCAATTTTGTTACGGATGCTGAGTAGAGTTGCAGCAGATTAATCCCAAGTTTTTTTGTCATCTAAATAATCTGATATTTTATAATATGCTTTAATTTTAACCCAAGACTTTAGGATCGGTGGCCACTACCACTGAATAACCGGTGCTCTCGGAACATCTAAAACATAATCTAAATAAACATATCTGTTCTTATCGCAAAAGTTAAAAAAAACGAGTCTTGTCGAATTGAAATCTTAAAAGTATCATAAAATGCCACAACAACTTTGATCTAACTACATCTTAGCCTAACGCGTAAGGCCTAGCGCACATTAAGGTATTTTTTCTGGCTATTCTGTGGAACATGGTATCAGACGTAGGCGCACGTACTAGCTGGAAAAACCGCGTTGAAAATGACACCTCAAAAAAGAATTCAGCGCGAAGAATAGCCGCGAAATAATTTGTAGTGCGCGCTAAGCCTTGGATACAGTTACAGCTACTAAGTATAAGTACTACTGCCTAGTAGGTATGTAGACTAGCATGTAATCTGACCCTGTTTCATAGCGATAGCCTCGACCAAGGCTTGAACTAGCTAGATGTAAGTAATGTAAACAAACTTGCATGTAAGTAATGTTTGAATGATATTTCTAGGGTCAAGTACTAAGGCCGTACCCTCTATCCAATAATCTTTGACGACCTCTGTGACGCAGTGGGCCAAGAGTCGGGTAAGACGCAGATTGCGGGTTCGTTCCTCGCCGCGGGACAAATGTTTGTATGATCTGCAAGTATTTGTGTCTGGTCTGGGTTACTATGTATAATATTAATGTAATTACAAATAACTAAGTAGTATATATCAGTCATGTGGAACCCATAACACAAACTCTGCTTACTTTGGGGCCAAATGTACATATTTTTCACTCAACACGGCATATTTACCATGATATATGAGTTTTTCTGCTTCCCTGCTTCTGCTTCGCATGCAGCTGTGCCGAAGTATCGGGAAGCAGAAAAACTCATCTATCATGGTAAATATTCCGTTTTGAGTGAAAATTATGTTCAAAACCTATGTAAAAAATTATAAAAAAAACCTATGTATGTATGTATGTAAAAAATTATGTTAATTTTAGAAGTTTTTGTATTTTTTTTTTCTCTTAATACTTCTTTATACTACTCGTATTCAAAGTCATCATTGTATTGAATAAAATATCTTTTCGACTTTGACTATAAATAGAAAAACACCCAGACCATTTGCAGATCATACAAAGCATAGAGGTCGTGAAAAGTTGAGACGCACAAGGTTGCGGGCTCGATTCCCGCCGCAAATGTTTGTATGATCTGCAAGTACGAGTATATGTCACAGAGCCAATTACGTATGTATTTATAAAAAAAACGTATGTAAGTAACATATCAGTCATGTCATGTGGTACCAATAACACAAGCTTTATTTATTTATTTGTATCGCTGCAAGAATAAAACCCACATTTTTCTGCGTCTCAGGCAGGCTTTCGACTACTGCACCAGAGAGGTCGTCAATTAATAATATGAAGCTGTTTTGGAAAACTAGTTGCCGAGCGTTTATTGCTCAAAAAAATGCCCTTGCAGGACGTACCTTACTGTTTTTAATACAAATTGGTTGCTACAGGTGCCGTTATAATAAAGTAAAGCGGTTATCTGCGCGGTAATGGATTTGCTGATGCCTTGTTTCTGTGCAATAATTCTCAACCATTCTCCTTCCCCCAGGGTGCTGTGCCTTGAAAAACAGAAGTCGCTATACGTACCAGTACCGCGCTTAGCGACCGGATTCCTCAGTCGTTTGGAACTGCCCGAAGGCGAGGCCGGCATCAATGCCATCAAGAAGGCAGTGTCCAAAAACGGGATGGAGGCTTATGGGAAACCTGTTGGTACGTATTAATTGTTATATACTATGTCTATGTCAAAAGAAATAAGTTATTTATAGAGAATTTAATGAATATAATAGACTAAGTTTTTATTTGCAACAACACATTACAATAAATAATTACAATAACCTACCGACTTAAGGTTTGCCGCTAAATTGATTTATTTAGTTATGAGCATATATTTTAAAGAATCAGCTGTCTTTTACTAGATTACTACAAGAATATGTTTTCCTACAATAAGTTCCATAAGTTTCTAACAGATGGCAGTGTAAGTTAAATTCAACATATTTTTCTACCATGCCAACCTATAGGAAGTTGGGTTCAATGTATTAGAACTACTGAGCCACAGTAACGCGTGGTTATCAGGTAGTATACTTATATAATATAATTATCATGATTTAAATCAATGTTTAAAGAAATCCGTGGAATGGCTTCTGACTCAATGTCACCATATTGTTATTTTTATGACAAGTTGATTGATAGCTATGTAAAGTTCAACTCATGTTGGAATATACATCTTACAATGTAAATTAAACAACAATAACAATCTCACTTTATATAAAGAGGAGAAAACCCAACCCAAACACAAATCATAATCGGAGAGGGTAGTAGTGTGTTTAAAAGTTTTTTGAAACTTTTAAAAATCTGATAGTGTCAAATTTTCATTGCAGGATTGTTTTTATCAAATACCAATACCAATTTTATTTAGTAATCTTGAATTAAACTTTGTTTCACGAAATTCATGGACAGAATTTAAAAAAGGTGAGCATAAGAAATGTGAATTAAGAATTACTACCAATAAGTGATCTTATGATTGGTTCCTTATTTGTTTCAGGCATCGAGGAGACTGTTATGTTGGACTTGGTGGTAATGGGGTCTGTGGCTGTCTCCAAAGAAGGGTATCGCATTGGGAAAGGACGAGGTGAGACTAACAATAATACTGACATCTCTCTCCACCTGCTACAGCTATCTTTCCCTTAATTAGGCTCATGATGTTGATTCTTGTCATCCTTGTGATTGTATTAAAACCATCATTGTGTTTACGATTACGACTAGCCCATTGTGTCCTACTGCTAGCCAAAGGCCTCCCCTTGATTTCTCCAGTCATCTCGGTTCTGAGCTTTTTGGACCCAAGCTCTATCAAAGGTGTCGAGATCATCTCGCCATCTTTTTTTGGGTCTACCACGGCGCCGTCTCGCTGTCTCAGGGTTCCACTGAGTGGTGATTTTGGGCCACAGCTCATCCGGCATGCGACAGACATGACCAGCCCAGCTCTACTTAAGCTTCGCAACGTTTCGAGCTACATCAGCGTTTTGAATATATTGAATAAACATTTGTCGTGCAGTATAAGGCCACAAAATAATTTCCGCTTTTCTATTTTCTATAATTTTTAATGGTATCCTTTTTGATGACACACACCTTTGTCCTTCACGGTATAAAGGCACTGACACTAAAATTTTTCCGAAAATTTTTGAGGAAAAGTTTATTGGTGGCAAAGTAAAAGACAAATGTATGGATCTGCAAGTATTTGTCTCGAGTCTGAGTGTTTCTATGCATACTATGTATGTATATACAAAAAAAAATGTGTGCAATTAACACGTGGTAGAAGTGAAACCTTCAAAAAACAAAAGTATAATACGTACACGTATACAAAACACCACGGTTGTTGTGATGCCTTTTCTCAAGCTTTGTACTACGCATGCGCCGCACAAACGCGTAATAGTAAACACGTATAATGCTTCCTATCTCATTTTCTCCCACGTTAAATTTTATGAATTTGTGTCTGTCTCTTTTTACCGTCGCTTTTTCGTTTCATCGACTTTAAAATCACAACGTTGCTAAAGAAGTTTTCACTTCAAAAAAAAAGTATATAAGTCAGTCTTGTGGTACCCATAACACAAGCTCTGCTTGCTTTGGGGTCAGATGATGCTATGTGAAATGAAATGTCTGGCATTATTTATTTATTTAATTTGCTTACTGTTCCGTGTGGTTCAAGGGTAAAGTTACTTAGGTACAACCTCTTGGTCCAAGGATATTATTATTTTGCTGTGGTACCATGGGTCAGGAGATCAAGGTCAAAAAGGTTGACATTGTATCTGTCCTCAGGGTATGGTGATTTGGAGTTTGGCCTGATGATGCACATGAAGACCATCAACCCGGATACTATCGTCATCACCACTGTCCACGATTGTCAGGTAACCTCGACCAGATCAAACATGAAATAGTGAATGCATCCTGCAGTTATCTGTGCTTCAGCGGGCTGGTGCTTACAACATTGTACAATAACATCAACACATGACCTTTTCCAATTTCCAATAATTTTCATTCGACTTCCTCATCTAAAAAAACGTTTTTATAGTAATTGTTCATTTCTTTTTTATTTTAAGTATGAAATAAGGTCTAAAATATTCAATAATCGTCTTGTCCTAAAGGTAACATGGGGTGTATTTCCATGGAAATACAAAATAGAAAAATTTGGGACCAGCGTTTTTTCTAAATTATATCCCATTATTTCTATTGCGGCAAAAAATGAAATGTATTGAATGGCCGAAGAAATAGTTACAAATATAGTTAAGAATATAGTTTTTTTTTGCCGCCGCCGCCCGCCAGCAATGGAACTGGGAGAATCAGTCCCAGTATTTCTATCAATAGAATTACCTAATGGAAATAGTGGGATACACCCTTAACTTGCACCTTAATTAAGGCTATACATACATACGCCTTCATATAGCAAGAACAATGACTATGATTAAAGATATTTTGTTTTGCAGGTGTTCGATACATTGCCAGCTGCGCTGTTTGGACCCCATGATGTGCCTATTGATCTTATTGTCACGCCAACACAAGTGAGTTTATTAATATATTTATATTCAACTAGCTTCTAACCGCGGCCTTGCACTTATATTATTTTGACTGACAATTCCTCTATATAATAATTACATATTTAGCGTGGCATTATGTATATGTTGAGTATGATGTCCTTGTTATACTAATATCCAATGACGACCTCTGGGACGCATTGGACCAAGACCAATAAAGGGTCTATAAGGGACGATTTCAACTTGATCAGTTATTAGATAATCCACAATATATAGCTGCTCAAGATCATGTGAAGTGGACGCAATATTTTCAATCGATTTAGTTTTAAGTTTTGCTATAACAGAACGTTCAGGTTTTTCAACTAATCTGTTCCACAAGCAAACTTTTGAGGCACGACGTGTTTCTTGAGTCTTTTCCAACTAATTTATGCTTCACATAAATTAGTTGTCTATGTCATTTTCCACCTAAAATAAACAGAAAAAATCATTGCTTGTCGATTCATCTAACTAAAGGACAGGTTTCCGAACCTATTATGCAGGTTGATGCCACAGACGGATACAGAAACAAACTGTGTAGGAACCTACATTATATATATATATATATATTCAATATCTATATATATATATATATATATATATATATTTATACAATACAAATATAGCATACATAAACAAAAAGCTTTTAATACTTAACACTTTCCGTCGGACATTAATAATGTGCATGTTATTCTTATGATGATGATAGTAATCTACTAAAAAATGCGAGCCGTAAGTTTGATATTTCTGCCAAAATATTGATATTATATTGATATCAGACAACGATAAGTAGGTAGGTGTAAATACCTACCTACTTATCGTAATTTATCAAAATGATATTCACAGCAGGACGCAACGTTTTTTTAGGTTTAAGTCCTATTGAATCAACTCTTCGTATAGCTGATATCCACTTCTTTCTGGATTTTGGGTCCTTCAGCACGATAAAAAACAGCTTGTCCGGTGTTTTTACATAGAAATTAAAATATTTTGGCACGACACAGTATTTCTTTACCATTTTTAATAAGTATCCAAACAATTTTGCAAGAAACGATACGAAGGAGGGTTAGCGCGGGCTACCGCTGAAGGAATGGGCTTGGCGAGACAAATCGTGACGTCATCGCACGATCGAGCGCCATCCGCATTTTTAAATGTCGTACGAAAATTCACACTTTGATCTTCGTTTTCTCAGCCATTTTTAATGGTAGAAAAAGTAAAAACACAGTTATTCTCGTATTTTTTTTTAGATTACTTTGCCATTAAAAAAAGACGTTTGTCTTCTCCATTGTTGCACTGTGAGTGAACAACGAAGAAACATTACATAAAAAATCTAAATATCCACAGGAACTTTCGCCTCTTTTAGTCATTAGTAGTAGTCATTTAAACCATGTAGTTATATTTTATACCTTGTACTGTAAATGTATGATTTTGCCAATGGAAAATATGCTTTATCCCTAGGTGATAGAGACGCAGCGAATGAGCCAACGTCCTGTCGGAATACTGTGGCACCTACTGTCTGCCCGTCGCATCGGAATGATGCCTATTCTAGGACAGCTGAGAGATATTGAAATGCTGTAAGTATTCGCAATACAATAACGTATATAACCTGTTTCAATAAAGAAATTAAACTTAAATGGCGGTTTTTGCCATGCCATACTTGCTCGATACTTCGATATTACTCGAGTAATATTATGCAAGTGAGAGGATATTACTAAAAACGTCATTTAGAAGGTACTCTCAGCAAATTACCTTTGGTATGTGTGGTAAAATGCTTTTTTTTCATTAATTGAAGGAATAATCATTTTAAAAATACAATGTGTATAGTTTTGGAGGACATTGCAAACAACACCATCTATCTCCAAAGAATGCATAGCTTGTATTATGACTGCTGTATGACGGTGACTGATAAATTGCTAATACTTACTAGATTTTGCCTCCCAACTTTCTCGTTTTAAATCTTTTTTATTTTTTCTATTTTTAAAGTTTTAGCCCTGATTCTGTAGATTCGGGACTAACTAAAGTATTTTAATATAAACGATCTTATTTCGCTTGCACCAAAGTCTGAATTAGAGTAATGCATTTCAATTACACTTAGTTCTAAATTGACGTGTAACTCATTTCAGATGCCATGTAATTTGGTGTAGATTAAAACTGCGGTAAAATTCTATGATAATCAATGAAATAATGGAACAAAATGTCAATTTTAACTTAAAATAAAACATTCATTCAAAGTCAAAGTCAAAGTCAAAAGATGATTTATTCAATACAATCACAAGGATCACTTTGAAACGTCTTACATACTAGGTGAATTTAGGTGCCAATTCATCCTAACCCAAGCTCGAGAAGAATTGGCAAGAAACTCGTCTTGGTCCTAGCGCTTTTTTATATGATCCATCTTATAACTACCTTAACTACGAAATACAAATACAAGAGAGTTAGTAGTATACATTTCAAGTGTGTCGGTTAACTGTCTGACGGCAGAGCGACATGAGGCCATGCATTCTTATCAATAATATAGTCATCTATATTATAATAAGCTTTCTTCAAAAGACTACCTTTAATGTATGCTTTAAATTTCTTAATAGGTAGTTTAGTAGCATTTTCAGGAAGCTTATTATAGAAGCGCACCGTGTTCCCCATAAATGACTTATTAACTTTTTCTAGTCGAAACCTAGGGATGTATAATTTATGTTTATTCCTAGTGTTGATTTTATGAAGGTGAATTTTGCTGAATCCCATCTCTATTTTTATGTGTATATAACAAATTTTCATATATATATTGTGAAGCTATTGTGAGAATATTAATTTCTTTGAATATTTCTCTCAAAGATTCTCGTGGTTTCATTTTATAAATGGCACGTATTGCCCTTTTTTGAATTACAAATATTTTACCAATATCAGCTGCTTTCCCCCAGAGAATGATGCCGTATGACATAACACTATGGAAGTAACTGAAATAAACTAGTCTAGCTGTAGCTTCATCAGTAAGCCACCGTATCGCACGAACTGCATATGCAGCGGAACTAAGCCTACCAGCAAGCGTTTCAATTTGTGGTCCCCACTGTAGTTTTGAATCAATATTAAGACCTAGGAAGATCGTGGAATTTACAAGATTTATTGCCTCTCCATTTATTTCAATGTTGGACGGGCTATGAATAACATTTGGCAAAGTGAATTTGATACATTTAGTTTTTTTGGAATTAAGCAAAAGATTATTTACAGTGAACCAGTTAAAAATAAACGATAAGGATTCATTTACGTTATCGCATATACTGGTTTTACCTCTATCAACTTTAAAAATTAAAGACGTATCGTCTGCAAATAAAACTATATCACAAATATTTTTTACAAAAAAAGGTAAATCATTAACGTATACTAGGAATAAAAAAGGGCCTAGTATCGATCCCTGAGGTACCCCTATATCAATAATTGATCCCAAAGACCTCTCACCACCCACGTCTACTTTCTGGACTCTATTGGATAGATAAGACTGTATGAGGTCAATCGCCCGGTTTTTAATTCCATAATATTTTAACTTTGTGATTAGGGTTGCATGACTCACACAGTCAAAGGCCTTAGATAGATCGCAGAATACCCCAACTGCATCCTGTGACTTCTCCCAGGCCTCAAATATATGCTTTAAAAGCGCTATACCTGCATCAGCTGTTGATCGACCTTTAGTAAATCCGTATTGATTACTATGTAGCAGGCCGTTAACGTTAAAGTGGTAAAATAACTGATTAAGAATTATTTTTTCAAAGATTTTACTTAAAGCAGGTAATATCGATATCGGTCTATAATTAGCGAGATCACTTTCACTTCCAGACTTAAACATAGGAATGAGTTTACTGTGTTTCATGAGATCGGGAAAAACTCCCTCGTCGATACATCTATTAAAAATATAAGCTAAACATGGTGCAATATCTAAGATAATGACACCCAGCACCTTTGTAGACATTCCCCAAAGATCTTCTGTATTTTTTATATTAATTAACTTGAATGCTTTTACAATACTAGCCTCGTTAATGTAGCTAAAACTAAACTCATTCTTACATTTTGCAACACTAGATTCTAATAGAACGGAAGCTCTGGAGGCTGAAGAGTTTAACGATTTGGTCACTATTTTTGGTATATCTGAGAAAAAACTATCAAATGCATTCGCAACATCCTGTTCCTTTGTCAAAATTGTACCATTTATATTTAATTTGAACTGTATATTGCGAGCCCTTGATTTACCTGTTTCATTATTAATTAATTTAAGACTGTTACTCTAATTTGGACTTTGGCGTGAACAAAACAAGGTCGATCTTATTTTAGTAAATTTTAGCTAGTCCGGCAAAACAATTCTATCTAAAATACTCAAAAATCTCAAACTTACACTATTAGGTATAGAATATGCTAATTATTAAAACATTGCCTATTCTACTTACCTTTAAAACTATATCTGTATGTTTGTGAGTTAGCAGAAGCGATGCAATGTCCACAAACTAACCTTACTTAAAGAAAATTCATATAAGTCATTGTTAAAATATCTTTTTGATATATCGCGATTCAACCACCGACAACGCGCCGCCCTCAAACCGCATCAAGGTAAACTCAAGGAATCGCTCTAAATGCTGGCTTTAGTCATGGCCTATCCCTCGCTCAATACTAATACCTTCTAATATTGTGTGAACTTCAGGACATGACTACAATCGCTATTTAACATTATTTTATTGAAACAAGGTTATACCAAAATTAACAAACCTTCCGGCAATGTCGATTTGACCTTGATTTCCGCTATTGGCGTCATTTTCATTGCAGTTTCCATCTACCCTCCATTTAATGTTATATAATTTAGCTCTATTTGGTTCCTTTCATGCCACATCTCGTAGACGTCGACGGTATGTGGATATAAATCTTTAGGGCTATTATGGAACTCTAGGTACAATCAATGTCTATCAGTTTTCGGCGTAATTTCAATCATTCGTTTGACGAATTTGACGTTTCGATAGACATTGATTGTAATTAGAGTTCCATAATCGCCCTACAGATAGCACTAGAAATGTTCCACATTATTATCGTGAAATCATAAAATCTACGGATCCTATGGTTTTACTCTCCTATTAATCACTATAGGCCTTGCTGTTAAACGCCTCTTAATTTAAACACTGTCTAAACACTGCTTCAAGATTCGCCGTGTCACTATCCGTCACGATCTTAAAAAAAATAAACATTCAAAACTTCTTCGTTACTAGTCTAGTTTAGAATCTAGTGCTAGTGCTGCCAAAATGTTGAACTATAATTTGTTCGGGATTGAAGGGTGGCATGTGTCATATAATGATGTAAATTTTTCCATAGTCAAGTGTTCAGATTGTTTACAGTAAGACGTCACAAAGTCGTATGTTGTCGTTCATCGTTTGTTATTTTATAAAAATTGGTGTCTCTTTATAAAATAAATAAACGGATTATTTTTGCTCAGATCACAAAGAAACACAACTTTAATTTTAATTATTTACACCCGAGTCAATAACTCTAGCTTCATTTGAATAAAATCACCAAAATTACAAATAAAAAACGAAATAACTCTGGAAAAATATATAACGTAAGAGCACAAATGCACAATGTTTGACGACTTTACTCACGTATTATTTTGTCGATGGAAGCACAGACACTGTTTCGATTCATTTAGAGAATCTTCATCTTCAGTTCAGTTCGAGCCGCGGTTGGCTTGCTCAAGCTTGCTTTCAAGATTCGCACGCGATTCGCGATTTGACTTTAAAAAAAATTGTGTTTCTCAAAATGAATTATATAATCTTAAAAGAAGGCAAAAATCCAAGTCCGTGATTTAAAAAAATAGCATTTCCACAATTACGGAGGCTATCTTAGCTCGAAAAGCTACAACACATTAACTAATATGTGATTTAATAAACACCCTTAGCATCTGGTTACGCAACTTTTTTGTATTTACAAAAATAAAAAAAATGTGTATAAGTAGTATATCAGTAATGTGATACTACTGTTAACGAATCATGTCAAGTCAAAAGATAACTTTCACTTCCAGACTTAAACATAGTAATGAGTTAATGTGTTTCATAAGATCGGGAAAAACTCCCTCGTCGATACATCTATTAAAAATATAAGCTAAACATGGTGCAATATCTAAGATAATGATACCCAGCACCTTTGTAGACATTCCCCAAAGATCATCTGTATTTTTCATAATAATTAACTTTAATGCTTTTACAATACTGGCCTCGTTAATATAGCTAAAACTAAACTCATTCTTACATTTAGCAACACTACATTCTAATTTAACGGAAGCTCTGGAGGCTGATGAGTTAAACAATTTGGTAACAATTTTAGGCATATCTGAGAAAAAACTATCAAATGCATTCGCAACATTTGTCAATATTGTATCATTTTATTTAATTTCAACTGTCTATTTCGGGCCTTTGATTTTCCTGTTTCATTATTTATTAATTTCTAAGTAGCTATTATTTTATTTGTAGAATGTTCTATTATTTTTCTCAAAAACAGTGATTTAGCCGCATGGCAAACTTTTTTGAATACTTTTGTGTAGTTCTTAACATGTAAAATAAAAATTGGATCATCTAACATTGTCTCTCTGGAAGCATATAATTCGTACAATGTATTCCTACTATTATGATATAATAAATATTTGTATGTATAACACTTTAATTATTATTTGAAGTCTATTCAATGGTGATATTAGCCTGTCTGCTATCTGTCAGTATGTTCTTGGACGTGTTGCTTTCCTTACGGTAAATAAGCATTATTCGTAGATTGGAAACCCCAAATAGTTCACGTCCAAGAGGTTTAAGGATACACTTGTCAGCGGCACAAACTCTTCAGGGGGCAGTTAAAATGCATCCTATTTCATCTATTATAGTGTGAGATAAAGATAGACGTGCACGAGGGATAGAGATGAGCAATAACGCGAGATAAATGATTTCTTAACATGTGATTAGATTTGAACTGACTTCTACATAAAACGACCGCGTGAAAATCATGCACAGACTTTTGGCTCAAGAGTCTCATGAAAAACCTACCGAGTATATTTTTTCAATATAAAGTTATTTCAGCTCTTGAATAAATAAACTATCCTTGTATCGGGATCATTTTGGAGTTTGCGTATTCCGTATGTTATTTATTTACGCCCAAAGTTGCGCTAAAATCAGTGTTGAAATGCATTTTTTTAAGGGTTGTCTACCTACCAACATCTTTCAAAACAATGTTTTTTAGGATTTTGTTGCTATGCATCGATTATGACGAGAAAAATAAATATCACTCATTCCTTCAACGTTTGTATAGAAATAGTAGATTGTTGCACCGAGCGCAAAGTGAGTTATTAATGCACGAGTGTTATATTAACACGAGTGCATTAATTTACTCTCTTTAGTAAGGTGCGTAATTTACTATTCTTTCAACTACCAATCTACCTACTGTGATAAAATATACCTACTCAATGAAGAATTAAAGTTTTACAATGATACAAAATGCGCGCCATTTGTTTTTTTTCACCAAATCGGTTGTATTCAGCCGATTTATATTTTCAGCCAGTATCTTTTCGATCTGATGCAAACATTTTATATTAAACTTAATGGGAGATAATTAAACCTCTGTAGTAAATTTTTATCTAAATAAAAAGTAAAAAACAGTGCAACAATGAGATTTAATATAACATTTCTGCACTGTTTTGGTTCTAAGCAAAAAATAGTGTATACATACACGTATGTACATGTACATACTAATATTATCATTAATCACTACAAAACTATTACTACATAATAGTTTTGTAGTGATTAATGATAATATTAGTATGTAGTTGAAAAAAATGTTTCTCTAAGTAACCGGGTATCATTTTGTTTAGTGCTGGGCGAGTATGTACTCTCAAAGAGGTGGACACCGACATCGAAGATAGAAGCACGCAACGAGCCGGCCGTCGCACGCGTCGACGTACTCGCTCGCACAAGAGTCAGAGCGAGGGAGAGGTAACTATGCCTATATCACTTACCTATCTGTATATCTACATACTGACTTCTTCACGAGGAAAAAATATCTTAAGATACTTGTGATACTGTAGTACTCATGCACAGCTAGTATTGAACTCTTAGATGGTCAATTTAGCTTATTTTCTGACAGTAATTTTTCTGCCCTGATGCCACTAAGTAGGGTAAGTGGGTAAAACACAACGGGCTATGTTAGGTTTCAGAAGTTCAACAAGGAATCCTTATAGTTTCGTGATGACCGTCTGTATGTCTGTCTGTCTGCCATTAATCAGATTTCTAGTTCGCAGAATAATAGTCGTATCGTAATTAGATTGGCTCGGTAACACGTACTCCTATTAGTAACACCTACAAAGTTATAAAATGAAATCTTTGAAAATTTTTTTGGAACAACCTCCCCAGTTCCCCCCCTGTAAGTTTTTCCTACTTCATCATGTATATCGTTAGATACTCTTGGGTCATTCAATGATTTCGAACGGCAAGTTACCTACCAGCTAAATGTTTGAGGTTACTCAGATCAGTTGATAGTAGCTCTGCCTTCTGTGCTGTAGTTTGCGGATTCGACAAACATTTATATGATGAACATAATGTTTCTTGTCTGGGTGTTCTAAAGTATCATAGGTATGTATTTAAATATATATAACTATTCTTTGCATCGTCTGGTTTCCATATTTCAAGCTATGCTTAGTTTGGGGCTAGATGGTGTCGTGTAAATTGTCCGCCAATCTTTCTGTATACCAGGGCAACACAACTGAAGGAGAGGAGGGTAAATCCAAGCCGCGTCGTCAACCTCGGCGTCGCAACAGCCACAAATCCGCCAGCAAGGTCGATAAGGAAGGGTTGGAAGGCGAAAGCAAAGACAAGGGAGGCAAGATTGAGAAGAGGCGGAATAAGCGCCCGAAACCAGTCATTGAATTCTCTGTCAAGGTAAATTGAATCTTAGTTTATAAAATAATAGCTCTTAAGTTTAAAGGCACCTGTCAAAATATGACCACAATTTAGGAGAGTTGGGAAGTCTTGTTAGGCACCACCACTGTGTCAGAGATTCTGTCTCTAATCAGGGGTGTTCAATCAAGAATTACTATGTTTAGGTTTGTTGAGCTGTTGCAAGTGAAATTACTGAGCGAATGATACTAAACACCTATATCTAGTTCATAGTTCTCATTATCAACTTAATTATAAACCACCTGGGCGATTACGTAATCCTGATAGTGTCAAAACATGCTAACTGCTTCCAGTTGATATAGATGAATTGGGTTTATCATACTATTTCCATTAGTTATTTCTATTGATAGAAATACTGGGACTGATTCTCCCACTGTTTCCATTTCTGGCGGCGGAAAAAAAACTCTGCATCACCTCTTATAACCATGGAAAATAGTAACTATACTCTTTTGGCGCTTCGGCAGCTGCTGCTTCGGCACGCTTTCATTGCGCGTTGTAGAATACAATACAAAACAATAAGAACTTAGTTATTAATGAAAAAGTTAAAAAGAAAGTTAAATTTCAATTAATTGCGTTTTTTTTGCCGCAATAGAAATAATGGGATATAATATGGAAAAACGCTAGTCTTACTTTTTCTATATAGTATTTCCATGTAAATAGTAGGATAAAGCTTATGAATTGGTGTTACGGAATGTTGATGTTGATTGTAACACATGCTGTCACATGAACAGAAACAGATAGAAACAGACCATACGTTATACCGATCCATGTAATAATGCCTATTCATAATAGAAACTGATAGACATTGATTGTATCAAAAGTTCCATAATCGCCGTTGGACGAGAAAAATAAAAAGTATTAAACTTACAACCTACACAAAACTACAAAAATTCATACGGTGTATGCTCAATAAGTCACCGTTAATCTACAGCCGGCAACGCGTCAATACCGTTGTTGAAGCATCCATATATCAAGATAATCTTACCAGCAGGTGGACCTTATACTTGTTTACACACTGAATACTGTCGTTTAGCAAGAATATCAACAAAGTGTCTAAATAAGTAAATATTGGTGGACAATTTGCACAGCATCATCTAGCCCCAAACATAGCTTGTCCAATGGGAACTAGGTGAGAATACTTATTACATACATATGATACTTTTTAGTATCCAGTTCATCACACAAATGTTTGTACAAGGAGGAAATCGACCACAAAACCTTCAGCTTTGTTTTTGCTTTATTGTTTTGTTTTTTTTCTCCAGATTTCAAACATTAGTCCCAACACCAGAGTTCGTGATCTGAAGCAGGCTTTATCGGAACGTGGCGTCAAACCTCAGATTATGGTTTGGAAGGTAAGCTTAAGTTCTATAATACTTTGACAAAGCTAATTTGAATCTCACAGGTCAAATTGAGGTTGATTGATAATATAATGTCAGATTCCAATCATCCGTCATTCTCACAATACTTCAAGCATACCAACACTAGTCTCTTCCATTCATCCGCAAACACATCACATTCTGGGTTGGCAGCTAGTAGCTCATTGAGGGCGATGAGCGTACGAGGCAGAGGTGAGCTAGAACGCGCGACAGTACTGGCACGAGGGACAGCAAAAAGTTCATGTCTCCTGCCTCTAAGATATCTATCCGGGACATAGAGGCGAAGTGACTCGTTAAACAAATCGGGTGCGTCTATTGTGTTGCGGAACACCTTGCATATGGTTGTCATCTGATCATACGCTCTTCTAGTCTTAAGGGAGTTATATCCTAAATATCCTAAAAGATATTTTGTTGGGTACATATAAGGGTAGTATCCTGCAACACGTTTAAAAAGATATCTAAGGAACGCCTTTTGTACCTTCTCTAGGAGCCAAATACAGATGCTTATATTTACAATTGTTGTAGACTAAACTATTGCATTGGGGGTGGAAAGGTGTTTTTTTTCTTCAATGAAACTATTAAATATAAAATATGTTTATTCACAGGGCTTCCGCGGTTTCTGCTATCTACACTTCCTGAAACCCAGTCCTCTCAAAGTAAGTTGAATAAATGTATGGTCAAACCGTCTCAATACTGTCAACTTGTACCCATAGTTTTTACGAGCTATGCTTAATTTAGGGCAAGACGGTAGATTGTGTTTTGTGGATTGGCGACTAATATTATATTACTAGCTGACCCGTTCGCGACTTCGTTCGCTCGTTTTAAAAAGAAAAAATATATCTAATTGTACCGACTGCAGCGCCATCTGCCGGGCTGATTTTTTTATATAAACCATTCAGGGCGCCAACCAAACACATACAAAAAAATTCATTCAAATCGGTTCAGCCGTTTAGGAGGAGTACAGTGACATACACACGTACAATAGAATTATATATATAAAGATTAGTAAAAGAAACTAACAGTGTCAATGGAGTCGTCAAAATTGCACAAAAACTATTTGTATTTGTACATTGGTTGACTTAACAAGATTAGTCTCTCCTTGGATAGATCCTCGACGTTAGACTTACTTATAATAATAATCGGGCTTACTTATAACAACTCTTAACTTGATCAGTGTCTAAAAAATGCTTAAGATTCACCCTGTCACTATTTGCCACTATCATACAAAAAGGGATAACACTATTTTATACAGTTATTAACTTTTGACAGTAGATGAGCGTCTATTATAAGTAAGGCCTAATATAACCAATTCATCAATATTAAGATACTATCATAACGCTCGGCGCAAATGAGCCACCGACCTCAGCCACTGGTGGCCAGCGATAGCGACTTAACACGCTTTTTCATATATATAGTATAGACGCACGCACACGTGTAGCCGGTGGCGGCCACTCGCCACAGCAGTGTCCGCGACGCTCGCCACTTGTGATCGCTACGGGCCACACAAGGGACCAGCCACTGTCGCACTGCTCCTCCCCCCGCGCAGTTAACCGTTACACGTTCTACCTACGTATGGATGTACCCAATATAAGCGGCGTTGTCTACGTTTTCGTATTAACAATAGCGCGAGCAAACTTTCCGTGTCGGAGTCCATCGTAAGAAGGGTTATGAAGTGTGGCGGCTTCCGAACACCGGTGGTCAGCTGTCGCTCGCTTTTGACACTGTTACAAATAAGGCGGTTGCTCGCGACAGCCACCTGTGGCTGTGGTCGGTGGCCCGTTTACACCGAGCCTAAAACATGAATTAAAACAAGATAGTGGCCTCAATTCTGTTGGCACCAACCTAACTAATTTTAGCTAAAATTAGGTTTAGACTGTCAAATGAAACTGGTATTCTGCTGTTACCAACTTATCCTAACTTAATTTTATCTAATTTAAGCGTTCCTTATTTAGTTAGATGGTACCAACCGAATAGGTTTAACAAATGCTATGGCTAACTAAAATTTATTTTAGACAATCCTAATTTTTAGAAATGAACCAACCGAATTGCCATTGTATCTTCCGAACTGATTTGGTTATTTTAAATCTTGTAAGAAGAGTTGTGATTCTACCTATCACAATAAACTTTATAAGCAAGGCCCTTAAAGTAATTACCATTTCAGGGCGAAGGCGACAACGCGCCCACAATCAGTATCGAGAGTGTACTGGAGTCTCTCTCGGAGATGTCGCTCGGAGGCAGCGGTGTAGGCGCGGGCGGTGAAGAACCCGAGGAGAAACCAAGACTTCTCACCATCGAGCCGGCACCACCACGGCAAGAGAAACCAACCGAGCCACGTGCTCTTGAGGTAAGATAACCTAGGTAGCGTTCTTGCAACTTGGAACAAAGTATTTAGAAGTATGCAGAAGTATTCTTTAAGTCATCTGGTTAGCACCGCCGCCGCAGGAGAAAACCACAGAGCCACGTGCTCTGAAGTGAGATATCGTAGTGTAGCGAATAATCTTTAAGCAAAGTATATCAAGGCCTTGACCCTGTACACTGAATATATTAATGATACGTTTTAACAGCGCTAAAATCACAATATTTTTATCAGAGAGTTATTTATTTTCAAGCATTTGAATGGACAGTGTTTTATTTATAGTTGTAGGCTCCAAGTTAAACAAAATCAACCTTGAAGGAAGGTGATGATTATAGAATATTTAGACCTTGTATCATAATTAAATAAAAGAGTAACAAAAAAAAGTTGTAATGACTATTTAAAAATATACCTACCCTGGGCGTCTGCTCAGCGATCCAACTTCGATTTAAAAGTCGTTGAATTGCACGTAGAATTCAGTCGAATTGACAATTATTTCGTTATCGAATTCAAGTTATCGAATCGTATGTTGTGGAGGATTACGACATCGATTGTCAAAAGTAGTGTCTGTCGTTCCATTGCTCAAAACGATGTAGCTAAGAGTAGGGTTTTGCACGTTTATTGACTCGATATATCGTAAATCGATTTCTAGAGTAGATCCCTTGTATATTTTTAAATAGTTATTATAACTTTAATGAACACGCTTCTAAAAACGGCGAAATAAGACACTTTTTGTTCTAACTAAGGCTAAGTGTCTATGTTAATGTCTATACATTAACAATGACACTCATTTAAGCTAAGAAGACTCTTAAATCGCTATACTCGTAAACCGTAATCTTTAGTTTATTTCTTTAATCTTAATAGTATGTATAGCTCTGAACGTAAATGAGAAACAAAGGCTTAAAATATTGTTTATACGATATAAAATAAAAAATAATAATAATACTTAAAATAATTTAAATAAGATACGAACTGAACATCTCCTGGTACAGCTAATAAAATAATAATTGTATAATATTCCAGGTAGAGGCGCCATTAGAACATTGATTCAGCAAATTTCAAAGCGACCGATGCAAATGCTACGATACTAAAACGAATTACTTTTTACACACGCATAAGAATTGCTTGGTTGCACGCGAACTGACGGGTCGTCTGTCGCATTCCGACACTTATTTGTATATTTTTAAGGTAGATTTTTGTTTGCGCCGGCCCTTGTACAAGCTATGCGTGTGTTTGGTATTACTACTGCTTATAAATATCAATAGAAACTAGGTACTTACAAAAAACCCGGAGGCGTTCGGTTACCGGGAACTTCATTTATGTTGAGTATAGCCGAAAATATATTCCATGGAAATAATAGTCATGTGCAAGGCATTGCATTTGAGGCATTTTACTGCATTTCTGTTAGCATCGATCTTTAGTAGCGTTGTTATGTGCTCTTCGCTTGAGCAACTCGTATGTGCGTTCACACTGTTCCAGCCGCTGGATCTAGTGCATAGATCTAGTTGATTGTGAACTTGATTGCTTTTTACCGAGTAAACTCAACGCGAAATAGCAATTTATTGTTATTATTGTATTTTCAAATATGACACGATATTATCCCAGTGTTAAAGATATTAAAATTTGTTTTGTTGAAGCTTTCGGCTTGCACAAGATAAATAAAAATATTTTTAGTCAATTTCAATGAGTGTAAAAGTTCTAAAAGTTAGCTTAAGACTAGTAATACCAAGCACATGCACTTTTAACCGGTTCAGAAGCGAGAAGTCTCGATTTAAGTTTGTTGTTCGAATGTTATTCGCTCTATGGTCTTGTTCTTAAACGTTGGCCCGGCGCAATGCTGTGTTGCTACTGTGCGAATTACTTGGTCTAGCAAAGAAATATTAAATGTCAATTAAATTACTAATTCATATTTAAATATAGATAAGAAAGTTGATTTAAATTATATTGTTACAAGTCGCGTCAAAAGCAAAATAAATTAAGTTTTTATGTAATAATTATTTTTATGTCAAAATGCAATATTAAATTAATTTAGATCAATTTAATACCGATAAGTACATACGTTGTTGATTTTTATTGATTTGTAGCAAGAGTTTTAAGTGATTTATACAAGTATTTTTTAATACTTTTGGCGCAAATTCAATTGTTTTTGAGCGTTATTATTTAGAATCGTGAGTTGTATGCGTGTATTAGTCAAGTAAGTTCGCTCGTTCACTTGAACAGTGTCAACACAGCATAATAAGTGAGCCGTATTAACGAATCTATTATGAATGTTATAGTTTTCTCTAGTCTAAAGTTAGTATGTAATAATGTAACATCTAATATTGAGTATAGTAACAATTTCTCGTCTTTTTAATACGAAATATTATTGCATTCTTACATTCATAATAATTGTAACGAAAGAAGCTATTATAGTGTATTTAGAATAGATAAAACTACATACTAAACTATTTTATTATTGTAACTTTAAGGTGCTTGTAAAAACGGAGTCCCAAAATCTTAAATTATTTAGAAGAATTTGATTAGCGATAAGGGTTATTATTGTTTGAAAACGTTATTTGGGCCTTCGTTTATCTAGTGGTATGTTTGTGCCAACTTTATTAAATCTCATTTAAGTTATTGTTTAACGAAACCAGTTTTTGGATCTGTGAACGTGAGTCAATTCTTTATCGATCTATACATATCCGATAAGTTGGTGTAAACATTTAACTGAACCGTCTATGTTATGTCAAAGTTACTTTTCAGTATTTTATGTATAATTTAAGACTTGAAAAGTAATATATTGTTGACAGAATAAGGTATATTTTAATTATTCTATTTAAACGATCTTTAGGTCGTATTGCATTGGTCTCTTAGCGTGTAATGTTCTTGTAATATGAAGATGATATTTTTTGAAATTTTTCGTTTATAAAGCATAGTAACCGCTTTACTATAAAAGTACATAGTTTATTATAGTCTCAGTACACTCGCGCACAGATTTTATTTATGCTTTTTTGTTATTGTTTTTTTTTTTTTTTCAGTTATAAAACACTATGTGTATAGTTTGTTGACGCATGCTCTTGGTTTGGTTGTAACTAGTTTGGCTGGCAGCATGGTTGAGTCTTGTTTTGTATTTTTTTTAAATAAATTTATTAAACACTTTCTTTTTGTTTCGTTTTGTCTGTTATTTGTATAACAATACAAAGAATACTAAAAGTATTGTTTTAGGGATTTCTCTTCTACATATTGTTGTTACTGAAAACTTAATGTTGTGATTGTACTGGAAGTTTGCCATTTGTAGGTTGAGGGTAAAATTAAATTCTATACTTTTTTATATAACAGATGTTTCATTCATCATCATCATTATATCAGCCCTTAGAAGACCACTGCTGAACATAGGCCTCCCCAATAGATTTCCAGGAAGAACGATTTTAAGCCATCTCCATCCACCGATTTCCCTTGATCTTTACAATGTCATCAGTCCATTGGGTGGGGGATCGTCCTACGCTTCGTTTTCTTGTCCTTGGTCGCCATTCGAGAACTTTTATGCCCCAACGGTTATCAGTTCTGCAAGCTATATGGCCTGCCCATTGCCACTTCAACTTGCAAATTTTAAATGCTATATCGGTGACTTTGGTTCTACGGATTTCCTCATTGCGGACTTTATCACGTAGTGAAACACCCAACATAGCTCTCTCCATAGCACGTTGCGCGACTCTGAGCTTGTGTATGAGGCCAATAGTTAGCGACCAAGTCTCAGTTCTATATGTCATCACTGACAACACGCACCGATTATAGACTTCCGTCTTGAGGCTCTGTGGTATCTGTGACGAGTAGATGTGCCATAATTTCCCAAAACTCATTACAGAGTATCATTACGATATCCTTAAACTTATTTTACAACTTTTACGAGTTGAGAGAACTAACGGCATTTAAGTATTCAGAGTTAGAAATTAGTCAGAAACCCGTAAGTCCTTTTTATCGACCATTTATTATCAACCATTATGGTGAAATAATGAAAGTGGGCCTCAAGAGGCTCTTTTCGTGCACTTTGTTCTTTTTAGGTTCTACAACATGCCGGTTTCGCCACGATTCACCGTTTGAGAGTACTTATATAGCGCAAATAAATTGTGCTCGGCTGGATTCCAACCCACGATAGGATCGGAAGGTGGGGCCATTACCACTAAATAGCAAAGTCTTTATTGGTTAGTTAAGGTATAGATTTTACAATTAAAACTATACTAAAAAGCGATATAAGCAGCCATGAAAAACGTGCCGATTGTTAAACAGCAACATAATAATAAGGTACAGAATAACTACCTTTTTAGGGTTACGTATATCAAAAGGAAAAACCGTTACAAGATCACTTCGTTGTCCGTCTGATCTCTTTGTCTGGCTATATACATGAATAATCATAATAATCATTTATTGGTAAATCGGCAATTTACATGTCATGTCATAGATTTATAAAAACCTATAAAATAATAAAGCCATGCCAAGGCTATTTCCAAGAAACGCGTGGTGGTATCGAGTTGAATTTTTTTTTTTTAATTTACTATTACTAAGACAGGACATTGCATTTATATTACATCATACTAAACCTCCAGAACCCAACATTACTAAGGATGAGTTGATGGCGTTAAAAGAGTTCCGCCAAGATACAAACTTGTTGGTCCTTAAGGCTGATAAGGGGAACGCTACGGTAGTTATGAACGTCACAGAATACGAGGATAAAATCCTGAGCTTGTTGAAAGACACTAACACATACAAACTGGTGAATTACAACCCGACGGCTAGAATACATCGTAGTACCCAGAAAATTATAAAGGAGTGCCAATACGCTATAGGAGAGGAACTAACAAAATACCTGTTGCGCCCTAAAAACATCCAGCCACCTAAACTGTATGGTTTACCTAAAGTGCATAAACAGAATGCTCCGCTGCGACCCATCGTTAGTCAGATTGACTCACCTACTTACGAGTTGGCGAAGCATGTAGCGGGTGTGTTGCCACCTTCTGTAAGCCTGACATCATCTTTCGTGAAAGACTCACGTCACTTCATACAGATTCTTCAGCAGACAACGGTTGATGAGAGTGAGATGATGGTTAGTTTTGATGTGGAATCCCTCTTTACAAACGTCCCTATAGCCGACTGTATGAAGGTGATAGAGATTAGAATACAGAGAAATGGTATCCCAGCAGAATATGCCAAGCTTTTATACCATATTCTGGCCACAAACTATTTCTTGTATAGGGAAAATTGCTAGGTACCTACAAATTGATGGTGTTGCCATGGGAAGTCCCGTCGCTCCCGTAGTGGCCAATATATGGATGGAGTATTTTGAGAACCTGGCTATATGCTCTGCCCCCTTGCCAATGAAGTTGTGGAAAAGGTACGTTGATGATGTTTTCTGTATTGTAAGAGGCAATAAACATGAGATTGAACACCTTTTGGCATACCTAAATGGCGTACATACCAAGATGCGGTTTACGTATGAAATGGAAAGTGATCGAAGCTTGGCTTTCCTCGGTCGATCGATATCTCCATGCTGATTCACACCATCACCCTCGGCAGCTTAACTCGGTTGTAATGTCTCTCACGAACCGTGCTTTCGACCTATGTGATGAGTACTCCATAAAGAGTGAGCTAGCTCATGTTCAGCATGTCCTACGTAAAAATGGATATACCTAAGCTTCGATCTTTTCCAGTTAGACAAAGGCCTAAACCCCACAGATGTATAGTAGAACGAAAACCTGCTTTTCTACCGTACATCAAAGGAGTGACGGACAAAATTGCGAAAGCCCTGCAAAAATTGTCCATAAAAACAATTTTTACTCCTCACGATCCTCAAGATCTCACACTACCTGCGCTCACCTAAAGATAAGATTCCTCTTCAAACACCAGGAGTGTACAAGATTGACTGCAGCTGTGGGAGCTCTTACATCGGCCAAACAAAACGTACCATAGCTTGTCGAGTGACAGAACACATCCGGGCGGTCAAAAATATGGACACACAAAAGTCGGCCATAGCTACACATCTACTAGAATCTGGCTCAAACCATTGGATCGAGTTACACAATCCACAGGTAATCTCAACTGAATATATTACATCCCAAGATTGGTACAATATGGCAATAGAGATTACCAACACAGGAATTTCAATCGAGAAGACGGTTTTCAATTGTCTGGAGCCTGGAACCCTGTGGTGAGGATGTGTGGAAATCGTAAAAGTGAGGTACCAGTTATGCGTCCAGATACCGTGAGTGTTGTGTGTCGTAATCGTGATCGAATTGTTAGTGACAGTGAAACCGGTAGTAGGGGTAATGTTCGCAGTAAAAGACTGAGAAAGAGGGTAGACCGTTTTGTCTGCCAATAACATCCACCCGCAAAGACTTCAGTTTATCTCGTGATCATGGCGCATGCAACTGTGCCGAAATATCGAGAAGCAGAAAAACTCATATATCATGGTAAATATCCCGTTTTGAGTGAAAATTATTTACTATTACTTACTATTTTTATAAAAATAGAAAAATAGTAGGTCGAAAACATTTTTTTAGCAATATTTTGAATCGTTATACAATAATAGGATTAGGTAAGTAAACATAATGAGAAAAAATTATGTAAGGTATGGTAAAAATATTACTGAACATTAGTGTTGGTAGTAAGAGAATATCTAATATAGATAGATAGATGGATAACAACTCTTTATTGTTATACCATACAAAAACAATTATTTTACAATAAAAAGCAATACAATGGGCGGCCTTATCGCTAACAGCGATCTCTGCCAGGCAACCTTTGGATGGCTTGGACTATAAATAAACAGAAAAGAGGCATGTTGGTGTGGTGTTTAGGTAACATATAATTCAATACTTACATAATCTTTAATTAAACTAAATATAATACTGATATAAATAAATACATTATGTATGTATTTATAGGTATCTTAATAGGTATAAAAATGATAAAATCATAGCACAAAAGTAAGTATTTTATAAGATATTAACAATAAAGAAATGATTAGGTATAACAGCACGACAAATAGTGTTTCATGACCATATTCTTGAAGAGACTTGGCCTTTCTAATATATGCTTGTTAAATCTCCATTTAGTTTAGAGCATGTAAAAAATAAAACAATAGTAGGTACTTTTAATAAAATAAAAAAATAAACATTATTGCACACCACAAAATACTTTGGACTGTTACAAGAAACAATATTTAGCTACACAGTACAATGGGCGGTCTTATCGCTAGATAGCGATCTCTTCCGGACAACCTTGACCACACCTACATGCCCCTTCTCTGTCTATTTATAGTCCAGTCCATCCAACGGTTGCCTGGTAGAGATCGCTATTAGCGATAAGGCCGCCCATTGTATTGCCTTAAATAAGTTTAGTTTTTTTGTTACTGTAATATTCTGTGTGGTAGTCAATAAAGTGTTTTCTATCTATCTATCTATCTAACCTTGGGATGGATAGAAATCAATATAGCTAAATTATGGAAATATTATGAGTAGTTTATGATAAAAATAATATGTACCTAAGCACTTAGGTACATATTAACAGGATAACAAAATGTGAAATTAGTAGTAGGTACGTAGGTACGGTACCCAGACGCGACTTTCGCACTTGATCGATTTTTATACAAATACAAAATAGTTGCCATAAATCAAGCTACGTGTTATAGACAATTAAACTGAAGATTTTATCTTAAAATATTATAAATAACATTCAGTAAGTATTTCCTTTATCACTATCAGATTTTACACGCGATTGTCCGTAGGTATAAATCATGGTTTGATTCAGACAATCAATAGATTGATTTATAACAATGTTGGTGCTTCTGTTTGTAAGTTTACTGGCATTTTGTGATAGTCAAGTGCCTGCGGTAAGTTTTTTTTACAATACATTCGTAAATATACATTATTATTATTTAAAACTGATCTAACCATGACCATACACGGTCAGTCTATGTCAGTTTATAACTAACATAAAGTACCTATAAAGCTTACTTTTTTATACGCTTTATATTAGCTTCACTTGTATGTATGTTTGTATGTTTGTAACCGACTCTCTAAGACGCGATTTTGACCCACTTTAAACGGCCGGATTTCATTCAAATTTTGCACACCTGTCAAAGACAATGCAATAATTCGAAAAAAAATTAAAAAAAAAAATATCCGATTATCCTAAAACTAGAAAGTAGAAATTAATAATAGTCTAGAAAATCTAAAAAACACGCTTTACCTATATAGAAAACCAAACTAAAAATAAAAAATAAATTTTAATAAATGTAAGTAAGAGAAAAATGTTTTATTTAAATTTTATTTAAAAAGCGTGGGGTGCTTTTAAAGATATTATCGAAATGATAATCCTTCTTCTAATATCTGTCAATGAAATATTTTTAACTATTGACACCATGCACCCCACGCTTTTTTTTAAATAAAACATTTTTTTCTTACTTACATTTATTAAAATTTATTTTCTATTTTTTAGTTTAGTTTTCTACATAAAGCGTGTTTGTTAGTTTTTTTTAACTTTTTTAACTAACTTTTTTTTAACCACAGCTTAGATTTATAACTGACAGGTAATAACGGATTTACATTATAATTAACAAAATAAGTCGACAGTAATCATGGTGTGACGCTTGCTTGTAATTATGTGTGTATTTGTGTGTGGGTTTGAGGGTGCGTGCGTGCGTATGTGTGTGTGTGTCGGTGTGTGTGTTAGTTTGTTAAAAAAAAAGAAAATTATAGGTACACTTTGTAAGACACGTTATTATTTCATATGTTATTGTTATTTTACAAGTTTGATATAAAACAAGTAAACAAGTAGGTATTATAAAGATAAAGATTAATGCTATAGTGTAATTATAAATAGTTATAATTACTTATTATAACAATGTTAAAGTGCCCTAGCTTCCACCATAGTAAAACCTGTGTTGTGGGTTCTCTCAAAAAAATGTGTCATTTGTATCTATTCATACAAGTGTGTATACGCCTTGAAAGTTGCGGCACTGCACAGTAAAAACTAAAGCAAGTAAGCAAGTCCTCCGTTTTTTGTTAGAGTATGGGATATATTATAAATTTGAAGGCGTTTCTGTCGGTCTGTTGGTTTGTTTGTTTGTTATCGGGTAAACGGGTGAACGGACCTTGATAAAATGGTAATGGGGTAGATTTATACAGGTTACTACACGGTTGTTTTTGGGTCAGTTCAACTTTATACTAATAATTATAAATTGAAAAGAGTTTCCGTCTATTTGTTTGTTAAGTTTTCACAGTTAAACAGATCCTTTTAGTTTAAATTTTATAATAGTTACCTTCCTATGAATGGATATGGATAGTACGAATAATATAAATTCTTATTTGAACTTAATTTTTACTACTGTAGCTAAATTTATAAAAAGTATAAAAAATATTATAATCTGTTATTTATACTTTCTAACCTATGCTCACAGGGGGCGCCAGAAGCTACCTTCGTTTGTGTCTTCAACTCCCCTATTTATGTATCCGGCAAGGAAAGCCAGGATGTCATGGACACTTCAAAAATAATTGTGGAAAGGATCAGTGATAGTGAAGCGACCGTTAACGGAGCCTTGGAAATAAAGCAGGAAATACCACTAGGAGTTATGGTGAGTACCTAGTTGTGTCTAGGAATAGAGTATTAGTATTTTTGAAGTATTCGAATCCATATTAATAATAATCCACCTAGCCGTTTTCGGATACAGTGACTGGCTTTATTCTCTTGCAACCCTAATATGACTAATGTATTACATTTTCCCAGTGAACTTACCGAGAGCATAAGACGCACGTTAGGGTATCATTAACAAAGTTATGTATATAACATTGAAGACGGTCGGTTTTTGGCTTGGTCATGTTTAAAATCTTATTTTTTCTAGACTTCCTTTAATTTCAAAATTCTCCTAATTTTGCCGTCTCCAATCAGGAAATTGTTCAACTAGGGACTCCCCTGATACTTCTTCTGCAAAGATGCACAAGAAGTATCAATGTGCATCTTTACATGTCTTTTCTGAACATCTTTAAGGTGTACAATAAAGAATTTTCATTCATTCATTCATTCATCTTTAAACCATATAAACAAGCCATCGCGTTTCCGCTTACCAAGTTCTAGTTTAGAAAAGAATATGTGCTTCGCCTTTCTATTATCTGACATTCGGAAAGGTGCCTGCACCAACGCAGCTGACGCCGCATCAGATATGCCTTTATACCCTAGACATTTAGCTATTCGTAAAACATTGGGTTGCGAACCCAAACCGACCGTTTGATATTCTATCGCGAAGGCATTTCAGATGGAATCTGCATATGTGTTTGCGATACAAGCACTATGTCTATAAAGAGTGCAATAGGCATGACTATCGCCATACACCTGTATTTTAATACTCAACTTGATGCTGTGGGGCAGGAACACTCTTATTCGTATTGTTTTAGTATTTAACGGGTATTTATCGCCTATTACCATTATTCAATTTATTCTCGACGTTACGACCACGTGTATTGAAACGTTAGGACTAAATTAAAAGGCAATACGCGATCAATTCCCATTAACTACTTAAACAATGTACAAAACATTCATATAAATATTCTTGCTACAGCGATTCTTGCTACAGCGCAACAAAGTGCATTTAAGCTTGTACAAGCGCTTAGTGCCTTATATTACATTTACTTACATAGTGCCTTTCTTTGTATCGCATAACTTATTTGCAATACAGAAAAACGGCGCACGACATTAGCCAGTCACCATTTCTATTTTCTAAGCACAACTCAATAACAATGTTAATAAGAAGTTAACATTTATGCCCTTTAACGATAAAACTGTAAACAAAAATGTCGCTTTATGTCTCTGTCTTGTGATGAAATTTTCTTAAGATCTTTAAATAAACTGAAGTTGCTCATATCAAACGAGTTATCACATTTCATCGTAGCCCTTTGACATACATACCTACTACTCACTCATTTACTATTATAATACTTACACCTTTAAACTCTCCTTCACTTTACGCATATAAACAAACATACACACACTCACACACACACTCACACACATACTTTTTACATACACCCACCAATTTTACACACTATAAACTTCCAACTTCTTTTGAATTTTTTTTTTGGTGTAGGGGTCTACAATCCCCCTTATTTTCTTATAGTATCTAATTTGGGTTCTGTTTTGGTATTTTCGGAGGTGGGCGTTGTAATGTTATCATTAATTCCATATTTTTTTGTATACCTATCCTTGTTTTGTATCTAATACAAATAATTTTATAATACTTTGTAATACATTTTGATTTTTTTGATCGTCTGGCGCTGCACTTCTACGAATTTGCCCACTAAGGTTGGCCCGCAGATGTACTTGTAGCTTTGTACCTAAAGTTCTGAGTGCGCCTGGCCTACTTCTGGCCGCTGATGCTACATGCTCACCGTCGAACACTATTTCCAGCCTAAACCTTTGATATTTCAATTTGCAGCTGGTAATATCTGTACTAAAGGAATGCTCTGGCTCGTTCGAGGTTCTCTACGCCCTCGACATATGCGACCTTTGTAAAGAAATGGAAGATGAAGAAAGCATTTATAGGACGGAGTTGGATGCTTTTGGGCTACCCAAGTTATGTCCAATACAATCTGTAAGTCTGCTGAAGTTACGTAGGGCCGGCCATCTACTTAAACGGAGCGGAGTTGAAGTGTGTAAAACCAAATATAAGGGGTCAAGCATGTCGTCAACATTGTTTGAAATTTAGTTTGAAACTATTTACGTATATTGGTCGACTTTAAACAATAAAAATCTGAGCGTTCAATTCCGTCCTAGAACAAGCAAGAACATAGTCATAAATAAAAATGTTTGTTCTGTGTTTAAAGTATCATAAATATGTATTTAAAAATATTCAAGTATTCTCAGTCATCTGGTTCCCATAATACAAGCTATGCTTCGTTTGGGGCAAAAAAAAAATCAAAACCACATTTATTCAATAAAATTACAAGGACCACTTTGAATCGGCATCTTACGTGCTAGTGAATCTAGGTGCCAGTTTCTCCTAACCTCAGTTCAAGAGAATACGTCAAGAATCTCGCCCTAACTCTTTTTGATCCTTGCCAATTTTGTTACGGATGCCGAGTCGAGTTTGAGCAGATTAATCCCAAGTTTGAAAGGGTTAGAATATTAATTTATTTATTTAACTCGTTTCGTCTCCGCTTAGGTAGATACTCCCCCTTACTGCTAAGTAAAGATTTCGCAAGGCTTTATAAGATGAGTATCAGCCTGAATATAAACCTTAAATATCATGAAAGTTTTGCTAACTATAATCGGTTTAGGACTTGAGAGTCTAGACAAGATATAGTTATATACTTCCGGTTGACGTTCACGCCTGCATAGAGATCAAATTATATGGAGATTCAAGTGGCTTATCATAAACTAATGTCAATTTTATACAATTTCCAATTATAAGAATAACCCTTCTTCTTCTTCTTCTTTGTTAATGGCATGTGACTTGATGTGACATGCTAATTTAAATTTTGCCAATGTCAAGTGATTATAGTTTATAGTCATTTTGTTTGTTATTACCTACTCTTAGTCGATGGTCAATTGTCAATTCTAGACGTCACGCGGAATGGCGTCTAGAATTTTCTTGGGATTCCTCGTCGTTCAAATCACATTGCACCACAATACACATACAATTCAATTATCCATACCCGTCCCGCAGCCACAATTTATTCATTAATATTCCGCCAAGATTACTGAATAAAACATGCAATAAAACGGGTAAAATATATTAAATTAGCAGAGCTATGTTGCTCAATGAAATGACAGGCGAAGAATCCTAAGAATAACCCGTTCTGGAGAACGGGTTTTTCTTTTCTTTTCTGTTCACTTCTGCGGACATTGTTTAGAATTAACATGACCTTACAGACTTTGAAAGTCACTGTGCGTGCACGCGCTTGTCTAATCTATTTAGGAACGACAACTTAAGGTAATTCTTTCCCCAGGGTTTATACAACGTCACAGACTTCATCATCGACATAGCTAAGATAATGAAGCTGTCATCCGAGCACGTCGGTGGATACGAGACTCAAATCGAGTTCTGCATGCTGACCGGCGAAAACTGCAAGCAAGACAGAACCTGCTTTTGTCTACTGAAGATGGATATGTGTGTTGAGCAGCTAAGTAAATGATTATTGATTAGTTAAGACGATTCTCTCAGCAAATTACTCTTCATTCTGTCATTAAATGTTTTCAATATTTAGCCTCCAACTTCTTTGCTTAAAAATTGTTTATTTGATTCTGTAATTTGATTCTAAAGGGTCTAAAATAATCAAAATTCTTCGTCTTCTTCGTTTAATTTGAAGTTATAACGTGTCTACCCATTAGTGTAATTGGTAGAGAATAACTAGTATTGCTTTGCTAGTTTATTTTTTATTTTAAAACGTATCAAGTTTTATCGTTTTATAAAAAAAACGCGACTTGAGCCATTTAAGGACGCGTCAAGGTCATTTGCACGGGGGATAGCCTTAAACGCCACCAGTTGATAAGTTAGTTTGTATTTGAACAAATAAAGTTCGTTTAGTTTCTTTCTTAAGTTTTCTTAACGTTTCCCAGTACCTATATATACATACCTTTGTAGGCGGCTTTAATCTTATGCCCGTTTTCACTACCGATGCCTAGCTACATAGCTATATAGCGATACATATCGCTTATTTACTAACTGTCTGTTCTATCAGTTCATGAGTTACCTAGCGTTTCGCACTGCCCAATCAGTGTCAGAACTTTAAGGTGGGTTCACATCAGTAAAATTTCAACACTCAAGACTCCGTGACATGTCACTGTATTTGCTACGCTAAATGTGGACCAGATTGCGGGGTGCGGGCGTCGCGGCGCCACGTGCGTCTATATTCCGATTTGCGCCCGCGCGCATCCGTTACCAGCGCTATGACAGAAAGTTATGGCGTAAAAGTGTGAACGGTTGCTTTCACTCGGACATGTACCAAAAATCCTTTAAAGAAACTGCCTTTTAGAGGATCGGCTCGTGACCTGTGATGTCGAAACGTGATAGTATAAAAATACCGTCCACACTCGATACAAATGTACGCGTCGTTGTACGTGCATGTTGAACCATAAATGTATGAGACGGCAAAATGTATGTGAAGTTACACGAGGCTAATAGTGTGAATGAGGCGTGAATGAGGCTAATAGTGTGACATGAGGACGTGTCATTTGTCCGTGTGACAAAAACTCTCCACATCTATTTTTGTCACGCTATCTGTTACGACCTCGACGTCTCGGTGCGTTCAGATGTCACAAAATATGGTCCCATTTACATTAAAGCAGCATCTACCAATCATCCTCATTTGCTTGCTTCGACAGGTTTCAATGTTTCATTTTTGAAGTGAAAACTTCTTTAGCATCGTTGTGATTTGAAAGTCGATGAAACGAAAAAGCGACAGTAAAAAGAGACAGACACATAAATTCATAAGATTTAACGTGGGAGAAAATGAGATAGGAAGCATTATACATGTTTATTATACGTGTTTGTGCGCGCATGCGTAGTACAAAGCTTGAGAACAGCATCACAACAACCGTGATGTTTTGTATACGTGTACGTATTGTAAGTTTGTTTTATGAAGGTTTCACTTCTACCACATGTGAATTGCACACATGTTTTTTTTACTACATACTTACCTATCTAGCTTAGAATAGAATAGAATAGAAAATGCTTTATTGCACACCAAATATACATTGAACAAATTGAAACAAAAATAACAATGTTTTGCTAGTCGGTAGTACAATGGGCGGTCTTATCGCTATGTAGC